>VKOC01000006.1:12038174-12075483 GCA_009364415.1 Spea multiplicata | reverse complement strand
AAACATAAAACATTGGGTATTTCTAAAAAAGATTGTTCAACTAAAAGGTAGAAAAAAGTAATTTTTTCTAAATTTTTCACCTTATTTTATACTTTTTAAAATAGTAAATAATATGATACAATCAAAACAATGTCATCTAAAGAAAGCACTTCTTGTCCTGAAAAAAACAATATCTAATGTGTGTTGGTTCAGTAAACGGGAAAGAAGACAATTACAGCTAAACGCGAGCAGCGCAGAAATGTTAAAAAGGCCATTGTCACCAGGGGAACAAACAGTAAAATCAGCCTTTGTCACAAAGGGGTTAAGCATTATTTTATGTTGCATTACAGGTTTTCAGATGTTAATGTACATAAGTTTCTCTAGTACAATCCCTCTCAATGTGATGACAGTTAGTTATCTGTGTTGATCTTGTCAGGTTTTGCCTCCATTTGTTACCACAAGTTCCCCCACCTGAGGCGAGATTCCCCTGAATAGCTAATAGATGGTCCCCTACATCACACTTTGGCTCTATCACAGAGACAGTTTTGCGGTTATCTCATGTTGTATGCAGCATAAATATTGTTACCAATGCCGCTATATTTTTACCCTCGCAGATCTAAAAACTAGATAAATACAACCACAGATGAACAACAACAAATGGCATATTACACAGTGTCATGATTTATTAAACATAAATATGATATGTAAAACCTTAGAATTCGAACAGGGTGTACTTTATTTTTGTCACATATTACATATACATATTAATCCAGATCCAGACTTGGAGTGAGTTGCCCCACTTATAACTGCAACATAAAGAGGATGGTCCATTTACAATAACGGTCTGTTCTCTGTCTTTCAGCCAGTTCTATGTGCAAATACCTCCCATGAGGCACTGTATCAACTGCTTTTGCAAAATCTAAGTAGACATTGTTCTTGGCTTTACGCTGTCAAGGCCTGTTCATAGATTGACAAGAGATTTGTTTGAGACAATCTATACCTCATAAATCCATGCTGATCTGATCTAATAATTGGGTTACTAATAATGCATTTCACAATATCATTAGATATTATCCTTTTAGATATTTTCCCCACAATTAATGTTAAACTAACCGGCGTATAGTTACCAGGTTTAGTTTGTGATCACATTTTTAAACAAGAGCATTACATTGGCTTTTCTCCAGTCATGTGGCAGTATGCCAGAAGACATGGATTACATAAAAAGTAAAAGCAAGGTCTAACAATCACCTCACTGGGCTCCTGAATAATCCTTGGACAAATGTACGTTATTAATTTAAATTTTCTAAAGTTGCCTTTTCACCTCATCTTCATCATCAACTAGGAAGCAGATTTGTGGATGGTTTTGTAGGTTACAGAAAATGACCAACCATTGGTGTTTCATTAGTATAACCAGAGAAAAATAAATTCTGGCTAATTTCAAATTTGCTTGAGTTTCCACCAGCAAAAAGTCAATCAAAATTCACAATTAAATGAGTGTCCCCTTAACAGAAGGGGAGGGACAATTGTCCTCCCCTTTTCCACCTGTGCAGGTTGGTAATTACATAATATTCCCAATTCTATGTTTATATATATAAATATATATATATATATACATACACACACAACTCAGCTATAATATTATGACCACTGAAGAACACTGATAATCGTATGGCACCTGTCAGTGGGTGGGATATATCAGGCAGCAATTGAAGATTTCGGCCTCAAAGTAATTGTGTTATAAACCGGAAAAATGCGTAAGGATCCGAGTAACTTTGACAAGGGCCAAATTGTGATGGCTAGAAGACTGTATCAAAGTCTCCAAAACTGCAGCTCTTGTGGGGTGTTCCTAATCTGCAGTGGTCAGTACCTAGCAAAAGTGGTCCAAGGAAGGAAATGCCGAGAACTGGCAACAGGGTCATGGGCGGCTAAAGCACGTGGGGGTGTCGAAGGCTGGCCCGTACGGTCAAATTCAACAGACAAGCTACTGCAGCTCACATAGCTGAAAAAAGATAATGCTAGTTCTGATACAAAGGTGTCAGAACACACAGTGCATCGAAATTTGTTGCCTATGAGGCAGCATAGCCGCAGACCAGTCTGGGTGCCCATGCTCACCCCTGTCCGCTGTAAAAAGCAACTACAATGGGCATAAGAACTGGACCAGAGAGCAATAGAAGAAGGTGGCCTAGTCTGATAAATCACGTTTTCTTTTACATCACGTGGATGGCCGGTTGGGTGTGCAACGCTTACCTGGAGAACACCAGGATCCATCAATGGAGGCCCCACCTTGCAACTTACAAGACTTAAAGGATCTGATGCAAACATCTTGGTGCCAGTTACAACAAAACACCTTTAGAGAACTAGTGGAGTCCACGTCTTGATGAGTCAGGGCTGATTTGGTGGCAAAATGGGACCTTTTTCTGTTTCTGTGAGCATTTCACTAATACTGGAGTTGCATATTTGGAAATGGCACTTTAGGAACCCTGCACCCAAGGAAGAGTTTTTCTGAAGGAGTTAGACGTCCAGCATCTTTATAATTCTAGTACAACTGAAAATTAATGTTTTTCTTTGTTTGTCATCATAGTCACTTTCCCTGCCGCCACAAAAATTTTAATATTGCAAAAATGGAATTGAAGTGTTTTTTTTCTACTCTAGTAACTATGTAATTAAGATAGAATTGCATTCATCCTGTGAAACATATTAAGCTGTGCTATTAGCTTTTAGTATTTTATTTGTGTAATGGACTTATTGCTGTTGGTATTCTGTACCATTTCCTTTTCACCTCAGATATATAGTCAGTCGGCCTTGTAAATAACAGATTGCTACCGAGCTCACACAAATGGATGTTATTTTTTAAGATTTTCTAGTGCTCTAGGCAGGTGTTGAAGTTATACAATGAGATGCTGAGAAACATTTGTACTTTAGATACTTTGGATTTAGGGCTTCCTTGTAAAACGTACTTTTCAGAACCAATGGAAGACAGTATATACAGTACCCTTTAAAGAAAATAATAAATACATTCATACCAGGCAATGGATACCTCATCCTTAATTAACATCCTACACAACCAGAAAGCACAAGAAATAGGAAAAAAAAGAGAAAAATAGAATTTTCAGATTCCATGCAAACTCTACTCCTCAGCAGTCCATGCAGAGTTAGATTAGTACTAATCCATCGGTGGATGTGCCTGTCATGGATGCCCCAAACTAACACCAGCCTGCAGGCTCACTCGCCGCTTTCCCCACAGGGCCCACACCAGCTACCCCAAACCTGTTCACCCCATGATCCCCAAACTTTATTTGCTGCCACCACCAACTTCTATTTAAGGTTTTAAAAATAACCAAGGAGGCTTCAGTAACCCCCTGAACTGCTCAAACTATAGAAAAACCCAATTTAGTTAAAAAAATAGTACTTCCAAATGCTAAGAAATGGTAACGTGATAACTCCGATTATCCTCAGATGCTAGGATATCAAATTTAGAGCAGATAGACAGAATTGATTCATTTATATTTAATTTGACAAAAAATAGTCACTGTGTATTAAAAAAATAATGGTAAAAAAGACATACAGAAATACATACAAAACAGTATAAAAATAAACAGGGATAAAACACAGAAAACTTAAATTAACCCCTTAATGACAAAGCCTGTACAGGTACGGGCTCAAAATGCATTGTTTTCAATGCTTTAGGGACCGCCCATTGTCCTTAAGGGGTTAAACAAAAGCAAAATAATCTGTGGGAATTTCTTGATGTTACGGTCCCTTGTGAAAATATAAAGGTTCCTATTCTTATAGAACCATTGTTACTTTTCCTCTGAGAGTCTGCCCATTTGGTGTCACGTGAGGAGGGGAGTGTGTAGCTCAGGCACTTTACGACCTGGGTCGTAAAACCTGGTAGCAAATATTTTAATATCTCATATATTTCTGTTATGGCACCATGTACGTTAATAATTCTGAGGTTTTCCTGAGCACTAGGTTATTAGAAGTGTACAGGTACCAAACACCACCTACCTACCTGATAGAAAGAAGACCTATTCTTATTTTCCAGGCCCTGTTAAATTCCCTCCTGCCATGTTTGATGTCAATTTGACGGCCAACACAGAAAACATCTTCATGTCACGATTCTACTATGGAAACTTAACCATATTTCTCAGATCATAACTCTGAAGATGCTCAGTGATGTTTCCTCTCATGTGACCCCAGTGCCTGGTCCCCTGTAAGAGTTTATGACACCCGGGACAGGACGTCTGGTATTCTTTGAAGATGCCCTGCTTAGGTGCCGTTCCCACCCCACTGATTTTATGATAGGGTCTGGCCAGGACTCCAGACAACATTTATGGCAGGATATGGCATGAAAAAAAAACAATTTTTAATTATTCTTTTAAGATGCATCGTTAACTCTTTAACATAAGCATTTTGCACGACAGTGCCTACTCATGCTGCTCACTTGCCCTGAATGCCATATGCAGTGGGATGAGAGTGAATTATATGAATAATAATAACCCTTGCTGGATATGGTGCACACTGCATGTATCTAACCCAGGTAGGGGCAATGAGGTAAACACAAGGTACTCTTTGGGTGCCAGGAGGGTGGAAAGTGAAAAAAAATAAAGCCATCCCTTTAGTGCCCACATTGTCTAACCTTTAAAAAATACTAAACACGTAACAGTGGATTATGGCAGCTGAGTGATATGAATAGTCAATCAATCACTAGTTTCCCTGCTGAAAATTAGGGGGAATTTTTGATTCGAGAAAGAAAAAATTGTTGCCCACATTCACTCTCACTCCCTCACACTTGTTTACGCTCTTACACTCTCTAAATGTTTCCCTACCTTTTCTGCTGCCCACTTCTGCTGCTTCTGCGGACCATCTTCTCCAATCTTCAATCCGTTATCTTCTTTCTTCATCCATATCTCTGCGGACATAACCCGGCAGCAACTTCTGCCAAATTGGCAGCACTGAGGTCACCTCTTCCCCATCCTCCAATCGGGGCAGAAGACATCACTGCAAGCAAGGGAACTGAGGGCAATATGATGGCGCTTGTGGCGATGTCATCTACCTGATCCTCCAATCGGGGGAGAGGACGTCACCGCAAGCGCCATGTTGCCCTTAGGTGAACTGCGGGCAATATGGCGGCCCTTACAGTGACGTCCTTTTCCCCGATTGGAAGATCAGTGAGGACGTCAACGCAGCACCGCCATTTTGGCGAAGAAAGTAGGATTGAAGAGAGGGGCAAAGGGAGAAGATAGAAGATGAAGAAGATGTGGAACCGGAAGTGGTTGGCTGAAGCGATAGTGGTCGGCAGAGAAAGTAGGGAAACATTTAGAGAGAGAGTGAATGAGAATGTGAAAGAGTAAATGTGTTTTTTGCTTAGCTTTAGTCTGATTCATGGGTGGTGTGTCTTCGTATTCAGGGCTTCATACAAATCGACAAATTTATGAACATTTGGTTGCAATTCGTACAAATACATACAATACTATACAAGAGATAGAGAGCCTCACCAGCAGGCCAGAACCACTAGATCTTGAACAAGACAGTGAGGCAGCCAGTTCACCATTTAGAATAATATTGTTGTGTGGAGGTATCAGAAAATGAAAAAGTGTGAGGAAAAAAACGAGAAAAACATGAGTCTAATGCATATGAAAAACAGTTAAATCTATCAAGAGTTGGAAGATGCAATGAACAATTGATGGGGTTGACTAGACAAGAAGTACTGGAATGATTACAAATGTATTGTGGATAGGAATACTAAAAAAAATCTGGCACTACATACAAGGTCCTCTGGTGAGAACACATAGAAACTCAAGGATTTTAAAGTGGATGACAACTGCACCAATCCCAAAATTAGCATTCTACATGTGTGTGATAGGAAATCTTTTTTCAACAATTTGTATCTCAGAGAGCAATGATGTCTAACCCCTGTCACACAGTTATTTTAATAAGCCATTTCCGTTTATTGTTGTAGTGTTAGAAAAATATCAAATGATGCTTAATGAGACTAAACTAGAAAATTAACTTTAAGCCAAAAAACACCTGCTGAATCAGAGATCTTGTAAACAAAGCATTTAAAACCAGTCAGCTTTTTGTTACACTGATTAGTATTCCAAGTGTGTTGTACATTGTTTTATTCCACTGAGATATTTTTTCAATTACCTGTTTTATTTATTTATTTTTGCTAACTTTTTTTGCTGTAGTAGGCTGCTTTTAACAGAGCAGATAAAAAAAAGAAAGAAGAAAGCAGCAATGTGTGTAAATGTTAAGTTAAATACTCATCTTAAAAACACAGCATTTAGGAACACAACAGTGACACCGTGCATCCCAGAGGAATGATTTTGTACATAATGCAAATCATATGTATTGTATATGAGTCCTTGTGGTGGCACAATTAGAGAGCAGGGTGAGCCAATGATCCATCTTCCTTAATTGGCTAGAGGTCCATGTGGGATTGTGAAGGTCCAGTTCAATATGCACACCTCATATCCTGGTGCTCTATGTCTTAAAGGCAGTGTTTGAAGCAGTGCGAACTCTGACGAGAAGTGCGACTGGAGGCACTACCGTAGGTCGTGCCTAGTGCAGTACAAAAGTTAAATGCTTCGCTGAAGATGAGAGGAAGTTCCCCTGTGCTCCCAAGGCATTGTTACCCCCCTGTAAAAAAAATATATCCCTGGGGCAAGTAAGGCTTTACCGGACCTGTGTGCACTGTCTGTGAGAGATTTTCCAGAGCCTGGCTTAGCACAGTCTTGTAAATAGACCCCAATTAGTAAATATTTAGGCTGGCTAATCTAAGCCAGTAAATTATAGTGCAGACAGGGCTCCAATTGCATACATCGCAAGTGGTATGGCTTTCCTATCCTGCTGTCACACATAACTGCCCACTGTTTGACTTTTGTAGGTAGTGGGGATCATGTGCCAGTTGGAGAGATTCCCTGATCTAGCCTGCAGAACAGCTCCCACATGGCCACACTGTGAAACACTGCAGGATGGCTCTTTGGATATGGCGGGTGGCCTTAAACACACTCCCTCCTGGGTCCTAGCATATTCACTCAATGCTTGTTCACTTGTAAATAACAGTTTGCTTGAAAACTTGAAAATATGCTGTTCCTGAGCCTGAGACTTAATCACAATTAGGTTTGTGCCCTGCAGTTCATGATGCATTTTTGACAGTCTGGCGAATAAAGCATACTGAATTTTATTTTTGCTTAGTACAGAATATACCTTAAGAAAAAGTGGCTTGTCTGCATTGACCTCCAAACATATTATATTGTATTCACTTTTGCTGACAAAGTATAACAAAAATATAGTCTCCTTTAATACCTGGGATTTTAGAGAATCTCAACAAAAAATATCACTTCAGTTTGTCATACTAGAATGTTAAATCAGAAAGTATCATATATCTATATAAATGTATCTAGTTCATCGTCAACTTACTTCTAGGGGTGCCCTAAGCCAAGTACCCAGCACCCAAGTGCCCCTGTAATGAAGTGCACTAACGCACTTGAAGTTCCAGATTTGCTGGTGAGAAGAACTACTGACCTTGTGTGAGGTGTGGAGCCCAAAACACGAGAAGACAGGGAATGCAGTATTATAAAGGACAATCCAAGAAGCAAACATGGTTAGACTTTTATATATACACTGCTCAAAATAATAAAGGGAACACTTAAACAACACTGAGCCTCATTGTAACTTGTTTTAAGGACATTACATCAAAGTTGGATCAGCCTGTAGTGTGGTTTTCCATTTTGATTTTGAGTGACTCCATATCCAGACCTCCATGGGTTGATAAATATTATTTCCATAGAGAATTTTCGTGTGATTTTGTTGTTCATTCAACTATGTAAAGACGAAAGTATGTCATACGATTTGTTCATTCCTTCTAGGATGTGTAATCTTAGTGTTCCCTTTATTATTTTGAGCAGTATAGTAATTTAAAGATCAAAATAATGGCATTCTTGTTCTGAATGAAAACACAATATATAATTTACCTGGGTATACTAAATAAGAAATACAGCTTAACATAAACACCACAGAAATGTTAAAACAGCAACTGTCACGAAGGGTACAAAAATTAACGCCTTTGCAACAAAGGACGTTCCAAGTACGCCCTTAGAAAATGCCCCTTGTGGACCAATGATGTACCTGGTACGTCTTTTAAAAAAAAAAATCCACAATTGTGGCAATCGCAGGGGTGCAGGCAGACAAGCAACAGCAAAAGAGACCCCCTGCCAACCTCACTCCTACAGGAGCAATCATTAATACAAAACTCTGCAATAGCTGGTTAGCTTGTCACGGACAAGTTACTATTTTTCTTTGGTTCCACAGGAGTGTGAGGACCAACCCACAATTCTTCTGTGTGTGCAAAGTAAACCCACAACCTTGTTTGGACTAAATGACAGTCAACGGTGCCAATGCCAGCACTGAAAGAGTTAAAATTATATATAAAATATAATTTCATGAGCATCATTGACCTGAAAGTAATTTTGTGTACCCCATGTGTCAGAATGTGTGGTAGGCAATCTAAAAATGCGCCAGGGAAAGATGTTGGGCTTGCATACAAACTATATTGCTGGTAATAAGCAACCCAGGGTAAGGGTCACTGGGGCAGAGCATCAGGAGGGCAGACTGGGCCAGTGCTCCAACAGAACTAATTGCTGTTAAAATCCAGTCCACAGCTTGTAGTCTAGAAAATAGATCGAATTTTCTTTTCTTTATCTCTTTTATAACTCCTATTACTTTTGTTCCTTTTTTCTGAGTTTTTGTTTCTTTCAAATGAGCTTTTTTTAAGCCATAATGTAGTTTCTTTTATTTTCAATTCCCTTCCTTCCCTCCTTATTATGTAATTATATTTCTTCCGTTTATCCTTCTCTTTTCTTCCCCTTCTTTCTTTCTCCTTCACTTCTCCTTTTACTCCCCTTCACCATTTAATTTCCAAATTTGCCCTCTTTTTTACGTCTTTAACACATTTATTGTGAAAATTACTAATAAATTCTAAAATTCAGAGCAATTGAGTCCAACGAATGTAAAAAGAAAAATGCATTTAGCTGAGAGGGTTAAGGGAATCGTAGAATGGTTCTGCTAGTCCCAGGGAAGAGGGGAAAGAGAAACTCTTGAGGTTAGCACCAACGTTGGAAGCATGGCCCTGCTATATGGCAAAAAGACCCGGTCGACCACAGGAGTTCCAGACCACCCCAGTCAGCCACTTGATCTTGCAGACGGCCACGAGTACTGCCCGCTCCACCGCCGCCACAAACAGTGAGCCGGGAACTTCCAGAACGACACATCTGATACTCGCAAGCCCAATTTTGCGGCGCCAGTCCACAACAACCCACAGGGATCCCCCCGAAAACCAGCCTCTGCTGCGCAAACCTTCCGCCAGTTGCAGCCGTTTAGCCGACGGGTAGTATTCGCTCCAGTGTCCCTCCTCCTCCTAAGCTCCACTTTGGCATTCTACATCCTCTTCCTTGCATACATGTATTTAGATTGATAGATGTATGCATTATCTATTCCAACCATATGATGACGGAATTGTTGTTCTTATTTTTTTTTTAAGTTTATTTTGATGTACATGTTATTTATTGGAAATGATGGACAAGGTTATTTTAATAAAATTAGAAAAGCATGGATGTATTTTCTTTGACATATTTTCATAATTTTAGCACCAATTTTAGCAGATACATAAAAGCTCCCTTCCATCACTCTGCTCTTGTACACATTTTAATAACATCAAGGTGTCATTACTGAAGGACAGGGATCACTGCTTATGCTGTCTTTTCTTCTGCTTTTTTCAATAAAACTGTCAGAAATGAAAATAACCTGGAATCTTGGCAGTTGTGAAGGATTGCTCATGTCACTTTTAATTGCCCAGCTAGTCAGAATAGACATCTAAATCCTAGATCCAAAATCTATGCTTCATCAAAGTCTCACTGAAAGAGTGTCTTAAACTATTCTAGCCTGTGTAGTAATAAAACAAGGCCATTCACTGTAACAGAAAATGTATGCACTCTAGTATTTATTGCGGCTGTTCCATTCAGAATATTGAATCTAACTTTGGTAACTACATGTGGCATTAGTAACGTAATTCCTAGTACTGGTAAATGCCTAAATACTTCCCTGAAATAATGTTTTATTTCTGTACAAGTTTGCCTCATTCATAATTTTCATAATTCTCATTTGATGTAAAAGCAGGCACTGACAGGCTGTTACCATAGAAATTGAAAAAAGCATCTAAAATTTTCATGTGTTGCTTTTACACAATTAAACATTCAGAGGATAGACTAAAATGACAGATCTGTCAAGTGTGGAACACTACATTTAATGTTTCTAAAAGCCTAGTTATTTTACTCTTTCCCTACTTGTTAATTCACCAATACCTCCTGAGGACGAAGCCGGAAATTGGATGGCCCAATTCCCCGGTGGGCTGGTCGGTCCGGGGCTGTGCTGATATCGTGGGCTGATGTGGGCCCGCAGCTTACCGCTTTGGAGCTAAAGCACTGTGGGAGGAAATGCTTTTTCCGTCCCCAGGGGAAGCAGGAACCTGAGTGGGAATAGAGTGTGTGCTGCTCGACTGGCCCCTGTACCAGAAAAATCTGCAGGTGGTACATAAGAGTGAATGGGTGAATGAGCAAGTGAATGAATTAATCTAAAAGTGTGGTGCTGAACCATTTTTTCTGTTTTAACTGTCCTGGTGTGTGTTTGGGGGTCGGTGTGGCAGAGCCTGTCCTGGTGTGTGTTTGGGTGTCGGTGTGGCAGAGCCTGTCCTGGGGTGTGTGTCTGGGTGTCGGTGTGGAAAAGCCTGTTTGGTTATCTGTTTCCTTAATTTCCCCTGAAATCATTTAGCGGAAAAGTTAAGGTATCGTGTTATTTACTCTATAATATTTATTTCAACTAAAGTGAGGCTTCAGGTTTCCCATGTTGAATGACCAAGTATTATGTATGTGTATGTACATATATGTTTTTTCATAAAAATGGGCTGCTCAGTCTGAAATGCCCAGGCCTATTTTTTGTCCCAGTCCGGGCCTGCATGACACAGAAAGGTGGCACATTTTGCTTGTGAAGTTAGGGTCCCCTGGGGCAATTTTCGCACCGACCCCATGGTTTTGAGTTACGCCCCTGGTGTGACTTGTGGGTAGATGAGCTCAACCACACAATAATGTATATGCTATTGGTGTCCAAGTATTTTCAGGGCTGCGTTACATTCCCTGTCTGGCCCTGCCTGGGGAGAGGGAGGTAGACAGAAGATCACAGTTCACATCCTAAAGACTGAATGGATGGCTGTGGGTACTGGATTAGGAAGTCTTTGAAGGGCCACGTTCAGCCTCGAAAGCCCGTGTAGGGCAGGCCTGTATATGAGTGCCTGATTGCAAAAGGCAGTCTGCAACAGCTTTAGGCTTCTTTCTAGACTCCATCTCAAAGGAAAGGACTTGCAGACAGCAGCAGGCCAATGGCAGGCAATGGCAGAGAGACTGGCAGACAGCGGCAAAGGCTGGCAGATAAGCCAATGCAGGTACTGCATTCAATCATGCAAGTCAATGGAGCCCAGCTTTCCAATCACATGTTATTAGTAAAAAATAAATTTAAAAAATAAAATTAAATAATAATTAGAAGAAATAGTTAATAAAACAAGCAAATTAAAATTAATTTCCCACTTATCAGGGGACATTCAAGTTGAAAAAAAATGTAAAAAAGGCAAAAAGAAATAATATATATATAAAAACATATATTTTTGTGAGCAAGTCCTAAAATTAGCACATCATTGAATTAAATTGAATTGGCAGGTTCAACAATGTCCCGTCCTAATTAACACGGGGGGAAAGGATGGCCGCACATCTAAATTTCCAATTAGAAAAAACCCAAGCATGTGGGTATCACACATATTGGGGTGTCTTGTGACAGTGGCATATTCCAGGGGGTGTAAATTCATACATAAAGTAGGTGTGTGGGGGAAAAATTACACACAAAATTTCAAGCTTGGAAAAGGGAATGAGCATATTCCATTTTGTGTCCTGTAACATTAAGAAAAAACTAGGCATGTTGGGTTTTTTTTCAAATTCAAGTCAATTACATTAATATATTATTTGGTATTTTGGTCAACTGAACTGGTTGAGGGACCATTTTCATAGTTTTTTTTATTTAATGTGCTATTCATGCTAACTGTTGGGCTATGCATCCAACATACATACATAAATCAACATCTATGCATAAAAACAAATTAAAGCCCTATATGTCTTTGAAAAACAATATATAATGTGTGCGGGTGCACAAAAAAATTAAAAAAGAAAATCATAGTAATGGAAACATATTGTAAAAATACTTAAAGGGCACAGGTTTTGGGGCACAACACACCCTCAGTAAAGATGGGGTTAAATTCCCTAAGTAACCAACATATTCACCCACCAAACAATTTTACTATTTGAATATTTGGGTATTTCTATACTTGGGACAAATATTAGAATCTACTTACAGTAGTTGTGTTTTTCATTAGCTTTTGTAGATGAGTAAAATATTTTTAAAATATGTCAGGAAAAGTGCTTTTTTTAACCATATTCTAGTTTTGTGTTTTTAATTTGTTAATTAGGTATGATGTAAATAACAGTATCTAAAGAAATCCCTTTTTTCATTTATATACTTAGGATTAGTTTAACTCTCCTTAACAATCAGTTTCTCATTTTCAATTTAGTTATTTTAATTGCCTTTTTGTAGGCTTTGTTGGCATCTTTGTACTCTATGATGCTGCTGATCCATCGCTTTTATAATGTTTAAATGCCATTTTTTTTTTTTATTATTCCCTGTCTTACAGGCAAGCCACATTGATTTTTAATATGGGTCTTTTGCATTTGTTTCCCAAATGTGTTACAGGCTTATGATAAAATATTTACTTTTTAATTTCTTCATGATTAATGTAATGGCTTATGATAAGATTAATGCAATATATAATTATCTATTAGGATTTAGTGTACTCACATATTTATTTATAATATTGTAAGTATACTAGTAGATATTAGGCAGTCATAACATACGATGGTCAACTGTCTACATTTGAGCTTTGTGTTTTTATATAACTTACATATTATGTGTCACGATCTTATTGGTGGGTTTCTTGGTAAACAACTTTGAGTGACATATTCAAGGTTTGCAGGTGTCCGTTCATGGTAAACAACTTTGAGTGGCATAGTCAAGGTCATCCCATGGGTCAATGCCAACTTTTGGCTAAGGCAAAAGTATATAAGATAGCGAAATCTCAAGTTTTTTTGGGGGGGGGCGGAGTACTGCCCTTAATGCCCTGAGAGACTGTATCCCACGGGTATGTTGCAAATTATTATTTTTATTGGCAAGCATTATACTTATGAACTCTGCTTTATAGATACACTTTTGGATTCAAATTGATTATTGTTTGTATTATATATATATATACTCAATAAACAGAGTTTGGTTCACAATTCTCAAGTGCCTTTATTTTATTATACCCTCAATTATTCATTACGAATAGAAGGATCTTACCATTTATATAAAATTATTTCTTTGGTACCTGTATGATAAACTCTGCCAAATCCTGAGAAATAAGACGTTAAAAATGGGAATAAAGGTATGGACCACATTATAATAAAGGTATATAGTGAGATGTGTAGTTTTGTAATGTGTGCTTAAAGGGTTTCCATTTATCTTATGTGTTTTGTCTAGAAAACAATCTAGCCCAGTGGATGTGTTCCATAGATGTCCTTAGCCTGTCAAAGTTGACTCTTCTAAAATGAAGTGTCTTGGTGGAGAAGTTACCAGTTTCCTTTTTTGAATTAATCTCAAGTGAAACCAAGTGGCAGCATTTCCCAAGTGTTGTCGTACTTGAATGTTTGAGATAAGCTTCTCATTGTTATTCGTTACCAGATTAAGACAGGCAACCATGTAAACAGGATATTTCCCAAAATGTATTTTACAAATGGTTTGCAACAATTGTGTTGCTTTTCAGTCGATGTGTGTGTTTAATGAATACCATTCATGCTGTTTTTTCCAATCCACATCAACACAACTGTACAGCAGTTAACTTGACGTATTTTCTACTTATCTTCCCTTTGTCCAAATCTCTTCCCTTCTCACTACTCTAACTTTGCTCCCTATCTTATTTATTATTATCCCCTTTCTTATTATCTCTCCTCCTTTTTCTCATCTCACATCTTTCCCATTATCTCTCCCCTTTCTTCCCACCTCTCTCCCATTTCTACCCATTATCCCCCCTTCTCACTATATGCCCCTTTTGTCCCCATCTCTCCTCTTTCTCATTATCTCTCCCTTTCACTCTTCTCCATATTATCTCCCTCCTATATATTTACCTTTCTGTTTCACAAGAGCTTTGTACTTATCCAAGCTCTCTCAGTTCTGGGGCAATCCATCCATATCTTATCTTGCGTAATATGGGACCTCTAAAATAATTTGCGTTTTTCTGATAATCCTGCTGTCGTGTTGTCAGGACCTGTTGCTGTCTGCTGGCATGGAAGGTCCAAATCGGCACACACTAACCCAGATCTGGACAGCTATGCGTTTGCAGCCGTCCATATGTCACCATCGGCTGGAGGCGTGGTATGCTGGGAGGCAGATTTTAAGAATCCGGAACTGCTCAGCACAAGCACCCTGTGGGCCTGCTATTCTGTGTATTGTAGTTGGAATTTGTGCTTGCTGTTATTGACCGTTGGCTAACCTGACTACTCTTCTGCCTAGTGATTCTGTTACTGCATTGCCTTACCTGTGTGCCGTACCTGGCTTGTCTAACTACCCGTTTAGTGTACTGAACCCGGCTGTGTCTGACCATCCATTCTGCATTAACCCCTGGGATTCTGTATCCTTTATCTTTGATTCCAGCCTGCAGCTTACCTATACAGGTTTCTGGATCTGTCTGTGTATTGCCTACTACATACAGTTTCGAACTTTACCTGCCTACATCTGAGCCTGTTCACTGTTGAGAACATCCAAGTCCCTGTCCTCTTAGCTTGGTGTCCCACTTCTTGTTAGGTGACTCAGAACTGAAGAACTTATGAGGTCAGTGCTCATTTAGTGGTGGCGGACATGACACCTGGCTTATGTTATCCTATTCACATGCTACAAAACAAAGCAATACACAGTGAGCTATTCTATATAACAATACAAATATTGAAAAAAGAAAGAAAGACAGAAGGAAAGAAAGGGAAAGCTATAGTGTCCTTCACAGATTTTCACTGGATCAAAATGTAAGAACAATGAAAGAAAAGCATTTACTTGTTTATCCTTTTCAATTTTGTGGAAAAACATAGCTGGGGGTATGTTGTGAGAACGCATAGATTTATTTTCCATTCTAAATTCGCATTATTCAGGTTGCTATTTTGTGTTATATTTTCCAATCTAAAATCCTTTGGTCACACAACACTGCAGGTTTTAAGCACAGCTATTTATCAATGCAGGAGGCTCAATTAGTAATTCAGTCATTTTCTTGGTCCATCTGTGCACATGGTTCATATCCTTAAAAATCTCTACATGCTGCATGGGGATAGCAAAATTTTCTTCTTTTAGTACTCGCATCTTTTGTTGGAAAAACTGTTTTGTTGGAAAAACTGGAAGAAATCAATGTGTTTATAAATAAAATATATTAATTTATCATACTATATATATGATAGGTATAGATATAGGGTAGGTTATGGGGAGGAAGGGAGAGAGGGGTAGATTATATAGATTATATTGAAATATAATTAGTGTGGGGATGAATTGTCTGAATGAGGGAGTATGAATTAATGTGCGGATAAATTGTCTGAATGAGGGAGATAATGAATTTGTGAGAATGCATTAATGAATATGTGTAAATGATTTGTGCGAGTGAGAGAATAAACAATGAATGAAAGTGGGAATTAGTGAGTGACTGTAAATGTGTATCATAGATGGATTTGTGGAAGATGGCACAGGCAGGGTGTTTCTGTGACAAATATGGCACAGGCCGGGCTGTTTGGTGTCAAAGTCCACTCATGCAGATCTTATGTGTGTTATCTGGGTGCTTGTCAGGTTCTATGTGGGCAGTATGGATCTGTGCCTGTAATTTAGGGGATTTTACCTTTATTGCTGAGTTTTTTATTCCAATTGATCTATACCTGCAAAGCTGGGTTTGTGTGTTTATTTAATCTATACCATTGTGTGTTTATTTGATCTATACCATCAGTGCTGAGTTTATATGTGATTTCCGGTTGATCTATACCTGCAATGCTATGTTTCCATACATTATCGTATACCTGCAAATACAGAATTTGTTTGTCTGATTCTATGCCTTCAGTGCTGAGTTTGCATTGATATGTACATGCAAAGCTGGGTTTTGTGTGTTAATGTGTTGATCCATCCCTGCTATGCAATGTTTCAATACATTATTTAGGTGTGTAGTTATGTAGTTATGTAGATTTGTGTCTTATTCAGTTGATCTATACATGAAGGTGCTATTTTATATGTTATTATTTTTGTTTATTTGATCTATACCTAGTTTGTGGTGCTGGAGCAGAAGGAGTGATTGCATACTAAGGAGCGTGAAGCAGGGCCCATGGAAATTGTTGCGTAGGGACCAATTTTCTCACTATAAAATGTATTGGCAGCAGGATCTAATACTGATACATATTGACAGCAGGGGCTAATATTTATATATTATATATAATTAAATATATATATATATTATATATCATAATATTTGCGCAGGGGCCAGTATAAAGACACTGCACAGTTCGTGTTTATTTTTATGTCTATTCTTAGTCTTTACTTCAAAGACATATGTACATATATGTAGTTAAAAATCATATGCTAATGTGTATAATCATATTATACCTATTATTTAGTATATATATATACACACACACACATCTGACACTGTAACAGATATTTGATCAGTGATCCCCATGGGTGAGCTCTCACTCTTTGAAAAAAATATTTTATTATTACATTATTTTATTGAGTTGGGTTAATTCCAGGCTGAGCCTGGACATAATAATGTTATATTTCACCTTTCTTTTTATCCTGCAGGACTTTTTTGCGGCCTTTTCTTTCCGGGGCGTGGGGGGGGCGGCGTTTCACACTTTGCCCCAGGCAGCACAATGTCTTGGGCCTGCCCTGACAAACACAATCTGTTAACTAATAACAGCAGGGCCGGACCAGCCCACCGGGATACCAGGAAATTTCCCGGTGGGCCGGTGAGTCCATGGGCCGGTCGGCCAGCAGACCAACCTTCAAAACAGCCGCTGAGCGGCTGCGAGCAGGATTGAAAGCGGCACCCAGGCCGCCTCCTCCCGCCGCCAGCACCTAATGAAGTTAATGGCAGTGCCTCAGCACTTTGTCCCACGTCTTAAAAGAGGTGGGACGAAGAGCTGAGGCACGGCCATTGTGCGGCGCTAATACCCTCCTATATGCCACTCTGCCCCATGATATGCCTTTCAACCCCCTATATGCCTCGCTGAGTATAAGGCATTTCTGGGGGCAGAGTGGCAAGCCGGGGAGCAGATGTGCATAACGGGGGGGGCAGGTTGGCAACTAAAAGGAAGTAAAAACAAAAAAAATATTTTTCTCAATCACAGCTTTTATTAAATATGAAAAAATAGTTTACATGAATTAATAAAGAAATAAAGTTTCTTACAAGAATATCGTGAAGAATAATGTGATCGCTGTTTTGTTCCACTGAAGTGTGTGACTCGAGTATGTATAAGGGGTGCGTATGGGTATAAGAGCTCGACCATGAGATAAACTATATGGGGCTGGTCTCCAAATGTTTCCAGGGCTGCTTTTCATTCCCAGTCCAGCCCTGAATAACAGTAAGCAAACCTTTAACAAGATTGGCGGTGTGACATAAAATTAAACATTTTGAGTTTCCTATACTCAAGAAACATTTGCCTGATGTGAACTATACCTCCTAAAATAAATCTCAGAGGACCTACAATCAAGAATTGTTAATTTGCATAAAGATGGAAATGGTTTTAAAACTATTGCAAAGAATTTACATATTCATCAGTCCAAGTTGTTTATAAATGGAAACAATTTAGTATTGTGACTACTCACCCTAGAAGTGGGCACCCAGCCAGGATGAGTCCAAAGGGCACGACACAGAATGATCAGTGAGGTAAAAAAAAACTATATGCTTCTTATTCATACTATTATATAACTCCATGTCAACTACAGAGCTGAGTCGCAAATGACTTCTTGTGTATGCATTGATTTCATTGGAAGTACTTTCTTGCCATTGTTTGGCTGCTTTAAGCAGCCAATCATTTGCAAGAATCATCAGACAACTTACTTAATTTTATTCTTATTTTGTGTTTGGAGGAGTGTTAAGGATACAATCTTACTGCCAGAGACAGTAAACCCTTTTAAAGTACATACAAAATACTTTAATATACTTTACCAGGGTCCTTTAAGGTCTAATATCAGATCACAACAATGATCTACTTTGCTCCATAACTTTATAGGTGAGTGCAGACTTCCATATATTTATACAAATATCTTTCAACTTATGTTTATGTACCGTTAACCAGCAAGCTTAAGAATTAACTGGTTGCTATCTTTATGGAAGAGCAGAGCCCCCCATCCATTATGGAATGATGTGGGTGAAGTAAAGACAACTGATGAGGGAATGGAGATGTGTGGTTCTGAAACCACGCAAAACTCTGCAAAAGAACCTTAAGAAACTGAACACCTGTCCCTGGTAAGGATTAACAGAGCTTTTTGTGAAGTTAATTGACCCCCTTCCACCAGGCCAGCTTGTCCCTGGGTAGCAGTGACACCGAGATACATCAGTTGCTTGAGAGGTCGCCAACAGCAATCACTAGCAACAGCATATCTTTCTCTTTTAACATAAAAAGAGGTAACACTACTCCCAACACTTTTTTTATGGAGGTTGTAAATTCCTTTGGCAGGAGAAATAATTTTACGGTAATTTGGGTAGTCTTCATTTAGGATTGAGTTTATGTCATATTATTACTGTTATTTACAATTATATGATGCATTCATGACAATATATATTAGGAGGAGCTGCCATCTCAATTAATTTGTTGTACACCTGAATCTATCTGTTTTTTTCACTCACTTCATAGTACAGTACCTGTAGCAAGGTGTTTCTATTTGCCAGTCTCACATTCCTATTAAGGTCTAGTGTTGCGCAACCCAAACAATTAGCGAATGTGACTAATACATATTAGTGGGAGTACTACCCCTTTAAATATTGGATGCTTGAGTTGTCAGTTTGTTAATCCATTGTTAGATACTTAATCAGAGTGAATACAAGAAAAACAAGAATAAAACATATCCTAAAGTGCAGACTGGCATAGGAGCAACCCACTGCCCCTATGTATGAGGATGTAATTCAGCCTGGTTTCTGTGATGACTTGTCTCCAATTATATAAAGGTTTCCTGACTGTGTTTCTGTCTACAGGTTTCCCAAAGGCAGTAAAAAGGAGAGTAGAAGTTCTGGTGTAAAATATTATTTAATGAATATAGTAAAAGCAAGTATCTACGTGCATACGCGAACACCATTGTGGCGTCTTGTGGATCAAATCGGGTCAGTGTCTCTGTACGGTTATATAGAAAACCTATATATAATTGGAGACAAGTCATCACAGAAACCACGCGGAATTAGATCCTCACACAGTGGGTTGCTCCTATAACAGGCAAGAATTTCATTTTGTCCATTACCGCATGTAATTTATTTTTCTTCTCATTGAGATAATCTGCACTACAGGATATGTTTTTTTGTTTTTCATGTATTAACGCTGATTAAATGTCTAACAACAGATTAAGAACAACAGAAAAATGCAAGGATACAATATTTAAAGGGGTAGTACTCCTATTAATATTTATTAGTCATATTCACTTATTGTTTGGTGTGCGCAACACTAGACCTATTACTACACACAAATTCTTTCTAAACACTGCATGGGAAGTGTCACTGTGTTTGCAGCATGTTTTAAAATTAACAAATTCAATAATTGTTTGCACTCAAGTACATCTTTTTCTCTTTTGTACTCACACATTAGCCAACTGAGCGGAGGCACTGCTGGGATCTGAGTCCACTCAGTCCACTGATCTCCCAGAAGAGTGAAGGCTCAGGATTTACGTAGGAAAATAACGTAACAAGAGTTAGAACTCACTTCAACTTCATACTTTTCTCAAGTATTACTGTGGTTATTCCTTTTATCTATTTATTATTTGTCTAACATTTATTTGTCATACATAAGAAACTCTACCCCTGTCTCAGCATTGTTAGAGGATTTATACCATGTGTTTACTTCGAACAGGGACTGATCCGCTTTAAGGCAGAAATAAATGCAGTAGTCCTTGAAAAAGGCCAAGGTCACAGAATTCCATCAACTGTTAAGCACTAGGGTGTTAATCTGGCTTTACTCAAAATCGTTTATATGTTTTTTCGTGACCAATGTAATTGAAGTGGTAATATTTAAGGCAATTCAATATTTGAATAAGAGGTGTTTGGTGTGGAAATAATGTTTGCTCATTGGAGACAAACGAATGCTTTTAATATCATCTACCACAGTGTGTTGAATCCTACTTGAACCCAAACAGCGCATTTCTTTTAAAGATTGTAATTGTATGTTTATTTTACTGGCAGTTATGCCGCTAGCCATCCCCGACTAAACTTGTATTTACAATAAAATAGCTGCATGTTTCTATTTGTTATGCCTAAGACCAAAGTGTATTTATTTGCTATATTAAAGTCAGCATGCTTTTATGGTCGCTGCACAAGCTGAATTGTTTTTATCTGTATAAATGTGGCTTATTTATACGATCAACGTTACTGTAGACTAAACCCGATTACTTACATGTTTAATTGGTTCATCTAAGTGGAAAGGCTGAAATATATTTGGATATTTGCATTCCCCAGTAGGATATAAATCAAGCAATGCCGTTGTCTTAAAAATATTAAATCCAAAATGCCTTTTTGCTTAAAATATTAAATAACATCTAAATGACAATACAATGCTAGAAATTGACTGTAAATTAATTAACCCCCCCAAAAATAAATAGACCAGCACGACACAAAAGTAGAAAAAATGCTTATTTATTTTAAAGTAATATAATAGGCAATTAAAAATAATTGATATCACGTATTTATATTAGGTCACACTTGAACTCAACACTGAATAGTTTAAACACATTGCTTATACTGTGGTGTACTTACAAAGAGCAATGCTTAAGAATTCAGCACAATGTAACTGATTATAGATCCTTGTGACTGAATACAGAGGACCTAACTGATTTGTGTATAGTGCTATTTTGTGCTAATCACCAAGACATTTGATCTTACCTTGGTCCTTCTAATTGGGGAAACTCATCAGGTGCATCTCTGCCTCAAAACTATTGAGTCACATGGAAATGCATTTAGCTTTTCTATGAAATCTTCAACACATGAGGAAAATTCACAGAAAAGTCAAAGCAACCTGCATATGCTGAAGTTTTCAGCAAACTGTACTCCTAAGTTACGTCCCACTGGCCTTTCTCAGAAGAAAAGGAACATTTTACATCATGATAGATGGATAATTTATAATAATATGAGTTATAATTCATGCAATCCATCCTTCACCCATTAAATGTTGGCATAGGCATAGTTTGTATGGCATAGGGATGATGGGATCTATCTATCAATCTATCTATCTACCCCACCATGCCAGACATTCACACGCACACTAACATACACATCCAGACGCTAAAATAACTAGACGCACTAACACACATGCTTAGACACTCAAATTAACATAGACACTCATATTAACATAACCACTCAAAGACATACTCACACTAACTCACCCACACTAATATACCCAGAAACACACACGCAAAGGCTAACATCACCAGACACACACACAAACACTAACTGCTAACAAAGTCATACACACAAACTCAGACACACACATGTACCCCCCCACAAAAATATAGGCAGACACACATGCCCATATAGACACGCATCCTCAGACAGAGACACACACACACACACATACCATGACAGACACACATACCCAGACATACATTCTAACATGTCCAGGCAGATGCTCCTATCCAGGCACATGCAACTCACTTACCTTGGGTCAGCAAAGTAATGTTATGTAATTCTACTAAACCCAGACTCCTTCTTGAAACTAGGAGCATAAAGTGATACATCCAGGACTCAAAATTTGTCTTTCTATCCCTATTTGTGAAGCATGCTCTCAGCTTTCTCAGGGGAGTGCAATTGCCCCATTGCCCCCCTAGATCACTTAAATTTCCACCAACACAAACAATTAGATAACTTAAGTGAAATCCTGCAAGACTTAACTCACGTAACTCCTCGGGGGCCCCACCCATGAGTAGGTGGCCCACTACAGCCCCATTGGTTAGTGCTCCTGTGGTAGCCCTGCCAGTGATGGCTACCTCTTGCTCTAGTGCCCAATTCCCACTGGATCCTACACCGTTACAAATATGTTTTTAACCTAAAACATTAACAGCTCTTCCACATGGCCATCGCCTTTTCAAGACCAGAGTGGATGTTTAAACTCCACATATTCAGCCCTAAAGACAGGTGGTGAATAAGACAAAAGTGAAACCTTCCTTTAAAATGATCTTGCATGTAACGGGTTCACCAAGAGAGCTGTAGTAACTTCCAGAGATCACCCAGATGTATCCTCCTGTTGTACCCCAAAATCTCTTCCAGCACCAGTAAGCATGCACACCTTGGAACCCTGCTATGTGTACCCAATAAGTAGACACAACTACCTTCTACACACAAGAAACTTGTAATAAGCAAAAAGTTGCTTTGTGAGTCTTAAACTCAACTGACGCACTTCTGAAACCATCTCATTGATTTGAACCTCTTAAGTAAGTGCATACTTTAGAAAACAGAGCAAAATTGAAGTATACCGTTTACCCATTAACTCTACCCTTAACCTTTTAGTCTAGCAGCTAAAAAAACACATACATTTTTTAAGACTCTGAGCTCAATAAATAGGGTATATCAATGTGGAGATTATATTTTTTATGTACAAATTTTGTATAATGCAGCGTATTACTTATTATAAACCCTTAAAAAGGGGCAAAGAATCTCCTGTCCAATAACAGGTAGACATTACAAAACTGAAAATCAGTACAATTGATTGAGACTGTATTTAGCCATAAATATGCAGAGATTGAGGACAGTTATCAGAAGAGTCAATAGACGATGAATAAAAATATTGTACTCATTCCTAAACCTGTATGCACATTGAAATATAAATCACAACCAACAAATGTCAGCTTTTGTCTTTGCCAAAACCTTTCATGCAGTTCTAGATAATAAATATTCCTGTGTAATGATGAATTACCACACAACATTGGTCTGCTGCCCTCATATTCCTGTTTCGTATGGATTTACTGTCCTTAGCTATTATAAAATTGATTTGCAACATCATTGCTTTATTTAATAATATGTGTACTTAGAGTTTTGCAGATGTCTCACGGGGAAATCAACTTTCCATTATCTCTCTTTCACCATTTTATTACCAGATATGAGTTGTGGAAAGCTACATTTGAAGTGAAAGTCAATTTAACTTTTGCTGGCATTCGATTTAAGTGCCATTATGTTTCTGTTTTATTTTTCTTTTCTACAGTTAGACCAGCCGCCTTTGTCACAAAGGCTAAGGTAGATAGATTTATTGTGAATTTGTGAATGTGTGGAACTCGTAGTTATTTTCAGTTATGTATTATAAATCAAATACTGGCTTTGAAAAATAGTTTTCCCCACCTAAAGTTTGCTACTTACACACTGTGCCCAGCCACAGATGAATTATCATTCATACTTTACTGTGGATATGTATTTAAAACGTCTCAAGGATTTTAGTATCCATTGATACTATTGGCACTAGTTAAAAACGGCTTTAACACGTCGCATATTGTACAAGCCACATTTTGTGTCAAACAATGTAATATCCTCTTGAAAATACAGGCTACAACAGTGATTTCATAGCATTAATTCATTAAGTAAACTGCCCAGGGTCACTTGCTGTTGTTTTAATAATGAAAAAGCCAAAGTAGCATTAGTCTAACAGAAATGCAAAAATGCTGAAGAAAACAAGTAGAGAACTACAATACAACATTATACCCCTTAACAACAGTTGATGGAAAATCAAGCAGTTAAGGACCATTGGCGTGGCTAGCATGTTATGGGTTTAATTATTAAATCAATAAAGAAGCAAACTGAGGTGAACTTGAACTTACAGGCATGGAATGAATCAGTGGATAAACAATGCCTCAGGAATGCATAATTGTCAACAGGAATAATTTAATTGGTATCTGATATCTTTTCTAAGGCTTGTATTGCAGGTTTGGGATGTTTGTAATTTAACAGATTCCAGCTATAAAGCTAGTGCTATAATGAGTAGACTGGGGCGCCGGCCAACTCTTTGTGGGGAAAAAAATCTTCGTATTCCACGAATATTCACCCATTCCTGTGTTCGGTTCAGGTGAATATTCATGTACATTCTTCGTGTATGAAGGAGGTAGGGGCCTCCACTGCCATCAACCAATGAAGTGCACCTGCTCTTCATTGGTTGATGTAAGACAAGCCCCCTGCCGTCGACCAATAGACTCGTTCTTATGGACCTTTAGCTCCTGACAGCGAAACTTGGCTTGGGTAGTTTCCAGGAGTTAAAGGTCCTTGCGAGTGACTATATTGGTCACTCCCAGAAGTGCGACCAATAGAGTTGCTCGTACAGACCTTTAAATCCTGATGTCGAAACTTGGCCTTCGGAGGTTCCAGGAGTTAAAGGTCCATGTGAGCGACTCAACCAATGAAGTAGCTCCCTGCTGGCAAACAATAGTCGCTCGTACGGAACTTGGCCGTCAGAGGTTCCAGGAGATAAAGGTCAACCAATACAGACCTTTAACTCCTGACGGGGCAACTAGGCCCGGGGAGACCTCATGACGGCGAAACTCTGCCTCAGGAGACCAGAGGTCTCTCTGCTCCAGGAGTAAAAGGTCCGTACAAGCAACTCTATTGGTCTCTTTCAGGAGCCTCCTTTGGCATCAACAAATAAAGGGCAGCTGCCCTTCATTGGGTGATGCCAGAGGATCTTCCTGCGGGTGACCAATAGAGTTGATCGCAACATATTCCCGCTCCCATTAATCCCTTCAATGCTGCATATACAAGATAGGCTGGAAGGGGGAGGGACGGGGGAGATTAGTTAGGAGATACTAACGAAGACGAACATGGAGATTCTTTGTGTACGTTTTTCCGCCGCCATGTTCGCAATGTTTCTTAGTATTCAGGCTGAACAATGAAAACGCACCCTTCGTGTTCATCTTCACATTCGCCCGAATAAGAATGCACAAGCCTAATAATGAGCATATGTAACAGGGCATACCTGAGAGCCAGTCATTGTACTGTCCTAAATATATTCTTCCATCTTAGGTGAGTATTTTAGCATAAATGGCAGGTACCTCTTTACAGAAATATTATATACCCCAGAATTTGACTTTTTTAAATGGGTCAGAGACAGCATCTATGTAAACCTATGTAAAATAAAGTGCAGCACCAAGTTTTTTTCAAACTTGTCATGTATGTATATATGTGTTCATAATGGGCTCATAACAGCCCATTTACATGATAGCTCTTTGCTGTGAGGCTTTCATATGTCTTTAACATACCTCCCAAGATTTCAAAATGTGAAAGAGGGGCACTTTTATTTTTTAAATCGCTCTCGCGGAACTCACCAATACAAACAATTGCACTTTACAATGTCACTCTTGTATCGCCACTTAAAACATGCTTCATTTTTATCAGCACAGTTCCAAATAATAAAAGACCTCCGAATTTAATCTGAAATGAACAGCCAGGAAACAAAATTTGTTGCCTGAAAATGAACGTGGCTAAACCGAAATGAAATTTTTTCCCGCCCCTGCACATGTTTGATGTAGACTGAGCAAGGTTTCACAAAATTGATTGGTTGTTCCACAAAATGTGACCTTGTATTTTCTGATTTGGAGGAACTTGCTGTCACAAGTCAAAGTAATTTGATAAGCCGAAAAAGAAAATAAAGAATTTGGGCATTTCTAACATTTCAAACTTGTGATTTTAAACTAAAATCATATAAAAGAGAATGTTGCACTTTCATAAAATGACATGACATTTTTGGCATTTATTTGGCATGAATAAACAGCTTTCTTTTCTAGCTGCTCTTAAATGCACTTCATGAGCAAAATACAACAGTAAAACTCAAGAGGAAGTAAAAAGTGCAACATATTTGCAAAACTGTCAAAGATAACTGTGATATTTTTATTACCTTAAATGAGTTAGAAGTAGGCCAACCAGCCCACTTGGTCCTCCTCCAGAGACACAGGTTCAAAAGATGACCCATCGATTAAGGGGAGGTAGTACAAAAAATGTTAGTAGTTTCCAGCTCAGCTTGAGTTATGCTAGTTGGAATGTAAAGGATCAATTTATTGTAATTGTGCATATTTTTTTAATTAGGACTATGATGTTCTATTGACCACGCAAGTCTATTTGTTGTTTTTTTCTACATCTACGAATGAAAATTAAATAAGTTTTTTATTCTGACTTATATGAGCTTCTCGGCTTATGAGACCTAGAAAAGTAAATACTTTTTAGGCGACCCGGTTCCACCATGGCTTTTTTGGCTTACAAAAAAGACCATTACAAGACAATTAGGATTCCGGTGCTCAGATCCTTGTTTTTTTTTATTAATCAAATATTCAATATAAAAAATCACTCCAAAAAAGTCTTGTAGAACGTGAAAAAACTATATTCATAAAATGTGCTCCATCATTGCTTGGACCGGTCCAGAGTGCTGAATTAATTTATTAATTCTCGTACGCATTCACACTATCCCCTCTCACCATCTATCCCTCCACTTCTTATTATATCCCCCTTCTCACTATGTACCCCTTTCCCCCTTCTCACTGTCTTCCCCCCTTTCTCACTATGTACTCCTCCCCCACTTCTCAATATGTACCCCCTCTTCCCCTTCTCACTATCTATCCTCTCCCCTTCCTCACTGCCTTCCCCCTCTGACCCTTCTCACTGCTTCCCCCCTCTGCCCCCTCTGCTTCCCCCGCCCCTTCTCACTGCCATCCCTCCTCTGCCCCTTCTCACTATCTACCCCCTCTCCCTACATCTTTAGGGACGTTTAATAATTTTAAACTACCGGTGGAGCAACCAATTAGGGGAATGAGCACCTGGAGACTAAATGAGATGCTATTAAGGGATCCGAGGGTGAGATCATTGATTAACGTTAAGATTAGGGAGTATTTCTCTATAAACTACTGAGGTTTCACCTTAAATATTATGATTGGATCATAACGTTGTAGTCAGAGGCCTTTTAATTCAAATGGGGACGCAGAAAATGACCAGTCAATGGCCACAACTAAAGCAACACTCCAAAAATGTATTTTCGAGGCTACTGTCATTAGGCTTAAGTAATGTAAGTAACTATATTACTGGAATGGCAACAAAGCAGACAGACTGCTTAGGGTAAAGAGGTTGCCATTTTGGTTATCCTATATAACATTGAGCAATGGGCAAAAGCCATAGCTGAAGAATATGTATCCTCTTATAGTAAACACTATAATTTTAAAGATGGGGAATCCACCTTTCAGCACTTTCAGTTCAAATTAATGTCTTTCCTAGACTAGTGTATTTATTCCAAACACTACCATTCTTTGTTCCATAATCTTCTTTATTGAGGTAGCAAAAATGCATATATCTGGGGTAAAGAAATAGTGAAGATAGCCACGAAAGTGATCTACAAACATAGACTGAAAGGTGAATTGGGGGTCCCAAATGTCATATCAATGCATGTCTGTCACTATCAAGCCTTCAACAGTTCTTGTGGATGTCCCATAAAGAAAGGCCCAGGATGTCAGGGGCATTGTTATTTCTATCCTTGCTGTTGAGATGCTAAGATTGCAAATGTCAGGATCTCGCCATATTTGCAGCTGAGTCTATGGCAATACAGAGGCCTAAAATATGTGCATAATCTGATGAAGAGGACATGACAGGTCATGCAAGGTTTGTTTAGACATTTAAGTAGGAAGTCAACAAAAAGTCATATCCAGATGTTATGATATCATAGTGCATGGCAGGGCGTTTAGTAAATTTTCCTATACGGTGCAGTGGGAGAGGGAGATGAATGATACTTTGTTGAAATATCAAAAAATATATGTCTCTGGGTATGCATGTGTCTACCTGGGTATTTTAGTGTGTCTCTACCTGGGTATGTTAGTGTGTGTCTACATGGGTATGCATGTTACCGTCTGCCTAGGTATGCATGTTGTTGTGTGTCTGCCTGACTATGCATGTTAGTGTGTGTCTGGGTATATATGTATGTCTGGCTATGTATGTGTGTGTCTGTGTGTGTCTGCCTTAGTATTTTAGTTTGTGTGTGTCTGTATGTTAGTGTGTGCCTGGGTATGTATGTTACTTATTGTTTGGATATGTATGTTAGTATGCATGTGTTTCTGTCTGAGTGTGTTAGTGTGTGTGGGTTTTTTTATTGTGTGAACATGTGTCTTTGGGTGTGTTAGCATGAGTGCCTGGGTATTTAAGTGCGTGTATGTGGGTATTTTAGTTTATGAACATGTGTCTTTGTCTGGGTATATTAATATGAGTATGTCTGGGTATGTTTGTGAGTGTGTGTGTGGGGATATTTTAACATTTTAACATCGAAATGTTTCCACATGGTGGAATAAGCATGTCAGTTCACTGAGTCCTGTGTTCTATAGTTTTATTTTCATTTTGTTGTTTTGGATTGGGATTAGTCCTTCTTGGGCACCAAGAACTTGAAAGACAAGGAATGTTTCAGTATGTTAGTGTCTGAGTGTGTTAGTGTGTAAGCACATGTCTTTGGGTATGTTAGTATGAGTGAGCATCTGGCTATCTTAGTGTGGAGTGTGTATGTTAGTGTCAAGTGTCTGTATGTGTTAGTGCTGAATTTCTGAATGTATGCTAGTGTTGGTGTAAGTATCTGGGTGCATACATAATGTGTATTCTGATACATAATGTAGTTTCATGTCATTATGACAAATGTTCTGATTGCTCTGACTATGAAAATATAAAATGGGAAAAAAAAGAATTATGTGCTTATATGTTCATCTGTTACCGATCATGTTAAATGTACTGTTTTATGGTATCTCATTATGGCAAAATCAATAAATACATTTAAATATACACCTAAAGGCTAGTGAAGTGTATTTGCCAAGATTATATTCTCAAAGGAAGGTGCAATCCTTATTGCAGGGAAATCTCATCAAGGCCAGAATCCTCCTCAAACTCCGATCAGTTCCTCTAAAAAGCATTGTGCTTTGGAACGGAATGCACAAATTACAAAAAAAATACTACAAAAGGCAGATCAACCTATGGCAACTTGCAGAAGTTTAAATACAATTGCAATTTAATTGAGCCCTCCCTCCGGTTACTCATAACTAATTTATGATAAATCAGATTATGAATTCACCCCTCTGTCTTCTGTTGACAAAATAGAAATATCTAGGTATGAGAAAAAAAGGAGTTTAATTTTTTCCATAACCAAGATAAGTATCTGAAAGGAGTAAGTAAAACGTGAGTGCACTCATTTCTAGTTTAGGCTTTGTGTTAGCTGAGAACTTTATCTTTTTTTTTATTTACTTTACTGTCTCATGACAACTGTTCCTGCTGGAGATTTGCACAGTTTCCACAGATTAAATACTTATATTTGCTTGGCTGCCGAAGTGGAGAAGGACAATCAGATAGCATAAGGATTTCTAAAAAGCATTATCAAAACTGGAATTATTTTTGTGAATATACATTTACTGTGTTGATAGCTAGCCCTTCATTTGACCTTTGTCTACAAGTGCTTGTAGATGCTTGCGTTTCAGAGAATAACAAAACAGCTGAAAAGAAAAAAACGGGTTGCTTTGTGCTAAAAATGTGCCTTTTTTGTAGTAATTTTTTTGTCCTACATGAGACATAAGGAGACTATTAATAAATATATGCCAGGCTCACACATCTAATAACAGGTTTCTTGGTACATTTATGCAAAATGCTTGCAAGGGCAAATACATTGGAAAATGTGTTTGTATTCACATCAATAATCCATCTTCTTGTACTTTATCTCATCTCAAATGTAATTACCTTATCGTAGTCACACTTTGTCTACAATCATGCAAAGTAAACAGAATACATGGATTGTACGTTCAATTTTTGTGCATTTGGAATTACTTTGTTAGCCAGTTTTCAACACATCTTGGTAGATGACTGGAAATGATACAATTTAAATTAGATTCCTAGGGGTCAGTAGCTGTCAGTACATGGTTATGATATGTGCATAATGCAAATTTTGTTAGAAATGGTTTAAAACACCCTTTTACAGCAAAATGCTTTTATATTTTCTAATTATGTTAAAACATCAATTTCTCTGTAACACAATAGTTCTGTCTTCCGCTCTGTTGTTAACTATGTGCTTTAGATGTAGCGGCAATGCTGTTTCACCGTTGCTAATGCATTCCAATGTCGCACAAGATTAATATTAAAAAGGTAATTGGCTAAAGAAATCCAGTGAATGATTACCTGTCAAATACTGGAATGGATCCTGGAATTTCTCAATATCCTTACATAATGTTTTGTCACAACCCCTGTAATTATATTTCAGGCTTTACTTGATCAAAATGTGGATTGAATATATCTCAAATTCCCATTTGTAAACAGACGGTTCTGTGCAGTATAGCGATAACTCAATAGACGGAAATAAAAAATGTAGGTTGGGATGACCTTTTTACTTAATTTATTAAACAGATGGCATTCTTTTAGTATATCGCATGATTATATAGCTTGGTCACCAGTACAAGGTTTCATAAAAAGTAAATACTGAAATTGAATGAACACCAGATTTTGGTAAATTACAATATCTGTTTCAATGTTATATCATTATTAATTGTACAGTAAAGGTGTTGCCAGACCACCAGGCTTTATTGCAAGGTCTGGGCAAGGGGAGAGACAGGCATGACAATCCACTAAAATGCAAGTGCATGCTGGTTGGCCAAACATACAAGTTTGGTGCAGTAACCTCAAAGGAATCGGGCAAAAGTTCAGCTAAACACTCGACTACAGCATGGTGTTAGTGTGTGCAAGAATAATGGTTAAACATACAAGATTGAGTCTTTATGTGAAATCCCCCTTGTCATGGAGGAGTTAACTGCAGTACTGTTAAAAGTGGTGTAAACATCCTTTAACTGCAGACCAGGGGGTAATAAATGAAAATAAAAACATTATTGGGTAAGGAAAAAAAATGTTCCTAAAGGCTCCTAAATCTTTTGGCTGGCTCCTAAATCCAAACCAAAATTGATGACCTCTGGTGTAAGTAGCATAGTGGAGAATGATGTTTTCCCTTATGCTTTTTATTTTAGAGTTAAAATAGCTGGCAAGCTCTTTCACAGAGAAGTTGGAAAAGATGCCAAGTTCTGGGGATGGAGAATGCCTTTAAAGTGAAAAGCAGAAATTTAAGTGTTGAAAAGGACAGATATTAACAAAAAAAGTGAGTTTGCTGAGGTGGAGAGCAGAGGTACAGGAATGGAGCATAAACATGTAGCATGGCTATGGGTAAACATGCTTTCCTCTACAGAGGCTTAGCAGTATGAAAGCACCTCTGGATGTAGTTTGTCTGTGTGGAGTGGCATGCCTCAGGTGGCATGGGGGATGGCCAGTCAACAGCAGAGGCTAGTATATGGTTGTATGGCGGAGTGGCAACTTTTGAACAGGAGAAACCTTATTCAATTAAACAGACCCTTGGTTTTGACATCATGGTGAACTTCTACAAATTGGTGGAGCCTCCAGGCACACATTCCCCCCAGTTCCTTCAATCGTGGGAGAAAGTGTGACCTGGACCTCCGCCATTTCGGAAGTTCACCAAAGGTCATGTCCCATTGTCCACAGGTAAGTGAAAAAGAATGAATACTTTTTTGGAGCAGTGGACAAAGAAAGAAAAAGAAGACAGGAGAAAGATAGCAGAACATAAAGATGCAACATAAGAAGCAGAGTTGAATGGCATGGAGAGAGGGACAAGGAAGCGGTCATCACAGTATATGAGAGAGTGTGAATGGAAGAGTAAGTGTGTGTGAAAATGAAATTCAAACAAGAATTTAGAGGGCTTTGCTTTGTTTTTGTCCCCAAGTTTATTTTAAACATATATGATCCTAGTAGTGATCCTTCTTGGCTTAAAGTATATATATGGTAACTATAGATGTGGACATAATGTCTGCATGTGTTGTGATCATATGGAAGTAACAAAGATGTGTACTTCTGCGGGAATGCAATATGACCTTAAATCCTATTCTGTAACTCCAATTTTGTTATCTTTGTCATTACATGTTATGTATGTACAAAACAATATGAGGGTCATACAAGTGGCAATGTAAGATTAGAGAACACTTAAGGAGCATCAGAGATGAAGAAACCAATTCTCCTGTTGGTAAACACTTTAGAATTCATGATGAAGGGAAAAATGAGAATTATTGATTAGCTACTTATTTAATTATACATTTAATTGATTTGTAAAACCATAGAATTCAAAGACTGTGTTCTTTTTTTCTTCTACGCAAGTATAACTAAAGAATATATTTATTGTGGTATTCTAATAGCCATATTTATGAGTTGTAATGTAATTATTCATTTATAACATTCATGTCTTTAGTCCTGTTTGCTCAATTATTACTTTGTTTTTGATTTATGTGGACGTATTTCCCTTTGAAATAATAATAGATAGTGTTCCACAACTGTGTTTACTCTGCCCACAGAGGCATATATTTTTGCCGATGAAACTTGGTGGATACACCTAGGATTAAGTCCATAGTTTGGACGAAACACGCGATCATGCAAGCAAAGTAAGAAATTGGGGGTTCAGTACAGGACGCAGGTGTGCTTTTGTAATGTTCAAGGTCTGATTCAAGGTGAAAATAGCTTGCAGACTGCTTTTATATCTATAAGCATAATACTAATGCAAATCATGCGTTCCACACCGAGCAAACATCACTTCCCAGAGCTGACCCTGTCCTAGAAATATGCAAATTGAAAACCATAAGGGAGTAGGCTTATCTGTATGCAAAAAGTCAAACAAGCTTTCTAAGGTTAAGCCCATATAATTAACAGCTTCCCAGAACTATAAAATGTTGCAACACTTAAGAACTGCACTTCTGTAATTAACATCCAATAAAACATAGGAAAGTTATATAAAAACATCAAGCAAATTTAAGGCTGCAGTTAGAGCGCATTATCATTCCACAGCGGGATGGATTGCCTTTGATTTAATCAATGTGTTCTTGCAGTGGTTTATGGAAATAGGAGTTAATGTTGTGCTGGCTGCTGCATTCATACACTGTACCAGATTTTTGCTTAGTAATCCTATTACATACACTACTGTCATATTAAAGGCCTAGACAGGAATCATAGAGCCTTATTGCCACATGGCTTCATATAATGTAAGTAATTACAAATCAATTGCTTATCTCTGCCTTTATAATGGCATAATTAATGGTAACTATAAGAAAAATATTATATTAATGTTACATTTTTTATATTGCACTGCAGCGTAAATGCAAAAATCATTTTTTTTACAGTGAAGTGTTTTAGGGAAATGTATCAACACTTAAATCCAGCTTACATTAGTAATCAAAAGGCTTTTTTAATTACTTAGAAGAGCTAACAAAGAAGATACATTTTTCTAATGCATCTAGAATAACAATCTTTGATTAATGTTTCCTATACGCATTCATTATTCATGTGAGACGAGACATTTTTATTGTTATTGTAATTACAAATATCCCTTTTTAGAACATGTAGCACACACACATATAAAACATTGAGTAATGTATCACCTATGACTATTATATCATACATGGCACATAATTACCATCGATAATAAAGAAGTGTGATTATTATTTTAACTTGAATGTATTGGTTTTGTTTTAGTTATGTGTAGGAAATAAAAAAAAGACAAAGAGGTTCACTGACTAAAGTGAGAGCTCTTAGGAGTTTTTGCAATAGTTGTGGTTTGTAATCCCTGGCAAAGTCCAGGGCATTAAGGGCAGAGTTGTACCAGCATTATATGTAGTGAAGTCAAGGAATTAAGACTGCAACTCTCCTGCAAAATCTCCTGTCAACTCCTTCTTTAGTAAATACACCCATGACCACCTAAACAGATTACAACATGGATGTAGCACATCAATAAAAATCATATATTACATTATCATGATGGTAAGCAAAAGTATAGATCAAGAGAAATTTAACATGTTTGTGTTTTCTTTCTTTGGGTTTCCACCATGGAGTACAATAAGCAAATTGCCTATCTTTCATTGAAGTAGTATATATTAATATGATGTCAAATAGTGGCATACCATAGAGATATTTGAAACCTATTCTTCACTTGATTTTTACATTTGTGTCAGATTTTGGTAGATTATTGTATACATTAATTTATGTGGTAAGTGGGGACAAAGGTTAACTGAAATGACCAGAGTTAACTTAAATCATATGTACATTCAGGCTAATGCTCTCATATATGTGCTCAGTTTTTATTTAACTGCCGTTTTATACAATGTTTCTTTGTCAAAATATCTGTTCACTTACACAACATCAAACAGTGCTCTACTGAAGGTAAATAAATGGAAAATGTGATAACAGCATAACATTGCAGATATTTGAGAATATTTCAGAAAAGCCACAGAGCTCTTTAAATAATCAGAAAATATTTATTATTAAATTGCTCTTTGTTAAATGTATGTGTTCATATTTTATCTTGTATATATGTCAATATGGTATTAATATGTACGTTTCAAAAGTCTAAAACAGTAGTATGAATATTATGTAATAATTATATATTATACATTATTAAACGTTCATCTACATCATCTATACCAGACAAGCAAGAACACTTGCTTTTTCACAGAAATCGCACAGTTCTACCACCACTGCAAGGGATTAGAGGTAGTTATATACAAACAAGGTTAACAATGATCACATTTGCCTCTATATCTACTTTATATATGAATCTCTTTAGAGCAAATGCACGCAGTACTAGACAGTCTATAATAATAGCCAATGAAAGAGGTACAATAGTCAAATCACTGCTCATGGAAAGATGTTTCATCCTAAATGGGACTCATCAGCATGAGGTTATGATACTGGCTTTAAAAACTTGGGCTGGACCTCGGGATTCATACAAATCAAATTAGGTATGGCGCAGAAAAAAGTGTGATGGAAAACCCAATGGTAGAACTACGAGATTCCTGTGAGAAAAGCAAGTCTTCCTCACTTTTTCCCCCACATACCTAATTTGATATATATATATACACACACATATACAAGGTGATATGAGCATCACAAAGACAATCTAGCATGATTATACGATCAGTATTTTATTTCTAACATAGTTAGTTCCAGAACTATCCAAAGCAGTAACATGTTATGTGTCTACTGGGTCCATAATCCACCCTGTCTTATGTTTAAGCTTTTGTTTAAACAAGTACAATGTGTTGATATCTCTAGTTCAATTATATCTATGGGGTGACACTGATCAACAAAAAAAGCTATTTTCAAGGTTTTCATCTGGTTTCATGAAAAAAAAATCTGGAAGCACAAATTAAATACATCATTACACTTTATTGTTATTAACTAAATAGAATAAAGGCATAATTAAATGTACATATATATGTATATTACCGTATGGTCACTTCAATCATGATCAGGACAGGCAAAAGCTTGTAATTCTACATTCATTGTAAACAGGTCTGCACTATATTTTACATTATAACAAATAATGCTTCAAAGGGGAAAGTCCAGCTACAAATGAGTACATGTTGGGCATCTCTCCTCTTGTATATTGTGTCTAATAAATTTGTATTTCTGGTAAAAGCTTGTTAAATTGCTATGTTAAAGTGCATTACATTCTGCTAAAGCACATATATGACTGTCTATAAGAGCTACCAATTTCTTTAGTTTGTGCAAGATTGTGTTTTGTTTTGTAATTTGCCATTACTGTAATGAATTAATAACTAGATTAGACCCTACATAAACATTTGAAGACACAATGTAACAATGAACATTGAAGGTAACAAAAAATAACCAACAAAGCTTGCCCTTGGATGTTGTATGCCAATAGGAACTCATAAAAAATGCATATTTATCAAATAAATAAATATAATATGTCATTTTAAAAGATTGTTTCAGGGAACTAAAACAAAAACATTCTGTTACTACTATTAAGTAAAAGGCTTCTCTTGACATAAATTGACTGAAAAATAAATAATTTTAATGTCACCTATGCAAAACAGATACATAGTTTTCTTGTTTTTGATCAAATAAACATTATTGCATGATGTTATCACATGAGCAGTTCTTGAACTTGTAGTTTTTATTTCTCCTACCACAGACCGATGCTTTGTTTCTCATGGTTTTCCTTTCGGGATAGAAGGTTTGGTCACCTCTGGCTGCAACACAAGACACGAGCATCTAAATTCAGCTCCCATGTCCTGTGTTGTAACCAAGGGTGTCTCAATAAATCCAGAAAAATGAGGGGTTTTCTGCATGTAGTATGTTCTTTTCAAGCCTCTCGGAATATCCTCACACTGAAAGTGCAGATGCTATTCTAGAAGAAAAAGAGAGGGCTTTGTTTTTTTGTGGGCAGCACTTAAGTTCTCTGTTATCACAATTAACTTATCTGTATATTTGCTGATCATGGAATTGTTCAAGGACTAGTTCATGCATTTGATAAAGTTCATGTGTTTGATAAAGAGTCATGTAATATTGTCAACCATAAAGCCAATTCCAAAAAAACATGAAATAATTCTTGGCATCAGTGGAAAATATAATAATTTACGTATTATGAATATTAATTAGTGGTTTCTTTTCCAATACAGACTGAAAATCTTCATTTATTCATACATTTATCAAATGGCAAAATTATGTTGCACTTGTTCAGTCACTAATAAACATTTTGTTTTCACTGTGAGTTTTGTGTTGTTTGAAATGAAGCAATTTTGGATACATTGTAAAAAATGTAATCTAGAATGAAACAGATGTCAAATAATGTCAATATGCTTTGCCAGACTGTTATGCTAACCTTACCTACTGTATAGTCATTGTCATGTTATTTAGCTTCTCACACAATGAGAATTATAAGGCTGATTACAACATTCGGATATGCATTTGTCTGCAGTAAAATACACATAATCTTTCCTTTCGTATTTCGCAAACCTGAATTTATAATCAAAGTGTCTAATCTGTCTACATGGGTTTGCCAGATGGAAATCTGAATTATTAATTATACTTTTTTAGAGAATGTTTATCATATTTAGAATAATT
>VKOC01000006.1:12023710-12038074 GCA_009364415.1 Spea multiplicata | reverse complement strand
AATGCCTCGAGGTCGAGGCATTCAGCAACGCTTTTTGGGTGCAGAAAGCGTAAGTAGATCGCTTTCTGCACCCGTTTAAAGACGTGCCGGTCATGGCACGTCAATTGTCATAAAGCACATGCTTTTCCGTGTCGTGCCAGGACGGGCAATTGTCATCAAGGGGTTAATCTAGTGACTCATGTAATTGATACTATTAATGATATGAAAGCACAGATATACACCATGAGTAACCTGCATGGATATAGATATCAGGTGGCATCATACGGCCTTGCTAGTAGCAAAAATAGGCATGAACCACTAATTTGATGGACCTAACCTAGCCCTTGGTGGCAGAAATGTTCAAATGCCTAAATGACTTTTGTAACAAAATACCACATAACATAACAGACTTAAAACCATCAAACAAAACAAACTCTGCAACAGAGTGTGACATGGGAACAGCCTAGCTTGTAATACAAGTCATAAAATGCAGAGGCATGAAACTAAGGAGAAATGTTCCAGCACCTAATGAACTAATACAGCATAATACCAAAAACATACATAAAACAGACTTAAACCTCAAAATTCACTCTGCAATTGAGTGAGATAAAAAGATAATTGTAACATGATTGTCTATGCAAGACAATATTAAACAGGTACCCAATAACATCATGTAGAGCCTTAAGGCCAGAATTAATTTAAGGCCAGAATTTTTTATAAAAAGGTGGAACACTCAATTAACATCTTTTAAGAAAACTTAATTCACCTGAATGAAACAAGCTGGAGTAATCAAGGGTGACCTGACTGGGAAACTAATCTGACCCAATGGACCTGGAACATGCAACCTGTGGGATGGGCAGGGCCTGCAACGAAGGCCGGGACCAAAACAAATTAATTCTAACCTGGATAGCAGAGACAGAGACTACTAGATGATTGGGGACTAGACCTATGAGGAGAAGATTAAGGTCTTGTAAGCAGCAGCCAGAATAATTCTGCTTTTCTGGCTGAGGCCAAAACAGGATGCCTCTTGTTGTTAATTCTGCTGTTAATTTAGGAATCAAAGCCAGGGGTGGTGATATCTGACCCTGGAGCAGGTGAACTGGGAAGTGAGGACTGATGTGACATAATAACATAAAATTCCCAACCCTTTTCTGATTAAGCTAACGCAAGTTAGTGAAACGTGTGTCAGGATTTATTTCCTCAAACTCGGGGTCCAGGGGCGAGCACAATTCTAGGACTGGGGTCTAGATACTTTTTGATCTTTTAGCTCAGACAGGGGTGTCCAAGTTTTTTCTGCAGTGGGCCACTTCATCAGAAATGTATGTGTGCGTGGGCCGCACTCATTTTTCAGAGAAAATATGGCCTTTTAGCTTTATAATGCATATTAATACAGGGTTAATTTGGCAAAATGCCGAAACAAAAACAAAAAACACACCGAAAATAATCATCCGCAGGGGCCCTGCTGCTTCCCTCTGTGCTGCTCAGCAGCACACTCCTATCATGCCCAGGCACACCCAGATTGCAGCATGTACTGGCTGACTTGGCATGACAGGATTGTGATTGCTAACAGCAATCACACTTCTATGATGCCCAGGATCCAGCATGTACTGGCTGCCTGTACATGATATGAGTGTGATTGCTGTGAGTAATCATATAAATGTGGCCCGTCTCAAAGTCCGGCGGGCCACATTTGGCCCATGACCGCACGTTGGACGCCCCTGCCTTAGATGCAAAGAGTTCCAGTACTTAGCTGGTATCTCTTGTTGTAAGAACTTAGAACTTGTATTTAAAATCTTTACAGCTACTAAGCAAATAGCAGCAAATCATCCAGATTCTTAGGGATTATTTTAAATAAAAGTTACATTTTTAATTTATGATACATCATGGTGCCATGTGTTCTTAAGTTAAGAGACGCTTATATTGTACTGCCCAATGTAGGTGCTTTCAGCATTGATCACACGCAATGATAGCATAGTGAATAGGCCTCTTTATGTGGTAGCAGGGCCCCCTAACCTTCTTATTATGTCCTGTGTACTCGTACAATAAAAACAATAATTAATGATATGATTGAAATTAAAGTGTTCAAATTATGTATGCCCTACAGTTATACTTCTGCATAAGAAATATCCACTGATATTGACAATACATGAAGATGACTGCTCTGTGCCCCGTAAAGTTAACTAATTCTTTAAAATTCACAAATGCAGCGTTTACACATTTGACAGCCACAGACATCAATGGAATTTCAAATGAACAAGGGGAGGCTGAAAAATAAGTAGGGACATCAACTAATCAGCAGCATCAATATGGAGGAATTAACTAAATTAAAGAGAATAAAGAGTCTTGCTAATGTATTTCGAGATTATACACAATTAAGGCCATAAGTGCATTTAATAGCGGGAAATGTTAGAACAAAAGGTCAAACATTTAAGCTAGTATGTGGAACATTCTATTAATATTATTAAAACATACTTCCCAGGAAGAGTGCCAGATCAGCATCAATTGACTCTAAGGTCATAATACAATAGAGGATAGAATTTGCTAAACTTAACTTGAAAATGATGACCAATCAAGACAAAATTTTATATTGTCAATGAAAAAATGAAAATGTGTTTTTTTTTCAAAATCACATTCCATAAAATCTAAGGACAACGTGTGACAAATTCTCAGGTCACATTGTTCAATGTACCATATGTTCAGGAATGTAATACCTCTACAATAAATATGAAAGAAATAAGCGTTTCCTGGGTTGTGGTAGTCGGTCTGGTTCTGGGGGGCCTGTAGTGGGGATGGGGATCGGCGGGGTTCAGAGGGTCAGGTTATGGGTGGGCGAGGGGGATCCAGGCCATCTTCAGAACCTCCCCGGTGTTTGTCTTCTTCCAGGTTTAGCCACGCGGACGGGGAATTCATGTCCTCGACAACCCAGGAGGAGGGTGTATGCACCCTCCTCTCCGAGGGTTTTGGCGGCATCAGCTCAGGATTGTACGGTACAGCGGTTTGGCACGGCCGAGGGCCTTTCACGTATGGGTGCAGCACAGCGTAGTGGGGAAACTAGGGTCGCTCAGGTAGGGGCGGTGGAAAGCATTGGTGGAGTCGTTGAGGGTGTGCGGCTAAGTGGCGTGTGGCTAGGTGGCTGGCGGAGTGGAGGGGTAGTCACTTCTTTTGGAATTTGGCGTTTTTGGAGGTGTTTCCTTTGGTGGTGGCACTGACCTTGTGGGGATGGCGTATGTGCGATTGTAGGGTTGTCTTTTTTACTGACAACCTGGTAATTGTCCATTCCATCAATTTCTTGTCTGCATCTTCCCCTCCGGTTGTGCACTTGTTGCGTTGGTTTGTTTTGCATGGAATTGAACGTCTCGTTTCGTGTCAAGCACGTTCTGGGGTACTTGAATGTCGTTGCCGATGCTCGTTCTTGGTTTCAGTGGGAGTGGTTTAGTTGGGAAGCTCCAGGGTGGCTGCGGAAGGTCTGCCTTGCCTAGAGGTGATGTGGACTCTAGGGACTACTATCTTGTGTGATGGGTGAGATCTTCGGTGGCTCCTGCCACTTGGTCAGCTTATACTAAGGTCTGGCTGGAGTGGGATCATTTGGCGGGTGTCTTGGGTTTCGTAGCAGGGAAGGGGATTGGTTCAAAATGTTGTTGTGGTTTCATGCTGGTTTAGGGTTAAGTGGGGCATCTCTCTCGTGGGTGGACAAGTGCATGGGGGGCGTTGGTCTTTTTATTTAAGTTGCAGGGCTGGGCTGATCTTTCCAAACATTTTGTTGTTAGGCAGGTGCTGAAGGGGCCTAAGAGGGGTCGGAGATGCCCTGATGCTAGGGGTCCAATGTCAGTGGAGATGCTGAGGTGCTTACTTGGGGTACTGGGGGGTTATGTAGGGACGGTTATGAGGTTCTTCTGTTTAGGACGGCTTTTGCGTTGGCGTTTGGGGCATTCCGGGTTTCAGAGTTGGTCATTGCGAACAAGGGGGGAGAGGGTCACAGTTTGGTTGCGGTCCTCTAAGACTGATGTCTTGGGGAGGGGGAGCTGTGGTGTGCTATAAGCTCTGCCGGGCAATTCCTTTTGCCTGGTTGGTTGTGTTCAGAGGTTCCTGGATATGAGGCCAGTGGGGGGTCTGTCTTTCCTGTGCACCAGGATTTGACCCCATTGTCCAAGTTTCAGTTTGTTCGGGTGATGAGGTTAGGGTTGGGTCGGCTGGGTTTTGCGGCCACTGAGTTTAGTACGCATTTGTTCCGGATAGGGGCTGCCACGGAGTCAGCTTACCAGGCATATAGGGGGTGTGAATGCTCTGGGGGAGAGCATTTGATGGGAGGTTCCCTGTAGGTGGTGCTGGGAGCCTCAGGTTTGGGCATCTTGGTATGTCCGTCCCTGTGTGGTGGTTCCTAGTTTGCCTGGTAAGCCTTATGGTTTTTGTTAATAATTTATGTTTATTGATGTTATTTATTATATTTATGTGTTCAGTTTGGTAGTCTTTGCCCACGTTAATGCAATGAGGTGTTGGGCCTAAGGTTGCGTGGCATTGACTTGGTTAATAAATAAAATTGTCTGGGGCCTTTTCAATATAGACTGGCAAAAAAAACAAATGAACAAAATAAAAATTAAGTAATAATTAAGGCAATAATTAAGTATACAGTGCTCCTGGAATATAATTACAGGTTCAATTTCATTTACTTGAACGATAACACAATATATATCCAATTATTTTTGAAAGTTAAATGCTACAGAATAGTGTACTTAATAATTTTGATTAAATTATACTTCTGGTTCCCATAGATAAATACCAATTCGACTCATAGCAAAATAACTCAGAAAGAAGTTCAAGCACCACCTGTGTACTGATAACACTCACCCCTGATCCCTCTCCTCACATCTTTTTTGTATTTTTTTAAACCAGTCTCTACCAGTGCTAATATACTACAAAACAGTCTACCTCAATGTAAACGGATCTTCCCCACATGCTGCCTGTTTCACCACTGATTCCAACTTCAAATTCACCCATCATATTCTGTCACCTACATCTTAAAAACATTGCCCGCATCTGACCATTTTTAACACAAGATGCAACTTAAGTTTATTCATGCACTTATTTTCTCTTGTGTTGACTACTGCAACTCAGTCTTAGCTAGTCTCAATCACACCCTTACAATGTATCATAAGTGTTTCTCCAAGGCTTATGTTCCTTACCTATAGCACTACTAACATCCCCCCATCAATCTCTTCATTGACTGCCAGTACACTTTAGGATTCAATGTAAAACCCTGACTCTCACCTATAAAGTGATTATAAAGTGATTATAGCAGTTCCATTAACTATAGTAATGTGTAAAAGTTTTAGGGAGGTGTGAAAAAGTGCTTAAGAGTAAGAATTCTTAAAAAAATAGGCATGTAAATAGTCTATCATTTAACGAAAATGCAAAGTGAATGAACAGAAGAAAAATTTAGATCAAATCAATATTTGGTGTGACCACCCTTTTCCTTCAAAACAGCATTACTTCTTCTAGGTACAGTTGCACAGTAAAAGTCAAGGATTTTGGGGGAAATATAGTTAGTTGCATGATTAAACATTTATACAAACAGGTGCTAATGATCATCAATTAAATATGTAAAGTGAAACACAATCATTAACTGAAACAGAAACATCTGTGTAGGAGGAATACAACTGGGTGAGGAACAGCCATACTTACTAACAAGGTGAGGTTAATATCAAAAGTTATACACCATGGCAAGACTGAGCACAGCAACAAGACACAAGGTAGTTATACTGCATCAGAAAGATCTCTACCAGGCAGAAATGTCAAGGCAGTAAAAACTAGACTAGTGCATTCGTCTTCGGGCGAACATGAAAACGAACACGAAGAGTCTGTTTTTTTTTAATACAGTGCCGGCAAAACGTAGACGAAGACGCACAAACACGAAGAATTGAAGATTTTTCGTGATCGTCTTCGCTTTTGCGGCGCAACGTCCAAATTTTCAAACAGGAGTGAGGAACTGCCCAAGTCTAGTAAAAACTAATTTCTTTTACTTTTTAACACATTACAATATTCAGTAGTTTTCTCTCAAAGGATACAGTAAGTGTAGAACCAACTCGTGATTTGTATTCTGCAACACCCTCTATACGCCACATGCATGTGATGGTCATATTGTGTAAAAACATACATCAACACCCACCCACACTTTCTAAATGCACAGTCATGCCATACAGTAACACATATCCACCCCATCACCATATACGTTCACAGAAAAGAATCTTCAAACCAACAGGGAATGACTGGCATCTTATGGCCCAGAACAAAGGTAAAGCCCCTTGCCCCCCCACCAGGAAGTCAACATATGCAGTAGCACAGGCACACTTATACATACACTACCATACGTACTCTAACACACACTAAAACATGCTCACTCTATAACATTTTCACTCTGTTATCACAGTCTCACTATTACCATGGGGTCACAAGTAACCTTGTGTTATGTGACCCCACTTTGTTCCCATCGCTGTGAGTCCATTGGTCTAAAGGAGCCCTGTTTGAGGAGCCCCTGCCTTTTGGCCATCCCAGTCATTGTCCATATCAAGTCCCTCACATTCAAATACACCTTGTCTAAACCAAAATAATGACATCAGTCATGATTTTCTTTGGAATAAAGTGGTGATAACATTTATTTACATACAACAAAGAATAAAACAAGGTACAAGAACAGCTAACATAAGATCTTATAAAATATTCTTGTTACTCCTTGCCTAAGGGTCAGAATACTTAGCTTGCTACACCAAGTCACCAGGCACTGCCACACCAGCTCAGTCTGATGCCAAAACTCCCTTCCTGTAACCCCTCACTCCAAAGGGGCCCAATTAGCCTGAAGAAAAACTCCAGCTCAGCAGAATGCCAGGTTTACCCTAAGAACACAATCTGCAAGTAAGTTCTGGACCTTCAACCAATCATGGCGACAAGCCTTGCCTACCATAGGAACTGCAGAGCAGACATGAAAGCTAACACTTCACCTGTGTAAGTGTGCATGTAGGCAAAAAGATTCCCACAACCCCAAACCCTGCCTCGTCATGATGCCTTTATACTTTCCTGGGCTTTATCTATATCCAGGCTCTATAGCTTGAAATCTCCGCAGTAATTAACATAAGAAATCATAGAGGAATGCATATGACACATCTGCATTGTAAACATATTGAGCCAATGGGATATTTTGTTACCCCATATTGAAGTATTAAATATCAGTTTCTAACCAATGAGCTGATATTTGATGATCTTTATCCTTCAACTTCCACAGTGAAATCATTATCTATAGTAATATATTATAGATATGTTTGAGGTATATGTAATGTATATTGGTCCAATGGGATTTAACTTTCTATGCAGAAGTATTTGACAACTCTGCCAATCATAGTTTTATTTATTACAATATCTGTATTTTCATTTTTGAAGTTATACATATAATGCTTATCTGAAACAAAAAGCATTTCAGATTTACTACTGATTTGGAACTGTCTGAAAGCTTGACTTCAGGGTAGGAACATCAACCAGGAATTAATGAGCATCCATGCAAAATGGAGATCAACTGAAAGCCAAAAACAATGGGACTTCATAGCATGAGTTGCCCTATAATGTCATGATTAGCACTGCTGACTTTAAAGACTGAAGTTAGAGAGCCAAAATCACCAAACGTCCTGCTGAAGGCTAACTCATAACATGCCAAATGAGAGATGAGCTTACAATATGAGGTAAACTTTGCAATCTGGCACGAAAATGCATATGGTCGTATGAGAAAGGCAGGGAAGGAGTTCACAAATCCTGAGGTAACAGAGAATGAGGGATCAATGTGAATTACGGACAGGTTCTACATATAAATACATCAATCTCTAAAAAAGTATCTGTGATACGTGTATTTATTGGGGCACTGTAGATGAAGTTTAAAGGTGCTTCAGTAATTATGAAATTTTAGATTCTAACCTAGAAAAATGCTTAAAATCATACCATTAACAACATAATTTAAAAAATCAGGGTTCTGTTTTGTATGGACTAACAATGATAAGGATGATAATCTCAAATGTCCATACAGAACCCTGATTTTAACAACAATAAAGATGATAGTGTGATTTTGACTGGAACTCAATCATTTTTATTGACTTAAGCAGAAGTACAGTTATGCAGCTGAACTCAGCATGAACTTACAGCTACAAAATTCATCTGATATAAATCTATTGCAACCAATTTTACTGTGAAATAATGGCAACAATAAACAGTCTTTTTTATATTATTATGCAGTAAAGTAGTGTTACAATGGATTTATCAGTATACTAAGAGTAAGACTAAGAGATGTAGCTTAGAATGTCTATTTCCATTTGTGGCAAACCATGTGGAGAAGTCAAAACAGGCAAATACTACTACAGCTCATAATCTAATTTTAAGAAATCTCCATAATTCAATCCTGAGAAAATGTTCACTTTTTTGATTGAAATCCCAAGATAAATGAACTTGGACTAATATGATCACTGTGGTTTATAATTTTGTAATAAACAATTTGAAGTGACGAGTTCTCAGCTCCAAATTATGTCAATGTATTTATATTATTTAGGACAAATTATATATTTATAAAATAAATTCATGTTAAAAAAATAACTCTAAATTAAGCTAACTCAGATCAAAACATTACACTACATAAAAAAAAACATCACAAGTTTCATTAGATGGATTAACCCCGAGAGAAAAGCATTAATCTAAAAGATTTTTTAAAAGACAGTAAAAGTAAATATGTTCTAGGAGCCTTTTGAGATTTTAGCATATGGTTTAGTGCTGTTTTATTATCATGCACTTCTCCCCCTGTACTTTTCATCTAATGGCTTTGAAGGCTTATTTGCATGAAATTTGGTTTTGCCTGCCACAATTTGATTTTCAATATAAGTCAAAATCAGCTTATTTGCATCCCTTTGCGCAAGTAGGGTTTATCAAACATGGAGTGATATATTTCAAAGCCTCCCAAGGGGAAGCAAACTGCACATATCGCAAAAGAGTATGATAGATTGCTAAATGTGTACTTTTTGAAAGATATGTATCCCAATTAGGTTATCATGTTGCTTTCACAGTTTTCTGACATTGCCAGAGCCGATATGTCTAAAATAGCAGTACCTATTTGACATCTAAGAAACAAATGGCAGTGAGACATACAATTTCTTAGCTCTTGTAAAGGAAAAACTGATATCTTTGTTGTATTGGACTGTCATCTAACTGACACATATTTAGTTTTTTGGGTGATTGAAGTTAAAACTCAAAATGTGTCATTTCAACTGTGTAGTAAATGAATTGCATTAAATGCTCTCAACTATATGCATAAGAGATTCCCCTGCTGCAAGTCCTATTTCATGAAAAAATCCTTTAGCATATTATACTAATCTCTGTATCCTACTGTGGAGCAGATTTGCGCTAATAAGCAATGGTCAGTTTCAGTTGAACTAGCTTTAAGACGTATTCTTAAGGCTCTAAGGATCACCCTGAGAGTAAAAAATTAGTGCAAGTGTGAACCCCCTAGAAGACTGCGGAGATTTTTTTGTGTCGGTTTGGCACAACGAAAACATTTAGAGGACTAGTATCAGGGGTTCCCAGACTGTTCCAAACATGGGGAAGGATAGAAAGACAGAACAGGGACACAACGAAGCATGGTTATAGCACCAGCATAACTGAGCACTGGTAATAGGGAATCATGGGCTAATCCACCCTTCTTGTTGGTAGTGCTGTTGCCTCCCTTGCTCCCCTGCTGGGAGAAAAAAAAGACATCTGTGATCGCCCCATGTAGATGAGTGAACCACAGTGGAACTGGGAGGCACACACCCAATAATGTGTGAGAGAGTATGTGTTAGCATAAAAGTGTATGTGTTTATGTGTGAGAATGAATTTGCGTGTGTGGTGTTTCACCAAATGAATATAACTGGAAAAATGAAAGTTAGTTCAGAAGACCTTTTCTATGTTATAAGGTATTATGAGGCAACACGGCAAAACACAGTTATCAAAAATAAACTCTCTCTCTCTCTCTCCACATCTGAAAAAAGGATTTCCCTTGTGGCATTATATTACATACCTTTAGATTAGATGATGCATTTGACATCACATCCTGTTAACAGTGTATTCATGCATCACTTGCATGTAAGGATTCTAAGCCCACCCACCTAAAGCTGTTTGCTTTGTTTATGGAGATTATGAAGATAAGACAAGCTACCACAGTATGTATACATATAGTGTGTGTTAGGATGAGTGTGTGCATTAGTGTAAATATATATGTGTAAGTGTGAGTGTATTAGCGTGAGTTTATATTTATGTGTAAAGATCTGGCCATTGCGTATATGTGAGTTACTAGGGGGACAGGCACAAGCACAAGTGGCAAGTCCTTTCTTGATGGCTATTTCTATTGTTTACACTTGTCTTTGAAAAAATAGTTTGCCTTCTTTAAATTAAGTCTGGACATGGCCTATACTCCTCACAGAACTTCCATCACAAGAGTTCTATCTTCTCTTCTATCAGGTTAAGTGGCTGATCCAGTACTTTGGCCACTTGCTGTAGGTGTTTGTAGGTGATTAAAACGTATAGAATGTGGCCGGGTGTATAAAGTGTGTTTAAAATAAGAAAAAAAACATAAGACAAAAAGGTTGTTAATGACAAGATATAAGAAATGAACCCCCAGCACCATAGCATTTGCCAAACCTTGAATGTTTAAGAATCAGCTTCCCAGAGCATATGAAAAGGCAAAAACAAATTCAGGACTAATCTTTCACAGCCACAGAGCTGTAAAGTACTTGTTAACAAATGTAGGATTTCTAAGAATCTCATATGTATTAAATGGTTTATACAGGTATGGTTTATAGTACATACATACTTAACTATACATACTTAACTATGCATGAATATAGGTAAAATATGCAAAATAATCAATACAAAACAAGTTAACTATTATATTTACAGTACATCTAATAATTTATTAGGACAATACATAAAAAATATATATATATAGTTGCATTTTGCTTTTTCATTATGTAGAATTTTGATCACAGAACCTATTCTAGAATTATTCTGTACGCCATAAAACCTCCTAGTGGAATAAGTATTATAGATAACTTCCAAAGTTGTCTTACAGAGATATTTTTAATGTCTGGACTACTTACATTCCTCAATAACTATTTGGTAAACATTAGCCTACAAATAGGGTATGCGTCCAGCTAACAAAGATTCATTAGTGATTACAAATTCTGTTAAGGTGTCTACGCCAGGCTTCAAAGAGGATTAAAACCAACATTATGCATACCTATCAGCATTACAGATTCATGAGTTTGGAAACCTATAGTATCATCTCTTCTGCTAATATCCACTTCTTACCTAGTTGTCGCCCACATGCATCATGTACGTTTTGCTGTATGATAACACAATAGCATCTAGTCACTAAACTGTGAGTGCTTACAAGTTCGCAAAAAATGCTAGTTTTATGAGAGTTGAAAAGGGCAAGCAATTTGCAGATTCATTAATATAAGAGTAGGTAAATTCCAACTTGCAAGCTTCTCCATACATTCCCAGTAGGGTTACCACATCAGCCATCTTTTCCTGGACACATCATTTTTACATATTGCTGACCAGCCCAGATAAAGCGCTGCCTGTAGTATGGAGAATGTATAACTGACTAATTGGTTCCCTTCCACATCCCACATTCTGCAGTGCAGCACTTTACTTGTGCTGGTCATCAATATGAAAAAACGTATACACGTCCTTAAAAACATGGCCAATCATGGTTACCCTAATTCGCAGAGGGTTGCAAGGGCGACATTATCACGCAAATTAATCCCAAACTTTATAAATTTATGTGCAAAAATAATAATACATTTGGATGGGGAGGGTGGGATAAAATGTATATTTTATTACATGATGAATTTATTTTTCATGATCTCTAAACAGGCTCCTCTAAAAAAAAAGTAAAAAATAATATATGCACTCTATATGTTTGTGGGATTCAACACACATATTTTAAGTGTATCCTTTTAATATGGAATCAACTGCCATAAATGTGAACAACAATTTAAAAAATATAACAGTAATAACAAATAATCTTAGCTCCACATGGTAGATATGATCATAAGGCATGCTTAGAAAGGTTTCTGTTGCCTGGCGGGTGCTGGAATAGTTAAATTAAGTGAGCAAATTTCCCACTGTTTGCTTAAATTGGCAGTTCTACAAAACAGCTGAAATATTGAGTGCCACTAGTGATGTATATTGTTTTGCAGCAGTTCATAAGTAATTTAAAATGTATGAGTAGAAAGGAACTGCTGATTTGTTTTAAGAAGAATGGGAAAGGATAGACTAGTGGGCATAGGCATAAATCTTAATGTCTAATTAGCATAAATATTGGGCAATATGACAAGATCATCAATAAATTATTGATATGTTTTTTCGGAAGATATGTTCATTTAACTATTTAATTTTATATCAAATGTATCCCTGCTAGACTCTATGAACACCTAAAAAAGCTGTCAAGTGTGTTACATCATTAGGGGAAGAGAAAAAAGGCATCCTTTCGATAAACATCTGACATGGCTCAAAAGAGCCATCAAATTTACAGAAAAGGGCAGACAGCATCTAAAATGTGTTGTACCTATACAGCTAAGGCTGGTGAGATCTTATAGTTTGAGAAACCTACTTCAACACAATTATTTGGGCAATCTGTTGCCAGCAGGTTCTAAATTCTCACTGCCTTAAACATGTGGCATTAACTAGTCTGGACTTGTCATGTTTTTGAGAAAACTGTCAGAAACCAGATCTATTAACGTGGCCTCTGCTGTAAGTCTCTTAGATAGATAATGGTGGTCATACAAGCAGATTACTCAAGTATATGTCCAGAGCCCTGTTTTTAACAGCCTCTCTATTTTTGAGAGATACAGCAGCATACATTCTGTATGTATGTACATTAACAACAGCGGTTAATAGGCCAACTTCAGGGTAGGAAGAGTAGGTAATGTCCTCTCCAACTATAGGGAGTAAGTGCCTTTGATATGAGGTCAGAAGATGGTCTGATGGCACAAGTTCTAGCATCTCAAATTATTATTATTAGGCATCCCAGTACACAAGAAGGTTGAAGCAGTATTAATAGCAGCAACTATGTGAGGGCATTCATGAATGCACCTTTCTTGAAAACAGGCTTATTAACCCAGTACTTACTATGCACCCAAAATAAATGATGTCTGATAATGTAGTCCATGTATTTTTGTTTCAAGGGTTCTCCTCTAAAGAGATAAAAGAGTTAAAGTAAAAAGGTAAAATAAATGAGATTTGGAAAATGAAAGAGAACTACCTTAGTTCAAATCCCAGTCTTGATTTAAATGTTTGTGTTTTCGATGCTTTCTGAAGTAATTCACAACTGCATTTCAAAAATACGAATAAAGAAATAGCTGAGAACAATTATAGTGATACACCTGATGATTGCTGCCAGCTCCCTCTCCCACTACCCTTGTTGTCATGACAATAGAAAAGAGTAGCATTTGATCTTTCCGCATAATGTCTCAGTTAATGGCAATGAGCTCCTTAAATGACACGTAAAAGTGTAAAAAAAGAATACATATAGCACAGTCTCAAAGTTGACACAGCACACAGCAGATAAACTGGAGTCAAATTGCTTCAAAGTAATGATCCGTGGATTATTTCTGAAGTCTTCAATTTCCTACTTATCACTCTTTTCTTAAGGGCCTTAACTGTAATAGAGCCTTTGAAGCTAGAGACAATAATATGATGCTAATGACCTTTGCAATTACTTTTATCAGGTGTGATCAAGTCACAGGCTTACTTTTGTGCATAACTTCCCCTTTGCATTTATTTGCTCTGTAAAATGCAATAAGTTCAGAGACAGGATTCATATATATGGGAATGCGCTTCTCAACATAACAAACAGTGTTTGAGATTGCTTGGATTTCCAAAGGTAAAGCAAACGTGTTATTAGGGAATAGAAGGGTAAGGCTAGGTTTCCACTTGGTTTTTTTTTGCTAAAAACGCCTATAAAAACGCCAATAGCGCCACCTGGCGTTTTTTTTGTGAAAAACGCTGCAGCCAGATGTTAGCTGTTCTTCAATAGGAAATCGCAAAATGCCATTTCACTTGGCGTTTTTCTGTTCGGCGTTTTTTCAGTCCTGTTTGGCGTTTTTCTGCTTTTTTGGGCTCTGTAGCAGTTTTTCAAAATCGCAGCATGTTGACACTCTGGCGTTTTTTGCAAAGGAAATCTTGGCTTTTTTCTCCAATAGAAGTCAATGGGAGTGAAAGAAATGCCATGAAAAAGTCATGTGGGTTTTTTGCCTTGGCGTTTTTTATGGCGTTTTTCTTCCACAGTTACAATGCAGAGGATGGACCCAGTATCTGTGTGTC
>VKOC01000006.1:12004401-12014524 GCA_009364415.1 Spea multiplicata | reverse complement strand
TCTTTTTTTTTTGTACCATAAATTGTTATGGAAATTTGGCAAATTGATATATTATTGGATAACTATGATCCTGAATGATATTGACTAGTTTATAAAGTAACACATCCCTGCCTAATATGATTTTTTATATATTTTTTTTAGCGTTTATATTATGCTATACTATATTATAGTATATATAGTTTTTTGTGCATCTCCCTCAATTAATCTTTTTTAATATGTACAATATCATACTCTTAATCCTGATCACAATTTTTTATCAATTAAATAAAATATCAAAATAAATAAATACATATATAGTGTGCTAGTATCTTAATTGTCTATAATCCATTAATCAGATTTACTTTCATGCATGATTCTTATCTTTGCTACTTTTCGTGAGTTTTATAGATGAAATCATATACGCTTGTATAATGTTTATAACCTCAAAAACCTACATTTCTTGTCCATGTTTAACATTTGGTAATATCGAAAACAGATAATTAGTCATAAAGAAGAAGTATCCAAATTGGTGAATTTAACGTAATTGGATGTTGAAAGCCATGTATTAACACAACTAATCTTTATGGCATATGTGTAGTTAATTATTACTGTAATTATTAAAATATAGTTTAATTTTTACGTGTCACAAAATGGAACAGTGAAACAGTGAACAGTAGAACAACTAAAGATTGTACAAATGAGTAAAACAAAAAACTTATGAACTATATTTGAAATAAGGGATAACATCGGAAAATGGCCTCATTCTGAAACTCTTGTCTTTTCTTCTGTTCCACATAAGTGAGCTGATTGCTTCATGGAAGTCCCCAAATATCCAGGTTATCAACTTGAATTGCCATGGTTTGAAAAAGATGAAAAATTCTTGGCAGGATATTTATTTTCACACATACTATGCAACTCAACCATGAAATTGTATTTTTCTACCATGTTTTTGAATCTTTCTTTAAGAAACTAAAAAAGCATGTAATTATTGGCCTAGAAAATAAACACACAATATTACCTCTCTAGTCTCTCTTTGGAACTTAGAGCACTATTAAATTAATGTCTCTGCTTGTGGTGAATATTCTTGGAGAAAACCTTCTGGCACATTAAGTGGTACTTCCAAATATTAGACTTTATTCATAGTCCCTAATAAATTGTCTCAGTGCTAATACCAAATACACTGACTTGCTACTTTGTGTCTTAAGAGACTTTGCACCTTTAGTTTGGCTTTTATTTTTCAGAGCTAGAAGGACCCTCTGATTTTTTTTCCTATGACTCCTTTTTTCCTATCTGCAGGTCTGTTGGCTTTTCTGGTTGTTCCTATCAGGTAAGAATCTGACCTGTCTGAGTTGGATGCACTTAACTCCCTGTTGCTTAGATAAGACTTATGGGAGTGGGAACCCTAAGGTATCTTTAGTGTAAATAAAATTATGTTTTCACTTTGTAAAAACTCCTTGTACTCTATGAAACTATTCATGCACAAACTAAAATCAGTGATGTTTTCAGGAGTTCCTCTGTGCTAGGCTTGATCCTAAGTAATGTCTTCAACCCCACCATCTGAAAAGGGTCCTTCCTCTGGACAACTTCATTTTGGAGAGTTCCAGAATATAATATCATATACTGGCTCTTCACTATAGCATGGAAAACATGCTATGGAGGTCTGCCCAGACCTTCATGGTATAAATGGTTTCAAGGGAGATATCAGATCTTCCCAAATACCAATTAAGAACCGAAGTCTACCAGGGGGGCCAATCATCCAACACAGTAATTGGTTACTACTCAAGTGCTCCACAGATCTGACAAGTTTTTCAATTTATATGCTTTGTGTCACATGACAATTAACCGTTCACTGAAAAATATGGCAAATGTTTGATGAAATAAGTATTTCTGGAATGAGTTTATTTGGCCATTCAACAGGAAGTATTTTTTCAGTATTGCACTATTGCAATATTTGTACAAGAGTCAGTGGGGTGGGTGTAAAGAAGCAAACATTTCTAATTTATCTCTCAGAGGATTACATGAACATTTGGTTAATGGGTAAGTAAATATTTGTTACTGTTTTATGGTTAAATTTCCATATTTTTTCCCCCTTGCCATTTTGCTTGTGGTTTTTCATGGTGTATTGGAAATATTAGCAACTCTCAGAGCCCTAGGAGTCATAGAAATGCTGCATATTTCTTCCACATTCCAGGCTTTATATTTCTTCCAAATGTGCAGTAAAAGTTTAAACAAGCTGCCAGTGCCATTATATTTGGTTATTTTTTCCTCTGCATGTGCAAATTTGTAATTTTTTTAATTTGCTTATAAGTAGAATTAGAAGGTGCACGTCTGATTTATTTTATTTCTAGGTGCTCTAAGTACCACCAAGGTCAATCCTTAACTAAATTGTGTTTTTGATTTTTAAGGATTTTACTTTTCATTAGCCATGGGGGTAATCTGCAATATTTTGGATCTGTGGGTAATTTGACCTCTTCGTTGATTTTGGCAGGTTTGCACGATAAAACTTAAATTGTTGCACTGTAAGAGCTATTCCAGCTATACTTTGTAAAATCGCACTGTTCATTTCCTTTGAAAATATCATTCATTATTCTGGTATCAGTCTTTTTGCTGCATAAATTGTAAAATAACCACCTCATATATCAGTGCCATTCATTAAGTTTGTTACTATGGAGACAGCTACTTCAATATCTAAAGGCCATTAAAAAGTGATTAAAGTGCCAAGGAGCATTAAAGAAATGCTTGGAACCCCTCCATTCATTGTTACATTCTAGTTTGAGGCTAGGCACCTTAGAGTCATCCAAAAGTTGTAAGACAACTCCTATAACTCCTACAACTCCTATAATTACCGTATTTGCTCGATTATAAGACGACCCCGATTATAAGACGACCCCTGAAATTTTGGATCTTATTGGGGAAAAAAAAAGAAAATGCCTGAATATAAGACGACCCTAATCTGTTACTGTATATGGTATGTGTAATTGTAAAGTGTTTGCATACTACGTAGTGTTGTTTTTATTGGAAATAAACGTACATTACGTACCAGCAATTTAAGCAATACCAGCATTACTGTATTTTACATATGGTGTATTATAGAATGAAATGGGCCGTGCAGGGAATCTACCACTCACTCACAAGCACACTTAAAATCAGTCACTCATAAATACACTTAAAATCTGACAGGCACTCATAAACACACTTAAAATCTGACACTCACTCATATGCACTTTTAAAATCTGACACTCACTCATATGCACTTTTACACTATGACACAGGTGAATGGTGGTAGTGATGTGGTGGTTTATCTTATTGCATGTGTATAGTGGTTTTTTTTCTTGCTCATCTGTCAGTGGGAATTGCAGATCTATAGATGTCCCATCAACATGTCCCATGCTCCTCAGTTACGCTTAAAGGGGTCTGGGAATCATGGGAAATGTAGTTCACTAGGATGTGCCCCTAATTGAACCAGCTATGCAAATTATTCCTAGCTGACAGTCTATGCTCCTCTTCACAAATTGTGAAGAGGAGCACAGACTGTCAGGTAGGACTGATTTGCATAGAATCATAGGCAGGGATAAGGCACAAGGAGTCTGTTCATTCCCCAGTGCGCTTGTGTAAAGTCCTCCTATTGATTTCAGTGGGAGCACTTTCCTGTCACTGATTGACAACTTCAAGCAGCCAATCAGAGGCAAGAAACGTTGGATCATGGAGGAAGAGGGCAGTTTTTGTGGCATGGCTGCAACTTCTGTGTAAGTGCTTTATTTTTCAGTTTTTCTTTAGTCTGGAAGAATGCATATTAAAATATTCACATAATATTTTAATATGCATTCTTTTATAGTAAGGGTGCCCTTTAATACTCTAATACTGTATCTATAATTGTAAATAATATTTTCGTTAGCCTGGTTTAAAACTACTTCTTATTGGAGATTACCTTTTAAGCCTAGAAAATAGACTAGACCTAGACATAAACATACATTATTTGCTAGACAAAATGTATCATAATCATTTGTAAGAAAAAAAAGTCTTAAGTGTCAAAAATAATCTTTGAAGAAGGCTTTTCATCAACAATTTATCAGTCCCTGCTTTTGTCACATAATGATTATGTGTTCCTGTTATAATTTTTGAAAAAATGTTATGAAAGTAACCACTTAAGGACCGGGCTGTTTTTTTTCTTTTTGTATCCTTCATGACTGAGGCTGTTTTAACATTTTTGCGGTGCTCGTGTTTAGCTGTAATTTTCTTCTCTCTCGTTTACTGTATATATTGGAGGTTATAAAAGTATATATGGTGGCAAATTAAAAAAATCTTTTACTCATCTACAAAAGCCAACAAAAACCTGCTAAATATATTCTGATATTTATCCTGAGTTTACAATTATAGACAGAATCACTAAAATGGCCCACTTAATTCCATGTGCAGGGGTCCCCACCGCAGCCAAAACTGCCTATCTGTTCATTAAGGACATTTTTCGCCTTCATCATCCCACTCCAATCACTGATCTTCGTATCCATTGTCCAGTTCCCTCCACAGCTGAACATTTACACGTGTTGTCGCAAGGATTTACTGTACTACGTACAAGAGAAACTCAGATCTACACCTATGCCCTAACCCAAGTTATTCCACACCAGATCCTATACTTCTAGACGGGAAGGAAGAGTATGAAGTTCTAGAAGTCCTGGATTTCAGGGTACATTATGGTTGTTTGGAATACTTGGTATACTGGCACGGATATAGCCCAGAGGAATGATCCAGGGAACCCAACTGCAATTTACATGTGTCTGAAGATTTCTCAGATGACATCCAGAACGACCAGCTCATAATTGCGACCCAAAGTCGCCCTTGAGAATAGGGCTTCGTCATGGTCGTTACTATGTCCTACCTGGGTCGCAACTGCATTTCAATGCAGCATGAAGCAGGCTGTACATGTACAATGTGCACTCATAATGAAGGGGACACACACCTAGCACTGGGTGCACCAATCATGTCAATTCAAATAGATTTAAAGTGCCAGTACTCAGAGTAAATCATCTGTGCTTTAGCTATATAAACCTATATAAACCTACCAAATGCTACAATTAGTGCTTGGTTATACCAGCGCCCCAAGTGAAGCTGTCTCACCACTGTTAACATTGTGTCCAGTCCCAATACCTGTACCTTTGCCCTGTTATACCTGCTTGACCTTTGAAACTTTTATTGGATTATGTTTCCTGCTCCCTGCCTTGACCCAAGACTATCTACTGTTTTTGATTGTGACGCTGCCTGCCCTCAACTCTGGACCGCCGACCCCTCTCTTTACCATGCCCTTTGGTATCGTGTATTGGACTGCTTCAGCATTAGAGATCCTGCTAACAGATCATGCTAACTGACAGTATGTTAATCCTTGTTAAATTGGGTCACTGTGTCAGCCAGTGAAACCATTGCTATTCTTTCTAAGCTATACAATATATACTAATATATAAATTAATTAATGAACAAATAAGGGAAATAAAAATAGTAAAATACATATCATCTAGTCAATAAAAAACATTAAAACCTTTACTTGGCAAACAAAGTGTGGCTGGGCATTCTGTATTTTTTTCTTGTGTCTTCTATTTTTTCATAGTTTCTCAAATGTGATCTTGTTATTATTTTATATTCCAAAAATATCACATACTTGAGGTGGTAATAATAATGTCCTACTAGGCTCACAATCTGATGTCCCTGTATTTAGAATGTGATATCCCTGTTGGTGTAATGGTCAGGTCCCAATACTTTTACCCATATAGTGTAGCTGTGTCTATCTAAAATGTTGGGGAATAGAGCCAATAATGAATAACACACAAAAGGCCATTCTTAATAAGTGAAAAAATATATATCCCAGCCTGAGTAACATAATATAGAAATCTGGCAACCTTCTGTATAAGATATTTTCTACTATACTATTTAGATGTAGTGTTAACTTACATTGTTGTTTCATGAGGTCTTGCGATATCCCTCCCTTTTTTCCCTTCTCTTCTTCTAGAGTGGTTAATGGAAATATACAATAAAAATTAAAGATTGAACAAAGTGTTTCAGTAAGAAAAAAAGAAAATAATTTCAACATAGACGTAATAAGCATTCAATAAACACATTTAGCTCCGTTTTCACTTTTTACAGTTGTTAAAATGATTACAATCACAAATGTATCACAAATTGAGTAAGTATGATCTTTTTTGATGACTGAATAGCTGTCATCAGTCCTTGATGCTGCTACGTGCTACGCAAACCTTACTTAGTTAGAAAAAAACCTTACTTTAAAATACTTTCCTTGGACAAGTCATGTTTTTAACATGTCAGTTAACTAATTTAATGTCAAAAGGTATTCCATACTGCAGTTGCCAAACCCAAATAGGCAAATTGACTTTTATGTGTGCAAGAGAAACCCCTCCCTAATCAACAGCACCAGTGAATTATTAAGATTAATCACTATTGGTAGTTATTTATATAAGTTAATCATTATTAATTAAATACTCTCTAAGATTTAAAAATGAAAAACTTGATATAATAATACTATTGTGTCTGATATCAGCTCAATGTTTAATAGCTTTTCATGTTTGCTTGTGCCATTAGAGATAAATATAATTCTGTAAGTATATCAGAATAATCATACTTGTAAAGTGCAGTCAAAATATAAAAGATTTTGGCTCCCACATGATCCCCTTGAAGTCTTTAGTGGTCTCTATCTCCTTCAGTAGGGGGCTTGAAGATCCAACCCTCCCTTGGTGTTATCAAGAAGGAAGAAGCTACATATTCCCTTGGGGACTGTAATTTTAGAAGAGGGAGAGTGGGACCTGGTGTTCTCTGTCGCCTTATAAAGGAGCGCAGTCATCCTTCACCATTCTCAACAATGACACAAAGAAAGCATGCAACCTCAGTAGAGTTTCTTATGTGTGCCTATCCATGTATACACCAATCAGCCATAACATTATGATCACTGACAGGTGAAGTGAATAACACTGATCATCTTGTTATCATGGTACCTGTCAGTGGGTGGCATACATTAAGCAGCAAGTGAAAATTCCATCTTCAATGTTGATGTGTTAGAAGCAGGAAAAATAGGCAAGCATAAGGACCTGAGTGACTTTGACAAGGGCCAAATTGTGATGGCTGGACGACTGGATCAAAGCATCTCCAAAACTGCAGCTCCTGTGGGCTGTTCCCAGTATGCAGTGGTCAGTACCTATCAAAAATTGTCCAAAGAAGGAAAAGCGGTTAACTGGCGACAGGGTCATGGGTGGCCAAGGCTCATTGATGCACGTGGGGGGAGAAGGCTGGGCTGTGTGGTCAAATCCAACAGATGAGCTACTGTGTCTTAAATTGCTGAAAAAGTTAATGCTGGTTCTGATAGGTGTCAGAACACACAGTACATCACAGTTTGTTGCGTATGGGACTGCGTAGGCCAGTCATGCTGACCCCTGTCCACTACTAAAATCGCCTACAATGTGCACATGAGTATAAGAACTGGAACATGGAGTAACGGAAAAAGGTGGCCTACTCTCATGAATCACGGTTTATTTTATATCACATGGATGTGCATGTGCGTCTCTTACCTGGAGAACATATGGCACCAGGATGCATTCATGGAGGCCCCACCTCGCGACTTAAAGGACCTGCTGCTAACGTCTTGGTGCCAGATACCACAGCACATCATCAGAGGTCTAGTGGAGTTCATGCCTCGACAGGTGAGGGCTGTAAAAGGGGAGGCTACACAATATTAGGCACTTTTACATTACATTTTCGGCTGATTGGTGTATATTGTGTAAGCTATTTGGACCTTAATGTAGACCTAAAATATATGCTTCTTAATGGTATACAACCCTCACCTTGTCACCTATGTGCTGTACACAACGCTAAACTTAACAGAAAGCTACATACTTTGACTTTGCCTCATGTGAAATTATTAAAATAATAACAAATTAAAAAGAAACAATACTGCACTAAAATATATTTATTATGCTTTTGCTTCACTCCTTTTATATACATATATTATTTTTTGTAGTACATTACTTTCACTTAATGATATATAAGTTGCCCTCTTCCTATTATTGAACAAAAGTTAACACATTTCTTTTATTTAATTAAGAGCTCTAGCTAATCTTAAAATTAGTTTGGTGATCCTGACTTTTTCAGACCTCAATGAATAAAACCCTAAATCAGGAGTGAAGGAGTCTCAGCCATGTCTCTTGCAATCTGACTTGTGGCACCTAACTTTCCATGACATTTTTTTTAAAATAAGTTCATGGCTTCTAAAGAAACAAGCTGGCAGATATTTGTTCTGTCTTACTTCTACATTCTGCATTGAATTTTTCAGATTGTAAACTAATTTGAGAAGGTCCTGCCTTAACTTTTGTTTCTGTAAGTTCCAATTTTATGTCATGTACTACTTATTATTTCCTGATTATCCATTGTACAACACTGGAGAATAGTTGGTTCATGGATAAGACTCTATAAATAATACATTAAGTAATATCAAATAATAGTTTAATTGCTGACTCTGATCTAGTCACTATTCTTTTTGGGTAGAGTAAGTTCTGCTCTTCTGTGTGTTTCGGCAAAGTATGACCTATTTGAGAGTTAGTTCCTGTCTAGACCCTAGTACAAAAATTCTACAGCCAACACTGACAAATGAACGTATCAATGATGGTCTCAAAGGCAGTCTATGATATTCTCCTAGCATGCCGTAAAATGCCACTTCCCCCACTATGTATGTTCTTAGAAAGCAATGCAAAGATTCAATGTATTTGTTATCCTATAGAAATTAATCAAAGAAGAGATACTTTAAGAACAGGTCTAAAGTGAAAGGATAACAGCCATTGTCAAAAATCACACACACACACCCTCAGTAACACAACACATATGTCTATGCAGGTCAATGAACTCCTGAATTGTTTTCAAGTGCAACAATCAAAGAAAGAGGTATAATGAAAAAAATGTAATCTGAAAGTGCAGTAAGTACGTTTATTTATTCTTCCACATTATACCATTTTTAGATGAACATTTTCATTTATGACAAGGTCATGAACAGGCATTCTCATTTACCATGTTTTTAGAATATAAAACAAATCCAGTTATTACATGCACTAAACATTTGATTGCAAAACATTATAAAAAAAATAAATATACTGGTATATGCCAGTCTTTTAAGACCCAGACAATAATAATAATTAATTTTTTCTCCCAAAATAGAGAGTTTGATATTGTAGAAAAAAGCAGTATGTACTTTGTACTGCTCTCTTTCTTTTATCTTGATATACAACTGAGAAATGTTCTACTTTCAAAATTATTATGAAACACCGACTGCAATCTAGGTTAAAATTTACATAATAAATTATCACTGGCTCTTATGTCCTGGCCCTATAAAAAAAAATATACAAAATATTATTAAACATTTTTGTATGTGGATTTTTGAAAATAATAGCTTGTTACCATTTTTAGTACTAACCTATGATGATAAAGCAATTGGAGCGATTCCTTACGAGCAGCTATCATGTCACACATAGCTGGTATGTGTCCATGACTGTCATCGCTGAATATTTATACTGGGGATCTTCACGAGGTTGTGTCACTGGCATCCTAGTAATTCATTTGTCATCCTGCTGCCTTAAGATAAGGAAATTGGTAGCCGGAGAAAGTGTTTTATTGATATCTTAACTGCAAAAAAAACTAGGCACATGCAGAAAAATCCCTAGATAAAGCCAAGCTGTCAGCTGTGGTTATTGATTACATTAAGAGTAATGTCAGCAAGATATTAGTATGTTAGACCTGCTCACTTACTGAATACCTCTCCCACAAAACTAATTAGATTGCAGATGAGAGCAGAAGGGATAGGAGGAGAGGATTAGTCTAATGCTGTCTACCTCTGTTCATGCTCAAGTCATTTTATTATTGTAATTGTGTTAGGGTGGTAAAAAAAGAAATCTCTGAATGGAATTACAGTTGAAGGGACCAATGTTCATCAACGCCCTTATCCCATCAGAGCACAAGAGCTTGCAGCAGATTACATGCTCTCCTCATCAACAACACTGCTTTATTGATGACCCATGGATTGTCTTTTTGTAGTGTATCTATATTTACAAAAGCATTTACGGGGAAAAAAAACTATATAAATAGCATGCAATACTGGTAAAGA
>VKOC01000006.1:11988279-12004301 GCA_009364415.1 Spea multiplicata | reverse complement strand
CTAACTTTCCATGACTTTTTTAAAATAAATTCATGGCTTCTAAAGAAACAAGCTGGCAGATATTTTTTCTGTCTTGCTTCTACATTCTGCATTGAATTTTTCAGATTGTAAACTAATTTGAGAAGGTCCTGCCTTAACTTTTGTTTCTGTAAGTTCCAATTTTATGTCATGTACTACTTCTTATATCCTGCTTATCCATTGTACAACACTGGGGAATATGATGCCACTATATAAATCAATAAATAGTAATAATAATAATAATTGATTTGCCTGACTCTGATCTAAGTCACTTTATTTTTATATTTATCTTGTGTTTTGGCAAAGTATGACCTATTTGAGAGTTAGTTCCTGGCTAGACCCTAGTACAAAGATTCTACAGCCAACACTGACAAATGAAAGTATCAATGATGGTCTCAATGGCAGTCTATGATATTCTTCTAGCATGCCGTAAATTGCCACTTCCCCCACTATGTATGTTCTTAGAAAGCAATGCAAAGATTCTGTTCAACAAATATGTTCTTAGAAATTAATCAAAGAAGAGATACTTTGAGAACAGGTCTAAAGTGAAAGGATAACAGCCTTTGTCAAAAATTACACACACACACACACTCAGTAACACAACACATATGTCTATGCAGGTCAATTAACTCCTGAATTGTTTTCAAGTGCAACAATCAAAGAAGGAGGTATAATGAAAAAAATGTAATCTGAAAGTGCAGTAAGTATGTTTATTCATTCTTCCACATTATACCATTTTTAGATGAACATTTTCATTTAGGACAAGGTCAGGCATTCTCATTTACCATGTTTTTAGAATACAAAACCAATCCAGTCATTACATGCACTAAACATTTGAATGCAAAACAATATAAAAAATTAAATATACTGGTATATGCCAGTCTTTTTTAAAAGACCCAGACACTAATAATAATAATAATAATTCCTTTTTTCTCCCAAAATAGAGAGTTTGATATTGCGGAAAAAAGCAGTATGTACTTTGTACTGCTCTCTTTCTTTTATCTTGATATACAACTGAGAAATGTTCTACTTTCAAAATTATTATGAAACACCGACTGCAATCTAGGTTAAAATTTACATAATAAATTATCACTGGCTCTTATGTCCTGGCCCTATAAAAAAAAATATACAAAATATTATTAAACATTTTTGTATGTGGATTTTTGAAAATAATAGCTTGTTACCATTTTTAGTACTAACCTATGATGATAAAGCAATTGGAGCGATTCCTTACGAGCAGCTATCATGTCACACATAGCTGGTATGTGTCCATGACTGTCATCGCTGAATATTTATACTGGGGATCTTCACGAGGTTGTGTCACTGGCATCCTAGTAATTCATTTGTCATCCTGCTGCCTTAAGATAAGGAAATTGGTAGCCGGAGAAAGTGTTTTATTGATATCTTAACTGCAAAAAAAACTAGGCACATGCAGAAAAATCCCTAGATAAAGCCAAGCTGTCAGCTGTGGTTATTGATTACATTAAGAGTAATGTCAGCAAGATATTAGTATGTTAGACCTGCTCACTTACTGAATACCTCTCCCACAAAACTAATTAGATTGCAGATGAGAGCAGAAGGGATAGGAGGAGAGGATTAGTCTAATGCTGTCTACCTCTGTTCATGCTCAAGTCATTTTATTATTGTAATTGTGTTAGGGTGGTAAAAAAAGAAATCTCTGAATGGAATTACAGTTGAAGAGACCAATGTTCATCAACGCCCTTATCCCATCAGAGCACAAGAGCTTGCCGCAGATTACATGTTCTCCTCATCAACAACACTGCTTTATTGATGACCCATGGATTGTCTTTTTGTAGTGTATCTATATTTAGAAAACCATTTAGGGAAAAAAATATATACATAAAAAGTCAATATAAATAGCATGCAATACAGGTAAAGAATAATATGTGCCCCGTTACTAGGGGAACTTACTTATTTGAGACTATTTTCCTTCTGTGGCAGAAAGTTCAGATATCTCTTCAAAGTTCACCCTATATGTTCATCAAAGTGTTAAGATAGACACATACCTATAAAATAATGGATATTCATTACTGAAAAATGCCGTACAACATTAAAAGGGCATTTACTCTTTAAGGAAATAGCATTCGTGCTGAGACTAAAGAAAATGCCATGGCAATTGGAAAATATGAAAGTAGATATCTTAAATGTTAAGAGATCACATATGATTTACATGAATGGCAAATGCACCTGTGGAGTGCAGGATGTTTTGTCTTTTGAAACAGAAGAACATCATATAAATTGCTTTATTCTACACTTTAAAAATCGGTGCGTCATTTCCCGAGGAGATGGCTATATTTCATCTAGAAAATATAACCGAAGTACCTCACTAGGTTCTCAGATTTACATAAAGCTTGTTAGGCTTGTTCTAAAAAATAAAAACAGAATATAAAAATCAGAAGCACTAGGATTAGTTTCCCAGTTAATTATGCTAAACGTGTGACTCTTTAGCCATGTAGTATACCAAAATAAAATCAATGTGGGCTGCTCTTCATGGATGTATAAAAGACAAAATCATAACAGACTGCCTGACAGATTGCTGTGTTTGGGGTACATAGGGTTAAAATGGAGAGTAATTAAATTTAGTGTTTCTTAAACCACCATCACAGAAGAAGAGGTATTTTTAAAAAAACAATATTAGGGCATAAACAGATTTTGCCAGGAGCAATCCTTTTAGCTTCCTGAAATGGTAAAGTAATTCCTATTATTTCCTGCTCTGGAAGGTGTTGCATCATAGTTAACCTTGTTATTTTTCCCTTAGGCATTTAGTGAAGATGCATTAGCAATTATGATCTATCTGGATAACCATATCTGTTATGAACGCAGTCATGGAAACCAATGTTGACTTTGCTCCCACAAAATAAAGATAAACTTAATTTATTTATATTTCTTATTAAATATTGTGTGTCTCTGCACCAATTATATACACTACTTAGTGGTCAACCGAGGCAATTGCTTCATGGAATCTGGTATCTTCTACTTCATAGAATCTGGTATCTTGGGAAAGTCCTAGAATATTAGAAGCTTCTAGAAAAGGGATGAGTCATGTAAATGGAAAAGGTCCTCTGTTAACTGTGAACAGCAGATATATTGTATCTCTCAAATGCTTCTGTACTATCTACTCATTTTGTTATGAGAGCTGGTGACTTGATGTTGTCCAAGCACACTTTCTTTTGCATAATACTTCATAACAGTTCTCCAGTAGGTTAAAAGAAAAGGGACTGCAAATGTTTATCACTGGGGTCCATCAATTTTTTTTCTTGCTTCCTGTCTTTAGAATGTCTTCCTTTGTAATATATTTTCATAGTCCTATATGTATTATCAGCTGAAGGAATGGTTTTGACTCCTTATTGAACTTATAAGAATGACAAAACTTGTCATGAAACTTAAGATGTTATTCTAGATCTTACAGTACTGCTACTCACTACCTGTTTTACCTGGGTATTAAATAACTGACCCCTGTCACTATTGGAAGGGTTATACATGTAGCAAGAAATGAAAAATAAAACCAGAAAAAAGTAATTTACATTAGGACACAATAATACACCAAATAAATCACTGCAAAAACAGCTTGGAGAAAGAAAGAGAGAAGGGGTTGTGATAGAAAAAAATTAAATACTTTAAAGGCATTTAGCAAGTACAGGAGTGAAATTTATTTTAAAGAAGAAAAACATTTTCAGTCTAAAACTAGAGGGTCAGAAATTTAAATGTGACAGCCCCGTAAGTGGTGGAGGTTAATACTTTGAAGAGATTTAAACATGGATGGGATAATTATAAATCTATCCTGAACTGAAGACGACACCTAGGACTTAGTCTTTACGTCTGGAAAACTGGTAGGATGAATTTCTCCTATCTGCGATAAAATTTTATGTTTCTTTATGCGGCCGCAAGCTGGATAAGTGTGGCCGCATGTTATTACCATACCTGGGAACTCTCCAGGTTTGACCCGGAGAACTCCGGTTCTCCAGGTCAACACCTGAATCCTCTGGACCATTTCCCCTTTAAATAGGGGTGTTTCCTGCAATATCAATGGGAACGCCCACTGACATCAGCAGGAATGCTCCCGACATCATCAGGACTGCTAGCTGACGTCACTGGGCAGTCCTTGCCGCGTCCCGCAAGGAACTCAGATGTTCCCAGGTATGGTTATTACACTCTAGCAAGTGACTTTATTCAGCCAGAGGCTGCACATGGAAGAACCTGATCTGACTACAGAGAGTCGGTATATGTGGGCATGTACCCGGTTTTCTAGATGGTCAGTCTGGACTTAGCTAAATGTCTGCGTTTAAAAGACTAATGTCATAATGTACCTTCATTCCGTCCGTCTGCAGATTCACTAAACATGAATAATGTGGCTTTTCTGCTCCTGTACCTCAATTTCAAAGCAATATCTTAGTTATCAAGCTGGGATTAAAAACAAACAAAAAAAAAAACAATTTATGCAAGGAGCAATATGAAGGGACAATTCCAAGAACATTAGATTTACAAGTTCACAATAAAATATTCTGTACTTTTTCAGATGAATATTGTGTTTCTAGACATTAATGCGCTTTAAATGTTATTAAAACCTATTTATGTTTTCTGGCACAAGCACAACAGTACTTATTTTTCCTTGAGGAGCTTTTGAAAAGTGTGCTGGTTTATTACACATTGTATATTATTTTTTCACATTACAATCACATTTTATTTCCTTAAGAGTATCACACAGTTCTAATATTCTGAGCAAAATACTTATTTTTCATATTTTTACGAGTTTATTGTTTATGAGATTTTAAATTAAAACACCAACTTTTAGATTAAGTATTTTATCAGGGATCCCAGGCAGTGCTCCGGCCATATGCACCTAAGTAAAGCATAGCTTTAAGTAAAACACAGTATTATTATAGACAAATGGGAACTGCTTTTAAGGAGGAAAAGCACATATGATATTTTTAGCTACTGCTGGAAGCTTGTAGTAACGACATGCAATGTGGTTTAAAATAAATCAAATCATAGGTCTGCTGCAGAGCGGTATGGAATCATAAATATCCGTAGTGTATTCTGCCTGGTTAAAATATATTTTACCACTTACATGTTTTTCAGTTTAATGCTGAATTTTAGTATGTTTATAAATATCTGTCTAATTTTTGTGCATTTGTACAAATCTCCCATAACAAGGGAGATCCCCAATAGTATTCTTAAATTAACTTACCGCTAGATTAGAAAATGAATAACATGTTAAGATAAAGTCATAAATTGGTGATTATGTCCATGAAAATATCTACCTTTTATATTAACCACCATAACAATTTAACTAGGGCAATCCTAAGAGTTTCCCATAGGCTGAGTAAGGTGTGTTTTTAAGCCCTGTTCTGCATGTATTCCCTAGGTTACATAGACAAGAACCTTACTATTGTGTCCTCTACTAACTCATTTGCCTACATAGCTGCCTAATTTGCCTATACTGTATGGCATTTAGTGGTCTCTTGCCTCAATGTACTGGTGCAACATTTCTTCTCTTGTCCGTCCCTGGATGGAATCCTAAGTGGCAACAATCAGACTTTTTGATTCTCACTATAGGAGACAAGCATCCTATTACAAATTGACTTGCAATTGTTTCTGAACAAGGTTTATTATTATGAAATCATAACACAAACAGATATATTTGTAACTTATTGTCAGAAATAAATACATTTAGATACTTTTGTATTCCATCATTGGTTAACTGAATTAATAGCAATTTTTTACATAAAAACTTAAAACATGTATAGGTCCAACTCAGCAGTTCCTCAGCTGACATAATAGATTTTGCAAGTATTTCTGCCCCCTCCCAATTTTAAAAATACATATATATGTTGCTCTGGCACCCACCTACTCTAACACCACACACCAACACACACTCCCTCTAACACTGTACACTACACAAACACACTTTCTCTTTTCCCTTGTCCCCAACTTACTACGACCATACACTAATGCCCACACACATGCTAACACCAGTTACTCAGGCTAACATCTTACAATAACATACACATACTTTACCACCATGTGCTGACACACACCATACTGCAACATGTAAACACATGCTAACAGCATATACTCTCACATACATGCTAACGCCACACAGTAACACACACATACCAGTCACTTACATATGCATATTTGGTCACGATAATATAAATCTAGTACCTTTTAACTAAAAGTACCATTAAAAGCAATAGCAAGCATGTCATATGATGCATTCAATTCAATTTTCCAAACGTCTAGCAAGTGATCCATGTTTGGAAGCTTTGATGCACACTCTTATCTTTCTTTAATTTGTGTTAAAATTAATAAAAAAGGATTACCAGTGAAATGCCTGAAATCTTTGTGAACTAAAGTCCCATTTTGACACATGTCCTCTCAAGGACATACTTATGCGTCAGGATGTAAAATATTATAGGTATTGTTGCACTGAAGAATCAGGCTTATCCCCAGGCTTCTCCATATGTCAAAAACGAAAACCTTTGGTTTCATGTTAACTGAACAATAAAATCAAACAGAACATAGCATGCTTGACCTTCACCTCGAGCAGGTTAGGCGTATTTACTTGCAGACATAAGATAAAAACTAAAAGAAATAAATAATGGCAAACATAATAGATATCACGTAACATGCCATAAAATTCAGCTCAGTATTTTTCTTGTTATTCTTACTCTCTTATTTTTTGCCTGGGTTTTATAGTTCTATTATGTTTTATTTAAAAGTTCTCTAAAAGTAGAGGAACGGAACAAATGAATACTCTAATTCACAATACACTAAAAGGTCATAAAATATCACATTTTGATGAAATTCACAATCCTAGTGAATATGAAAGGTAAAGGTCAGATTTAAATTAGTATGCACTGGATTCTTCTATTCTCTAGCCGCACAACATTTGTTTAGAATTAAGTTTGAAAAACGCTAGTACAGCTACGTGTTTGAACAAATAATTGCTATTCATCCCTTCACATTCCATATTGAACCTTGTCATTGGTAATACATTACCATCTTGACTGTTTATAGAACCAAAGCTTATTAAAACTAACAAAGGTTTTAATTGAAAAGTGCTCACAGCTACATAGCTAGTATTGATCAGAAAAAGGTGTCTTTTTTAGAAAATCTAGAAAATCTGAATTATACCAAAATACTTTTTTTGCATGTGCAAACCTAGTTTTTCATACTGTATGTCAAAGGAAGCTCTTAATGAAGTTTTTTTACATTATTATCTCTGCTATAAGAATAAGGAAGCTTAATTAAAACAAAAAATGGAAAACACCTCTTGTGTTTAATATAGACAGAGTCCTGGCTAGAAGGGTGAAACCATGAAACATAGTTTGACATAGTTTGACCTCACAAATGCTGTTTTGGCTGAACGGCCGCATGTTTCCACAGACACAGTCTGAAATGTTGTGGAAAGCCTTCTTAGAAGAGTGGAAGTACATAATGCAATATTTGTCAGCTCCGTTGGTTTTCTGAATGTCTCCGATATATTATGGCCATAATCAAATAGCTTTTGAAATATTGTTGCGCAAAAATAGTTCATTAGACCTATTGGAATCCAGTACTGTCTTTAATTAGTCTCTGAATTTTTTGTACCGAGTGTGCTACAAATTATTTTAATTAGATCCACTAAACACTTTCATTTTCCTGTCATGTGTAATGTTGGTGATAATTGTATGTTTTTTTCTTAAACGAGTCTAAATATAAAACACCCAAGAAAAACTGAAAAGTAATGTTTCAAACAAAATATTACTAGCATTAGTTATCACATGTGGGTGTGCATAATTCCTGTCAAACTGTTAAGTTTGTTAACTAATAAGTTCTTTAATACATATTGTCTATAGTTCCTAGATCATCTTTTTTTTTGACACGAAACTTAAAAAAAATTATTGTTGCATTGGTTAATTGGTTCAATTGTAGTGTAGTTATGCAATACACATTTTCGGTGGCAGCCTCTGTGATTTAGTATGAGAAATTTAGCATATAGATTATTTTGAAATATCTTGATGTCCTCTCCCTTTTCCTGAACTACTAGAGGTTTTATTGCAGTTTCTACCACCATTGATTACTAGCTGTTTGATTGACTGTGATTTCCAGCTATCCTATTAAAATCGTAATACCCGTGCTCACAAGTTGCCCTTGTACCTGTTCATAGGCACGTATTGATAATCAGCCAATATGCTAAATATGAAAGCAGCTAAATTGCTGTAGGAATCCCAGAGATTAGTCCATAAAGTTTACTAATAGTGTTGATTTCACTATTGTGTTAAATTAGCACAAATTGGTGTTGTTAAACCAGCCAGGGGGGCTGAAAACCACTGCCTTTTAAATGATTACATTAAGTTCTATTTAAAAAGCACCAGCGGATTCTGTAGAGCTATTACAATGATGGGATACTTAAGATTTTACAATAGCATTAAAAAAACAACATATTATCTACTAGGGCAAATTGAATAGAAGGCCCTACTCTTATGTGAATAGACTCTATTATGAGTTTGAGCTGGAATAAGACAGAAGGTGAGTATCTGGGTGACCCGGAAATCTTAAAGGTAGAAAAAACAGATGGTTTCTGGTGACACTAAAGGCGTTAAAACCCGTAGAGATATACAAAAAGATTACAAAGCAATTTAACAATCTTTAAACACTGTTCTGAAATGCAGATCATCAGATTGTCTCGTTTTACATGACACCACAGTCTCATTGTGTTATACATTGCAAGCTATTAAAATATGTATGTACAAAATAGGAGTCATGTACAAACCATTTTCACTATTATAAAAGGATTTATTAGTCATTTTAAATTGGCAAGGAATCACAAGTTATTTCCTTAATGGTACTGTAAATGTCAAAGTACTTCGATAAAACTAATTTATTTTGATGCAATAGCAAATCAATGATTTTAAATACCACAGATCATTTATTCCATAGGTACACAATGGAAGACTCTGCAATCAATGTAAACTATCCTAACTTCACTTAGTGCTTCAACAATACGCACTGAAAAAGCATTACTGGGCTCAAATTTTACTAAGCATTAGAAATATTTATTTGCTTAGCATGCAGAACAGAACTCCAGGCACCTTATAATAAATTATGTTGAAAAAATAAAATCCAAACAACAACTGGAGCATTTCACATACATATTTCGTAGGCGAACTGCAGCATTGTAGTTTCAAATCGATTATTGTTAAAATACTATTATCTTGCTTATATCTCATGGAAGTGTTATATAGAAGAGTTATATAGGCTGAAAATGTTTTTCACTTGAGGAGGCTTCAGAACCAAAAGGTTAAAATAATTACATATTTTTTACGTTTTCCACCATTCCCAGGAAGGGAGACTTGTGCTCACAGATCATATAAAAGTCATAGAAAATTATTTTATTATGCAAATTACATATATATATACATACTGAAGTTTAGATAGATGATAGATACGTAGATATAGATTTTATATCAGACTTGCGCAGATTATTACAATTTACAAATTTAGTGAAATCTGGAGATTTTGTAATCTGAAATGAGGCTAGACCCCCCATAAAATGGCTGCAAAGAAAGCAAAAAAAGCTAAGAATTTTGGTCCGAAAGTTGCAGGCTCTTTCACTCCCACTCTCTGAATGTTTCCCTACCTTCTCTATTGACCACTTCCGCTTCAGTGTCTCACATCTCTTCATCTTCTTGTCCTTCTCTTTTCTCCCTTGTCTCTTCTTCCCACAGAAACACTCCAAAATCTTATGGAAAGCCTTCCTGGAAGAGTGGAAGCTGTTATAGCTGCAAAGGGGGGACCAAGTACATATTAATGTCTATGTATTTAGAATGCAATGTTTAATACCCACACAAATATATATAGTGGCAAACTAATACATATATAGTGTCAACTAATTATGAAAGTTCTACCGCTGTGACAAATAACATATTATCCATCATGCTATTTAATATTAAAAGGTGAAAAAGTTTAACAAAAGCATACACTGGACTTTGTCAACAGAAGAATACATTACTGCTTGCTATCGCTAGTCCTTCATTACAAATACAGTGTTTTTGTGAAATAAACTGAATGGTTCATTAGCCTCTTGTCAGCTTAAGGACAAGACACGCTTTTGTACACATGTGAAAAATAGCCTTAGAAACTGAACATATTTAATTAGAAAATGGTTTTCATCTGGAAGGGTTGTGAGCATTAATATAGGTAATTACAACAGTGAAACAATATGAATACGATCAAATCAAGGGTGTTCTGGTCAGTGAGAACAGGGTTAAAAAAAAAAGCACAATAGCAAAATGTTTCCATGTCTCTATTGGTGAACTAAACTACATTAGATTGTAAGCTTTATTATCTAAATTAATTGCATTAGAGAGAGCTTTTTTGTAAGAGCGAAGTGTGCAGCTGTGGATATCCAGCCCATTTTATGCATTAGCTATACATTTAGAAGATTAAGGGATGACTCTTTATGTTTTAGAACACACAACTGCTTGTGGAAGGAACTCAAAGTCTCAACCTGCTGCCTTGTTCCAGATTCGAGGCTAGTCAATATGCTTCCTTCAATAATCTTATAATAATAGGATTGTATCACAATATTTAATCTTAGTTAGTAACTACCTAAGCTTTCTAACCCTGTTAAATGAATACCCTTTCACAAAACCGTTGAGTTGCAGATACGTAGACTGGAGATGAAGCGTTCTTCTCAGGAATGACATAAGCAATACAAATTGCCGAAGGGCCATAATAATAGTGCATTATAATGCAGCTTAAATCGATGAAAAGACCTTGTAGGTTCAACTCCTAGGTTCAAAATTCTGGTGTAAAGTGGTATAGTCTCCATAGCAACGGATGAGATGCTACTGCTTATATTTCACTTTTACCAGTTTGCACCACAATTACTATGCTAACACTTTTTACTGCTAAACAAGAAATGAATAATTGCTCTTGGTGCAATGATTGGCATTTGGAAATAAATTACTTCTTGCAATAACCTAATTGGAAAAAAGTGCATATAAAAAAAAAATATTATTGTATGAGCGAGAGAGAGAGAAAAACATTTGGGTCTCTCCAATAAACTGACAATGCTTGCAAATTAGCTAAATGAGCAGTTCTATTCCACGTGTCATGTAACTGTCCAGCGTGGTGTCTGAATTGTGTGGAATTATTGACCCATTGACAAAGCAGCACAATTGTGTTGCAAGATAATTCTCATATCAGGTAACCTTACACCCAGGTATCGCGTAGTTTGTTGTAATTTGTGTAAGATTATTGTAGCCTTTCCCCCTTGCCATAAAACAATTGGTAAGGGGCTCTACTGTGAGCTTCATCTCTGGCTTCAAAAGGACAGGAAGCATTCTGAGCGTAAATGATAATTTAGGATAACAGTACACTTGTACCATGAAGTTAAGACAGACAATGTCCCATGTTCTTAGTTCTGACAAAACTTTCCTGACTGAAGTGACTACAATAAAGCTGTGGATGTTCCAACTCACTAATTTAATAAAGCCTACTCACAAAAAAAATAAATTCACAAAACTCACATTCGCGCGATAAAACTTTTCCAATTTTTTTTAATCACCCCCACCATCCATGGCCTGGGAAAAGGGGGGTGATAGTCAGCCACCCCCGTCTCATAGTTAAAAATGGGACCTCACATTTCTCTTTTTTAGTTTACTATATTTAAATATATATATATTTGTGTGGAACACCCCCAAATTTTGCAGTTTCAAGGAGCAATATGTATGGCTGATATTGCATGCGTTTCATCTCGTCCTCACAAATAACAAAGCTAGAATTTAAGATTAAGAATTTGCGCTTGCTATTAATAATAAAAAAAAAGCTTTGAATTAAAAGACAAGATTGCACAAACGCATAAATAGAACTTAAATTAAGTAAATCTTTTAATTAAACTAAAACGTAATGAAAAAGTTTTAAAAGTAAATCAGCAATTCGGTACATGTCTTTGTAAACTTTCTGCTTTTAATATCCACCTGCATTTATTTGCTTTTTTCCACACAAAAAAAACAGTTGGAAAGAAAGGTTACATTTTAATTAAATTGCTCTATGTAACCTCTGCCTGGCGTCATTAGTAAACTTTGTTGAAGTTGAGAAAGAGGAAATGAAAAATGGGACATGGTGGATTAAACGGAAATAAAGGAGGACAACCTGGGACTAATTTACAATTAAAGTTAAGATTTAGCTCACTAAAAAGCAAGATATCTGCTACAGGTGACCTGACTTTGCAAATGTTATTCTTATATATGAGAACGTTTTCAGCTGCTCACGTCAAAAGGACTAATAACAGTTTATAGAATAGACTGTAGAGAGGTGACTGTGCCTAATGTGCATTGGATATAATTTACCATTACAGATGTAAAGGGTTTTCAGCTAAAAACATAATGCCATACATGTCAATTTTTCAAATCACTTCCCAGAACTGTTTGCAGGGAATGTAGATGAAAAATGGAGTGCAGATTTGGACTCATTATAACAATAACTTAATTGGATTGTATATGGAAATAGAAAGGTCTACAAGCCCAAACATCCTACACACCACCTGATCTCCTTTTGGACCCCTTACACAGTAGATCTTTTTCAGAGGCACAACAATGCATATTAGATGATATCTGATTTATAATAACTAACTTTTATTACACACTGTATGAACAAATATGTCATCTGGAGCTTGAATACATAATTTGGTGTATTAATTCATAAGGACTGCTAATTGCCATACATACAATTACATACAATTAACCTATGACATTACGAAGCAGCCACTGGATAATGGAGAAAAATGGTTTAAAATACATATACTGAGAAAAATAGACATATGAACATAAATCAATATTTCCACTGAAATTAGGATACATGTATTACCCAGCAAAAAAAAATCAAGTTCAGAATAGTTCACAATAAATGTTTTGAAACTTGGACTAAGTATTGTCTTTCAAGCCACTACCAGGCTCTCATTATTTAAGATAGTATTGTAAATGTCATTGACTTCATCATTATGTCAACATTAGAGAAAAAAACATTGAAATATACCTTATTAATGTTGACTGGACTTCCTTGTATTTATGAGATATTTTAGAAACTCTGCAGATGGAAACATAAATGAGCTGTATATGAAATGGGAACTAAATGGGACATTTCATAAACAGCAGTGGCTGAACAATTGCCATGCTTCTGATTACTAATGGTCAGCAGAGACTGCAACAGCCATATAGTTATATTTATATATGTAATAGATATACTGTATGTGTATGTTAAAAACTAAATCAGAGGATGGAAATCAATGTAACAACCATCCAGCAAAAGTGGCAGAGGCTAAAACAGTGGGGGAGTTTGAACATGCACGGGCCAGCCACAAAGCCATCCCCACTCTAAGACGAGATCAAGGACTTGATTAAGGTCAGAGTCTTTACATCAGGAAAAATGAGCAGACTAGATGGGCCGAATGGTTCTAATGGATTCAAAGTTTTTAGCAACAAGGGTAAGAGACCTGACAATCTTAGGCTGTAACATGGGCACTGAGATCAGGCGGTTAAGGGAAGAAAGAATGGATAGAGGGGACAAATGTTACTAATTAGGGAATGCTATGTTAAATAAGGAAGGAAGAATGGGCAAGGGGCAGTCAGTATGGGTTGTTAAAAGTAATGTTTGGCGAAGCAAGTGGCAAAGGAGGTATTAGAGGACTGAACCAGATGACGAAATTATTTTGGGGGGTGCAACCCTTAGGGAAATAAGCAAAGAGAGAAGCATGCAAAAGGGGAATTAAACAGGGAGGCAAAGAAGCACTTGTAACAAAGGAACAGACGGTGTTGGTACTTAATCTATAAAAATAAACCTACATGTTCATTACTGGTTGAACAAAGAGAAAGGTTGGAATGCAGCACTCAGCAGTGAAATGGTGCACGAGCCAGGGTACCACCAAGTCCTTCAATAAATCCAAAATAAAGAAGCAGAGGCTCAGCACTCAAATGATAAGGTGAGTTTATTTCACGCACGAAATAAACTCACCTTATCATTTGAGTGCTGAGCCTCTGCTTCTTTATTTTGGATTGCAAGTATGGGTACTTGGCATGGCTTGATTAGGAGAATTTGCATATTTCCACATACTCATTCAATCAATACGGGAACCAAAGAATGCTTTTTTTTAACTTTTTAGCTAAAAAAAATTCATCTCAAGAATTGAAGTCAAGTTGGCTTACATTAACCCTTTCATCAACAATTAACCCTTACACCAGCATGCCTTCAACACACTATTAACCCCTTCGCTTCACAATTCTCATCCAGCAATTACACTTGGTTAAATAAACAGAAGCTTGTTCCTTATTGTAAAGACAGGAGCTACTGTCTATTTTGGTGGAATATGTTATGACATGTGAAACTGAGAAAACATATTGTATATTCAACTGGAATAAGAATATATTTATTAATTAATTGTTGTATTTTCTCTTCTTAATTGGATTCAATTACCTTTTTCTTGTGTTCTTTACTGAAGTCTTCCATGGTTTATTTTTCCTTCACTCACTAGCATAATAATGTAAAAGTAAAAAAAAAAGCCACCAATATCATATTATCCACCCAGTCTTTAGAAGCTTAATTAAATGATGGTTACATATGTTTTAGGTTGAGTAGGCACTATATCAAGGCACCAAAGAATGCTTTAAAAATAGACATGTTAATAGTTTATTTTAATCATTTAACATTTTAAAAGCATACTTTACAGCAATTTTTCACACCTGCCTCAAACATTTGCACAGTAAATGGTTACATTAACATTAACATTTTATTTTGCTTATTTACAATAAAACTACTGGTATATTTTATATATTGTGGCTTCAACTTCTGTTCAAATACAAAATGTATTGCTCTAACATTAATTTATATTTAAAAATAATATCTGATTAGAAATATTTTATACTCTTACTACTAATAATAACAATAATAATAATAAATCTCCACGGTAATAAAATTGAGATCTAAACTTTAAATAGACTATTTCATTCTTAGCCTGGCAATGGTGCAGATAGGGTCAATGCCTTGTGGGCTAGTAGGCTTAATTTTAGTTGTAGATAATACCGGTATATAATCACTTAACTAGGGGTTCTGTGTATTTTTAAATGACCAGGTCTGTTTTGATGTTTTTGGTCCAGTAACGCAATGGGCCTCTTTCATTCAACTCAGTCATGCCCTATGATATTCTTTTGTTTGCCACTGCAATTTAATAAGCAAATACAAATATTCCTTAGGGGCACTATTAGCAAGATTCATCACATTATAACTTAAATAGGGATTGTAATTGTAAAGGTTTGCTAATGCTTAAAAATGCACCATACAAAATTACTCAACTGATCCATACCAAAGTTACCTTCCATAAATATTAAGATAACGCACAAATAAAAATTATTAATCTTATGATACAAACTAGCATGGTAACTAGGGGTATTAGGTTAATCTAGTTTATTTAATAGAATTGGGATATTTATAACTGTAAGTATAACTGTAAATGTAAGTACATAATTCTTTAAGATGAAATCTTATTCTTTAAGAAGAAATCTTAAATTATTTTGAAAAATGTGTGTTAAACCTTCCATGTTATTACAGTTGTTTAGGAACCTGTGCATATTTTCCATGTAGTAACCTGAATTACTGGAATTGTATGCTACTCAAGTGTCTAGTGTGAAAAATACTGCAGTTTTTCTGAAGTAATACTGCAGTTTTTTGGACATGAAAAAACTGCAATACTGCACATTTACTGCAGTTTTACTGCATTTGTACTTCACTGTACTGCAGTTGTACTGCAGTTATTTTTGTACGGAAGTACAAATGCAATAAAGCCACAGCACATTAAAGTAAAACTGTAGGTTTGCAATATTAAAAAAAAAAGTGCGGTAAATGTGCAGTAATACTGCAGTACAGTGAAGTACAAATGCAGTAAAACTGCAGTAAATGTGCAGTAATACTGCAGTAGAAGTTATTATTATTATTATTATCTT
>VKOC01000006.1:11944614-11988179 GCA_009364415.1 Spea multiplicata | reverse complement strand
TGCAGTGTGACATATTTTTTACAGTGTCACAGGGGGCATGATGTCACAATTGCTTGGGATCCAAGGAGCATGTTTCTCTTGGTATGCCGGCTCTTGAATGTAACAAATTGCTGATGCTGTTACAATGGCGATGATGTCACAATTGCTTGGAATGGGCAGTGCAGAAAAGCTACTTTTAAGCATTCAAAACTGACAGTGGTCATTACTGACCGTCCTTTAACCCCTTCAGGACCGGGATTTTGATACTAAGGTGTCGCTAAAGGACCAGAGCCGTTTTTGTGTTTTTGCCATGTCTGTCTTCAACTGTAATTTCTCTCTTATCAATTGGTGCACCCACACAAATCATATATTGTTTTTTTCAGCACAAGTAGGGCTTTCATTTGATACCATATTAAGCTGGGTAGTACATTGTTTTATTTGAAAAAAACTGGGAAAAGTGGGGAAAAAATGAAAGAAATTCATTTTTTTACAGTTTTGTATACATACAAATTGTACACACATTGAACCAATGGGAAAAAACTATCCCAAATATATTCATTAACTTGTCATGATTTGGAAACCACCCAACATGGCCAGGATTTTTATCTATTTTGACCAGTATAGGGCAAATATTGCAAGGCATGCATCACGTTTTTGAAATGTAATTTTTTTCAAATTTGGCATCATAGTCTAATAACTGCAATAGTCGTCACAGATACTGATTATCCCCCCAAAATTATATGTTTATGAACAGTAGATAAGTCAAGGTGTACAACTAGGGTCATTGTGACACTTTTCAAACAGGGATTTTATCGCCAATTGCTGCCAAATTTTGAGGTATTTTTATATTTTTTTGTTTTTTTTTGCATATGTTGCAATGTTGCTTTAGATTTTATATTATATTTTGTATAGAATATGTGCAACTGCAGAAAAAAAACACCAAATTGTGTTCACCAACATCCCCCGGTTCCAACAAGGCCTCACATGCATGGTTCATGCATTTTTTGAGGAAGCTATGAGGGCAAAACTGGAACATGCGCATTTTCGTTTTCACATTTGGAATTTTCAGAAATTGGTTTCCTGGGCCCATATCCCATTTGGGACATTTTGGAAGCCCCCCACTGTAAATTACCCCATAAAAGTATATATTTATGAACAGTAAACGAGTCAAGGTGTTCAACTAGGGTAGTTTTGACAGTTTTCAGCTAGCCATTTCTTCACTCATGTCTGCCAAACTTCACAGGGAAATTATTTTATTGCGTTTTTAACGCATACATTTCAATGTTGCACTGAATTTCTTGCACACCATAAGTGCAACAGTGGAAGAAAGCACCACATTTTGTTCACCAACATCCCCCGATTCCAACAAGGCCTCACATGCATGGTTCATGCATTTTTTGAGGAAGCCATGAGGCCATAACTGGAACATGCGCAAGTTTTCAGGAATTGGTTTACTGGGCCCATATCCTATTTGGGACATTTTGGAAGCCCCCCACTGTAAAGTACCCCAAAAAATATATATTTTTGAACAGTAGACGAGTCAAGGTGTTCAACTAGGGTAGTTTTGAGTTTTCAGCCAGCCATTTCTTCACTCATTTCTGCCAAACTTCACAGGGAAATTATTTTATTGCATTTTTAACGCATACATTTCATTGTTGCACTGAATTTCTTGCACACCATAAGTGCAACAGTGGAAGAAAACACCATATTTTGTTCACCAAGATCCCCCGATTCCAACAAGGCCTCACATGCATGGTTCATGCATTTTTTGAGGAAGCCATGAGGCCATAACTGGAACATGCGCAAGTTTTCAGGAATTGGTTTACTGGGCCCATATCCTATTTGGGACATTTTGGAAGCCCCCCACTGTAAAGTACCCCAAAAAATATATATTTTTGAACAGTAAACGAGTCAAGGTGTTCAACTAGGGTAGTTTTGACAGTTTTCAGCTAGCCATTTCTTCACTGATTTCTGCCAAACTTCACAGGGAAATTATTTTATTGCGTTTTTAACGCATACATTTCATTGTTGCACTGAATTTCTTGCACACCATAAGTGCAACAGTGGAAGAAAACACCATATTTTGTTCACCAACATCCCCCGATTCCAACAAGGCCTCACATGCATGGTTCATGCATTTTTTTGAGGAAGTCATGAGGCCATAACTGGAACATGCGCAAGTTTTCAGGAATTGGTTTACTGGCCCCATATCCCATTTGGGACATTTTGGAAGCCCCCCACTGTAAAGTACCCCATAAAAGTATATATTTATGAACAGTAAACGAGTCAAGGTGTTCAACTAGGGTAGTTTTGACAGTTTTCAGCTAGCCATTTCTTCACTGATGTCTGCCAAAGTTTACGGAAAATTTATTTTATTGCGTTTTTAACAAATACATTTCAATGTTAAAATTTATTTCTTGCACAGCATATGTGCAACAGTGGAAGAAAACACCACATTTTGTTCACCAACATCCCATGATTCCAACAAGGCCTCACATGCATGGTTCATGCATTTTTTGATGAAGCTAATTTTAAAGGGCAAAACTGGAACATGCACATTTCAATTTGTAAACTTTTGTAAATATTTTTTTTATCAGATTACTTGTGACAGGTTTAGGCCGCTGACATCAATCAGGGAGACCGATCAATAATCAGCGACTTAAAATGTCACGACAAGTGATCAGGTAATAATTAATAATTATGTTTTGGGGGGGGTTTTATTAATAATTTGTGTTTTTTCATAATTACCCTAGATGACCCCTCTCTCTTTGTAGGGCAGGGTCATCCATGGGCTGCCACAATGATCCGATCACTCCTAGTGGCCAGGAGTGATTTGATAATCATCAGCCCAGCATTTGACCTGGAAGCACTCTGGTCAGTGCTGTATTTTTTTTATTTTTTTTTTATTTTATTTATTTTTTTTACTTTTTTTACAATTTTTTTTTAACTCTTTCAATGCTGATGCTCCATTGAAGCACAGCATTGACGGATATTTAGTCCCCACAAGCTTGTGGCGACTAATATTAACACCTGCAATGCTGCGATGGGGGTCATACACAATCGCAGCATTGAAGGGGATAATTGAGCAAGAGGGGGGGTAGGGATTAATTGAGCTAGAGGGGGTGGGGGCTGGTCTCCATACTCATGTGGAGACCAAAGAACCCGGTCTCCCTGTCCCTGAAGCTGCCTCTGGCAGCTGGGACTCAATCTCCCATAGACTGGAGATTGCAGGGTAGGTGTTTTTTTCAGAGCAAATAACAACGTTGAGTTTATTTGCTTTCAAAGTAGGCATTATCATAACTAATTACAGGGACACATCTCACAGGGCATGCATGGAGAAGAGCCAATGACCAATTATCAACCAAAAGAACAAAATTTGCCTACTGAGAGGAGGTTGCACTGAAGCCACCAGTTGGGGATGTCCTGACGTAGGAAGGAATCTGGATATAATGGTCTAGAAAGTAAAGTATTCTGTCCCACTTTTGGAGAGCTAAGGCCCAGAGAACCGTGGCCACCATTTTCCCAATGAGGGACATGCAACTCAACCTGATTTGTGAGGAAAATAAGGTTTTCTACCTTAGCGGGAGGAAACACGACTTTCCCTGAAGATGAATCCGTTAGCAGACCTGGAAAAGTGTTCTGACGTGAGTGTAGGAAATTGCAGTCTTAATCATAGGCTAAGACTTGCTGCAGTGGATATATGCCCTTCTTTTAATGGGCACTTTATATCCAGAGATGCTACTGTAATTCTGCCTGCATTTTGTTTTTGCCTCCAATTTTTATCCCATGTAGTTCTTTCAAGCAGAGATTCTAGCTCCTCACCGAACAAGACGTTGCCATGAGATAGGTTATTAAGAAGTCTATTCTCGGATGCTTTGTCAACAGCCCAAGATTTGAACCACAAGGCCCCTCTAACAGCCACAGAGAAAGCAGAGGCTCTAGCAGTCATTCGACTAGATTCAATAGAGGCATCAGAAAGCTTACCGCCAGCTTCACTGCAGCTACATTTTTCCAAAGATCTTCCCTTGAAGCTATATGTACTCTGAGATAGCCAAGCCTTCACTGCTCTGTAAACCGAAGCTATATCTGACCTAAAAGATTAAAGCCTTGGGGTATTCCATGACTCAGTCAGCTCTTTATCAAATGGGAAGAGACGTCTGAATAGGTTGATTCCCTTTTCCGGGATGATTTCATTCTTGTTAAATAATGTTGGATAAGACATGTTGAAATGGAAAGGAGGAATGTTTCTTTGCAAATCCAGAAAAAAAGGGAATGTATTTTCTTTGGCTTACCATCCTCCCCTAAATGCATGACTGATCTAACTACAGAAATCAAGGTATCCACTTATTTTACTGGAAGAAGTTGTTAGTCACCAATTTCACCTTTGCCATAGAGATGTCTCAATCCAGATAATAAAATTCAAAATGAGAGGCTAGAGGAGCTTGATGTATCATAAAAGCCTGGTCCAGGAGTGAGGCAGAAGAGCAAGCGTAATCCACCGCAGTGGAGACCGACTGTTGCTTAAGAATGTTCTTTAGCCAGAAGGGGAATTCCCTTCCCCAGATGGTTTGAAATATGCAGCTGATTTTAAACAAGGAGATAACAATACTCTTCTTGAATACTGAAGTGCCTTCTGACACCCTGTACACTGGGCATGTTTGGTTTTCATAATTTTTAATGCTTATGCTCAAGAGAAGGAGCCTTCGCATTTAGCATCTAAAGTATGCACAAATATGCATAAATCACATACACAGCATAACATAAAAAACAGCACATAACCAAAGATAGTATGTTCTAAATTAATTCAGCAGGGTGCAACATCACAGAAACTAGCATGGAGCTTACCCTGACCAGAGCTGATGGGTTAAATAGTACGCCAAACAACAGGAGCAGCTAAACAATTTGTTTCCGGGTTGTGGCAGTAGATCTTGCCTCGTCATTACCTTTACATTACATGTAGCGACCAAACAAGGCCTCTGGAAGTGCCTGCCAAATGCCACATCTCAACCGAAGATCCAACAGGGTCCCTGGATGCTTACACCACCAATGGACACCATCAGCAAAAAAAAAACAGGCATAAAAAAACTAAGTAACCATGAGGGGTTATCTGCTCTGAGAAAAAAACTGCATATGAGACTGTGGATATTGCTCATTTTGTTAAATTGAAAAAGGTGCTTTTTTTGTGTTAGTGTCCCTCTAAAGGTAAAAAGGGAAATATCTCTATCTCATAAAGTTAATCTTCATAATAATTCTTCTTCTCCTGCAGTGATAGAATGTATAACTCTTCTGCAATGAATTAACCTGTCAGTTGTCTAGTGTAATAACATTCTGAAGGAGGAAGGGTTTATCATAAAAACATTTGCCACTTTAGTTCATCTCCAATTATCATAACAATATTTGTAATAGCTGAGAAGTATTGAGTTTAGTGTTGACTACGTTTTGGCTATGTATGCAAAGGCCTGGAAATATCACTATATATATATATATATATTAGCATTTTGGTTTTTTTTGCAATGATTAATATTTTTGGAAAACATGTATTTATTTTTGTTTCTTCTTTGTTTTAGAAACTAACTTTGGTTCATGTGAATAGTAACCAATGTCTTGACAAAGCTGCAGAAGAGGACAGTCAAGTGCCCAGCATCAAAGACTGCAACGGCAGCCGATCTCAGCAGTGGCTCCTGCGCAACGTCACTCTGCCTGAAAGCTTTTAAAAGAATCACCATTGACAAGAACATGGTGAATGAATACTTAAAAAAACAAGATTAAAAAAAAAATGACTGCGCTACCTCTGCACACGTGACTTGCACATCCTTGGGGGATCAAGAAAAATAAATGTTTTGCACTTGTAAGATTGGGGGGCGCACATATCAGCTCAGACTACCTTGTGGTTTTTCAGTAGCTGTGTAAGAGCCCTCCTCTATGAGGATGTGAAATGGCATACTTTGTATCGTAAATGTGCACATTGAAGTTTACAAGAAACAGTCTCCCTCATCAAGAAGTCTTGTTAGAGAACATTTGAAGGCGATGCAAAACCGTTAACATGGACCCTTGGGAGAGATGCATATCCATACAGTCTGTGTGAACATAAGTACCCTCTTTTGGACATGTTTTGTTAGGGAAGGTAGATTCGAGGCAAAGCAGGTTCTCTGCTGATGATTTCGTCCACAACCATCTTTGTTCCAAGACCAGGATGTCCAGATAAGAAACTGGAGCAGTGATGCAGAATTGCGCAAATATTTCCTGAGTGAAAAAACAGGGTTTAAAAAAGGAGTTTAAAATCACATATATCAAAAGTACAATTTGTTATAGCGAAATATCAGATTTATATGTAGATTTTATACCTCTGGTGGGAAAATAAACTGAAGAAAAGAAAAAAAAAATCTCCTTTCAGTTGTGTCATAGCGAGAATAGAGTATATTTTTCATGATGGGAATGATGTTGATTTTTAAAAGCAAAGAAAAATTGAAATGACAAATTTCGTTATTTTTTTTAATCATTCTTCTTTGGGGTGATAAGTAAATTTACATTGTGATGTATGTTCATATTCCACACAAGGAAGAGGATTGATTGTTAAGTGGCAACATCTGCCAGTGCCACACCTAGCCCTTTCTGGAATTAGTGAAGAATAAAGCGTTGACATCACATTTCCAACTGCAGTTAAATGGGACTGATAATTTGTGGTGCCCAAAATACATGCTACTGTACTTACCATTTTTTTTATAAAGCAATAAATTTAGTTTGTCCTTGCCAATTAATTTCTTGTCTTTTAAAATGAGAAATGCACATTTTTTCATTATTAGTTTTATTATTATTATTTGTAATCTCCGTTCAAAGACATCTTGCTGATTTGCTGGCAAAATCATATTTTGTCAAATGCCAATACTTAACTCTACTTTGCATAATGCATTTAGAGCAGTTCTGTTGAAAAAAATGCTTGCTTTTCGCCGTTTTTAATAATTGTGTATGTATAGATCTTTCTCTCCCTTTGTGTGTATACACGTACTTTCTCTTAGTTAAGATATTTGCACTATTTTTCCATACCTAGATCATTGTACAAATGAAGCCTGACTTATAGATCAAAGTATGAAGGCATGTTGTTTGCAATACAGACTGTTCTCTTCTAGTGCCTATGTGTAAAGCACATTATTTTTCATTTAACCCTGTCATATCATGGCAGCTTTTGTATTTTATTTCCCATATTTCTTCAAACATAGTTAATCAGGTGGTGTAACCAACATTCATAATCAATCTTTTCTTTCTTTAGAACGGATAAACACAAGGCCTTATCTTTCCAGATGTTGAAAGAATAATGGATTGCCTGGTTGTGTCTGCTTTGCAGCTGGAGCAATCTCTAAGGATGTAAATTTGAAGCCAACTGTTATTCTGTATCTGGCATATGTGTATATATATATATATATATATATATATGCGCCTAGCTGAGGGCTACAGCCTTTAAAAGCCCCACTTTTTGGAAGTTTTTCTTTTTGTGCTGAATGGGGTCACGGATAATCCTTGACAGTATACAGCACACTGCATTCATTAGTGTTATAAATGAACTGACATAAAGCACTCTGTCACAACTGTTTGAGTCATTATGAAGGGCCAGACCCTAGGGGTTTCTACTTAATGCAAAAAGGGCCAAGTTGATCCATAATTCATATCTAAGTAATATTTAAACCTATGTGATTCCTTCAAAGATCTAACAATGCACCATGTGGGGCCTGCTCTGTCATTCTTACTCTTTTTATTTAGCCTTTTGGAAGGCGTAATTAATGAGAACAGATAAAACGTTTTAACCCCTTCACAACTCGCCCTTCAGTTACTAAATCCCACTTCATAACAGGTCATTTTAATATCATGTTCATGGAATTATTCATCCTGGTTCATTGCAGCTTTTGTAAGGGTGGGAGTGAATAGAACCATCAAAACCAAATGATGTGACTCTCAATATTCAGTAACGGGTGTAACAGTCATGGTTGCACCATGGGCCCACCACTTTAGGGGTTCAGGGCGACCAGTTGTGCATCCCTTTAAAGACGCTAGGTCCGGGTAATACTCGCAACTAGCAGCATAGTCTCCTTTGCACGCTGTGTCTGACTGATCTAGCGGGCAGGAAGTGACTTCCTCCATGCTGAATCAGTCTGCACAGAGGAAGAGAGACATACCAATCCTGCAGGTAAGCGATGTAAGAAGTGGCACAGCCAGACTGGTGGCAAAGGTTGCACAGGCCGGCTGGGGGTACAGACGAGCTGTTTAAGGACAAAGATGGTACAGACAACCTCTTTTAGGGCACTGGAAAGCTGGGGACTAATTTATCAGCAGTTGTTGGAAAACATGGCACCCATGCTGTTGGGGGGGGGGCACTGCCAAGCTATTTGGTGGCACTGACCAGATCTTTGGGGACAAAGATGTCATAGACAAACTATTAGACTGCACAAACAAACTGGTGGCAAAGTAGGCATAGGTAGAGTTTGGGGACACTGACAAGCTTTGGGCAATCTGTGTGGGGGTGCAGACAAACTGAGCAAAGATGGCACAGTCAGGCTGCTTGGTAGCAAATATGGCACTGATAAGCCATTTGGGGACAATGGTGGCACTGGGAGACATGTGACTTGGTAAAGCTGGGCCCCAGGGCAATTTTCACACCATGGCCTTGTGATTTCTAGTTACACCCCTGGTTAGTAATAAAAAGTAATCTTTATTTCAGATATATTAAAATTATACTACAGGACAAAACTGCCACTTAATACCAAAAGAAAATTCCATATACTGCTGAAATAATAGTTCAAAGAAGAAATATGTTTGTATAGTGTGCTGTAAATGCTGTGCATATACTGAATATGGATATGGTAATAGCGGAAGCTGCAAGGAAACGGCAAGTTCTAGATTTTAGTTGACCATAAATTGTTTTGTTAGTCGGGGTTGGCATACATGACTATCTCACCCTTCTCTTTTATTTATTTGTTAAAGGGATACTGGTAGGTTTGTTGGTTCCATTTTAGTATTTACTGGATGATGAAATTATTTCTTGAATAATTATATTACCAAGCATCCCTTGGTAGAAATCTGTATATATTTGTCACTATATCTGATAGGTATAACATGATTTCATCTAGAATATTCAACAAGTACACTTTTGGGCACTTTAGGCTATATACACACACACAGAGTTTTTTCGCTATTGATAATATCAAAAGAGAGGTAAATTCTATATACTAAGTGACAGTTTTGCCCTTTTTATTTATATTTTTAAAATACATTTTATGTTTTATTGCTATTGCATCTATAGTGAGTCACATTATTTTGTTTTGATGGTCAAAACATTGGGCAATGCCTTAATCTGTTTTATAATTCTTTTGGCGGTGAATGAAAAGGTTTTTTTCTAAAATTTAGCTTACTGAGGTAAGACAAAAGGAGCAAAGCAACCGATACAAGTAAAAAATATGTTAAATGGGTTTCTCAGCTTTTTGTAACCTTATACTATCACCAATCCATGCCAAATAGTGGCAACCATTTTTTTCTGCTTTTTATAAACGCCCCATAGAAACTGTTAAGAAACTTCCTATTAAGCAGCATTTGAACTTTGGTGTACATACATCTGCCCCTAAATCTAGTATATTTAGCAGGTTTTTTGTTCACTGTACTTGAATGGCTGAGCATCGCTATTGCATTACATTTGAGAGTTGCCCAGTAAAATGTTAGTATGTTTGTCCCAGACGCTTTCTGTAGTGTGGCTGTTTTGACAGTATTTTGTCAGTAATGCCAAGTGTTTAACGCTGTGTTTCTGCATATCTGTGTTCACAACTTTCTCTACTTAACAGAAAGGGGTTTATTCACTAAAGCAGGGGTTGGCAGGAGAGTTGTTGATTAAACAGCCATCTCTGACTTATTTCTCTACAAGAAGGGTTGACTGAGTCCTGCATAATTTTGATTTTATTCTGCTTTATGCAGGGCCATCTAGACTCCACTTCAAACTGACCTTCAGTGGATTCAGCCCTTCATAATGCCAAATCCCTCTTTCGTAAACCCCAGGAAATTATGAATATTATCTGTTTTGAAAGACTGTTTTACCAAATGTATACATCCTTTTAACTCAGTGTAACAAAAATTCATTAGTAGGATTTTAACAACATTCGTGTGCTTATATGTTTAATTTAATAAACCTCTAATCATTTGTTTTCACATGTTTAAAGGGCAACCAATCAAAAAAGACAAAAAGTTTAATATAAGACTAAGGAAAATGTAATATAGCATTGAGACAAAGTAGTTGTTGCTTGCTATTTTTTTTTATAACTTTATACAAGTTTATCTCGTTTTCCTTTTGTGGCTGTGTTTACATAACAACACATAGACTGAGGATGACATCTATGTTAAGTGGGAGCTCTCCTATTGCTTTCTTGTTCTTTGTCAGCGTTATACCTCTTTTCTACTAGGGATGCATACAGCAAGTGCAGTGCAATGCCTTGTTAGCCCCTACGGCAGAAAAAGTGGTACGTGTTAATATATTGCTTTTAGGTGAAATGTATTATTGAGAATGGGTTAAGTTTTGGAAAATATTATTTTTTTGCATAATGAAATCACCTTCACTCTGACATACACATTCAAATGAAATTGGCTAAACATTTTTTATTAATAAAAAGAAATCCCTCCTGAAAATATTCTGAATAGCTATTTTATTTTGTGCCTTTAAATATTGTTATTAAGATTAACTAATTCTGAGGTTTGTTAATCTTAAGTATCTGACAGGGTGACAGAATGTGGCCTTAAGCAACTGGCGAGAGAGGTGAAAACAACATTTTTATCATAAAATATAAAGAAAAAAAAACTTCAAACATACTTATTAAAACAGAAACATAGTATAATAGGAACCATGGCCAATTTTGGATGGGGGTGGTAAATTTACTCTCCTTTTTAAGGGCCCATCTGGTGATGATCCCTGTTCTATAACATTGAGCACAATAAAAAAAAAATTCCCCAAAAGTGGCTGTTTTTATCTGTTTGTCCTGCTTTGCTTTTTTGTTTTTTATTATTTTGCTCCAAAATTCTAAGGTTCCCTTTAATTCTTCTTTAATTTCATGCCAAAAACTATCCTGACTGGGACAAGGTTAAAAAGATTGTTAGGGCACTATGCATGTTCTGCAATTGCCAAGAAGAGAAATCACTTGTATATGATATGCCTATATAAAATCTGAAGATATAACAGAATTCATTTTGTGCGATCTGCATTTGAATAATGTACACAGATGATTGGAGTTGATAAAAATAAAGTGGTTCTTTTACTGTGAGGTCTGTAGAATCATTGCCCTAAGCAGACGGCTATTGGCCATAGGTAGGTACATATCTAGGGGAAACACATTAAAAAAATCTAACTTTAGTATAAACATTCTATAATATTTATAGTGCCTGAAATAGTTTAGTAATGTGCATACTGAGACAAATTACTCTGTGGCTGCAAAAATCTCTTTGTGGTCTGGTACAGGCTCCAAGTTCCTCCTCACGTGTCATCAACCTTCTAGAAGTAGCATAAATGATGCAGATTCTTAAATAGCATTTGCAATGACCCATAAATATACCGCAGCTTCCAATGAAAACAAGGAAGCGTTTACAAAAAGAAGACGGCCCTGTTTCAGGATGAAAAGAACAATGTACCCATTTGTTTACTCTGTCCAAAATCTGAGACCATATTGGCTGCGATGTTTCGGGTCAAAGAGGAAACAGATTTGTGCTGGTTTAACAGGTTATATTGCTATGCTGAGACAAAGCAGGCAACGTTGCAGAAGACAGTAGTCCTTAAATAGTAGTTAACAGTTTCCTGCCTCCCCATAATATACTTGCCATCGTGACATTTTGCACATTACTACGATACAGATATATATGGACATATAGGATATATACACGTGCTCACTGGCATGCAGGGTTTTCGTTTGGATGCTGTGTGAAGCACGTGCGTGAACCTACCTAGAGTAGAACTGCTGAGATTGCCTCAAGTGTAGTGGCCCTCATCATCCTAATTGGCCCTCAACCATACTCTTTTCCTTGGTCATTAATAGTTTCAAGTGTCTAAAATGAGAGGGGTGTCCTCACTGTCATTAACCAGCTCCCCACACTAAAGTAAAATAATTCTTCCATAACTACTTGTGAGGCTGAAAGCATTTACATACCTTACAAATCTTTAAAACTAAAGACCTAAGCACCAAGATGTTTAAAATACACCATTACCATACTTCACTTACTGATCATTCTGAATATACTGTTACATTGTATACCGGTAATTATCTGCTCAGAATGTTTCTTGGGTGTAAGTGTATCACAGTGTTCTGCGGTCCTAATAGTATATGTAACCCACATAGAAACCACAGGAAATGTGTTTATAAAGCAAGTAGTGTAAATAAAATAGATTTTTATTATACTAAATGCCCTGCAAAATCATGTAAATTCCTATCAAACTCTCACTGTCTCATAAAATTCTCAGTACTACTGTCTTCTAATGCACCAGTGTAAATTAGACCATATGCTAAAATATTAATCTACTGGTGTTATATACTCCAAATGTCTTTTTTGACATCATTTTATAACAATTCTGGGTTCTTCAGCTGAATTATCAAGGGGTTTGCTAGTGTTATGTACGCAAATAATATACTGTCCAGGAGGACAAATGGTTATGCTAATGGTAATAATCCTTTTGCAGTACGTGGAGATGCAAAATTTCACACAATGGGAGAGAAATTTGCTATTCTACCGCCCAGTGCCAAACATTATTTTTTGGAGACAATGGTGGGTAGGCTAGGAAATCTTAGGTGGACAAAATCTTGTAAACTGAAACTAATGAAATACCAATGCATTTCAGAGCAAGAGTTTAAAACAAGCGGAGCACAATATTCATAAACCTGAAAATATCAGTCCAACTTCAATTACTGAAACACAGGTGCTGTATTATACGTCATGATGTACCCGGAGTGGGGCTATGCCAAAATGGGTGCTAAAGTCAATGGTATCTCTTAGCTTGTTGAAACCTAGCACTCAGAGAAGGCTCGTTGTATTGTCTGATTAAATGAAAATGAGCTGCCAACTCAGGTCTGAAAACATTACCCTGGTCTTAGTTCCTGAGCCAAGTACCTAACTACCTAACAGGATCCACCTTAGAGCTAAAGGAGTATAAGAAAAGAGGAAATAAATGAGTAAAAGAGAAGTTATGTGTACTGCTGAAAAGTGTGAATAATTAAAGGTGCGGCAAAAAAAGTACAAGATGAGCTGGCAAAGAACACAGTTACGTCATGCAATTCCACATTTGAGGACTACTGCTGCCATCTGCATCAAATTATATACGCATCATTATTAGCCATACTGGATCATTATAGTCTTCTTGTGCTGCTGTGCACTAATGTGTCCTGGCCAAGTCTTGCTTACAATTAATAACCTGTTGGGCTATTTTGTAAGCAAATAGACGGGTTTACTCTTATATGAGTCATGTGATTGAGCTTGCCAGTGTGAAAGCTTTTAGGTTGCCCTGGGTTTCTGGTAAAAACTAACCAAGACATTCTCTTTTAGCATGACAGCCCTTTTGCCTGCCCAATGTGTAGAGAGGTTAAGAAAGTAAGCAATATAAGGCTATTCTGCACATAAAACAATGTCAAAGGAAACAGGAGTGATTTATTTTATATAACTCTATTACTAGCCACTAAGCAGATGCATTTATAGTACCTGTTTAAATGTTAGTACTTATTGAAAAATGTTTCGGACACGCAAACTGTAGTACTGACTTCACTCTAAAGTTCTTAGTTTTTGTGAGTCTCTAGAACCACTGAAGTTGGCTAAGAAACTGAATATACACCAACTTCATTACCCATATTTATCATAGTGCCCATTGCTGGTACTACTACTACTACTGCTGTGGCTTAAGGATGTCCCTTGTGAACAGGTCTAGACAGTCATAAAGAGTTTATCACTCAAAGTCCTTCCAAACAAGAATGTATGTTACAGCTGGCTGCATGCCCTTGGGTGTGCAGTGGATCATTATGCGGTCTGGCATTGAGGATAGCAGCTTCATAAAGCTGATATCAACACAGACTCAAAATCAAAACTGTACTTTTTGTAGATTAGTCATCCCTCAACTATATTTTGACATAATGAATGGTTATAATTGATTTTTCAGATGAAAGGTAGGAGGCATACGTATACAAAATTGAGATATACAATCCCCAGTGGTGACTCTAGAAACAATATATAGGGGGGGGCACACAAGGTACCACAGTCACACTGGGGGGGCATTAATAATTTCCACCATTAAATCATATCACTGCAAAAACAGTGTACAGTATATACAGTATATATATATATACTGCCAAAAGTAATATGCTATGGAATGGTACTTTTGTTATTGGACTAACATAATACTTGATCATTCAACATGGGACACAATACCTTAACTTTTCCACTAAATTATTTCACGACCTTGAACGTTTTGTCCCCTAAAGTCACTACAACTTCAGGAGGGCATTTTATCTCCGGATAAGTATAAATTAAATAATTCCTATTGTAAGTTAAGTGCCAAGAAACAGATGACCAAACACACGCACCGACACCCAAAAACACAAACCAGGACAGGCTCACAGCAGGACATGCTCTGCCACACCAACACCCAAACACACACCGACACCCAAACACACACACACACGACAGGCTCTGCCACATGGACACCCAAACACACACCCCAGGACAGGCTCTGCTGCACCCACATCCAAACACACACACTTTAAGGACAGGCTCTGCCCACTGACACCCAAACACACGCCAGGCCAGGCTCTGCCACACCAACACCTATACACACACACACCCCAGGACAGGCTCTGCTACACTGATAACCAAAAACACACAAACAGCAGGACACAATCTACTTCACTGACATCTACATCAGGATGGATTTTTCACACTGCATTGACGTTTATACTCCCTTAATGTTTTTGCCCCTTGTGTATTGATGTCCCAGCCAGCACCCTTTAGTATAGATTAATGTGGTGTCCCCACACCCTTGTATGATCGCCTCCAGCCACCACTAATAATGAGTACTTATCTCTTTGAAGTAAAAACTATGATTGAAACATGATTTTAAAATTACAGCTGAACTGGCAGTTTCGTTAATATTAGACCCTGCTGCCGATATATATAAATATTAGATCCTGTTGCTGATATATATATATATATATTATTAGCCCCTTGCTTGCACATATATCATTAATATTAAGCCCCAGTGCCGAATAATATTAATATTGTCCCTGCTTGCCCCGATAATATATATATAAATATATATTATATATATATACTTATATACAATTAGACCCTCGCTGCCGATAGCAGGGTAAGATCAACACATTACACACAAACCCAGGCTTTGCATGGATAGGTCAATTTGAAATCACTTGTGATCTCAGCACTGAAGTATATATTTTATAAATAATATTATTTATATTTATTATATTAAAATTAATTATATATATTATATATCAAATAAAAACAGGAATTCAGACATACAAATCATGTATTTGCAGGTATACAATAATAACATATGAAACCTGCAGGTATAGATCAGATAAATACATGGAAACAGCATTGCACGTATTAATCAACTGAACAAGACATACAAACCCTGTATTTGCAGGTATACATAAATAATATAATGTAGGGAAACACAGCATAGCAGATATGGATCTATAGAATAACACACAAACCCAGCTTTGCAGGTACAGATTAATTGGAATTCACATAAAAACATGGCATTAAAGGTATATTTAAACCCCCCTTAATTAGAGGCATAGATCACAGCTTGCACACCCCAAAGTCAGCCCTGGCATCCTCACTGCCCACATAGAACCTGGCCAGCACCCAGATAACACACATAAGATTTGCCATCTTTGTCCCCAAATAGCCCAGCACAAGTCAACATTGTCCCCAAACAGCCTGGCCTGTGCCATCTTTGTCCCCAAGGCTCAAATATCCTGCTAATGCCATCTCTGCCCTTCAACAATTATACATCTATGATACACACATACTCATTAACTCATGCTCTCCCTCATTCAGACAATTCATCCACACAATAACTCATGCTCTCCCTCATTCAGACAATTCATCCACATATTAACTCATGCTCTCCCTCATTCAGCAATTTCATCCACATATTAACTCAATTTCAGACAATTCACCCACATATTAACTCATCACTCTATTTGATCCACACACTTATCGCTCTCCCTCATTCAGACAATTCGATCCACATATAACTCATGCTCTCCCTCATTCCAATTCTCATTCAGACAATTCACCCACATATTAACTCATGCTCTCCCATATTCAAACAACGCATCCACATATTAACTCACGCTCTCCCTCATTCAGACAATTCATCTACCTGTGTTAACGAAAGAATCACTGACATGATGTCAGCAAAGAGGGACTTTGCAATTGATATGAATTCATCTGATCACTCTTCATAACATTCTGGAGTATGTGCAAATTTCTCCATCTAAACTAAGGCAGCAGACTTTGTGAAAATGAATATTTGTGTCATTCTCAAAACTTTTGGCCACAACTGTATACACAATATAGCAGCCAGACACATCTGCTGAATTAGTTTGTTTAAGACCTTGGAAGAGATTTGTTTTACTATTGAACCAGGAAAGTGCACATCATTCTTTTAGTGGGTAAAATTATACATAAACATCACAATAACGCCATAAGCTTTATTTTCCAAGAAAACAGAGAAGCAAAGGACCTTAAAGACAGTCCAGTTTAACTCTATAAGTGGACTGCCACAATCATGAATATAATAAGAACACAGGATATTGAGGTTTTGTCTTTTACCTTTTCACATTTTTTGGACGTATCAGAATGAATATCAGGATTTCCTTTTGTTTTCCTTTACACATGGGATGGTATTTGCTGAAGTTCCTTTCCTGGGTTTTGGGGCAATTAAAATGTTTTGGTGTCTCTCATTCCATGGGGTTTTTCAAAAAATGTATTTTTAGTGTCTCAAAACAGTGTCACTAACAGCTTAGTGGATATACCTAGTGATTACGTTAGGGGATGGAGTAAAGGGAAGCAATGGGGTCCTGTTACTGAATAAAGGTTATAGGCTATTGATCGGTAAGAATGATTTGATCATCATCAGCCCATTTTTGATTGATTAACTGACAGCAAGGCTCAACTGCGGAAGTTCACAGGAGGCCATGTCCACCGAGAAGCGAATAAAGAAGAAAGACATAAGAACAAGAAGAGCATGAGAAGAAGGTGACAGAGATATGAATGCAAAGAAGGTGGGGAGTGTGAGAGAATGTGAATGACCATGTTAAAGAGAGCGGATGAGAGAGTAAAAACTAGACTGGTGCATTCTTATTCGGGCCAACATGAAAACGAACACGAAGGATGCGTTTTTCGTTGTTCAGCCTGAGTACCAAAAATACGAACATGGCAGCAGAATGTATATGAAGATGAAGACACAACACGAAGAATCTTCATGTTCGTCTACTAATCTCCCTGGTCTCTTCCCCATCTAGCCTACCTTATCTACGCAGCATCCAGGGGTTAGTGGGAGCGTAAATCCGTAGGCTCGCTGTCAGGCGGTAAAGGGCCTTGTGAGCGACTCTATTGGTCTCCTGTAGGGGCCTCCTCTGGTATTAACCAATTGGTTGATGCTAGAGGAGGCCCCTGACAGTGACCAATTAAGTTGTTCTTATGGCTCTTTAACTCCTGATGGCGAACCTACGGATTTCTGCTCCAGTTAACCCCTGCAATGCTGCGTAGATAACGTGAGTGGAAATCTGTTGGTTCGCATCAGGAGTTAAAGACCAATAACTCTTGAAGCGGGGAGACAGGCCAAGTTCCCCCCATCAGGAGTTAAAGGGCGTGCAAGCGACTCTATTGGTCACCTGCAGGGGCCTCCTCTGGCATCAACCAATAGGTTAATGCCAGAGGAGACCCCTGTAGGAAACCAATAGACTCACTCGTATTGGCCCTTTAATTCCTGGTGGTGGAACTTGGCCTGGGGAGACCATGGTCTCCCCGCTCCAAGATTTAAAGGTCCCTACCAGCGACTCTATTGGTTGGTCATGCGGACCTTTAACTCTTGGAGTGGGGACACCAGGGGTCTCTTCTGGCCAAGTTGCAGTACCAGGATTTTAAATGTCCGTATGAGCGACTCTATTGGTCGCCAGCATGGGGCTCGTCTGCCATGAACCAATGAAGTGCATGTGCATAACTCTACCTGAGTGCACCACAAAATCCAAAAGTACCATTTGTGACCTCTCTTCCCACTCCCCACACGCTAAAGTCTTCAAGGGGCTTTACCCACAAATACAAATGACCAGCACCACTCTTTCAAGAAGCTACTCCCCAGTGAAGGAGGTGCTCTGGGTAGCCTACCTTGAGAAGTTCCCAGGAATGATTCATGGGTAATAATTTGAGGAATATAAATTAACTAGTGTAATTATTATTCTATATCACAATTGTGAAAGTTTCTGTATTTGCAGATATATATGAAAATTACCATATGTGTTATCCTTATCTCTTACCTACTTATTTCTCTCTCTCTTCCTGCACATTTTATAATGCAATCTAATGAACTGATAATTTAACATAAATGGTGACCCACTACCCTGACAGCTCTGGAGTATTTCATTTCCAAATTGGAATCAGGAAGTTCATCTGATAGCCGCACCAGTCTGCCTCATGGGCCTTCTCCAAAACCTGGCCCATTCCATAAAAATAGTCATTGCAGTTGAGAGCTCTTCATTCATAGCAGTCCAGTACTTAGGGAAGATGCTGCCCACCTTTTCACAGTATATATTTTGAATACTGTTGTCTCCAAGTTTTCAAATTCTTAAAATAATATCTAGTCTTCACTATGTTAAACATCATAAACAGGCTGACAAAGATGATAGCTTTTATTTCCAGGATGAATTGCCGTGTCCTATTTTTGATGTTCTTACTGTACCTGATATTGTTTTATAGCTATTCAGATACTGTTAGAAATATGTCTTCATGTGGAAATAAATGTGGTATCATCTCAACAGCACCCGAGGGAGGAATCCTATAAAGAAGGATGACAGTTCAACTCATTCTAAAATATTATATCTTGTAAAGGAGAAATAAAAGTTGTTTTAAGTTCTAAAGATTTTTGTGCAATGATCATTTTTAAATACATTCTAAAATACATGACTCTATGACTTTTATGACTATGCAACTGACTTTTTCTTGGGAAATAAACATGCATTTATAAAATCAAGAGCAATTAGCATTGACTGGGTTAACCATGTGCACCAGTGAAATGAGCAATACATTGTATTTATCCGTAAAATGTGTGTCATTGATGAGAAAAATCATCTGGGTCAAATCATCTGAAATTTTGATTTCTTAACTTATTTTTAGTACATGGTTTTTTACCATGATTTTCTGGCAGTTTGATTGAGAAAGAATTAAATACATATATATTATATATATATATATATATATATATACTATAAATATATATATATACTTATTTATGCAAAGTTATAGCTGGTTTTAGCTTAGGTTCTGAAATAGCATTAAATTGGGATTTCCAATCATCGGATATTATGTATCATTAATTAATCCAACTTGAGCTGGATACAGAATTTCCTGGTGCTGCTTGTGAACTTGGATTACTGACAGTATGAACAACAATTCCTGGAGGACTCCTATATTAATGTGGCTCTCCCAGTGCTTGAATTGGGAAATTACACAACATGCAAACTTAATGTAATGCTGGTGTTAACACCTACAACTATTGATTGATACAATTTTATAATTATACTTCTTACAATTATTATATTATAATTTGTCAAACCATGTCTTTATGGATCTAGTTTTTTGCACAAGGGGACAGCCATGCATGAAGGATTTTCCCCGAGCTGGTGGCACAAATTTGGAAACGTACAATTGTCTAAAATGGTTTTGTATGGTATCATTAACATCGCCCTTCACTAGAACTAAGGAGCCTAGCCCAAACGCTCAAAAACAGCCCCAGACCAATATCCTTCACCAATCTTTAGAGTAGGACCTATGCATTCTGGTAGGTAGTGTTTTCCTGTCATCTACCAAGCCCAGATTCCTCCATACAAACTTCTTGATAGTAAGTGTGAGTTATTACTCCAGGTAACACATTTCCACTGCTCCAGTTGACGCTTGGCATTGTGCATATTGATCTTCGCGTTGGTGCAGCTGATTGGCTATTGAAACCCGTTTTATTAAGCTCTTGATGCACAGTGCTTGTGCTGATGTTGCTTCCAGAGGAAGTTTGGCACTCTGTGGTGAGTAAAACTGAAGAGAACGGGTGATTTCTACATGCTTCGCGGCAGAGCTGTTATTACTCCTAGACGCTTTCTCTTTCACAATAACACAGTGGACTGGAGCAGATCTTACAGGACAGAAAAATTATAAACTGACTTATGGCAATGGTTGCATCCTATGACAGTGCCATGCTTAAAGTCACTTGCCTCTTCAGCAAAACACAGTCTACTGCTAATGATTGTCTATGAAGATGACATGCAGATGAGTTTGATTTTATATACCTGTTCGCAATGGCTGTGACTAAAACACATAAACTCCATAATTAGAAGGGATGTCCACATATTTTTGTCATATGGTGTATGTTAGGTGATCTCTAATTCACATTATTCCATTGAGGTCTGTCATCACAGTTTGATGAAGTGAGAACTAAATATCTATCTGTATAAGCGAATGGTTTGGTTCAGTGCAGAGAACAGTTAACAAAGAAAACAGAATTGGGCAATGTATACTAACTGCACCTGTTTCCTTTCTCATCATGACACCAATTTGTCCTGCTGTGTTTGTACATTGGATTACAGTGTTGAAATGTCAGCCTGCCTTCCCTACTCATATTATTATACAGAATTGAACTTGAACTCGAGACTAAAAAAGCCTGTGTCTTGCTGGGGCTTAAAAATCTAAATAGTTCTGAACAGTGTGCTTTGATTTCATTATGTTTTTAATGTTATGTTTTTCATTCCAAATATAAAATAAACACATTCCCAAAATGAAAGGTCATCCATTTGGAGAGCTTGTTCCTCCTGTTTAAAGCCTCAGCTAGTATAACGCAAAGTAATTGTATCATTATTACTCTTGGCAAAGGTTTTAGGCAGGGTTGAATAAACTTTGTTTGCATGGCGCTCTGTATGCCAAATACCAAATCAACCTATTTGTATGCATAGAGAGAGTGCATGCTGCAAATAAGATGATGCTCAAAGAAGGGGAAATTCACAGTAGGTTTGTTGTTTGTTGAAGTGAATTCAATGAAGATTCTTTGGAGCAAATGCACGCATTAGATAAGCACATTCTACAGATGCAAGCTAATTCTACTTAAAGGGATAATAGATGTTATTTTTACATATTTATGGCAAAGAACAGGAATTATTAGGGCTAAGACTTCAAAGCATTCCCATTTGTTCTTGCATTGATTACAGGTGTTAAAAACAAGTTGCTTAAATAATTAAAAGTGTTTTGGAAAAGCCTGCAGGAATAAAAGGCAAGTCTTATGGTTATTAAATTAAATTGTTCCTTTTGTAACACAATAATAACACTGGCTGGAGATTTTCCAACTTATATGGTAGTGCAGTGCCACCTAGGTTAGAACGCACCATAGACAAAGTACATCTCCAGTACCCGTGCACTTCCAGCATAACTGCGTCTACTTTCATTCCACCCTGTTCTTTACTGCTCATTCCCTTACCACACCACTGATATATTTGCCTCTATTTCTTGACTGTTGCAAAAAAATGCAAAAAGCAAACTCAACCAATGGCATTAAGATGTATAATTAGTGAGAAAAACATAGAATACTTATGTATTCAGCTTAATCAGTCTTCATTTATAATGTTTTATGTCTCAGTAAAAAGCCTGGCCAAAAGACCGTCTTTATAGAACATTCTGTGAGAAGGTTACAAAAGGGCAGCTCCGAATTAAAACGTAAGTCGAATTTCCTCTTCACAGGAGAACTGATATGCCCAGCTTCATTGGGATATTTTTGGGTATATGTGCCACATCTGGACTCACTATTACACCTAGGGTGAATCCCAAGAAATTCTTAAAGGGAAAAATGTCTTACAAAAAGGTATAAGACCAACTTAAGCCACACTGTCAGCGACTTAAAAGCCTCTAATATGAGGAAGGTATTAAATCACTGTGCATTCTCGGTTAAGCTGGTCTAATGCCTTTTTATACAATATTTCTCCCGTTGAGATTTGAGTTCACCACAAGTGTAATGGTGAGTACACAGTATACCTAGAAAGATACCAACTACATCTTACAGATGAGGCCCTTGAAGGAGAAGCCAAATAAACACGCAAGCAAGCAAAACACCCCCATACACACCAAAGTATACGTTTGGAGTTGTTGGGGAAATTATCCCTTGCAATACAACTGCCCTTGTGGTTGGGATCAGACTGATGACCACAAAGGCCAAACTATATGAACAGGAAATGTGCATGCATTTCAGCTGTAGACAGCCTTCATGGGTAGGATTGATATATCAATGGAGACATACCGTAGGGCAGTCTATCAAATTGTCTGTCCTTGATAAAGTTGGTCTCATACCTTTTAGCATAACATAATAAGAAGATTGGTCTCCTAAACTGTATGCGAGTTTCATTAGCAAAACACATGCTATTTACAAACAGTGCAAAAAAGTTTTTTAATCAATGCCTTTAAAAAGCACATTGTACATTACTATATAGCATATATATATAGCAAGATAACATTAAGATAACAATCACTTTTTTGATGTTCGAAGTGCCAGACTGTAAACAGTAATTCCAGTTAAATTAGAGAAACCAATGAACGTTACTTCTGATTGGACTAGTCCACTTGTTGCTAGGGTGATACACCTGCATAATTATAATTAAAATAATCTAATAATGCAAGTATCCATGAACATATATAACAAATAATATATTGCTAATACCTGAATTGCTGTAAAATATATGATATTCATCCATAGTAACTGCATAAATATAGTGTTCTTTCAGCACAATAAATAACATGTTGATAAAGATCAAAAACAAATTCTGTAGACTACAAAAAACATATTTATAAAACCTGACATACTTCCAACTGATTTTTGTGACCTAGGGACAGTCCTTGTTGGGAAATAAGATACTGACCTTGATTGAAGAAGAATTTGCAATGTTGTGCTCGGAAGAAAACAAATGTTTTAATATGCATGAAATGTGTCTAAACGCTGCTGGGATGAATTAAGTTAATAGAGATTTCACATTTATCGGTCACGCTAAGAATTTATAATGTATTTTCATTTTAAAGAACTTAGAAGAGCATTATCTCCTTTGCTTGAAAATAAAATTATACAGAAACGAAAAACCGACATAGAAAGTAAGAGAACAATACTATCATAAAGGTTAATCCTTGGAATTCTTGATGTTAGGCTGACTTTCATGGACCGTCTGAGCAGCGTCAGCCAAGTAGGCACAAATTTTTCGGTTAGTTTTTGGCTCATTCGTTTTCGGGCAACAATTTCTGTTCCCTGCCTATTCAGTTTGGTCAAGGGAATTTTTAATTTGGGCATGAAATTTGTTGTCCGGTGCCCATATTTACTCTCACTCTCTCACACTCTCATTCTCGTTCACTCTCTCTCTTTCACGCTCTCCAAATGTTTCCCTACCTTCTCTGCCAACCATTTCTTCTTCTGCACCTTCTTCTTCTTCTATCTTATCCCTTCTCTTCTGTCTTCAATCTTCAATCCTGAATCTTCTTTCTTTGTCTGCATCTCAGCGGACATAACTTGGCAACTTCCGCCAAAATGACTTTCCCTATAACTAAGGTGTTCTGTTTATTTTATTAATTTTGTAGCCCAACCTCTGCACTTTTATTTTTTTGATTAAAATGCTTTAAATTACATTCTCTTTCCTTACTTCCCACCTGACTGCTGCATTGGTTTACACTTGGTTATAAGTGTATTTTATTAACCCCTTAAAGACCAGGCTGTTTTTTTGTAGCTTTTTTTTTACCAAGGCTGTTTAAACACTTTTGTGGTGCTCATGTTTACATGTAATTTTCTCCTCTCCCATTTACTGTATCCACACAAGTTATATATATATATTTTTTCAGGACAAAAAGGGCTTTCTTCAGATTCAGATAAAGGATGCCACCATCTTGCTAGAGGCAAGATCTCTCACAGTGGTGCTTGTGACTGCTCTTTGGAGTGATCACAGTGCATCCTCGGTGGGTTTTCAGCAACACCATTGAAGCTTAGGAGGCGAACATTGATCGCCTCCTAAGCTCTTTTAAAATGACACTAGCTCTTTAAAACGGCACCCCTGGGAAGGGCTAAACTGGCCTCTGATGACGATCTCAGTGTTGCTAAATGCCTTGACATAGAGGCATTACTGCAACATCGTTTAAGCGAAGAATGAAGTAAGAAGTAATGAGGGCCATGCTCAAAACCATGCTCATGTTTAAAACGAGCTTACAATTTAGGAGTTATACTAGGTTAATGTGGTGAATACAAATTTTATTTACACGTAATGTAATGACTAATTTAAAAGTAATTAAAAAATGGAGTACCCTATGATTACATTTTGGATTAGTGTTGCCTGGGTACAGTGTTTCTTTGGTGCCCCTGTAACATGCAAATACTTGTTCTAACACACTCTCACGCTAACATCATGCACTAACATATATATTTATATGTGCTTACCCATATGGAAATATATTTTTCATTCTGTCTAGCATGTTAAGAACATGGAAGTTTCCATTCAATTCATAAGGCCATTCATATCCTTGCTTAGGGCTGCACAGATGTTTATGCGTTATGCCCCCACACAACGCAGACCTGCAGCTTTACACTCTTTTCCTGCAGATGTTCTTGCTTCCCCTGGGTAGGAAAATATAGCTTCCTCACACAGTGCATGGGTGCCACAGCGGTAAGCTGCGGGCTCACTGCACAGACATCAACGAGGCCCCAATGAAATCTGCAGCTGTGGCAAGGTGGGGCAGGGGAGAGAATGGGCAAAAGAATGAGTAAGTGTAACAAATATAATTCAATTATTAATCTCCAAGGACAACAGCTGGCTCCCAATACAGTGGGATTCCTCTTGAGTAAACCAGTTTCAAGGAATTACACTAGGGGCAAAACCCAAATGTCCAGGAACTCCGAATACATCAAAGGGCTATCTCTCTACCAGGTGGGAACAATAAACAGGAGATAGTATCTGGGCTGGAGACAAGCATGTGTTTCTCCTAAAACAAAAGGATCGCAGGAGACAATATCAACATTCCAGAGACACACCTTGAATTTGCCCTGAGGACCATCAACTTCACTGTGGGGGCAATCTAACTTCTTGGACAAGATCGATCTCTACAGGCAGCTGGTGCAGGTACAAGATTGTGCCTTCCTAAGGATGACTGAACAAAAGCTCAGAAGATGATTGGCTGGGACTGTTTGGGCATGGTGGCTATAAAGGTGTTGTGTGAGCAACAAAGAGAAGAGAAGAGAGAAACAAAGAGAAAGAAAGAAGGATAACATCAAGGTGACAGGGACACCCCATCCTTACATGCACACATAGATTCACTAGCATAGTGTAGTTAGAGTCATAGAGCCTTGTATTTCAGACGCTTCTCTGTATACTCATATATATGTATTTGTTATTTTAATAAACCCATAGTTTTAAGCCACTGGTGTAAGTGGAGTTTCATACGACGAGGAATAGTTAAAGGAAAGACGGGTGAAGGTTATAAATCCGGGTATTTAAAGGGGTTTTCTGGGTAAGTGGGTGAACGACTGTTTAAGTGTTTAGGGCAGAGGTGGCACAGGCAGGCTGCTTCAGAAGTAGAGGTGGCACAGGCAGGCTTTTTCGGGGGCATAGATGGAACACGCAGGCTGTTTCAGGTATAGAGATGGCACACGCAGGCTGCTTAAGGGGCAGAGGTGACACAGGCAGGCTTTTTCAGGGGCAGAGATGGCCCAAGCAGGCTGTTTAGGAGGCAGATTTGATGGGGGCTGAGATGAGATAGGGAGGTCGCTAAGGAGGCAGGCGTGGCACAGGTAGGTTGTTTCAGGGGCAGAGGTGGCCCAGGCAAACTGTTTAGGGGTCAGAGATGGTGGGGCCCGAGATGGCACAGGCAGGCTATTTCAGGGGCAGAGATGGCACAGTCAGAATGTTTAGGAGGCAGAGATGACAGGGGCAGAGATGAGACAGGGAAGCTGCTAAGGGCAGAGGTGGCACAGGTAGGTTGTTTCAGGGGCAGAGGTGGCACAGGCAGACTGTTTAGGGGCAGAGATGGAGGGGACAGAAGTGGCACAAGCAAGCTATTTCAGAGGCAGAGATGGCACAAGCAGACTGCTTAGGAGGCAGAGATGACAGGGAGACTGCTAAGGGGCAGAGGTGGCACAGACAAGCTGTTAAGGGGCAGAGGTGGCACAGACAAGCTGTTAAGGGGCAGAGGTGGCGCAGGCATGCAGTTTAAGGAGGCAGTGGTGGAACAGGCAGGCTGCTTAGGGGACAGAGATGATGGGGGCCGAGATGGCACAGGCAGGCTGTTTAGGGGAAAATGATGGCACAGACAAGCTGCTTGGGGAAAATATGGTACAAGCAAGCTGCTTGGGGAAATATGGCACAAACAAGCTGCTTGGGGGAAAGAGGGCACAGACAAGCTGCTTGAGACAAAGAGGGCACAGACATGTTTGGGGAACAGATGGCACAGATAAGCTGTTTAGGTGCAAAGTTGGCACAGACAAGCTGTTTGGGGGGAAATGTGGCACTGTATGGGCACATACGCTTGACCATGCAAAAAAATGTAAATTTTTATTCAAAAGTCTGGCCCTGTCCTTGTTTGTAACTGGAAAAATTAGTCACCAGCACATGAATTGACTTTCTGGGTATTTTTTGGGGCTCTGCCATGAACAGAATAATAATGTGTAAGAATTCAAAATGCACACACATTTTTTTAAAGAAATGAAAAGGAAAAAAATCATTACATGGTGATATATTACAGTGATATATTTTTATGTGAAATCAGTACCATATGGGTCTCACCCATACTTTAGCCTAATAGAGGTCCTTAGAAGCTGCTTGTACTGCATATAGGGTATCTTAATTCCTACATATACAGTACTGTGCAAATGTTTTAAGCAGGTGTGAAAAATATCTTCCGTAAGAATGCTTTAAAAAATAGACAGATGTAAAGTGAGTAAACAGAAGAAAAATCTAAATCAAATCCATATTTGGTAGGATTACCGTTTGCCTTCAAAACACCATCAACTTCTAGGTACACTTGCACACAATTTTTAAGGAATTTTAGGAGATAGGTAGTACTTGGAGAACTCTGCTTCTCTCTCTTCATTTAATCCTACACAGGTGATCTTGAAATAAGAGCTCTGTGGGGGCCAAACCATCACTTCCAAGACTCCTTTTCTTCTTTTACAGTGAAGCGAGTTCTTTATGACTTTGGCTGTATGTTTGGGTCTTTGTTATACTGTAGTATAAATTTGGGGCCAATCAGATACCTCCCCATTAGTATTGTATAATGGATAAGTATGTGCTTCTACTTCCCAATTGTTACCTAAACGAATTTGCAGGACTGCAGCCTCAAATTGACAAGAAACCTCCACCATGCACTGTTACCTGCAAACACTCATTCTTGTACTGATCTCCAGCCCTTTGGGAAACAAGCTGCCTTCTGCTACAGCCAAATGTTTCAAAATTTGACTCATTAGTCCAGAGCACCTGCTGTCATTTTTCTGCACCCCAGTTCCTGTGTTTTCATGAATAGTTGACATTGTTTCCACATGGGTGGATGCAAGTCTTTCATGAAGACTACTTCTGTCTGACATGCATGTCTAAGGTCCTCAACATTGCCCATTCTTTGTGCTTTTTCAAAAGAGCTTGTATAGGACATGCGCAAACCTTGGAATTTCTGCCTGGGAGACACCATGCTGATGCAGTATAACTACATTGTGTCTTGTTGCTGTGCTTGGTCTTGACATGGTCTATGACTTTTGACATTAAACTGTTTTCAGCAACCTATCCATGTTAGTTTGACTGATCCTCAACCAGTTTTATTCCTCCTTCACAGCTGTTTTTGTTTCAGTTAATAATTGTGTTTCAACCTACATATTAAAATATCATTAGCACCTGTTTGGTATAATTGTTTAATCATACACCTAACTATACGCTTACAAAATCCCTGTTTTGTGCAAGTGAACCTAGAAGAATTGATTCTGCTTTGAAGTCAATTGTTTATTTGATTCTAATTGTTCTTCTGTTCACTCACTTGGCATTTTGTTAAATGATACAAATAAACTATAAACATGTAAATTTTTGGCACAATTCTTCTTTTACATCAATTTTTCACAACTAATTGCACTGTGCTGTATATATATGTACCAGTCAGCCAAAACATTTTGACCCCTGACTGGCAGCAAATAAAAATTGTATCCTCAGAGTTGATGTGTTAGATGCAGGAAAAATGGCCAAGCATAAGGATCTGAAATACTTTGAAAAGGCCAAATTGTGATGGCTAGATGACTAGGTCAGAGCATCTTTAAAACTGCAGCTCTTGTGGGGTGTTCCTGGTCTGCAGTGGTCAATACCTATCAAAATTGGTCCAAGGAAGGAAAACATGGTCATGAGTGGCCAAGGCTCATTAATGCATGTGGGGCAAATCCAACAGACAACCTAAAATTGCTGAAAATGTTAATGCTGGTTCTGATAGAAAGGTGTTGGAACACACAGTGCATCACAGTATGTAACATATGGGGTTGAATCAGGGTGCCCATGTTGACCCCTGTCCACTGCTGAAAGCACCTACAATTGGCACGTGAGCATGGGAACTGCACCACGGAGCAATGGAAGGAGGTGGCCTGGCCTGTTGAATCCCATTTTATTTTACAGCATGTGAATGGACAGGTGTGTGCGCATTTCTAACCTGGAGAACACATCCCACCAGGATGCATCTGTGGAAGCCCCACCTCGCAGCTTTCAGGACTTAAAGGATCGGCTGTTAATGTCTTGGTGCCAGATCCCACAGTACACCTTCCCACACATAATGGAGTCCATGCCTCGATGGGTCAGGGCTGTATATATATAAAATGTGTTAAGATCATGAAGAGGGAAATGCACTCTTAAAATTTTTAAGAACAACATATAAAGTCATATTATTCCTCTTGCTTTAATTCAGTTAGGTCAAAAACAAATCGAGAATATATCATGAACATGCAATTCAACATTCAGTATTAAACTATTACAGGAAACCCCTTCTTTGAGCACGTTTTCTAAGAAACATGAAACTGATATGTCTAAGTCAATATGTCTATGTATAAGAATATAAAGACTACTAGAGAAAGTTATATATACAGGAAAGATATATATAATATATATATATATTTCCAGATTTTGTAAAATTCTGTTTTTCTGTTCTATTTTCTTCAGACATAAACAAAGCTGTGACTAATATTTCACACTGGTAAGATCTGATTTACGTCAAACAGCATCCTGTAAAAAAGACAAAATCAATGTAACGTGTCATCTATATTGATGTTAATGAAATAAAGACTTATAAATTTGAGTAGCTTTTCAAAAGAAAGAGAACATATTCGTCATTAGGTCCTTCAGCATTTCTTAATTGTCCACTAACAGATGGGCAATTTAATCCAGTCAATATCAAAAAACACAATGCAATATGCTACACTCCCAAGGACACATATTTAGACATTTGATGTTTGTTTTTAATACAATGAAAATTAAATGAGCTATATAATTTTATCTAAAAAAAAGGATTTTAAGAAAAAAGAAGGGGTTTAGGCAACGTATATATATATATGCACACAATAAAATGTTTATGTCACCTACAAAGTGTATTACCTAGGAAAACATTTAGATTCGCTGATTTTATTTTAAATCCAGTCCAGAGTGAATGAAGCATAGCTAATTCTGACACACAGCATGCAGGAGATCGCCCTGCGTAAGGTATGCATGATGTAGGGCCAGATCAGACCTTCTTGCAATGACCCTTCATAATGCATAGTAAAGGTGATCAATTGTAATATTCTAGGCTTTCTTACAACCGCCTGTTTTAATGAATAAATCACTTAACAAACCCCCTCCCAAAATAAATAAATCTACCAATCACGTCAAAAACAATAAAGCCTTCATGTGCTCCACAAAAAGAGAACTATTTTGCTATTCAATTCCTATTCCTAAACATAATAGAAAAACATGGATTTGGGATATTTGTCTCACAGGGGAGATTCTTCTCACCTTGGTATGATTGTGAAAGCTAATTTATAGAATCAATACGTAAGACTGCATTTCAGCCAATCTATGTGTAGTGACAGGTGATCAATATTAAGTGTCGTGACAAACTTAACACATCTGTGACAGTGAGAGCACAACCTGCCAGCACATTGCATCTGCTATTTTATGCATGCTCTCTAAAGTATTATTGGAATTGTTATTAAGCTTTATGGGCGAAGCCAACCTCCATCCATTAAGACTGCTTTTCTATGAGCTGCCACTGATGGAGGAGCTGGGTGAAGGGGTGAGAGCTGGGAAGAATGTGAGGAGATCTCTTGGGGTCTGCTTTGATGAAACCAGACTTTGAAGCCTGCAGTAAAGTCTGACTGAATGCCCCAATCATGAAAAGAGTTACAGAGACTGGAGAAAAAGCATAAATACTGTTTCTGTCTGATGACTTAATGAACTTGAGGAGACAGCACTCCAATTTCCCTCCGTGCACCAACAGCTAGAAAGGTATGATCCAGTCTCAGCTTGAACAAAGTCACAAACGAGAGAGGCTGCTTTACTGGTAGAGAAGTAACGGTAAGATCCAGCAGCAGCGTCTCCTTGAAAGGTCACTGCCTGAAACAGCAGAAAATAAAAGAAATAGTGCTACTCCATCACCCTGGGCCCTTAAAGTGCACCACCGCTTACCTAGAGGATACATTGGTATTTGTTTACCCTTTGAGTAGGGAGATACATTCAGTTTGAGTGGATATACTTAGGGGGTGGGGGTGGGCTATCATATACACTATAATGCATATGTAGTTGTGTCATCTCTTTTACATCAGTGTGTGCCATCTTGCAAATGCTATGTAATTACCTCTTTAAGTGCTATAATATGCATTCTTCTTTAGGTTGGGGTGTCGGGGACAGTTAACTATCCCTTCAATACACAGATAACACACACTCTCTTGATGTCTAATAAATAAAATGTAATTTCTGACATACATATATGTATAGTGAATTAGATACTTTTGTTAAAAGTCTTTTTATTGAGTTTGCATGAATAAAAATTATCAAGTACCAGCTCATGTGGTTATACAATACATATAATATGTAGCCCTTATTGTTAAACTCTTCATGATACCATTCATGTGGACAGTATAATTATATAAAGTGTTGACAGGATACATTTACAATGACTGTTTGAAATAAGACGCTGAACTGGACTACAAGGCAACACATTGAATTATGCCTATTAACAAAAACCCTACTTTCACAAAAAAATACAAAGTTAGGATGGAGAAGCAGTATTGTTTGTTGTTTAAGCCATGCAACCCCTAGAAAAAAAAAGACATGCTGTGATAGTAAAAGTTATTGTTAAAGGTAGCCCTTTCTAAAGAACACTATGGTGCTAAAACTAACAAAACATGATCATGAAATGTGAGATTAAACAGAAGGAGATGGACTTGAATGGAAGAACATTACACAAGGGAATTAAAGATTCAGGTGAATAGGGCAGTGAAAAGAAAATAGGCTCAGTAAAGCCTTAGATGGTAAAAGAAAGTAATATTTAATAAAAATATCCCACTGATAGGATATCATTTCGTTGGTAAAATCAAATCAAATGGTTTTACTTTTTATAATTGGAAAAAAAACACAATTATAAGAGATAGTTTGAATACAAAATTCATGTTTGTAATCAATACTGAATTTGTGTTGGTTCCTGGTGTTCTCATATAGAAGAAGAAAACAACAATTAAAATCATGGCCACTGACCTGAATTACAGAGATGAGTTTAAGCCAGTGGTAGCCCCATTGTGTTCCATTAGTGGAGCATTTCAAACTAAAATTAGTGAGCACGGATTAAATTTGTGAACTTTATTCCATCAAAATTGGCAAGCATCATCAGAATAAAGCAGAACACCCACTTCTATACACTAAAGTAACCCTTGTAACCCTTTTATTCGTTCTTTATCCTTTTTGCTGCTGTATTATTTACTATTTATGTATTATGTATGTGTTTTGCTTTTTTTCTATTATATTAGTGTTGGTAAATATGTGATTCTCATTGAAATCATATATTTATGCAATTACCAGGTGTGTAATCCTGTTGTTACTAGTACACGTTTTTTTAATGTTACTAAATGTAAATGCTAATGTAAAATGTTGCAACGTGTTTAATGAAAACATAAGCCAATAATAAAATATAATTACATTACAAATTTCCCTTTACATTTATTTTAGCTGTCTTTATAAATTAACACATCACTGAGCACCAATGCAATATCATAAGATACTATTTAGCAACAATATTTGGAACAAATAGAACATTGGCAAACATTGTTTACTTTGTGAACAATCGTGACATGTGAGCTAGATTATGCTTGGCAGATTAAGTAATGATCTACGTCTCACATTTATTATTTTGAAAAATCATTTTATAAAGAGGAGTGGAACTAGGGGTAGGCGAAAAGTGATCTTTTGGGGAAAAAATGCACGATCCAGAACTTATTTGTGTTAACTGGTTCATCTTTTTTGTGTATGGTGTATGAATATACATTTTTCCGGCTCCATCACTTGTTGTGCAATAGCATAGCTTTGTGCCACACAAACATCTGTCTGTACACAAGGACTAATTATTTCCTAACCAACGCTCGTTTCGCCGACATGCACCTTGGCTTCATGAGGGCAGTAAATCACCGAGCGGAAAACCGAGTTTTAGCAGCAGGATTTAAGGTCTGTAACTGCGACTCTATTGGTCGCCAGCAGGGAGCTCGTCTGGCATCAACCAATGAAGAGCTGCCCTTTTCCATTCCTTCTTTATTGTGAATGCAGTTATGTCAATACTGCTTCTGCTACAGTGTTATACATTTGTTTGATTCATAGGTTCTTTCTGGTGATTTATATGTATGATCCATCCCTGTCCCTCATTCATAAAATGAACCTATGAATGAAACAAATGTATAACACATTGCTGCATTCATTTCACACTAAAGAATGAATGAGAAAGGGCAGCTTTGCATGGGTTAATGCCAGATGAGCCCCCTGCCGGCGACCAATAGAGTTGATCTTACAGACTTTAATTCCTGGCGCCAAAGCCTGGTTTTCCCACCCTGATGAAGCCGAGGTACATCTCGGCTAAATAAGCATCGGGTTAGAGTGTTAGGGATATATCTTTCTCACACTATTAGTTTTTTCAGGTTAGAGTGCTAAGGATCAATTTTTCTCCCATAAATACGTTTTTTCCCTTGTGTATCTCCGTATTAAACCCTGCTATACTACGGAAGACTTAAAATAGGCTAGAGGCAGTGACTTGTATGGGGGGGGCAGAGGCCAGGGAGATTAGCTAGGAGATATTTAGAGATTTTGTCTTAACTAATAGGCTAGCCTAGTATATATATGAACACAAACGCGAAGAAACAAAGATTCTTCGTGTTGTACGTCTTCATCTTCATGTATGTTTATCCGCCGCCATATTTGTTTGTTCGTTATTGGATCTGCTGAATGACAATACAACATTTGTTTTCATGTTCTCCTGAATACGAATGCACAAGTCTAATTATTACAGGTTTAAAACAGCAGGGATGTGTAAATAAATATTGCTCACAGAGAGACTACAAAATTCCAACTGCCTCAACTGAAACTGATATGGTAAATCAGTTAAATTATATAAAACCAGTTGAACTATAATGTAAAATATAGCGAAATACATAAATGAAAGGCTTAAATAAGGATCATGATTGCATTAAATGAGAGTAGATATGATGATCCATAGCGTAGGAAATGTATATTATAAAATTGTACATTGAAGTAAATGAATTCATGATTATGTGTAGAGGGGGAAAGTATAGATGGTGAAATATGCATGACACACAAGAATATAATGTTAAATAAATGGAGAGACCATACAGAGTATAATACAATATTTTAAACAGGGTACACTTTTTATTTAAAAGGGCCTGAATTTTATATCTTTATCTTAAGGAAAGAGCTTCCCTATCACAACAGGACATGAAACACATTTTACTGCTGCCCGATCAATCTTTAAAGTGATTGGGCATTTTTGCCTCCTACCAAGACTGCTTGTGTCATGCCTACTTTAAGCAGCTTGCTGACACAATCCCTTCAGTCCATGCACTGCCCTCTGCGAAGGGAAGATCTTCTCTTGCATAGTATAGCAGCTTTTAGGTGTCGATTAGCTGCATAATTGTTCAGAGCATCAGACCTGCTCTCTGTCCCAAGAAGCTTAAAAAGCTGGATCAATATGATCAGATCACTCAATAGCCCTAGCTTTCTCTCCCACTATCACTCCGGCTACTAAAAAGAGCCTAGCTAGGAAAAAAACACACACATAATTTAATGGAATTATTTTTCTAATTTTATTATTTTTATATGTACATTATAAACACGTCAGTAATTTGTCACAATAAACATGTCATTTTCTGTTGGTCAGATTTTTTATTGTTATTTTACACTATTTTTTTTTTTACATTTTTTAACATTTTATATCTTAATATATCTTACATATTTATACCTTATATATATTTGATTACTGGTAAGTGACACCTTTTGGTGATTACAAATTGTTTTTAATACATCTATACCTAACAACACTAAAACTTTACATTGTCACTATCCCCAACATCTAACAATAAAAAACTATGGAGTCTCGTAGAGTGGATGGGCATGGTGGAAATAAGGTGAATTAACTTATTGAAGTTGATGGACCCACACAGTTCCCTTACAGAAGAGGTCCAAAAGCTCACAGCAAAGATGATGGACTTATAAGATCACGTAGGCAAAATAATATTTAGATCTGCGGAAGCCCTAGGGATATCTCTGTGGCAGACTTATCTATCTTCATCCAAACTTTTCTGCTTCTATCTTACAAGATTAGGCCCTAGAAGATCATATCCTAGAATGTACCCATAGATTGCTTTTGCCTAGAGGGCTGAAGCAATAAGCTTATTTAATGCCATGACGTGCCAGGAACATCATTGGTCATTAACTGGCCCTTTTTTCGGTGATGTGCCTGGCACGTCATTGGTGATTAAGGGGTTAAATAATGAGCACTTAAGGCTTCCATGAAGATTAGAGTCATTTAGGTAATACATTTGGTGAGTTACTATGTAGCATATGTACAATCGGCTAGTAAAGGGTTAATATTTTAATGTCAGCTCTTTAAGGTCACCTATCAGGATCTTCCCCTAACTGTTGTCTTTTGTTTTTCATGATATTCTGGACTAACTCATTTCTCTAGAACATGACCTAAACACCAGACTATTCTTATTTAATTAAGCTAGTCATAATTGCTTATACATTATTTCCTTTGCATTACAGAGATTTATTCATTTTTTCTTGTCTTCAACTTTTAACCTGTATCACAGGATTTGCTGAGCCATTAGTTTACAGCCAGGCTATAATATATAATAGTAGATTACATTGAATTTTTTTAATGAATTACTAACAAACCATGAATGTTAAGATTTACTTTCTGTCTATTCTACCAGTTATTCCTTATCTAAATTGCTAAAAAGATGAATTGCGGCATATAAGTGTTTCGGCCAAATCACTAGCTTCTGTGCAAAACATCAAACAAACATGCACAGGTCCAACATTTAGAGAAATAAAAAAGAAGAGTATAAAATAAATATTATCAATACTTAAACTACGCTATGTTATAGATTTATATGTAAAATAAGAAAAAAGGTTTACATGTTGCACAATCCTTCCTTAACATATTTCTTAAACTGTTTTCTAAAACAGGGTGCTAAAATACAAATTCTATATAAATATAGTGACTCAAGATCTATGCTCTGCAGTCAGTGGTACTGGATTTCTCCTAACTTAATTAAATTGTAGAGAGGTTAAAACATTTACATGATAATAACTTTCAAGGTGTGAAAGTAACTAGAGACTAGAAACAGCAATGCCTCTGATTTATCATAATAAACCCAACATCAGCTTGATTTCTCATTACATTTTGCCTTGAAAACATAACACTGTTAACACTCCACCCCTGCTATGAAAATGCTTGAGCAAAGTATGATAAATTATCACTTTTTTCAAATTGATTCAGGTTAGGAGCATATTGAAATGACAATAGAGCATCACATACAAATCAAATTGTTTATTTTCTTTTAAAATCAGTAGCTTCAAGGTAAACAAACTATAATAATAATCAATACATTTTAGTTCATGGTGTATAAATAACATAATAATTAATCTTTTACCCTAGAAAGATAACTGCTGTATTCTGCTTTTTTTCTCCTCTTCTTCCTGGGAAGATTGAATAAAGCTAAAATGTATGTAAATGCCATTATTATGCTAATGACACTCTTCTTTAAGTTTTACAGTGTTGTATGTTTTTATTTTAACAATAAAACAGTAACAGGTGAAAATGTGTTAAATGAATATAAAAAATCATGCAAGTAACATAAGATCTCTACTGATGCAAGCCCTCAGGGATCCCCTCCAGTGATTCTCATCTAGACCTGAAACAAATTTATGTAGCAGATTTATCCAAATGATTCCTGCTCACAAGATAAGCTCCAAACGATCACTCCATCAATATTGTGGGTGTAGTCGTAACTGTGAAACCTGGAAGTCACGGCATGTTGACGATACCAAGTGGAGAGGCGACAATGAAATGGTATCAACTTGGCTGGTTTGAGATGTTAGCTATGATGGATTGTATTTATTAAAACTCCTTTTTTTCATAAGACCATTGCATCATGTCCTCTGTTTATCTTACATGGATCATTTGACCTGGAAGTTGTTCTTAAGTGTTTATGCTTAGCGCCACGTTTCTGTTTAGAGCTTATTCTGTGAGTGGAACCATCAATCTTAAAAAAAATCACAGTCATTTCTACTTTTTTATACTATTTCCATTTTTTATATTTCTATCCCTTAGTATCTTCTCAAATGGCCTCTCCCACCCTCCCAACATATTCCACAAAATGAGAAATAAAGACCAAGCTTGGTTATAAATTAAAATCCATCAACTATCAACCAGCGAGGCAACATTCGTTTTCTTATCAAGCCACTGTTTGTTAATTTTGGGGAATCTTGTGCTGCTCCTACAGCAGGAGTTCAGACTAAAGTTGGTGTTTTCGGTGAGGTTTTTAAAGATATTTTTAAAATTTTTGTTTTTAAGTGATCTGAGGTACAGTGATATAATGAATATAGGCTTAAAGTACACTGTCTCAGATTTAATATGAGGGTATTCACATCCAAATTGGAGGAAGAGTTTAGGATTTTCAACTCTTTCATATATAGCCCTGTCTTTTTTGTGGGTCCAGAAGTAATTGGACAGTTGAATCAAAAGCTGTTTCATGGACAAGTGTGAGATATTTCTTTGTTATTTCTTAAAAAAATATGCAGGTAAAATGTGTGGCATTCGCAAAAGAGCTCTTGATGCAATTTTGACAGCAAAAAAAAAATCCATCAGTGAGATATCAAGAATATTAGGAGTTGCCAAATCAACTACAAAGTACAGCAAGTTTAATGGAACTATATCACGCTCAGACTCCAAGTCTGCTGGATGTTACCCTGTTTTTCTGTTAACTATATTTTCATTTGGATATCCTGCTGAATATTGGTGGATTGACGGCTTTGAGATAGATATTTGTCTCAGCAGTGTGTGAGTGTCCTGGTCTTATTGACAGTTCCTTCGCAAGTGGGATACTCATATTTTTCACTGGTGATATCTATATATTTTTATTATTATTATTTTTTTGCAGCATTAGTAAAATTACAGACTCTGTTTGGATTACTTAAGGGTTACCTTTTAGCCTAAATAAAGTCCTGGGACTTGACTGATTTCAGCTGACAACATACTGCGTGCTAATTTTTAATGAACAGTTTTTGGGACTTTAAATGCACATGTAGATAAGATGCAATGTAATACTTTTGGTTAACCACAATGTAGTGGGAGGTATCGTCAGCCATACTTTCAACTCTTGCTTATGGACGAAGACAAAAACAAAAAGCCCTATGTGTTTCATAGTATCTGAACGACTTCCCCAGGGCCATTTAATGGAAGTCATTTGATGAAAATTGGAAGAGGACAAATCAAAATAGTTGTTAAAAGAAGTTAAGTTAATTAGATAAATATAAAAATGAGCACTCCTGTTTCATATGAACAAATCAATAAAACATATTTTACATAAACTTATGTAGACAAACTTAAATTTATACCAATAAATAATCAACATCATAGTCTTATGAATAAACAAATTTACAAAACTATTACATAACATTCTAAATTAAAATACATACATATAAAATATTAGAAGATGATACAAGACATCATACTAAGATTACAGTCTGTAATCTATTAAAAACGACATCCTAATTTTACAGGTTAATAATTTATTTAAGAAGCGCTTCCAGCTCAAAATCTATATTAAGGCCACCTGTCTGAAGTTTAAAAATATGAAGCGCTTCTCTTTTATTCAATTGAGCACAAATTCTCCCCCCCCTCAGCAGTCATTGTGCACTGATTCAGTTGCTAATTTTAGACCACTAGTGCCAATACATTTTTGATGTTATTGACTTGTCCCCATAACCTTCTTTTGAAGGGTCTTTTAGTTTTCCAAATTTACTGTAAATTACAGGGCAATTTAGAGTTCCATGAGATAAAACAACTCATGTCATACTCTTCCTGAGTAGCTGAACTTTTAAAATAACCAATATGCTTTGAATTGTTTGGGTTATTTTTGCAGATTGCACACTGGCTACATATAAAACAAAACTACAGTCTTATTCTGTGTCACAGTATATATTCTATTAATTCTATCCTTATTCATTATTGTGGGGGCCAGAATAGTTTCCAAATTAGGTACTTTGCGTCTCATATATTACCTAGGATTGGGTCACCTTTCAATGTACCCTAGTGTTTAGGTAGAATATGTCTTAGATAATCAGTCTCTTGTTTTAATTGGGTTTTAAACTGAAGATGGAAGTCATGATTTTTGTCATGAAGTAGCTCATTCCTATCTATTTTTTTTTTACTTTCTCCAATTGGAAATCTAGAAGGAATTCCACATTTTGATCAGAACTTTTGTGTGTGAATTGTAAATTATAGGGGTTCTGATTAAAAACCACATTAAAGTCCAACTCTTCAAGGGAGCAGTTTCTCTTTCCTTACACCTTCAAGTGATCGTGAGGAGTAAATCTGCTAGGCGCCAGGATACAAACATTGTTTGTCTGAAACAAGAAGAAGGAGAACATCTTGTAATGTTTTATATATGGTGGATCATCGGTTTTTAACTTAAGAACACTTGGACTGAATGGTTTGACCCAATCAAACGTTATTGTTGGGGAACATGTCAATTAGACATTAAGTGATTCTATTTAGGTTTATCTATTTTATTGAATTTATTGAAAATTGATAATTTTTGATATCTATTTTATTGGCTTATGGATTGTGTCATTTAACTGTCATGCATATTTATTTATTGTGTGGTTTCATGATTGATATTTATAGTGTATATTTTAGTGCCAGCTTCAGGTTAGTTTGACACTAGGATGTCTTATTTTCCTATATGTTTTATTCTATTTATTGTGATGGTTGTAGACCCCATCAGAGGGCGTACATCTAATTTCTAATATCCACTCTTTTCTTGGTTCTATATTTTGCTGTTGAGTTGAGTTTGGGTGCTTTTATTATATTGTGAAATTGTATGTTATTTTGTGACGCTGATTTAACATAATAGAGGCCAATTGTTGTATGTATAATAAAATTATTTACCAATAAAACCCTCTTGATTATATATATATCTCCGCTGTTCAACTTATCTTCTGTCTCTCCTTTCTTTACTGGTTGGAATTTGGATCCCTGTTTTTTTTTTAGGAGTGAGGTTATAATTACATATTGTCAAGCCATGTTTATGAGCTGCATTTAAATAGTATTATTAAAGATGTTGATCTGTAAAGTTGCAACTTCTCTCCCATCTGACAAATATTTTTTTTTATAAAACATTGTAATTGCAAGTATTTATGCAACATATGATTACAGTGACAGTGCTACAATTGTTTAATTTTACTTACCTTTGTTTCATAAGAGTACACATCTACCCATGCCACCCTCCCACCTTTGCCCATGTGAACTCAAAGTTTCATGAATAGACATGAAAAAAATAGGTTTTCCAGTTTTTTCAGCGAAAATAAAATGTTTTATCTTGCATTTGTTACACAGATTTCTCATCCTGGCATAATGTTAACTTGCTGTCCTTTACTCTGCTTCAAAAATGTAATAAAAGCAATTTGGAAAAAAAAACGCATTTACTTAATATTAGATCTCCATGCATTTCCTCAATTCATGCAGAAGAATATTGTACTCTTAAAGAACAAAAATCTATTGATAGCTAGAAATGAAGTGCTAGATATATCTTCTAAATAAAATTATCTTGTAGAGGAGAATCATTAATGTGCATAAAGTGACTAGTTTGCAGAGCTGTCAGCTTCAATTAGACCTTGATCTTAGATATTACTGACAAAGATTAATGCCTGTGTAAATCTGTACAACTCTCAGCGAATTATGAGGCTATGTCTGACTTTTTTTCCTCTTTCATTGGGTTAGCTCCCTTTTATAAATCTCACATTCTGTTTTAACCCAGGACTGCACACTGCGTTGACAGGCAGTGGTTAACAGATGCGAGGATTCAGAGATGACATTTTCAATCAATGGATAAAATCATGCATATAGTTTATTAACCAAATCAAAATACATTCATAATATTTAGCAATACAAGAGGAATGAAACACATCATTATTCGTCCATTCGTCACCACATGTAGCCACGGCCACTACAAGACGTTTTGGCGCCATTACTAGCTGTTTTGAACTGCAAAATGCAATATTGTATACAACAAGACTATGAATGCATGCATACAGTTAGAGCTATGATTAACCTTATGCTGTATGAGATTGAGAAAGCAATAATATTGGTGATTATAATGGCTGTCCATGTCAGCATGAAGTGATTGTAATGGGACACTGAGCAGAGCCCTCAGATTACATACATTAGTGATGTTGTCCTTTAATACTTTTAATTTCAAAATAGTTATCTGTAATGATATCTAGACTGTGGAAACTCTCCTAGGATGTTGCATTTTTATTAGGTATCTATTTATTAATCACACAAGTCAGGCACACAGACAATGAAAAGAAGACTGTGATATTACCTAGTATTGCATTGAACATTTGACTGCTAAGTGAAATAAATAGTTGGTCAAAAACAATTTCTATTATATTTATTTCATTTGAAGAGCTAAACAATATCTAACTATAATTGTGTAATATACCGTATGGGCTCTATTATAGGCCGCACCCTAAAAGTTAGTTGTTTTTTTAAAGAAATTTAGATTTTTAGAAAAAATACACATTAGTGGAATAATAAAACAGTATTCTAACTAACACACTGTATTTTAACATTTTTGGTATCTATGCAGTTAGTCAACTTATGTTACATACAAACAGAAAACCAATAGCCATTTTAATGCACTTTACTGCCAATCTGCTCACCCCAGATATGCTGTCACTCTGCCCACCCCAGATATGCTGCCACTCTGTCCCCCGAGATATGCAGCCACACTGCCCCCCGAGATATGGTGCTACTCTGCCCCCCCAGATGTGCTGCCCCTCTCCTAGACTAATCAATGTAGACAACTTCTGGTGCTGGTACTTCCACTGTGGGAAGTGCCGGCAAGAGAGATTGTTGAAGCACATCGCGCAGACGTTCACTGGCGGATGAAGATAGAAGATAGCAGATTGGAGATAGAAGATAAAAGGATGCCAGGTTTGTACACAGCCAGGACTGGCTCACTAAAAGCAAGCCATAGTCTTTACACGGATCAGGTAGGCAGCCAGGCCAAGTATAGTGCACAAATTAGGATAGCTAGGTTCAGTATCACTAAGCAGGAGAGTAGTCAGACAAGCCAAGGGTCAACATCAAAATAATCAGCAATCACTTCAGCCAAACGCATGAAAGCAGGACCACACTAGGGTTGAATAAAAGGGTTTTTTTTAGGGGGATAAACTTGATATACTTCAAGTCTTGTTTTCAAATTTGCCCCCTTTGTGGCTGTAAAAACATCTACTGCTCTGGGAAGGCAATTTGAAACTATGTTACAAAGGACAGATGATTTTTACACACTGTGCTTCAGCCCGTTGTGTGGTCTACCACCTTGTGGCTGAGCTTTTGTTACTCTTAGACATTTCCACTTCATAATAATAGCACTTATAGTGGACCAGGTCACAAACTTCAGAAACTGCTTTGTGGTAAAGGTGGCATTGTATGAATGTGCGAGGTTGGAAGTCACTGAGCTCTTCAGTATGACCCATTCTACTGCCAATTTTTGTCTATGCAGTGTACCTAAATCCAATAATTAGTTGATAACGCTTTACTGTTGCTTTAATGAAAGAACATGATAATTGTATACACCAATGATCTTATTCCCCTTGGATTCAGGCATTTATACATACAAGGAAGAAATAATTATGAAAATGTGTTATTTGTAGTATAACATTTTTGCAAAAGCTAATTAAAATTGAGCTAAACTCACAGATTCGATTTCCTATACCCACAAGCATAAACAAATTTTAATAACTATTGCAGATTTTGAATAAATAAATTAATAAATACATGAGAATGACTAATTAACCACAATAAAATAAAGTTATGAAGGTTACAAGCAGACTTCGGGATTAATAGTCATTACATTCTACTACAGGGGTGTCAAACCTGCGGCCCTCCAGCTGCTGCAGGACTACAGCTCCCATAATGCTGAGGAGTATGGGGGATGTAGTCCTGCAGCAGCTGGATGGCCACAGGTTGGACACCCCTGTTCCACTACATCATAGGGGGTTCTGTCCACCGAATGTGATATCTTATCCTTTAATGTTTGTTCAGTGCCTGTATCTTAAGCTCCCAGCATTCCAGATACATACATGACATAGCTGTGATTGTATGCATGTAGATGTATGTGGCAAGTTCTGCACAGAGAAAGGCAGTTATCCCATTAGTTTGTACCAGTACAACCTATATAATACAGAAATTGGTATTGCCGATTATTAGTATCCACTATGCTGTGAACTTATGTGCATTTTATGATGTTAACAAATAAATACAGCATCAGTAATACAAACATATGTCTTTACCCATGAATGCATAACAAGCTATAAATGACCTTTCATTCATTTAGTATTTTTGTATGTATTCAGTATGCATTTGTTGATTGTCTAAAGAATCACTTTAATAAATGAATCAAAACATACACACCAGGACAGGCTCTGCCACACAGACACCCAAATACACAC
>VKOC01000006.1:11933178-11944514 GCA_009364415.1 Spea multiplicata | reverse complement strand
TGAAATGGGTTTCCACGGCGAAGCAGCTGCACACAAGTGGAAGATGGTTATGTGCAATGCTAAGTGTTGGCTGGAGTGATGTAAAGGGGCCCCTGTGGACGGTCAGGAAGGGGGAGCATGACTGCTGGCCCTTGCCTAGTTCATGGTCCAGTTCATGGTTCATGGTCCAGTTACATGATGTGTGGGTCGCAACATTGTTGCTATATTGGGGAGGAATAAATGGGGATCTTACCTTGTATGAGGCTTCAGTCATTTATGACACTCTGGACAATGCTGTTATGTGATATTCAACAAGCATTTTAAACAATGTCCTTTAGTCCTGACCATAGAAGCACATTATATATTAGTAAAGGAGTGTCACCATTACGTGTTACAATATTAATATAATATTTTGTTCTGTACATATTTTTCGTTACTATTTATTATTACATTATTGATTATTGTTCTAAAGTGCTCCATCATTAATCTCAATTATGGTTTATGTACAGTGATTGTAATGGTCATCACTTCCCTTGTATGAAGTGTAATAGTGCAATTTTTAACCACCATGCATCAGTTTGAAGAAGATATTCAATCATTGCAACATTTCAAAAAATCCAGAACTAAAAAAACACTAGGAAATCCTCCAAGAACATTGTATTGGTTTTTACTACTGCATTAGCCTTATTGATTGTAAGATCACAAGAGCATTGCCCTCTTCTCCTTCTCTAATAATACATCATACTGTTGATTTGTTATTCTCAGTCTTAAATGTTTTTGGTGATTTTGTATCCTGTCATATTGCGACAGTGCTACTGAATCTGCTAATGTTTTGTAAAGAAAATGTAATGGGTTTAGATTTATAGGAAGTTGCTCGTTTGTAGCCACAATTTTCCTTAGTTTGTCTCCTTTCTATATACAGTAAGAGGCTCTCTGCTCACTGCAGACCTACTGTCACCTTCTTCCATTTCCCATCCTTCAGATGTACACTAGAAGCACTCACACCCTTGTTTTTGGGTACTAAATTATAAACGTATCGCAGGTTACAAGTTATTGATTCTTTATAAACTTAATGACCTGTCTAAACACTATAATTTTATAGTACTCACGAATTGAGTTTGCAAAATGGTTGCAAAGATCTAAACCACACCACAAGTTTGTTGCATCAGTAGTCTTTTATGTTAGCTAATGTTTGCTGATGTTTGAAGGTAAAAATACATTTTTGGATAAGGAACTATCCAAGTGGAGGACACTCTGGATGTGGTGTGTTATATGATATCTAATTCATACATGTAAGAGTGAGACGTGCACATATAGACACGAGGTTGAACATGTTGCTTTTTTATTCCTTACTTTTGGTTACATGGCTCCTTCCTTTGCATTTACCTACTGTTTTAGGCACAGCTTTTGAGCACTGCATGCTGTTAGAAGGGCATGAGTCTGAGTGTTCTACTTACATACAACTGCGTTAATCTCTTTTTATCTTATTGATGCAAGACAGGAACTATTCTGGCTCATGCAAGTGAAATTTAAATGGCATCTAGCCAATGATGGTGAATTCTTATGGTGGGTCAGATGAGACAAAGACCTTTTATTGTGCAAAGCACAGCAAGCAAAATAAATACACATGTGAATATGAACATTTCTAAAACTAAGACATGTACAAAACTGTATAAACCTTTTTAATGATTTCTGTGAATAACATGTAATCAAGCCATTACACTACAGCGCTAGCCAACATTCTGAAAAGCCTGTGTTTGCAGATCTAGAATATTATAGTTGGACCCTACTGAACTGTCAAAATAATGAATGTCTTGGTTTCCTGGAGAGCTGTAGATATCGATTATGAATAGAGTTGGAATTCTGCGTAGAACATATTCTATCAATGCAAAATGCCTGACAAGGCAACATAATGACCTCTAGTTTGGGAAGCTGAGTGGTTTTGACAGTAATAACATTTCCTAATTGTTGCGTTTGTTGAATTAATGCTCTACATTTGGTTAGAATGAGGTGGCCTGAACAACTTACTTTGATGAAATCATTCTTTTAGGTCAATATTTATTAGATTGTATTCATTTTCTTAATTACCGTGAATTAATATTTAAGTGTACCACCAGTAAACTACTGAACTGAAAATTATTTGGTAACATTTTGTGATATCACACGAAAATGGCAGCACTGCGTACAGACTTGAGACAAAATTGTTAATTATTAAATTAATTATATTAAATTAAAAGCATTTTTTACTTTTATTCAGGTGCGTATCCTGCATGTTAAAAAAAAAAAACACAGAAAGGATCCAAAATATGCAGTGTAGAACAAAGAAGAAACACCCTAAATGTTTTTCGAACGTCAGTGCTTTTCCATACGCTAGTTTCTCCACAAAAATAAAGAGACGCTTAGTACCTGTAAAACTAAAATATCTCCATGTCTACATACTGTACAAATATTTTGTTGTATTCACAAATGGACAGTATTTGCATATCTTATGCTTATACGGAAACATGCCACGCTCAAATACTTTTTAGGTTTACTTATTGTGAGGATTCAGCCCCCGCCTGGACTCCCCCCTGTCAGCAGAAGCCACCATCACTGGCGTTCTGCTACCCGATCGCCTGTAACAGCTTCCAGCATGATCGCGCGATTGGGGCATTCCCTTCCGGGTTGCGCCACTGCTGACGTCACCCGGAAGGTCATCGGAGGACAGGATATCCTCTGCAGGGTCTGTCTAGACCCAGCTGGGATATCCGATCACTCCGATGAGGCACTGATCACAGACACTGTGATCTCTATGAAAGTCTGTGCGGACTTGCATATGCATAGAGATCACAGTGTGATCGGTGCAGGGGGATCACAGGAAGAAGAGTGAGAAACCATCAGCAAAAAATAAAATAAAAATAAGTGTTTAACAATAAAAAAAATCAATAAATAATACAATGTTACAATTAACATGTTCAAGAGGTCCCTAACCATGCTGCACTTATAACAGTGCAATTTAAAAAAAAATACAAAAATACAAAAAATAAATAATTTTAAAAAATAGTAATAAAAAAAGAAAAAAAACCCTCACATTCCATTGCCCTAACACAACATCTAAAAGTTATAACCCTTCTGCCCACGTTCACAACCCCAAACCCCCTAAGCCATAAGTATAAAAAATACTACCCTAGGGTGTTATATGTATGTCAGGAGATGCAGGTAAACAATTTTGGCCGGGTTTCTCTGCCGTAACACATACCCTGTGCAAAGAAAAATCTAAGCAACACACAAAAAGCGCAGGGAATAATTGGCCACGTAGCTGCATGAAGAGTGCCCAAATACCCCTGATACGATAGTCTGGGTTATCTGCTTTACATAAATATATACTTTTGTGGGTATTTTTGGTTTATTTGTTAAAATTACAGTTGCAATCCCATGATACCTAATGTAAAAATTCTCCGAATCATGTACACCTTATATTATGTTCTCTATAAATTAGGTATTTCTGAAATCAGGACACCTGAATTGATAAACTTGGTGTCACGTACTTGGCTGCTGGTCCCTCCGCGTCTGCGGATCGGCAGCCGCCACAGAGAAGGGGGAGACCCCCTGCTTCGCCACAGCAGCATCAGCCGCCATGGAGAAGGGGGAGACCCCCCGCCTCCGCGAGACAGCTTGTGCCGCCGCGAGGCCGGGGAAGACCTCGCAACTCCACACGGCAGCCGCCGCCGCCTACTGGAGTCAGGTTCGGACATGCCATATGCACACGTTCACTGCACCTAGTGGCGCCAGCCGGTACTACCGCTCCTTTTAGGAATTTGCGATCTCGCCAATCCCAAAATGGCCGTAGACCGGAAGTGACGTAACGACACTTTGAAAAATTGGCGGGAAAACGCTAATTGATGCCTAATTTCCTCTGCCTACTTAAGGGACTCAGAAACCTTCCAGCTTTGCCTTCTGATGGTTGTACCTATCTTGTATAGTGTCTATTCCTCAGTAAGCGTTCCTGTTTGATTTCCCGTTACCGACTCGGCTTGTTCCTGTTCCTGTTTCCCTGGCGTTTGACTCTGGCTTCCCTCACGGCGATTCTGACTTCTGGCTTCCTGACCTTCTGTGACCTGGACTTCTGTTATCTGTCTATTGGACTTTGCACGTGCTGTTCTACCTGACTACAGGTCCAATTGACGGTGTGCGTGACACTTGGAGGGAATTTTCCATCACTTTACCTAATTTTGTGAGGATTCAGAGGGGAATATAAATTAATAGTTTTTTTTTTCTAATTTTCACTAGTTTTCACTAAATTTCTCATCCTAAATTTTCAGCTAATTATCTAACTATGGTATCAAAAGAAAACCCTCTCTCTCCTTTAAAAAATATATAGTTTACATGGGTACACTATTCGCAGAAAAAGAGAATAATCGCTGAACTGACAAAAAAATGTCAAAATTGCTTTGAGATACCAAAAACCCCTAGGACTGGTGGTTAACACGCCTGACCTAATCAACAGGCTTTATAACCCTGCCTCTCAGTAATGCAGGTATGAGTTCATTAAGTTACTTTGTCTGAAGCTATATTTCATGCCCCACTCTGGATCTGATGCTTGGATATATCATTTTGCCTGTCTGTTACCTTTTTGACCTGGAATGCCTAGTGGATTTACCCCTTTTGTGTGCTACTTGTCCCGGACCGTTTTGGATTGCTACCTGGACTATTCTAATTTCATACTTCCCAGCAGTCTGTGTACTTGATATGCCTCCTACTCTGCTACTTGTGTTGAGATGTATCTGCTTTTATGTACATATAATATAATAATATATATATTTAAACATTCAGCTTTTTTCAGATTTCAACACTCTGGGATGTTTCTGTAAATGGTTTAAATTTGAACTCTTTACTATACAGTGTAGAAAAAATAACATTTTTGCCTGTGGGACTTGGTATATGCCAACATACAGTATATGTCCTTATTATTATTGTTATTATTTATTGTTTTATATAACGCCATCAAATTCCCTAGCGCTGTACAATGGGTAGACAGGACATAACATGTAGTATATAACATAAACCAATTCAGAAGTGTCTGTACCTTCTCAACATTAACCTGTTCTTCAGATCCTGGGCTTGTAAGTCATCTGGTCACTACAGTTTCCCTTCAAATGATTGAATTGTCCCAAAGAGACATGTAACATGGTGATACCTGCTTTCTGTATGTATTAATGGAAACTTTAAAATTGTCTACTGTCAAAACTACTCAACCAAACCCTTTATATGTGACTCATCAGCTGCCCAAATAAAAAGCATCTTATATCATCTATATATCTTCCAAAATATATGATATGTTTCGAAAATTGCTCAATATTCCCCCGTGTATGCCAGTATCCAGGATGTCAAATAATTCCCTACGAAATGTATCAGTCGTTGGCGAAACCAAGGAGGAATTTCTTAATATTCGATCTATACTAGCAACTCAAGATTAAGATATCAACCAACTACAAGCACAAATGATGGAATTACAAGATCTTAATAAACCTTTATTAATTTCAGAATAAAAAATTATACATTTTGAAGATTGTTCACACAAAAGTAACCTTAAGATAAAAAATGTTCCAAAGAATTTCTTACAATCTACATTGATCCGGACGACATCGGTTATATGCCTTTTGAAGGGAAAGATATATCAAGATCTGAGAAGTTTGCATCTTTATTCTCTGATTTATCAACCACAACAAGACAGAATAGTTTGCGTAAACATAATATACTCTACAGATGGTTATTTCCAACTAAACTCTTGATTTATTAATACATACATATCTTATGAACCAATTTAAGCAAAAGATAAAATAAGGAAGTGGGGAATTATGAAAGATTAATTCCATAACATAGCTCTTTTTCATCTATATTATTACAGTTTTCCTTTTTTTTTTTTTTTTCTCTTTTTGTAAATATAATTTTTATTAGTTTTCAAGGAACAATAGAAAAATAGGGAAAAAGGGAGAGGGCAAAAAGGGAAACAGGAAGGAGAAGCACTGGTGGATAGGAGGGACGGGAGGAAGGCACAAGGAGATAAAACTGGACACAAATACCCGACGCAGCGGGCAAAGGCAATACAAAAACAAATGTAACACCAGCACCTGGACAGCCATGTTGACACAGCGGTCCGTACAGAGTGGGAATAACCGACAATCGTATCAGACATGAGCAAATAAGAAACGGTGGCAAAGGCAGCACATAATCAAAGGTAACACCGGCCCCTGGGCAGCCACAGAGACACAGCGGTCCTTACAGAGTGAGAATAACAAGCAGGCTTAACAGAACAAGAGTAAACAAGAAACGGCGGCGTCCAAGTAAATAAAGGCGGTGTAAGAAGGCCCAGTACGCAGAACACGTAGACCTCCCCACCATCCACCCGGGAGGGAAAAAGGAATCAAGGGAAGGAACCAGAGGGAACAGCAAAAGGGAAAAAAGGAGACAAACACACAAACCAGACACAAGGGAGAGAGAAAGAGAGGGGAGAGAAAAAAAAAAAAAAAAAACACACAGAGGGACGGAGGTCCCACCCGGCACCCATCAGCTCGCGACACACAGCAGCGGAATCACTGCAGCAGGAGAGATTTAGTAAGAGGGTCCGCCAAAAAAGAGAGCCAGTGAAACCACGTCCGGAGATATTGCGCATGACGATCCTCTGATTGCAGCACCAGCTCCTCAAACACCCTGATTGACTCGACCCGTTCGATCCATTCACGAAAGGAGGGCGGAGAAAGTTTTCCTTTTTTTTCCCCTCTTTACTCACACACATTTATCACATTTATTATCGCGTTTCACTTATTATTACACTTTATTGTATTTACACCAACACATAATAATTCATTTTATTTTTATATTGTACACACATCACACATCAACACCATATTTCCCGTCTCTTCTTTTTCTCCTTTCTTTTTTATATACATGTATCACCCATTTCACTAATTTTGGCATTTTTTCTTTTCTTTTTTCTTTTCTACTAATACACTCACATTACTTATACTCATACAAAATGTATATATGTTTTAAATACATACTTATTAATAATTTGTCCATTATTTATACTAATACACAATTATTATATTTTTTTCTCACACATTTATCACATTTACTTATTATTACACTTTATCGTATTTACACCAATACATAATAATATTTTTTTTCCTTCAATTTTTGCTAGGTCTACTTGATTAATTTTGTCTATTCGTTTTTGTTTTATCTATAATGGCTATATTGCTTACCAAGGAGCTGAATACGTCCTTGGTAAGCAATATAGCCATGAAAATTTAGATAGGACTCGCTAAACTTTGATGTAGTGGTGGGCTTTGCAATGTATGGCCATTTAGTGTGATGTAATCCCCTAGTTTTGCCTTCAATGTTTCATAACAACTTCACGTAAACTATCTTGTGGATCAACACTAGGGACTACCTGTGGTAAGAAAGATGACTATAAGACCACTTTGTATGTTTTTCTATTATCCTTGGTGTTAGTTATCCTAATCAGCAATAGCCTTATAAATGTACTCTAAAATCTTTTTCAACAATGACCATGCATTTATGACCACATAAGATGTTGTGTAGCATTACACAATTGCTTCTTTTTAGAAAATAGAACTATATCTTCAGGACGTCTTGTACCTGCGTGTTAATATTAAATTACTTATAAATTAATAAAGAACCTGCCAGTGGTGGCCCTTTTCTAGTTAAGTTCCCTAGGCAGCTGTCTGATGGCAGGCTCTGCATCTACCACACTTCCCAAGACAATGGTGATGTTGGCCCTACCCAAACTTTCCCACTCTCTATGCCTTTTGCATTATTTATATTCCATCATCAATAGTCATTATGGCTTCTATCCCAGGCACTGAAGTTACTTGACATCTGTTGCATATAAAGTGATTCTGAAATTCCTTACTCAAACATGTTTTAGAGAACAGGTGTAAATCACACGGTATTATTTTATATAAAATAATAACGTAGTTTATTTAACATAAGTGCTGTTGGGCTATTAAAGATGATTTCCATTTAACACATCTTATTTATGACCCAGTGCTATTAGCCCTTTCAAATGTATCTTGTGTTACGTTTAGAAGCTGCCAAAATGTAATAAGAAAAAAAGACAGATTCAAATAGCACACATTATTTATATTCCACAATGTGTCCAGAGAAAGTGCTTGTGTGACAAGTTTTCTGTGCTTTTTAATGTTATTGTCTTAAAAATGTTATGGCTTTTCTTCTAAAACCTTGTCTTTGTTTATAGCTGGGATGCTTTTATCAAGGTGCTTATGTCAGACTTAAATAATTATTATTCTTCCCAAGGGCACTGAATGTCTACAAAACATTCAACTGAATATAGCCCTAGGCCATCTGTAAATGCACCCTCTGAAGCTTAGAATTCAATTTGCACTGCATGAAAAGAGGAACAGAACCTGATGAGGAGAGAATTATTATAACTTCTAAAATTGTATTCAAGGGTAATAGCTCTGACCTAATTCAAAATTGTATAACACAACTTACGTAATCCAAGACAACAATAACGTACATTTGTATTCAAGGGAAAGTCTAGGGAGATGGGGCAAGTCCCCTTCTTACACTCACTCGCTCCCCTCAATTATTATTATTATCTTTTATTTATATAGCGCCAACAGTTTACGCAGCGCTTAATACAATACATAAATTCAAGGGATATGACAAGACAATAATTGACAGACTAAGACAAATCGATACATTAGGTGGAGAGTCTCAAACAGTTTCAAGTGATTTATTCAGTGTCTTATAGATAGAAATATAATTTGAATGAGATAGATTTCCTTGCCGAAGGATAAAAATCTCTTAACAAGTCAAGTTATCCTCCAATAAGTAAAATTCAGTGATATTATTACATTGGTGTACATATGGGTAATGGCTTTTCATATTGTAACAGTTTCATAATATTCCACTTCATCGGTGTTGATACTGGGGTCTTTAACTTAGGATGTTGCACTGCAATCCTCAAATGAAACATGTCCAAAGGATTATGTAAAAAAAAAAAAAGCGATTTCGGTTGTGCTTCTGTACCAACCGATGAACTGGTCTAGTCAGCAAGAATATTCTGCCACTTTTCAGAAATCAATCTGTATCTATCTGGATGTTTCTTTTATTTGTAAATGGTGTTATGAATAGATTCTGATACCTAAGATTTCTTATATGATATTGCAAGTAACAAGTATCATGAATGATCAGATGTGCAAGTTCATTTCCAACTGAAGAAGAGAGCTCTTTGAACCTGAAATCTTATGTAATCTTCTTCTACATTGGCCTGATAAAAGGTATTGACTTCAACTAAATAATCAATTTTTCTCTTGAGCTAGTAATGCCCATTTTTGATGCAGGGGTAGCACCATTGTCTGTGCCAAGCTTTGTAATGTAACAAGGTCATTTCAGACAAAAAATTACATTTTGTAATTTGGGAACAAAATTAATTTCCCTGTACTCACATTCATTCTCATGTCCTTTATATGTTTCTCTGCCGACCACTACTGCATCCTCATATTGTTTATCTTCTAGCTTATGTATTTCTTCTTCTCTCCTTTAACTTTTATCCTGTCTCTTCTATCCTCATGTGCATCTCCGTGGACATAACCTGGGGCAAACTTCCGCCAAAATGGCAGCAGTTTCAGTGACATCCAGCGAGGAAGATAAAGTCACCAAAAAAGCTGCAATCTTAGCGGAAGTTCATTTAGGGCAAAATGCCTCCTATGACGGGCAAAATGGCGGTACTTCCATTGTTGTCTCTCTCTCCCAATCCTCCACTGTGAGAGTTTGAATGAGTGTGAGTGAAAGGGCCAGTGAAGTTCAGTGCGTCTGTGCTTCTTGCTTTGTTTTTATCTGCTTCGTGTGGGGATCTGGCCTTGTTTTCATGGCTTCATACTGAAGTCCAATGTTACCTACTACAATATTAATAGAGATTGATATGCCTTTATTTGTTCTTTTTTTATAAGAATCACTTTCTAATAATCACAACCATGTTTTTATGCTTCTGTAAAGTTGAATAGAAAAAGTATTTTTTTTACAGAATTTTCAGATATAACCATATATATATTTTTTTTTAACATATCTAGATGAGTGAACGAATGGTAAGGATAACACAATATTGATGTCTTTCATTTTTGTGTGACAGTGTTTCAATTAAGTTTAAAAAACATTGTGTTGTTTTTGCAGAATATGTTTTCAAACAGCTGCATATCAACCATTTGTATTCTAGTTCTTTTATTTTAGCCCAATCTACTACTTGTCATGCTGCCTGAACTAAACAACACACTGGCTCATTGGTAATCAACGAGCCAGACACTCTGACTAATGAAAGTATATGAATCAGCTGAGTGTACCGTTGCACAAAATATCACATGACTGCATAAAATGGCAGCCTCCGGTTCTACAGATAAAGGTTTATTAGAACAAAATGAGGTAAAACCAGGTTTTTGTCAATGTTATCCCATATCACTTAATGCAACCCTGTATTTTTGCGCAAGGAGAAAAATATTGTACACTTTCAGTACGTGCAAGAAGGCCCCACGAAGGTACATGGGCAAGGAGAGGGTAAGGGAGTGAGATGGAGTCAAAGAAAGGGGACAGGTAGTGAGGGAAGGAGCTAGAGGGTAATGGAGTTAAGTAGGGAGTGGGCATGTATGTTAGTGAGTGTGTATATGTTAGCATGCATGTCTATAAGTGTGTTAGTGTAACTTCTAGTTTGTGTGTGTGTTAGAGTGCATGTCTGTATGCGTGTTATGCAACTATATGTATGTGTGTTAGTATAAGTGCTTATGTGTAAGTGTGTGTTAGTATGTTGGCATGAGTGTGTGTTAGCATGAGTATGTGTGTGTTACCATGAGTTCTTATGTGTAAGTGTGTGTTAGCATGGGTGTGTATGTGTGTAAGTATACATATACAGTATGTGTAAGTTTATATTAATTTTAGTGTGTAAATATGTGTGTCAGTGTGTATTTTAATTACAGAGGCTAAGAGGCCAATGAGTCCACTTGATCGTATCAGTTCCTCAGCCAGAAGGTGCCAGCCCTCCCCTGTTTGGACCCATTGTCTGGCTTATACACGTGTAATGATTAGAGTTCACAGAGCGGACCTCCAGTGGGGAGAGGAACTAATATCTAACCTAGTTCTTTGCCAACAACTCATTTTCCCGGGGTTGAGCTTCTGAGTGTTCTGCTGCTGCCAGGACCTATAAACCTAGAAGTAACACAATAGGTTAGAATAGGGCTCTGGTATGTAAAAAAAAAAAAAACACCCAACCGAAGGGACTTCTGAAATGTTAAGAAACATACCGTATTTGCTCGATTATAAGACAAGGTTTTTTTCAGAGC
>VKOC01000006.1:11733665-11916835 GCA_009364415.1 Spea multiplicata | reverse complement strand
GGAGTGATGAGAGTGATAAAGGGCCATTGGCGCACAGGAGTGATGAGAGTGATAAAGGGCCATTGGCGCACAGGAGTGATGAGAGTGATAAAGGGCCATTGGCGCACAGGAGTGATGAGAGTGATAAAGGGCCATTGGCGCACAGGAGTGATGAGAGTGATAAAGGGCCATTGGCGCACAGGAGTGATGAGAGTGATAAAGGGCCATTGGCGCACAGGAGTGATGAGAGTGATAAAGGCCATTGGGACACAGGAGTGATGGGAGTGATGGGAGTGATAAAGGGCCTCTACACCTATGAAGAGATTACGTTAAAAATCAGCCGTTTCCAGCTACAATAGTCATTTACAGCATTAACCCCGTCTGCACTGGATTTCTGATCCATTTCATGTTATTTTAATGGATAAAATTTTCTTTTCTTTCAAAAAGCTATTTCATGAAGTCTGGAATATATGATGGACATAGACAGGTAGCGCGGGGGAGGGGAAACTTGCCTTGAAAAAAGGACATAGAAGGGATGCTCATGGCTTTGCCTTTGCCTTCCCTGTGGACGTCTATGAAGGTCTTCGCCAAGTGAGTCAAACAGAATGTACCTGAGAAATCAATGCACTGGGCTTCTAGGAAGCTGCGCAAGATTGCTGATTTGTCACTTGCCATCAGAATCACTAATAAACGGGTTTGACGGGAACTACCCTGGGCTGGGAATATGGAGATCCCGTTTGGGGGTAGGTTTGAGTTTGGGAAGGGGGGCCATGACAGGGGAAGCCTCTTCATGGGGAAGCCTCTTTTCTCAGCTTCCCAGTCCCATCTTATGTCTAAGTCACCCTGGGGGGCCAGGAAAGCCAAGTCTGCCCTATCCAGAGTTCTACAGACTATGAGGGCTCCATGCTCTTGACCGGGCAAACCTAGAAACTCCGTGGGATTGCCTGCTGGAAATTTAAAGAGGAGTCGCATTGGGCCCCAACACCTGAATAGGACAATGTTTGGAAATAAACAGTGGGGACCCCAAGCTATCCATAGAGACCCCAGTTATGAGGGTAACCCTTAAGGACACAAAAGGCAAATTAATGGGAGGACCAGATGGGGAATAGTGCTTGAGTTTTACTGTATGTTAATTGCGTGTTCTGTGTATAAATAGTGTGTGTGTTTTCCCCTACACTGGCTCTTGGCTAGTGACTGGGGGAATTGGGCTACAATCATTGCTCCTGCTTCACTCTCTCCGTCTGTGGCTTCTGCTGTTTCTGGCTGGTGGGGTCCCTGGGTGTTGGAAGCACGGTGTGCCCGTGGTACCCGTCACGCTGGGGTTATACGTATTGTTACACATTTTTGTAGCTTTACCTATTCAAGAAGTAAGAAAAATGAATAGATATGGATAGGCCTTTATTTCATCCGCACGCATGTTTTGTAACGTGTCTGAACCTGACACGGGAGAGAGCGGACGGAGGCTGAGGAAGGACGGGAGAATAACTCGGTTAAAATAAACGTCGAACATGTTACGCTGTAAATAGTACAAAAGAAAGCCCTGCCCCCCCATCGCCCCTATGATCTCACACCTTTCATGTCACCCATCTGCTGGTGAATATTCACGCCTGTGTGATAGTGATAATTACTGATGCCAATGGCGGCTGTGCTGGGATTAGGGCACGAGGCTTGAGGCCCCCTTCTCTATGGCTGAGGCCTACGTAGCCCCTGATAAGATGGGAACAGGAGAGGTTCCTTGTATTTAGTGTTCCTCAGCCCCGCGTGTCCCGTCTCACGGAGTGTCCCCCATCTGCCCAAGCGTGTAATCAGGGCAAGTACACGGCTGGCTTGTTCTATGGAGATCAGGGTGTATGTTCAGCAGCGGCAGCAGGTTGGGTCCTGCCTTCCCTGACGTGTTCTTACGACACGCTACATGTTTACCTGGAGTTTGAACCTCACCTTGTGCGGGCGTTGTCTCCGGCAGGAGTTATAATGGAGGAGGGAGAAAGGGGGGGTTATGGTATGTATGGAGAGTTTAACATCAGGGTGTGGAGGAGGAGGCTGTGTTAACCCTGTCCATGCTGGAGCACCGGGTGACACCTCGGCTCTCCTGGTGCAGCAGCAGTTAATCTTTCCCCGCGGGGATCAGACTGCCTGTCACAGCTTGCGCGGCGTCTGTTTAAGAACACGACAGATACATGCGTGTGCAAAACAGGCACATGTTGACTGCTCTGTACATAAGTAGAGAAGAATTCTATTCAGTGCAGGACACTTAAAGAAATATGTCTAGCCGGCACCAACAACAATGGCTGCCTTGTATACTCCAAGCAGAAATACATCCCAACACCCATTGTGTCCCTGTTAGTATACTTGCTGCCTACTTCTCCAACTGCCATATATATCTATATCTATATACCATAACTACATTTCATTTTTTCATCATATATGCAGCCCTTTAATATATGACATATTTTCCAATATATACTCCATATTTCCTCATGGATATATAGCCTATTGATCCATACCATCCCTTCCTATAAGGACTCCTATACAGCGCCATGGAATATGTTATTGCAGAAGAAATCAGTAAGTGATCACCGATCGTGATATACAGGCTCCCTATTTTGCTTAATATAACCTCTGGACCCAAACAGCCTGTCCCCATATCACCCTCCTATTACACCATAACCCCCCCCACCTCAATAGCTTCTCCTTTCAATTATTTTCCTCCCCACCTTTTTGGACTATGAACCCCAAATCCACCCCGCTCCATACACAGTAGGCATAAGGAGGAGTGTGTGTGCCACAGAGGTGATTCATGCCTGAAGCAGGGAGAGGAGAGGGAGATAGATAGGGGCAGATAGAGAAAGCAAGAGGGTAGAGGGTAAGACAGGGAGAGCTGGGGTGAAATAAACAAGAGGTAAGATGAAGAGGAGGTCTGACTGTGAATAGGTGGAGGATCCCAGCAGATCAGGGGCTGGGAGAAGAGCTGTCAGGAGGAAGGGGCTGCAGGTAACTATTAAGGGAGGAGATGCACTGAGACAGGGGGTGGGACAGACGCCTGCACACAGAGACTGTCCCTGCCTCCCCCACACCGCCAGAGACCTCTCACCATACACAGGGACCCTCCTCCCTCCCCACTGCACACACAAGGGAGACCCTCCTTCAAAACCTAGGGGGCTCACTACCCCATTATTATTACATAGACAGGGGTGCATGGCAGAGATTACACATACAGGAGGCAGACACATTCACACATACACACCCCCTTCACACACACACACACATACACACACACATACACACACATACACACACACACTGCCACTCTGCCGTCTAATGCCACAGCTTCTGATTTAGCATCTCTCCTGCTCCCCTCTACACCACCCCCGCCCCTCTCTCCCTCCCCTCCTCTGGGAAGCAAGAAAAAGAGGAAAAGAAAGGGAGAGGGGAGACAAAGGAGGATTGGGGAAGAGAAGGGGGGACAGCTAGGGGAGAGAGGGGTGTTAGGGTGCCAACAAAAATACAGTGAGGGAGAAAAGGAGACGGTTCTGGCAGGTGGAAATCAGACAGGCGCCTGGGAGCAAGATATCTGAGACGGGAGAGACAGCCTGAGACGGCAGAGACATCTGAAACAGAAGCGACATCAGAGACAGCCTGGGACAGAAGGGACATCAGAGACAGCCCGAGACAGAAGGGACATCAGAGACAGCCCGAGACAGAAGGAACATCAGAGACAGCCCGAGACAGAAGGAACATCAGAGACAGCCCGAGACAGAAGGAACATCAGAGACAGCCCGAGACAGAAGGAACATCAGAGACAGCCGCAGCCAGTTGCTCCATTGCCGCTTGGGATACGGTGACAGCAGAGACGGCTGCAGAGACATGTGCTGTCCGCCCCGTGTGCGGAGATCACCCGGCACCTGCTCACCTTGACTGCGGACTCGGGGAGTGGAGTGTAAGCCCCGGAGCCGCGCAGCCCCCGGTTAGAATCGGTGAGGACCGCTGCACCCCATCCCCTCCAGCGCCCTCAGGAGAGATCTTTAAATCAAGGAGCTTCATTTTAGGATCTGAGCCTCTTGTGATTCGGTGTCCCGGGACTTGCACCATTTTACCTTTCATTTTCTCCCATTTTTAGGGTAACTGTAAATTCTGCTTATTTTGTATTCGTTAATGGGGGTGCATTCCGCTTACACCCTGCATTTTATGTTAAAGGGGTTTCTCTAATGACCTCCTCACTGCCATACCTTTAGGATTCCTCCATTGTCTGCATTGATACTTCAGACCCATATCAGTGCTTTTTTGGGTAACCAAGAGCCCCCCCCCCCACACATTCTACTAGTGTCCTATACCTTTGGGGGGCTCAGCCCCCCTCGCTTGCTAATTCCCACCTTTCCTCTCTCAACACCATGAAGCCTTTGGAGAAATTCTTAAAGAAGCAGAGCTCCCATCTCTCAGGGCCTAGACACCTGCATAGGAGGCAAAGTGTTTCCAAAATTATCCCCTCCTTCCTGAGGGATTCACCTGGGGATTCTTCTGGAGGAGAGAGGTGTGAAGAAGACCCCAGTGGAGCCCCACCACCTCCACAAGACTGCTTGGAGCTACCAGATGGCCTGCGCTCCCCACTTTCCTTCTCATCAGATGAACTGTCCCCCTCAGAACCTCTCACCCCTCCTCCAGGATCTGGTGGCTGGACTTTTACACCTCCTGGACCTCTACTTGCCCCTGATACACCTGAGGTACTTCTGGGGAGAGTCTTGGATCAGCTGCTGACAGCCCCCAGACTGAGTGATGCTGCTGGTAAGAAAAGGGATGGGATGGTGGTCTAGAACACACCACTGGCAAGACTTGATGTCAGAATTAGAAGGACTGGGTTCCCTAATGTAATTCATTCAAAATTGCCCCAGGTCGCATTCAAGACCATAGATCCCCTGTACAGGTTTGTCACATGTTGCACAGGTGACATATGAGGTCATGGGACCAACACTTAAATCAGGCACAACCATAATCAACAATTCACTGGCAGAGGGGGCTTTTTCTGGGACATTTGTACCAATCTCATACATTATGATATCGTAACCAATGTAGAGTAAGAATTTACAATGTTACAGACATGGCCTAAATATTAAGTCTAGGTCTCCATAATCTAGACCTACTCTAGTCTACGATGGCCACCAAGGCTAGTAGTGACATCTGAACCATGCTTAATGTCTGCTAGGACAGCTATACACAGAATTGGTTTCTAGAAGTAACGATTTAGAGTTCCTTTGGACTAGGTGGGTTCCAGAAGCTAAGTCCACTAAACTGACATGGGCATCCATGTTTATCCTCTAATATCTAGACAGAATTGGTTCAGCCTGGGCATTAGATGTGACAGATGATGGTTCTAGTCACAGTGCATTGTGCTGATTGAGCAAGTAATGGTGAATCTAGAACTAGTGGATCTAGAGCTGATGAGGTCAAAGATGTTTGGCCTGGTGGATCTATACAAAAATTTGCCCTTTTTTATTATTAATGCCAAGGCTGGTTAAGTAACTGAATCTGGCATTACGAGGACTAATTGGGTTAGTATTAAACTGTAAGGGACTATTAGGGGGACTGGTTAAGTACCTGCTATGGGAACTGGTGATATTGATATTATCCAGAAAGGCTCTGTTAGAAGGACTGGTTAGTGTACTGTGTATTGGGTCTGGTTTATTCACAAAATATTTAATTAGATCAGTAACAGAAATGAACTTGGAATGGACTGTGGACCATGGACTGGGAATGAGGGTTGTCCCTGGCAATTTTAGTCTTATGGGTACAGGTTTCTCTAGACTTGGGTGATTTGCTAAGAGTTTTCTAGACTGGGGTAAATTGAGGATGGTAAGCTCCCTCATGGATATAAAGTCCAAAATGCCAGCTCTGTGACTATATAGTCGGGTGATATTATAAATATGGTACTTAAAAGATGGCTTTATGTGGGGGAATTGACCATGAGACCTTAGAGGACCACAATAGATTGGTGATGCTGACTCTGTTATCTCTAAGACTGTTATTGATGGACACAGCAAGATTGCAACCTCTGGGTGTTCATCTAACCTCTAGAACTAGTCCTATAAGAGATGCCGAACCTTACTGTCCTAAATACACTAGGAAATAACAGCCTAGAGCCTCTAGGACTGGATTTAGCAGATGTACAGTCCCCAACACCTCTAGGAATATATAGTAATTCCGGGAACAGATTGTACAGCAGGTTGATGAAAAACTCAGAGTTCTCATATACCAACCCCCCTCCATCAGAAGAGCAGCCATATTAACTCTCCCCTGCCTAATATTATACCCGTCTCTCATTAACGATGTATTCTTCACACAAGACTGCATGCTCAGCTGACATGTCATGACACTCTCAACATACGGTGAGACAAATTAAAACATGTGCAGTCACTCCCCCAGACCAAAGCGGGTTAAACCGTATCACGCACACACACATATATATATATATATATATAATAAGTAGATCACATGGATAGGTTCTCCTGCTGAGAACATGTATGTTCCTCACATAGGCTGACATGGACATTTTACATATAGTCCCTTGGCCTTGTATTATTTCTGTGCTAATGAGGCGCGTGGGCAGCGCCATCACTCTGCTTGTCCTCCCAGAAACACTTGGGATAAAACGAGAACATTAACCCTTTTATTGCAGGGTTTGTATAGCATGTAATATAGCCTCCTGACTGCGCATGATCAGGACAGGCTCAGACAGCACAGAGTCTTTATCTCCCCCGGTGCCGATTATCAGGACAGGCTCCGGCAAAGCTGTTTTTTCCATTTTAAAGACTGATCCCCTTATTGCAGATAATAAAAACATATTAAGGCGGTGCTGATGTAGACATCTGTGGATATTTCCCAGTTGTTGCAAGAACGTTATTAGGGTGTGCTTGGTTCTTTGCAGACAGGGACGTGCCAGGACACCCTGTGCAGGTACACGTTTTAGTATTGCGTAACCTAATGATCGGTAAATGTATATCCTCATCCAATGTGCCGAAAACATGCTTCCTGTCCTGTTATGGAGGATCGAGACGCAGTGATGAGAGCCAAGCTAGCTGCTAACCTCCTATTTCCCGTTCATGTTCTCTCTTCTCCCTAACAGCCTGTCTTATATTGTTTTCTCCATTGCTTGTACTATCTTGCCCTCTCTCTTTTGCCCCCAATTTCCCATCAGCACTCTCTGTTCAATATCTCTCACTCAGCTTCTCATTTGCCCTCAGCTGTTGTTTCTCTTTCTTACCTCACCGCTTCGTTTTCTCTTTTCTGTTTCTCCATCTGCTCTTATTTGTCTTAACTCTCCTTTGCTCTCTGTTGTTTTTCTCTCACTCCTATATCTTGCTCACCCTAAGTTCCCGTCTTTCAGCTCACATTCTCTTGGTTTTGTTTTCCTGTCACCTCCTCTCTCTCTTGTTTTTCAAGGAAAGCCACTCACTCCTGTGTTCTCTTTATAGCTTTCCCATATGTTCCCCTCACCTGTTCTCTCTCTCTCTCTCTTGTTTTCCCATATCCTCTCTCTTTCTTTTTGCCCCTGCTCTGTCTCGTATCTCGCTTGTTTCTGTTTGCCTATTCTTTCTTCTGCTTTCACTCATGTCCTCCATCTCTCCAGTTTCCCCCCTTTTTGCTCCTGTATCTTATGTTCCCCCTCATCTTCTATGCATGCCTCTTTCCCCTCATCTCCTCTCTCATGTTCTCCTCACCTCCTCTCTCATGTTCTACTCACCTCCTCTCTCATGTTCTACTCACCTCATCCCTCATGTTCTACTCACCTCCTCTCTCTTGTTCTCCTCACCTCCTCTCTCTTGTTCTCCTCACCTCCTCTCTCATGTTCTCCTCACTTCCTCTCTCTTGTTCTCCTCACCTCCTTTCTTTTGGGTTTGTAACTTACCTGTTTTCTTTCCTGTTTCCCCAGAGTTAGCCCTGGATGATTTTATCTTGACGCACACTCTGTTTCTGCCCACGGACGAGCTTCTTCTCCAGTTACAGCAATAATATCCTTTTGTTTTTGTTATGAAAACAGTGAAGCTAAGACGGCAAAGGGATTTTGTGGCTGAATCCAATTTTATTAGAAATTAATGTATTCTTGACTTCATAGACAAATTGTGACAAAGCCATGCTCACACTCAGGGGAGGGCTGGGGGCGGCAAATAAAGCCAAGTAGCTCCATTGGCTACACATCAATGCTAACACACAAAGACTCACACATTCATGCTCACACATACACATCCATGCCAACACACAAACACATCCATACTAGCACACACTTACACATGCACGTCCATGCGAGCACACACACATATATACATTCATACATACATACTCCCTCCCTTACCTACTCACTCATTCCCTCCCTCTACACGCTACCTAGAACTCATCCTGTTGTCTGCTAATGTGGATGGGAAGGAATTCTGACCACAAGCCTTGAGCACCTGCTTGAAACTTGGTCACATAAAGGGTAAGATTATCAGAAAATGCAGCCATTGAATATGATCATTTTCTGAGAACACGTTGCCTTTGTACGAATCCATGTATCATCGATATTAATTCGTATAATGAGTTTCCGGAGGAACACATGACAATTTATTACTGTATTGGCCTGAATGTAGGCTACCTCCTGATTATACACCGCACCCTTTAAACTCAGATGGATTTGGAATCACAAACCTGATTTTCAGTAAATTTGCTTGTAAATCGGATTTGTAATTCCAAACGCATCAACCTTGGAAGGGCTTTATGGTCAATTAAATGGGAGGAAAAATGAAGCTTGTATTCAGGTTAATATGGTATGTTTGGAGGAACGATCCATCTGTTTTTGTTTTGCTCATTATTCCTGCATGGATGCCAGAATGGAAGTTCTCCAGCCTCCAGTATCTCCAAGTGCCAGGATTATCATTATGGCAGCACATTAAGTGCTGAGGAAGGAGATGTTAAAAAACATCCAGAGCGTTCTGTTATATAGGAACCGTCTCCGTGCATTAATAGGACAACTAAAGCTGGAAATATGTTGCGCTAAAGTCACTTTAGAACAAAAAAACTCCATCGTTTGTTGTCTGCTCACACACACATTGCATGTGCGTTTGGTTTCTTTGGCCTAAGACAATGGCTGAATAGCTTTATTGAGGCCGCTATGTGTGTTACTGTGGCTGATGTTACTTCACTGTTGTTGATTTACATTAAAAACATTTAGGCACAACATGTTACGGCTGGTAGGGGTTTGATACAATGAGGTAGGGTGGGGGCCATCCAGCTCTATAATAGGCGATGGATTGGTAATATTTCACTTACACTATGGTGTAATACAATGAAGACTATTCTGATTGTCGACAGGCTGACACGCATCATGTCAGTTGTAGACACAATGAGGTCACAGCGTGGTTGGCACCAGTGATGATTGTGCATTGGATTTGAGCGATTTTTCTTTTCAAAGATCCAGAACTCCACTTTTCAACTAAAATTGCATTTACACCTTAATAACATATCCGGCTTTACCCCTCACTAGCCGTCCTGCTGTGATCAATGTTTCTATATCTCAGCAGAGACCTTGGCTGGGCACAGCAGTGTTTGACCTTTAAACTGTCCGCATGTGGCCCTCAGGCTTGAGTGACAGCCCTATGACAATCAGCCCTGTGCCTCCATTTTGTAGGGAGTAACATTCCTCTCGATTCATTTTCTTTCTCCGCTTAGGACATATTATGTCCTAAAAACGTGTAAATATATGCAGAACTGTGCTGAGCCACTTGGGTATTTATATAGCACCATCACTTTTGGCCGGTGCCAGTCCGGGGTTATTCTGTATGTGGCACTGTGCCAAAGCGCCTACTTTACAGATTTTACAGATTATATTGGGAAACCGTTTCTTATAGCCATATGAATCTTTCCACCGTTTACTGATACTTTCCTTAACTTGGACACTTTCTGCGGCTGCAGTCGACACTCTTCTCCAGCCTGGGAAGGGAGCGATACCCTGCAGAAAAAGCAGGCTGTCCTCTGTGCGCTCCTGCATCTCCTGGACACCTACAAGGATTCTTTGCAAGAGGAGGAGAGGACCTTCCAGTTAATCAAGGTTAGAGTTGGCTTTGAAGCTTGGCAAGAGTGAATGAGGTCACACAACTTGTAGTATAGGCCAAGCTGTTCCAACCTAAATCTCTCATCATTCTACCTAAGCCTTGAGTTTCAAAGTTGAAGGCCATCAGCAGCTGTTATGGTCCATTGGTTTTCCAGTCCTGGTGTGTACGTAGAACTGTCACAGTTCTGATAATTCTGCATGTGTCATAGAGTTTTGTTAAGGTGCATTGGTCTACATGTTGGAAAACTAAACCCAGCTGGCTGAGAATATATTAATGGTTTGAGAATTTGCTGGGAAGAATGGGAAGGGGCTCCCCTAGCATTTCTAAGTCATGTGTTCTACCTTCAGGATTTCTATGTCCTTGTTATGCGAGATGCCCCAAGTTTCCCACAGCTGGAGGGAACTGTAATTCGGCTGCATCGACTGGTTGAGACTGCGGAGCTCAGGTGAGATGCCACATACTTACACACCTTGAGTACACACCATCGGATGGATTAACGCTCTTCATACATACTCATCCTCTGTCATAGGCTAAAACCAGAGGGTCAGAGGCGTAGATGTAATGCGAGGAAGTTTTACTTTACTGAGAAGGTATTATATAAGCGGAACGGGCAGGGGGCGTACTTAGAGTATTAGAAATTTACGCATGCATATGATCAGCATATCCTGAATCTAAGACAAGACCAAGGACTGATTAAGGTTTACGTTTTAACAGCGGGAAAAATGTGCAGACTAGAAGGGCTGAATAGGTCTTATTTGCAGTCGGTGTCTATGTTTCTACATGTTTTAGTAAATGTCCCTGTCTAACTCCCAGGCTTACAGACGGCAGCGCAGCTCCCTGCTCTAAGCAAGTCAAGCCCCTTTTCCGCCATTTCCGAAGGATTGATTCATGTCTTCAGCCCAGAGTGGCATTCAGGGGGTCTGATGAGAGTGAGTGTCTTCTCTATGCAGAGTGCAGTAACGCCATATAATAGTTGTGTTTTATTCTTGCTTAAAATTATTATAGCTTTATATGTTTTTGTTGAGTTTTTTTTTCTTTCTCTTGCCTCTTCTTCTGTCTTTTTTCTTCGTCCACTTCTGTCCACTTCTCCTTGAACCTGGCCTCTTGGTGCACTTCCGCAAAGGGTGGAGGTTTCAGCCATACTCAATCCCCGATTGGAGGAATGTGGGAGAGGCTGTCCCTGTGGCTCCGCCCTTTTTGCCGACATGTACAGAGAGGCCAGAATAATGCAGATAGATTCCTGGAGAAAGAGATTAGCAGAAATGCTTCTCTTTGCTCACAAATCTATCCCAAAAGAACATACCTTGCAGACGAATAAATGGACACACATAACCCATATAGTTATTGTATCCTCATCACTGTGTACAGATTTTGTGTTCTCTTTTGTCTGATCCCCTCTTGTGTCAGTCTTCTGCAGGGTTTACATGCCTGATCACTCTTACGTTACTATCCGGAGCCGCCTCTCTGCGTCCGTTTCTGACATCCTGACCTCCGTGTCAGAGAAACTGCAATACTCGGAGGAGCAAGGGCAGAGAGAAGAGCCACTCATCCTGGTGGCTGTCACCAGTGCTGGGGGTAAGGAGACTTCTACTCTTCACCATTTTCCCAGCGTGTATTTCTGCAGTCAGATTACATGGTTTAGTGTGATGACCGCGTTACTGCGATGTGCTCTGACAACATGTATGGAAAGATGGCACTGGGTTAGCGTGTTGGTCCAGGTATATACTATACAGGGCAAGCTCAGACAGTCTTGCAGGAGAAACATGGATACGCTCTCATAATGCGCAAGTACATCCTGTAAACTCTCCTCCCAACTCCCTCTTTAGTGAATAAACCCCAAAGTGTGTATGGTTTTGGGGGTTATCTGAAATATGTCCTGCCCCACCTAATTCTTTATCCTCTCAGACAAGGTTCTCCTGAAGCCGGATGATGGCTGCATCTTCACCACCCTGGGGATTAACAGCCACCTATTTGCCTGCAATCGGGAGGAGCTGCGTTCTTTGGTGAGGATCTGTATGCCACTAACACACTCACGTTAACTGGAGTTATTAATAATGCAGGTTCCAGAACTGGGGAGCTTTTATAGGATCATGCTGGTGGCACGTGAAGTGGGCAACCCATGCCTGGTTAGGAGTAGAGCTGTCTTGCATGAGGAATCAGTCTCTAGAGAACTGCCATAGTCTCTTGAGAAGACATCATCTGTTGGGGTGCAGGTTACCAGTTACAGCTTTTACTTTTGCCTCATGCCTCCCATATCCTAGGTGCCGCTACCAGAGGAGGTCCAGCTACCCCCAGAGGATTCCCATATTCACCGCATCGAGGCCGAGGATTTAGCCAATCACCTTAGTGCTTTTCATTGGGAACTTTTCAGCTGCGTGCATGAGGTGAGCCAACCCGGAACATACATAGAGGCCGCGTCAGGCGTTACGTCAGCCATCCAGGACAAGCTAGGCCCGACAAAAGTTGGAATATTCTTAATAATAGGTCACTGCTTTCAGGTAGTCTTATTGTTGAGACTGAAATGATTGGCTAAATCTATAAAAATGGCACGGCCAAGAAGGAAGATAATAAAGTGTACTGAGATAAAGCTGACCAGATGGCCGGATGGGTCTTATCTGCCGTCAGAGTCTATGTTTCTATTATAAATCTGATGAGAGCCGCCATCTTAACTTCCTGTTCTTAGGATTTCCATTTGAGTTTTCTTCCTTATTACTTTATGACTCCACTAAAGTTAAGTCCTGCTTGCCTTTGGTGGAGGACATGAGCGGGGAGTTCAGGACAGGAAATTTTTGTTGTCGTCGTTGCCACAGATCTCGGTTAAAACAGTCCCTTCATTTTACACTGAAAGCAAGACCAACAAATGGCAGCTCCCATTACACAAACCCACTCGGGGGCCTTACAAGCACGAAGCTCGTCAATAGTCACTCCACAAAGTCTATATAAATGGAGATTTGTCACTTTCCGGTGGAGTGCCCGGTGAATTATTATCACAGAAATAATATAACTCCATGGTCTCACCCTCACAAAATGTGGAAATCCAATGACGGGAGGATTTTTTTTTTGGTGAATTGAAGGGAATGTATGGATTTATAAATCAAAAAAGGAAAGAAAACAGCTATTTCATTTGTATCCGGGATGTGAGCTCTAGCGACGTAGGTCTTACATGGGTTTATATGATTATAGACAACAACCAAAAAATCCACTTAAAACACTTAAAACACTTGTTAATTTTAGCCTGCGTGGATTTCCCTTTTGTTTGACTCCCACGCAGTGAATTTTGGTCACAGCGGATCCTGGCTGTAGTTGCCATAGCAACATTTTGGGAAATTTGCCAGAATCGAACGTTACGTTTCGGGAAATGTTTCCAGGCTTTAGCATAAAGAATTGTTTCCAATGTAACGTTGCGGTGTTTTGGGCTGTTCTGTCACATTGTTGTTACGCGGAGGATCATGAGGATCTATAATAATGTTACAAAATATCTAAAAATATTCACCGGAAATATTTAATTCCATTTCTCTAGCGTTCATTAAAGGGGATCTGTCACGTTCCATATAATTCATCAAAAGTCTACATCACGTTCTATATTTTATTATTATTATTTATTGTTTTATATAGCGCCATCATATTCCGCTGCGATCGTACAATGGGCGTATTGTATAAATGTACAGCTCGAGACACGTTACAGGGAGGCTGCACCAGTATGGTGGGGAGCGTGTGTTAAATCCCCATGTGGGCATTTGATTTCGGTAATTACAAGGAAGGAGTTTCTCGTATTACATCAGACATCCAATGTAATCTAGAACGTTACTGCATAAAATCATTGGCGGAAGTGGATAACACAGAAATAATCAATCAGAGCCATTTGTGGGTTTATTTCGGAACCCGAGGATGAGCTGAACATTGACCGCCATTCCTAAAAAAATCCATAAAATAAACATTACAAAAAATAGCTTTTATTAATTTATTCCACGGAATTTAATAAAATCAGCCAAATATGGTTATGTTTTCAGGAAGTATTTATTTAAATAATATTAATAAAAATAGCTCCTCCTTGTTTTTGGTAGTTTTTATGTTTTTGGGGTTTTTTTTCCAGTTAAATAGTTGCAGTTATTTGTTTTATATTGTCCCATCATGCCATGTCCTTGGAGCTGGCCATTTAACAGTTTCTTAAACACATATAACATACATTATAAGATATGCAGAAACAAAAAAAACCAGTAAGTAGGAGAGGGTGTGAATGAATGCAGTGTGGGTTCCGGAGGTAGTCAGACTGGAAGACACATTTCTCCTGGTGTTCCCACAGCTGGAGTTTGTGGACTATGTGTTCCACGTGGAGAAAGGACGCAGAGAGACGGCCAATCTAGAGCTGCTGTTGCAGCGTTGCAGTGAGGTGCAGCACTGGGTCAGCACACAGACGCTGCTCTGCGAAGGGCCAGCTCGGAGAACACAGCTCCTCAAGAAATTTATCAAGACGGCCGCCATGTGAGTGTGTCCTTGCTGTGCTGTCTCTCTGTGAGCCCGACGCACGCTTCTATCTCTCTTCTATCATTATGAATGCAGGCGGGATGGGTTTCTTTCCTGCTGGGTTTCTGTGGGTCCTATGGAGTGAGTATGTCTGTTATTGTGCAGCGTGTGTTCTTGTGTATCCTGTCCAATACACAGCATTGTATGTATATGGGAACATTGTATGTTCTTTGTGTGACCTGAGAAGCCTGATGTAAGAAGAGAGTCACCTTATATGTTTCTTCAGACTGTGTGCATTATTGATGGCCATAGCATGGTTGGTACAGTTTTTTTGTGGTCATTGTATCTAAAGGAATACGAGAAAACTGAACGTTTATTCTAATTTCTCACCATACATACATTTTCTTTCTCTGTGAGTTTGCTCTTTCTTTTCTTTTCCCCCCCACAGTTTTACTCAACTCTTTCATCTCTCCCCAGATGTAAACAGAACCAGGACCTCCTGTCCTTCTTTGCCATAGTTATGGGTCTGGACAATGGAGCCGTGAGCCGTTTGCGGGTCACTTGGGAGGTGAGGACCAGCTACACCTAATCATTAAAATCCCACAGCTGCACAGCGGCACGTCTACAGATTTCATACAGCAGCTCATTCATACGCATCAAAAAAACAACAATGCAGGAGAGGGAAATCACCCTGAGATATCCAGCAGTTGTCAGATTAAAATATGGAAACATTATTTGATTTTCAAGTCTCTTAACTGATTAAATATCCAGTTGTTGTCCTTTACACTCCCAAATAGTAACATTTCCTCTGTCTTTCTCTCCCAATTGCTAAAACCTCTGCCTGCCCGTCTCTCTCCTATACTATCCACATGTATATCTAGAACATTGGGCTCCTTCCGTTGTTCATAGACTGGGATGTATGGAACATATATATATATATATATATAAAATATCGCTTTGGATACCCCTTAAGTTCTGTGGTGTACATGAAGGATGTACTAGTTTCAGAATGATGTATTTAGCCTGGAAATAGCCACGATACGTCACTATGTCCTTACTAAACAACTGTGATGCCAGGAAATCCTGAATCCGCTCCTGCCATAACGTTATTTAATTATCTCCTCTTTTAGAAATTGCCAGGGAAGTTTAAGAACCTGTTTCGGAAGTTTGAGAATTTAACGGTGAGATGTCTCATAAAACATACCTCAATCAATTCTTTGTATAAAGCAGCATAACGGATATGTCTTGTTTTGTGTTTTTTGTTACGTAAATCTTGTGAATTTTGTTATGACGGATGCATGATCCGTATATGCGCTAAAAAATTTAGATTTTCTTCTAAATATATAATTACCAGTTTTTCTTTAGAACAATTTCACGGAAGTGTTTGTACAGTCCTTGTATTATTCAGACAGTTCTTCTCACATCTGTCTCTTTGCATATAGGACCCATGCAGGAATCACAAGTCTTACCGTGAGATGGTGACTCGGATGCGCCCCCCGGTGATCCCCTTCATTCCTCTTATTCTGAAAGGTGAAGACAGATAGAGAGAGGAAAGGTCATCTCTTGTATTTGCTTCTTCTACCCCCCCCCCCATGTTATTCAGACTGCCAATTCTTTATAAATCCCTGTTTGCTGTTCAAGCATCTTACCAGACATGGCTTACAGCAGGAGATGCCTCCCTTTCCTCTATACCTTCTTGCTTCTTTCCTCTATATCTCATATGTATTTGCCTTTCCCTCATGTTCTTTGCCTTCATTTTTTTCTCTTTTTCCCAGATCTCACTTTCTTACACGAAGGCAGCAAAACATTCATTGATGGCCTTGTGAACGTTGAAAAGATGGTGAGCATCAGTCATGATGAGACAGCAAAATGCTAATTCATCTGATGTCTCTATTGTTAGTCTGAGGACGCGAGACCCACAGATATTGCCTATTACTTGCCTTTTTTGTGTTGGCTGAGCTAAAATTTCTTGGTTTGCTAGACCCACTAAAATCGTAGAGCCTCTTAGTGGACCGATCCCCATTATCATTCATTAACAAAGTATTTAATTTGTCTCCAACCCTTTCTATAGCATGCAATTGCCGAAAAAGTTAGAACTGTGCGGAAATACCGGAGCAGTCAACTAAGTGAGTAATGGAGCTGGTTTGTATATCCTTATTATTGACAGTGAGATAAGTCTGGAAGCCTCTGCTGATTTTGTATACTGGGATATACTGGGATATAAGGGAATTCCTTAGGCACTATATACAGTGACGCTGAATTCATTAACCTCACAGGTTTTGGTTTGGCTCCCTCTTGTGGCCAAAGCTGGAGTCACATCATCAGTGATAAGAAAAAAACACATTTAATCTCCCCAAAACACTAATTAGAGGTTAATTATATTTAAAAGCATCAGTAGCATTTAGCACAAGAATTATTTTAAATAATTGCAGTCACAATGTCCTGGTATATACTAGCCTGCCAAAATAATGCGATAAGAAGCAAAATGGACAACATGGATAACATAGGGTCCCATCTGCTAGTTTCTGTTGCCCTTGAAAATATATGTCCATTGCCATTATGGCCGACATACCCTAGACAGGAAAGTGGCTGCTCTTTTATATTGATTATACTGCGCTTCATTCTACGTTGCCGTCCCCTCTCCATGGCTCGCTACGTTCTTATTTTATGTTCTCTCCCTCCTCTGCAGGACTGGAGACCGATGTATCCCCCAATCACTTGCAGAATAAGGCGTATGTCCGTCAGTTCCAAGTCATTGACAACCAGAACCTTCTCTTTGAGTTGTCCTACAAGCTGGAGCCGAACGCGCAGTGACAGGAACCTCAGAACAGCAGAAAGTGCGCACGGTGCTGGGAACCATGGAACCGCAGAGGATGCGCACCGCGGAGTGCAAACTGCATGCCCTGTACATAGGACTGCTGTGCTGGCAGTAGAGTAAAGGATAATGTATGTGCCGTGTCATGTGTGCAGATATTAGAGCGGTAGAGAACATACGTGTAATGCAGTGTAAGGAAGGATACTGCATACTAAAGCACTGAGGGGTCCGAGGCTTGGCCCCGAGTATTTGTACACAGGGGCCGGTCAGATCTCAGACATAAACTGTCCGACGCTGTCACTCCATGCACAACTGGAAAAGCAGACTTCATATCAGCGGGGACTGACGTGGCTTTCAGTCGGGTCGCATTCATTGGATGAAAATCAGTGGGGTATTTTTGTAATTAGATGAAATGTACAGTATGATTCGTGATATTTTCTTATAGGGGAGCCTTGCACTGGAAAGAAGACTATATATGTGCTTATATATATATATATATATATATATATATATATACCTGACATAACTGGAATAAATGTATACACACCATATGTATGCAAATATCTACATATGTCTACATGCAAATAGCTATATATATATTACATACCATAATTTACACACACACATATAATGTGCACATAGACATATGTAGTGTATATACATACATAGAAGTATCTAAACAGAGAGATAAAAAAATATACAAGATTAGTTTGCAGAATATAAGGATAATAGGAAAGTAAGAAATGTTGATTTTCTATAGCTAAGCGATTATTTTTTTTATTCAGACTAGTGATATTTTCACTACTTGTGATATTGCACATGTACACATGCACACACACGCTCACACTCACACATACATATATATTCAGGAATCCTTGCTGTATACAATATGTGATGTACATAAAATTGTCAGTATATTGTCTTAAGTATTTAAATAATAGAATATTCTTTCTCTTTCTGCCCTGTGAACAAAATTGTGTATGTATATACACAAATACATACGCACATGCATCAGATACAGGTCTATGTATATATATATGTGTGTGTAAGGAATACACACGCTTATTACTGGCTGTGGATATAACAGCAAAGTTGTGGCAAGGACTGAGCCCGTCTGGACGGGTGTCAAGAAGACAAATCAGAAGATGGATGAGTGTAAAGGTTTTGTATCGAGGGGAATGTGTACATTTTTTTTATATATGTGTATATTTGGGTTTATATGGCAAAGGGCAGAAAATTCAGCACTTACAGGGGCAGTCAGGCCTATGGACATACAATGTAGAGGCAATAAAGGGAAATCACTCAGCCATTAAACAGTGTTTACAGCTTGTCGTGTGTTCTGTCATTATTATTGTATATTATTTACGGTGCATATTGTACTGTACAGGTGTTAATGACTGCAGGTGAATGGCCTGTACAGGCATACACAGGTACCCTGATGCCGATGTGTTCATGCCAACCCTACCCCATGTTTGCAGTTTCTCCGTTCTGTTTAACTCTTGCATGGGTTGCTGTGTCCTCCATTTACAAGATGACAACTATTTTACCCAGGACACGTATGCATTTCACAAGTTGCTGGCCAGCAAGGGTAAAGCCGCTACCTGCAGTATTCTGGTTGGCACCCAGTGGTGCATCCTGGCCTAGGGTGGTAGATCCAGGAGGAAGGAGCCCCTGGGCTGCTTAACTAGGGGCCGATTAGCCTCCTTTGTGCTCCATAGAACTCAATGGGCCATTTGGGGAGATTAAAGATCTTCCTTGAAGATACTTTGCGGGGTAGAAGTGTATCATCATGCTACGACAAAAACCATACAATAATTATACATATACATATAAACTAATATGTCACAAAGTAAAAGAAAAAGTCCTTGGAAAGTCCCACTCCTAATCAAATCCTTCTGTCCCTCTTTTCTCCACTGATGGCTCTCTTTTCAGAATGTTTGATGGATATGAGTGTTCTATAGCCCCAAAAAGTCACATTGTGTTTATAAAAAGCATAAAACATAATAATAAATAAAACACGTAAGGTAGAAGCTATAGTTGCAGGGGCAAAAATTGCCCTGGGCCCCTCTACTTCACCAAGCTATATGTCCCACAGTGCCTCGTTTGCCTCCAAACAGCTTGTGAGTGCCACCTTTTCCCCCAAGCAGCTTATCAGTGCCATTCTAGCCCCCAAACAGCCTGCCTGTGCCATCATTGCCCCCAAACAGCCTGCCTGTGCCATCATGCCCTGGCAAACATCTATAAACACTTACACAAATTTACACATACACTCATACTCACTAACACACACATACACTCATTCTAACACACACTCCACTCGTGCTAACACCACTTACACATCTATGCTCACACACATACATGCTGACACTCACTTGAAATGTGAAAATGTCATTTTATATATATATATATATGTTATTAGGTTAGGAACGTTTATATATTGCTATGATATTTGAGCTAAAAGTGTACAAATTATAATCTTTACTTCTGTTTAGACCTCTTCAACATGGCGCCAGTTCGGTACCTTTCTATATACTAGGCATGCGGAATCAAGCTTTTTTGACCTTCCCAACATGGCGGGCATCCTTCTACGCGCAACGAGAAGCGCGTGACGTTGACACGCTGCGCAAGCCCGCCCCCTCCCCCTTGCGGTGACTCCATTTTGTGCTAGTGGCCGAAGATACTTGTTCTATTTCCGGGTTGGTAGAGACCGTAGGACCGGAAACCTGAGGGAGCAACGGAGAGAGGGTGAGTGAAAGACGGATATTTACTATAAGGAAGAGGCTGACATTGGGAAAGGCAAACCATCCGTGGGGCGCATGCCCACTCCAAGCGGGGCATCCGTGAGTGACAGGACGGCATCTAACACACACGGGCAGTGGGGCTGACCTCACCTGCGTGGACAGAGCTATAGGAGACCTGCAGGGACAGTGACAGGGGGGGGGGTAGTTGTGCTCTGGTGCAATCAGTTGGGTGAGGATCTCTGGGGATGGGGCATTAATTACACCAAGAGCCCCAGCCAGGAATCTGTTTTGTTTATCTTTGGGTTTTCAGTGCAGTTCTGTGATTTCTTCTATTATTATGCGACTTTTATCTAATACCCCTCGCCCCCCCGAATGACTGCAGTTCTCATCCTGATTGGATGATGGCTTCCCATTGAGGGACTCGGGGGGGGGGGATTCTTGTATATAGAATGATTATTATTGTTTTGTATGGCGCTGTCGTACTCCGCTGGGTGTTGGATGGTGTGCTTTATTTTTCGGACCGGTATTAGGAACGGCAGAGAGCTGGCCGATGTTTTTTTTTTTTTTAGTGCGGACTGCAACGACCACCATGGCGACTGGTCAAACATTACCTGCCTGCACGCCGTACGTGACCTTGTTTTACGAGGTTTTGCCGTTTCCGTTAAAAATCTTAAGTATCGTTTTTACGATGGAGTGCACACTTAATGGGTTTGGGCGTGTTTAGTTACCTCTGTAAGGGACTCGTATAAAACCTCAGGTTCAATCACGCGCTTCTGTCATTTATGGTGAATATATTGCAGTATAATTTATAATTATATGTAAAAATATATATTATTGTAAAATGACACAGCCAGTAGAAACCAAGCTAGCATCTGCCAGGCTCCTCGTGTATTTTATACATGTTCATGGCTGGGGCACCCCAGTAAAATAATAAAAAAAATTATGTTATCACCATAGAAACCAACAGGATGATCCTGTTGAGTTGACTACTCCATTGGTTCTTTTGGTAAGAAGACCACTCTTTGCCCCGGAATCATTTATTTTGACACCTAATCCCAAATAAATCCAAACTCCTGTCGTGTATGTATATAATCTGTCATTAACATGCCTTTGGTCTCTTGTCGTTAACCCTTCCCGTAGTTAAATCTGGGTGGGTGGTTGCTGCACCTCATGGTGGGCGTTCTTCGGAGGTCCTGATGGGGAACGGGTGAAGGCGGATGAGACGTAGTCTTTAGAATGCATTTTTTTCCTGCCTCGCCCTGCCGTCCTGTAAGGTATGACAGGGGATAGCGGGCCCTGGAGGTTTCGCCGCATACCTTCTCTGACGGCAGCTGCGAAACCTCCAAAAATGCAGCTAATCCAGAAACAGGACCTGCAGAGAAAAATGTACAGAGTCTAGAATAATTTCAAGCGCTCAGATCCGCCACGTTCCGTCTCCTGCTTTGTTGTGCTGTTTGTATCGAAGCTGCTTGATTGGCTCTAGATGTGACCATTCCGTGTCCCGTGATAAAAACACCCGTGCCGCCACGTGCCGGGATGTATAGAAATGTATCTTGTTAGCAGTGGAAGGAAAAATGAGCAGGTTTGGTAAAGAGGATAAAGATGAAATTGCATGACATTATATGGGTTTTTCTTCAGGCATGGTCTATATTTGATGGTAGGAAAGATTCCGTACGTGTGTTCCCAACTGTCTTGTTTTGCATGGGACAGTCCTGATTTTCAGGCACTGGCCCGCTGTAATACTTTTGCGGGCGGTGGAGATCATGGGCCAGTTTGGGTGATTTCGGTGATTTCTGATCTTGCCCAACCAGACCAGGGAGCTGTAAATTACGTGGAGGTCGGTAGTCGCAGCACAGACCTCCATTGCAGCTCCCAAGTGGTCACCTTGGGAGGCAGATGGTCTTGCTCCCCTGGCCCCACAACACCTCCCAACAAAGCTAACCTGCTATGGAAACCTGAGATGTTGTGGGGTTTGTCCGCTTGCACCCTCTCATTTCAGTGTCCGTTGGCATCCACCCTAATTGTTGGCCAAGTTTGTCATCTCTTGCATCAAATATCTCAGTTGCACGTTGCGGTGGGAGGTGTGATCTTCGTTACCGAGCATCACCTGGGTTCTTGTTTAAGGGGAAATTCCCTGGCCCCTCGTTATGTTTCACGGTTGGGAAATCTCCCTCCCAGTTGGTTCTCCTTGTGGGTTTTCCATGTTTGCCTCCGGGGGGGTTGGGTATTATGTGTCACGGGGGTGTTATGTGTCACTTCCTGTTCTTTGCTTTAATCTTCTCACCGGTAAGGTAGATTTCGGCAGTCACCCCTATGTACAGTCATTACAAAGCTACCGGGCATAACCTCTTAGGAGCCCTGGCTGCCCTTCTCCTTGCCTTCTTAGGGGGGCAGTATCTATGGGGTATCTATGTGGTATCTCTTATGTATTACTCGGCTGTCAGGCCATTTTCCAAATCATTTTCTAGTGTGTATTTAAGGTGAGGCCTCCAATTTGTTCACCCTCCTCCCCCGCTTTATACTTTATCACGTTGTTTGTTCTTAACACATTTCCTTCTACCGTTTAATCTTTCACTTTTAATAAAATCAATGTGCTCTGAAACCTCCCAAAGGTGCCGTTTCACCTATTCCGCTCAATGTTGCGCCTCTGTAACTAAATGCAGCGTTAGAAGCATTCCTATTACTGTTAAATGCTCAAACCTTTCCCTGGAATAATTAATTCGAAGGCAGATGCAGCTGCAGGGCTGCAGTTTCTAGCTTCGGTAAGTGTTTTGTTTTTCGAAGAATTCATTTAAAGTTCTCAAAGGTGCGTAAATATATATTCTTTTGTCCCATCGATTCCAGGCAGAAGCCAGAAATAAAGGCGCTGTGTTTTAACTCTGTTGTTGCTGTCCCGGTTATGGCAGAACGAGGGGTGCGCGTCCAGCGAATTCTCATGTTTAGTGTACCGGATAGATGTCCTGGGGGGTGCCGGTGGACAGTTGGAAGACATGCCACATTATGACAACGTGTTCATGGTAGATGGTACAGAGGTGGCAGACAGGATACAGGTGTTCATCAACACACATTAGCCCCGGTATTTCGGCACGTATGTGGTCCATGTTTGTGGTTATAATATGGCTATACACACATGTGGAAGGATTGGATATCTCTATGGCGGTGTTGGTTCTCTGTTTGCTCGTCTCATGGTTTGCCTCTCTCCGTTCTAGGTTTTGAGTTTGCTCCCCCTCCCCCCTCCCAGGGGCTGGCATAAAGAATCCAGAAGGAATAGTAGGTACCAGAAGGATGCCCATCCCACCACCACCTCCACCACCGCCGGGTCCTCCCCCACCTCCTACCTTCTCACAGGTGAGCTTACAAGACTATGGTGTATCCTGGCCCACGGGAGCTCAAGGTGTGAACTCGCATTCCTTTACAGATACAGTAGGGTGCTAGTCGGGCGTTTTTAGCAATGCCAAGCTCTGCGTTGGTGCATGGGGTGCACCTTATAAATATGCACTCGGCTGTGCCAAATAGTGAAAGGATGACGTTGCAGCCTTGGGCCCGGCAGTCCTATAGGGATGTGTAATTATCGCCTTTCTAGGTGTAAGTTTTTTAATTATGGGGAAAAAGTGCGGCCAGTACGGTATATGTATGTGTGTGTGTGTATGTATATATATATATATTTATATATATGTGTGTGTGCAATACAAATCTTGGTTTGTATTTAAAGCAACCGGTAACCCTCTTACATTAAATTGCCCAGGACCTTAGCCTGCTGACTTTATGCCCATTTTATTTCTTATTATATTTCTTATTTTGTAAGCAAATTTGCTTGCGGTTGACTCACTGCTATTTCAGAAGCTGAATGTAGTTCACGCATCCCAAAATCTTACCATTTACCATCTTCATCTTCTAATTAGAATTTTCTATGGATTTTTATAAAAACAAAAATCCTGGCGCACTATACTATAAAAAAATAAAAAATAAATAAAAAAACATATATATAATATATAATAATATTATATATTATATACTAATATATAATATATATATATATATATATATACCAAATTCCAATAGTTATTTGTAGAGATCACAGGTACACGTAGGGTGAGTAACTTGATGTCTGCTAGATTCCCTTGAATGCACACGTTAGCTAAAGAACGCTGTAAACTAAGGTGGCATTCTCTTCGGCATCAGCCATGTCTCATTTTGGAAGAAGGACCTTAATGTTCTCTGCCCTTCAGTGACTTGAACGTCTCTTTAACTTTGAAATTTAAAGTCTTCCGTCTCCGTAGTGTGCCATGCGCCACGTTCTCCTCTAATTGCTTTTTTCCTCCCGCGTTATTGATCTTCTCTCCACTCGCGTCTCGAGACTTCTCCGGAGCTACACTTAGTGGTAATGACTTTATGTCTCGTCTCATCACGCTTTCCCACCGCCTTTCAACATTTCAAGGAACGCTAGATGAACCTCCACACAAAAACCTTTCCTGTAGGTTACTAGACTTCCTTAATGCCCCCTCCGTTAGAGCCCATCTGACATATATATACGTCTCATGTGCTTCAGTTTCTTTCTCTAGTGCGGCACAAAAGGTAACTTCATAAATCTCAGACTTAACTCATTTCTGAACGCGGAGCCGGCCCGTTGGTAATTCACTCGTTGTTTTGTTTTTGTGCTGACAGGCCAACACAGAGCCCCCTAAACTTAGCCGTGATGAGCAGAAGGGTCGGGGGGCTTTGCTCAATGACATCTGCAAAGGAGCGAGGCTGAAGAAGGTAGCCGCGGTGAATGACAGGAGCGCGCCTGTTCTGGAAAGTAAGCAGAAACGTGCGTCTCGATTACCCTGACGGACTTTCTTTCGGTTCTGATGTAAATGGGGTTGAGTTGGAATAAATGTATATAAAGGCTTGGGTACTAGAAGACCTATCAATGTAATGATGGCTGCAGATCACTTTTAGGCACGTATTCCAGCTGTAAGGAATCACAGAGTGATTTTATTACATGAAGGAAATTAAGTTTCCTTTTTGCTTGTGATACGGTACGCGCTGTTCTCTGCTTTAGGAAAGAGTACGTTCACCAACTATTAGGATTTTCCATCAAATTAAACATGGACATTGAATAATAACCTTTAGCACATGCTTTTTGCAAATTGTAAATACAGGTAAAAAAAAAAACATAAGTGAGCTTCATTATTGGTGTGTGTTTCCCAAAATCCTAATTAATAACATTTGTTTCTCGCATTATCTTGAAATCTGTTCATTGTATATAAATTACTTTAATATTACTTTAATAATATTCATAAATGGAACCTAATCATAATTCTCATCTTGCTTTGCAGAGTCTAAAGGTGGAGGGGGAGGAAGTGCCGGATATGGGTCCAGCGCTGGAGGGGCTTTACAGCCAAAGGGAGGTCTCTTCCAGGGGGGAGTCCCTAAACTGCGACCAGTGGGGACAAAAGATAACTCAGGTATGCCAGAAAAAAATTAATACACACACATGTAACAATTACAAATGTCACAGCAAGTTAATGAAATTGTTTTCGCCATGTTGAATGAAAAAAGTTACAAGCAAAGACTATAATGTAATACTGCAACAAGGTAACACTTATCAGGCTTTTTGGTAGGTGTATTGTTATGGGAGGGTTATTCTCACAGTGAGTTCTAACTTGCATTTAAAGTAAGTGTGTGTATGTATATGTGCTTATATATGAAATATTGAGTATTTTCATAAACGGCAGATATAAAGCATTTGTTTTTGTCAAAACATAAACACTAAAGAAAATCGGACTTGCCACTAAGGAATCACTCTTGTGGGTTACATAGTATTCCTTTACTCTGGAACTCTGCAAACTAATTGTATGAGCAGCAAATATTGTGAAACGGTGAGTTTCTCTACTTCTAAAATCTTTTTTTCTTTCAGAGAGCCCATCGGGACGCTCTCCACAGGTGCCCTCGACCAGATCTCAGGCTCCTCGTCCGCCGGTCTCTGTGGGACGTCACCAGGATGACTCCGAGAGCAGCAGCAACCGTTCCTCTCCTCCAGAAATGGCACGGGCACATCGGCCATCCTTGCCTGATCTCACACGGCCACCCAATTCTACAAGTCCCGGCATGAAGCACAGTTCATCTGCACCTCCCCCACCGCCACCTGGCCGCCGGGTTGTGGGGGCTCCTCCCACCCCGTCTTCGTCTTCCTCCTCATCCTCTCAGACAAGTAAACCCTACAACAGGGAGAAGCCGCTACCTCCAACTCCAGTGCACCGCGCACCCGCTGCTCCTCCGGTAAAGCCTCCACCCTCTCCTGTTAACATACGGACCACTACCTCCCAGCCCCCTCCCCCTCCTCCATACAGACAACCTCCTTCCTCCCTCAATGGACCACCGAGTCCCATCAACGATTTGGCACCAGAACTGCCGCAGAGGCACAACTCACTCCATCGCAAGACTGTTACCCCTGTGCGGGGATTGGCACCACCGCCACCACCTTCTGCCAATCTGTCGCCAGGAGGCAACAGACCACCTCCCCCAGCCAGAGACCCCCCGGGCAGAGGGGCAGGTAAGATCTTCACTCTACCACGCAGTTGTCTTTGTTCACATAGCTTATACATCTGTATCTTAGGATGTTGATGCCTGACACTTCTACGTCGGCAGAGGTTGGCGTACAACAGTCTTCTTAGTAACCCTAGTCTTTTCACCTGCAGCCCCCCCACCGCCCGTGGTTCGGAATGGAGGCAGAGATGCCGCACCGCCGCCGCCGCCTCCTCCGTACAGAATGCATGGTGTAAATGAGACCAGCCAAAATCGGGCCAAGCCTCCTCCACCACCATCCAGGACACCCTCTGGTCCTCCCCCACCTCCACCCCCTGTCAGGAATGGCCACCGTGAATCTGTGTCCATCGGGAGGTCATTTGCCGGTGAGTTTTTAATACCCGCGTTGTACGTAAGCAAATACTTTAAACTTATGTCTGTTTTCTTAAGTGCACTTAGATGCATCTTTGAAGTAAATGTCAGCGGCAGGCGAACGGCATGAAACGTAAGGGATGAGATTGAAAAAAGCTGTTGCTCCTTTACCTAAGAGTGATAACTTGGCTCCGCGTAGACGTATGTTGGGTTTCTATGGCAAACTTTATTTTTATTTGGGAAAAAACTTTTTTTTTTATTTGATCGGAGGCTCATTACAGAATCTGCTCTTAGATACAGTGATATAACATTTCTTTTTCTTATAGGGAAATTAAAAGTGTAGACACTAATTTCTCTACATTTACAGATGCACAATGTATGATTTAAACGCATGTATTTCACTCTCCTAGACGATTTTGAATCGAAATATTCTTTCCATGCGATGGATGAGTTTCCTGCCCCTGAGGACTACAGACCCTTCCAGAAAATCTACCCAAGCAAATCCATCAGAGGTGAGACCAGTAGATACACGGAAACTCCCTGCTTTACATTGTAAAATCCAGCATCGCCACCTCTAACAACTTCTATTGATCCGTAAAATCCTCTTTGTAATTATCATTCACAGCTACACGGGGAGCTCCTCCACTGCCTCCTATTCCAAGGTGAATATCGCCCAGACTCTACGCAAGTCTCTCCCAGTCCTTCATTCTTTACCAACATCATTCCAGCTGGGGGATCCTCCTGCATGAAGACCCTCATCATGGGAACAAAGGAACTGGGATACCGCCTCTTGCCTGTCTATGCATTCCACTTATACCCCTGTTTCCCATAGAGAAGGCTCTACTTCTTGGGGGAAACGGTTTGGCTAAGACTCCCAGGTCTAACGGACATTTATGGCCCACGAAAGCTTGTGAATCAAATAGCTAGAATGCGTACCTACTCCACGTCCTTATTCTTCTACCGTGTCTATGTACGACTTGATGGACTCTTACTTCAGGTAATGCCAGGGCAGCCGGTTTAATACATTCACCACGTGATCTTTCACAAATATTGGAACAAACATACGGGGCAAAACAAGAATTACTGAGGAGACAAAATATTTTAGCTTTTTCTTGTGCACGCTAGAGGGGACCGTCTGTGACATTTTGCTCTCCAGTCTGTAGACCAGGTCCGCCGTACGCACTTTCCGACTCTTACCCACGGATAAAGGGGCAAACGCGTTCTGTTCCACGGTTGGGGTAGGGGCAGGACTTGAACTTTAAGACTTCTTGGCGTCACCGAACGGGTTGAAGCACAGTTGGATAGTCTCCAAACCCACGGTGAGGATGGCATTGGCAGGTCTTGGGCTATAGCTTCCATATGTTGGATGAAGATGTGGTGTAAGTCATTTCTGTGAAGGTTGATTGGAATTTTGTGTATTCATTATGGTGATGGGAACCACTGGTTCTGTATTCTCTATGCAGAAGACATGAAAAACAGGAGGCTCAGTAAAGGGAAGTGGGTTTTTTTTTCATTGTCACCCAGATTATTTTTCTTTGCTTCCTTCCTTTTCAGCCATAATTTGCCCCTCGCACTGTGGCACGTTTATATTCTGTTGACCCTAAATCTCGTCTTCTAGTCCTGTAAGTGCCTCTCAGTCCTTCATTTCTATAATCGTCGATGTTCTAAGTTATGGACTTCTCTGACACTAACAGCCGAAATGTATCATGCTTTGATATGCAACGGCCTGCATGCGGCTTTTGGAACGACCGTGCTGCAGCATATAGATCACCGCAGACACGGAAGCAAGGTCTGGATAACGGTTAAAAGAATATTCTTGGATAGAGAGAGACTTAAGTCATAAATCAGCTGCCCAGCTGTCAGACTTGATCCTTTTGGCTGAAGTATATTTTCAAAGTTATATTAACAACCCTATTAGAAGTTGTCAGTACTATGAAAGGACGTATGTTTGATTGTAGATTCTAAAGATTGCTTCCTCCAAATAGTTTTGTTCACAATTGTGAAAAAGGTTTTTTTTAATATCGTTATACATTCTTCATGTAAGTTTAAAACGGCACCTTTGTTCTGTTGCTCTAAACACTAAATTCTGTCTTCGGATTGACCAAGAACCGTACCGGCTCCTCTTGGAAAGGACCTCAGATGTTGGCACCTTATCTGCTGCTCTTCAGGCTCGTCACAACCGATCTGATGCTGAGTTACAATACTGCTTCGGGATTTACAAAAAGCTTCCAACGCTGGAGGTATATAATACCGTCTGTGTTACTTGTACTCGGCATCGATGTAAAAAATGGTGTATATACACGAGGAACCAGAGATTTGTCGAGCGGCTAACCAATATGCGACTGGCTTGCTGAAAATCAAGGGAATCTTTCTCCATTGTGGTCACACCGTGTTATGGTCTTTGTTGCCACATTTGTTTAATTGATGTAGAGGATGGTGCTTCGTGTGCTGCACTATGTTCTCTGTATGCTTGGATTTGGTGGCGTTTTTCTTTTAATTATATATTTGCCTTATACACTACACCAAGGCTGCCCCCCCCCCCATCCAGTCTCCCTAACATTTGTACTAAATACCACCAAATGTGTTTACATTATATATATATATATATATATATATATATAAGCCAAGCCTGCACTTCTGTTTGGACCAAGAGCCCTCTGCTCTGCCTCACCCACACTACATGCCACATCTACACCAGCGTATGTCGCAGCCTGAAAGGCTTAGGGTCCCACGATGCATTGTGCTGCAGAGTACCGGTTGTGTTGCTTCCATGCACGCAAGGGTTAAACAATCAACAATTTGGTACTATTACTTTCCAATGCGTATTTTACTCTGAAGTAATCTGAACTTCTAGTTACGGATGTCTATTTTGTATGTTGTAAAATAGAATTATGAGAAAATGGATGAAAAAAAAGAATACTAAAATATAAATCTCTATATAATAGCACTGTGCTGTATCTGAGTCGCTGAATACAAAGGTCTGGGATGATAATCGTGTGAAATATTACGCGTGTGAAATATGTTCGATGAGATTGGCGCAGGCAGAGGAGTCTGACCCACGCTGAAGCCCTCCCTCCACTGGCCACAGGGATTCCAATAAAAAGGGGCTTCAAAAGGACCCACCGCCCGTCTGTCATCGCCTATAGACACGCTTAAAATGTTTACATGTGAACATGTATGTGAATAATGTGCAATCATGGTAAAATAGGACAACTCGTACCAGATTTGTTTCCTTTATTGGGTATATTTCATACGTGTCAGTATTGTACCTAAGAAAATGTTCTAAGTTGAAACAGAAGAGCAGGAAACTTACACAAAGTTTGACTCGGGTGTCCTGGTTTGTCGGTATCCTTTACACGCAGTTAACCCATTATTTGCTACAGTTATCTGCCACCTTTCCTAACAGGACCAGCCTGATCTGACGACAGCCGTGCCGTACGTGAAGCCAGAGTAATGGAAGTGCAAGCACTTTTTGGGACAATATGTAGGCTCTTTAAGGATGTGTGATGTCATTTTTATCGTAGCTATGTGATGATGTTGCGTGTGACTCGAACAGTGCTATGTCACGAGAACTAGCTTTGGTAATAACGGAACGTCATGCGATGTTTCACATGATTCTCGTGCGAAACAGAAATAAGTGATAAAGCTGCAGTTTGACACATTTAGTGACAAATATATTACATGCACATGAATGCTCCTCACAACCATAGCACAATCACTAAACGATATAAAGGAATGCTGGAAGTTCCCCTTTAACTAAGGCGGCAATAATATTGGGGTGATCGGCTCGATTGAGTATAGGTTACCCGGAACTAAACTCAAACAGCTCATGTTCAGTAAATTTGAGTTCCTTTTAAAGTTTTGAGTGCCCCATTTTGTTGTCAAATTTAATTCAACTAACGATGAGTTGGTCAGACTTTTTTTATTGGAATTTTGGGAATGATTCACTAAATGTTGAATTGGAAGGGTAGCTTGCAGGACCAATACTGACAGGTTTCTCCAGCATGTCAATGATTTACCTATGCAGTATGCAGGGCCAGACAATGTCTTCCTTCAGCAGAAGCTCAGTGGGGTTGGCCCTTCATGATGTATAGTGGGGATGGAGGAGCCGATACACAACTCTGCCTTCAGCGAATAAACCCCGCTATCGTCTGGAAGATGGCCGCTGGTTGTATTACGTGTTCATTGCGTCACTTGCGGAAAACTTTCACACGGACCCCGCAGTCAGGAGCTCTTGCAGCTGATTTGTCGATAACCCGCAGTTCTCTCGGCCGTCCCTTCCCGCTGATTTAGGATTGGCCAATCCAGGCAAAGTTGCATAGAACTCCACCGCCAATGAGTAAGCTTGGCGCGAGATTCCGAGCGCGCGCTGCAGCATAGTTTATTGGTTTGGCGCGCTGGGAGCCAGTCTTCTCACGGAGCTCAGAGAGAAGTTTTCGGCTGGCGCTTTTAATAACATCTGAAGTCTATTCCCGGCAATATAATCAACACAGCAGCAGAAGGTGAGTGCAGTTACCTCAGGCGTACACGCATATATATCGCGTTAATGCTCGAGCAGGTCGCACGGTGGCTTTTCGATAATAAGGCTCCATATCCCACTGTAATTAGTAGAACTCGGGGTCCCTCCGTTTAGGTCATTACCTTTGCGCGGTAGATTAACGTTTCTTTATCGAATGGATCCTTCGAATGCCGGTATTGTCGCGAAAACACAAATAACTCCCTCCCTGTGAGAGCGCGTCCAGTCAGTTTACCGGGATACATGTATTCGTAGCGTCTGAATAACACTTAAGCTGGACGGTATCTGGGTGTATTACTGCGCTCCATACACTGGTCTGGCTGCAGTGATCTGGCACTCAGTGAGTTGAAGGACAGTCTGTTCACGCGGGATACGTGGTACATACAGCGGGTTTGGTGTATGCCTTTCGCAGGTTAGGTCATGGAATCTGTGAGGTGTATTTTGTGAAATATAGCCACGTGTAAGAAATGTTACCGGGGGCAGGACAGCGACCTCCCCGCCATTTGTTGCTTCCCCAGGTTTATCTCTCCTGCCCCCCACTCCCAGCGTGGGGACGCACTGACCACAGGAAACTGGGCCTCGGCTGGGTCACGTGACACAGGTTGCCCCGTGTAAGAGATCGCGTCATATATTTCACAAGCTGCAGACCGGCACATATACAGTGTTACTTATACATTCCATACAGTGCAGGGCAAGTTTACCCCCCCGAAATTATCCATTCCCCCAATGCACCTCACATGTGCCTGTCAGTAACATGTCCTGGAAAAATGGCGGCATGGTCTTGCTGTACATATACTCATGGTCCTTAACCTATATATATACTTGTATAATATATGCACCAGTCATATATTGTATAAGTATATATTATATATACTTATATTTGACTGGTTCATGTGTTCTGTCTCAGCCAATAGAATAGAGGCTATCTACGTGTTTGGTGCACATGTGTATTTAGCATACATTGACATCCATGCATTATGGAGTAAATGTGCGGTGTCCCTTTAAATCCGGATGCTTATTACTTAAGACAGTTTTGTGTTTAAACTACATGATTTTCTGGCATGATTTCCCTTCAGGCAGAGACAGTGAATCCGTTATTTTGCCATGTAGACTGGTTTTATTCTGCTTTGATTAAATTCATTAACCTGCGTCCTGCCAGACAGTCTCGTTCATTAGACTATAACTGCTCCCCATTGATGATTTAATCTGGAGCTTCCCCGCAGCTTGTTAGTGTTTAATGGGGTGGTTGTGCTCATTAGTGCAATTTTGAAGCTGGTGCTTAGTGTTTCATCAGCAACAGAATAAGACTTCTGTGCTATCACAAAGCCTGTGGCTTTTCCCGTCTACTTATATGCTATAGTGGAAACGGCCCTGCGTTTGGTTCCCAGGTTTTATACCCAGTTTACACTTTTACTCTTGTGCATGTTATAAATACAGCTGCTATACTTCCACATCACTCACCTTATTTCTTTACGGCTTTCATGCTATGGTTTGCATGGTTCTGGCAAATAGGGTTTCGTTTTTTTTCTAGGTGACTCGATTGGCTGCGAGTGACTTTATAGTGGAAAACTATTAATGCGTAAAGAAGACTAAGTGATTAGAAGAGCTCTCACAGGAACGCTTTATTGGTTACTTTGTTGACTGAATCCTAGTTGCAAAACTGTGGGTGGGAGCATTTAATGCGGCAAACAATTTAGTGTACTATACCATTTCATGCCGTTTGTGAAGGCGTGTGCAGACTGTCACTTACGTTTTCCTTTGTTTCAACAGTCATGCCCAGCACCAGATCTCAGTCTCAGAGCTCCATTCAGTTTCCGAAGAAGAAAACAGCAAAGACGCAGGTTAAAGATGCATCACGTGTGAAGGCCAAGTCAGAGTCTGTAGCCATCTCCACCCTTCCCAAGGAGCTGCCCCTCAGCCCTAGAAAGAGGCTTGGTAAGGACTCTAAAAGAGGCCATACATCCTACAAATTGCTTATACTTTAGCGTGCTAAAACATTTCAATATTTCGCTCCAGGTGATGATAACCGTTGCAACATCCCTCAACGTTCTCAATGCTCTCCGCCCAAGCAAAGCTGCGATGAGAACCGGGCTGCTAGTCCTCCTAAAGGAAGACGTCTGCTGTTTGATGAGAACCAGGCTTTAACATTACCCATATCTCCACTCAAGAAGGATCAGGATTCCAAATTGTCCTCCCCTATGAGGAGAGGCCAAGAAACACCATCCAGCTCCAATAACCGTGCGTTGCAAGAAAGGAAGAGTGTGTGTACCCAGCTCTTCAAGCCAGAAAGTAGGTATCATACTATAAGGCTTTCTTTGTCGGTAGCCTTTCTGTAGGTCAGGGTGGGATAAGGGGGCTCAAAATAATAGTATGGGGTTAATCAGCTGTTGTGCCACCTATTTAGCCACCCCTTAAGGTTTGGTTACCTAGGCCATTGCAAGACTGGTATGTCTATTTTTTTGGGTTTCCCCACATTTTTCTTTGTGGTAAAGTATGTGGATGTTCTGTGTTGGCTGTGTGCCGAATCTGCACACTTTAAATGTATCTTCATATTGAGGTAATGTCCTGTAATCGTAGTAATACTAAAATTTCAATCCATACCCATTGTCTGAAAAAATATTTTTGTATGGTGGTAACACATAAACCTTTCGATTGCTTAAAGTGTAGTTGGTTGTTGTAATAAAGTCCAGTGAAGCATTATATTCACTTGCTGTCTTCTCTAAACTTTGTACGCAGGCTCTTGCTACCAGCTTGCCAAGCAAGCCCTAAACACTGCCATTCCAGAGCGTCTTCTGGCTCGAGAGAAGGAGACAAGTGTTATTCAGACCTTCCTGAAGGATCATGTAGTTGGAGAAAAGCCTGGAAGCTTGTATATCTCTGGAGCTCCGGGAACCGGTAAAACGGCCTGCCTCAACAAACTGCTCCAAGAAAATAAGGATTTGAAGGGTTGCAAGACTGTTTATATCAACTGCATGTCCTTGCGCAGCTCCCAGGCTGTCTTTCCAGCTATAGCTGAAGAAATATCAGAGAACGGAAAGCCTATTGCGGGGAAAGACCTTATCAGAGGTCTGGAGAAGTTGGTGACTTCTAAAGGACCCATCATGTAATTGAGCTTTTATTATGCTGTATATTTCTAATGCTATTATAGTTTACTTTCTTGGGTCTGACTTTTTCTTTTCCCTTTGCAGCCTCCTGGTGTTGGATGAGATGGATCAGCTGGACAGTAAAGGGCAGGATGTTCTGTACACAGTATTTGAGTGGCCATGGCTCCCCAACTCAAGGGTTGTCCTCGTTGGTAAGCAGGGTGTTGCCATTTAACCTATTGTTACATGTGGATGTTGATCTGATCCTCTTGTGTTGTAATTTCCCTTTATTGCTGTCTTCTGTAAGTTAATTCTTGTATCTTCGACAGGTATCGCAAATGCTCTGGATTTAACAGACCGGATCCTGCCCAGACTTCAGACTCGTCCTCATTGTAGACCTAAGTTGCTGAATTTCTCTCCTTACAGCAAGGACCAAATTGCTACAATCCTACAGGACCGACTAAAGCAGGTTAGAGACCAGTTCACTAAATAAGAGTAACTACCCTTAACAAAACTAGCTTTATTAACCATGATGGGCAGCGATGCAATGGAACCAAAGCTGTTTTTGCTAAATCAGTTGAGACTTTAGCTTTTTCCCCCCCCTCTTGAAAAAGAGGCCTCCTTTAAGGTAAGGGGGGTAATTTAAGATGTATTACATCTCTACACTGAACTAGTATAATAAACAGATGGCTTAATTAAGCATTTTGGTACGATTGCATTATTTTAATGGCAAACACCGTATTTACCCATCTCGTCACTTGACATACAGGTTTCAGACAATCCGGTTCTGGATAATGCTGCAATTCAGTTTTGTGCCCGCAAAGTCTCTGCTGTTTCTGGTGATGCACGAAAAGCGCTGGACATTTGCAGGTAATTGACTTTTTATTTTATTAAAGTGATATGTTTAAATGGCTATTGTCTGAGATTGGTCACTGAGCTTTTTGGTGGGTTTTCTCTCTCAGGAGGGCTGTTGAAATTGTGGAGTCAGATGTGAAAAGCCAGACTGTCCTGAAACCCCTTTCTGAATGTGAGTATCTTAACGTATTTTATTTTTTATATTATTCCACTCCTGATTTCCGTTATGCAAGAGTTAAATGTTCCCTCTTTTGTAACTGGATGAGTGATCTTGGCATCAATGTATTCAAAGTTGTTTGTGGAGACCTTTATCTCAATGCTTGTTGTTAAATACCCACGTTTAGTGTGGGGGGAAAATTGCTATTTTCTACACCAGTATGACAGCTGGTTATAACATAGGGCATTATCTAGGTAGTTCCATACGGAACAGTGGCAACTCTTCCAAGAGTCCTTACGTTCCAGATCTCTTTAAGTGTTTTATAACTCATAAAAATGTAAATGGTGAAGGAAAAGTTTCCTCTAGCAAAGTGGCCTAAACATCTCATTTGAACAGAATATGAAGTCAGCAAAATTAAAACAGTCCGTATAGGGGGTTAGTCCAGTATTTGAGATTATACAGCGAACGTGAATTTTGAATCTAATAGACCTTTCTTCTTGATCAGGCCGATCCCCCAGCAAAGAGACATCCTCTCCTGTTCCAAAGAAAGTCAGCCTACCCCACATCTCCCGCGTCATCTCAGACGTTTATGGAGACAAAATGGCGGCAGGTGGCGGATCAAGCGAATCCTTTCCCTTGCAGCAGAAACTGGTGGTGTGTTCACTTCTGCTTCTTACCCAGCAAAGCAAGATCAAGGAGGTCACACTGGGCAAGGTTGGTGAGAACTCAGTTTGTACATGGGGGGGGCATTAGAATATGGTAGCAGTAGAGTGGGCATTCAGGAGCCCAGTTCAAATAGACTTTAGTTGTAAGATTGTGTTTTATTGCCTTACAGTTACACGAGGGATACAGTAAAGTGTGTCGCAAGCAGCAAATGCCAGCGGTTGGCCAATCGGAATGCTTGTCACTCTGCCAGCTCCTGGAATCAAGAGGCATATTGGGTCTAAAGAAGGCCAAGGAGGCACGGCTTGCTAAGGTAATTTAACGTGAAACACAGAGCTTCTTTCGATAGGTTGCCTAAACAGTCTATAAACCTTACAGTGAAATATATACATTATATATCCTTTTTTTAAATGCGCTGGATGTTGGTGACTCTGCAACTGTCAAATACACTTTGTTGCGATCTCCCAGCTGCTCGGCTTGCATGAGATGTGTTCACACAAATGAACTTCTTGCTTCTTAGCGTTCTTCCCGCCAGCTCCAATCCCGGCTCATTTCAGAGCAAGCGTTTTCTTGCAGTTGGCTGGTGCTCAAATCTGGAGGAACGCTGGGTGATGGAGTGCTGCTTCGAAAGGAGAATGGCCTTATTTTTTTCCTCAAGATATAAAATACTTTGAATATAATTGCTGGAGATGTACTGAACTTTTTATTTTTTTTTCTCCCCTGCAGGTATCCCTTAAGATAGAGGAAAGGGATATTGAGCACGCGTTCAAGGATAAAGTGCTGATTGGGAATGTTCTGCACGCTGGTCTTTAACGCTCACTTCCAACAGTCAACTGTAAATTTTTGTATGATTTTAAAAGTAATTTTATTCTATATCTCGGTGAATATGGAGCTGAGATTTTTATGACACAGGCCAAGCATATGTTTGAGGAGCTTTGCCACGTCGGTTGTATAGTCTTATATGTTTTCTTTTTTACAAAACAGAATTTTTATGGACTGCATTTTTAAGGGTGAAATCTTGTGCCATCCTGTGTGTGTGTATATAGTACAGCCGCTGATGAAAGGGCTCTGTTTGCTGCGACCTGCAGCAGATGTTATCATATTGGTATCTGTAAGGTACGGTTTAGATTTTAGACATGGAGTTTATGTACTCTAAGCATTGTTTTTACACCAAACATCTTAATAAACATTTAAATCTTAAAGGTGGTTGTTTCTTCTGAGTGTGTTCCCGAGAGGAGTACGCTACAAAAATGTCTACTCGAGTAGGTTATTTCATCACCAGGTACTCCGTCTCGTGCTACTCAATGTGAGAGTTAAAGGCAGACTTTTAAGGACTGCAAAATGAGTTGCATGTTGGCCGTTTATCTTGTATCTTTTCTACTTTTGCTAATTTTGTGCACAAATCATTGAAAAAAAACTCTTTGCAGACCGTTATAAAATATAATGCAATGGAGTAAAAGGATGTTTATTAACTTGACCTGATGATGCAAGCGGCATAAGTCTGGGAGAATATCTGGATCCTCATCTGGAGTGTATCCAGCAGATGCTTGCTATAATTGGCTAATAATACCCATAAAGGACTCTTGGTTCATGATGATGGGGATATATCACGCCACAGAGGGCTTTTTTCTTTTAAAGGACAAAGAACAATAGTATGTAGCACTTCCAGACCAACCACTAACATGATAAAGAAATGTTAAGGGTGTGAGGGGGCTTCCATTGTTGATCTGCCTGCACATACAGCTTACTTATAGGTATTCTCCAGTCCTATGCACTTTAATGCATACAATAGCAACTTTCTCATATGGAGAAGGGTGGTCTGCAAAATCCACCTGTATGCATCTGAGACACCATGCATGGAAAGTGCCCCCTTTAATTTTGGTGTCAATGGGAGTGCCTTCCTGCCATTGATTGGCAAAAGACCATTGGACCACAATGGCATAAAGGAGCTGCACCTTCTCCCCAAGTTAAGCCCCCCTTCCTGTAATACATATTAAAGTACTGTAGACATGCTCCTTTAAAAAGCATGTGTTAAGCGTTGGTGCTTCCATGGGACTCTTCTCTATTTTGGACCTCAGCAATAACTTCAAGGTTTTGCTTGACTCCTTTCGGTGGTACCTCTCGGACGAGGTGATGCTGGATCTATAGCTGCAATTCCTAAAGTGCGCTCGGACATCCAGAAGAGACAAGATATTGTGCCCAGTGCTTTCCTCTGAGGAGCCCTGACGCTTGTAGATATATTCAGGACCGCGTTCTGGAGGAAATCTTATTTCCCAGAAGAGTTTGTGATAACCCGGCCGTTATCTTAGGCAGCACTCACTGGAGATCCACCAAAGAGTCTTAGGATTGTGAATTCTTACCTGGGACTTCGTCTTCTTAGTGCTTCGTTAGCCAGCACTACTTTACCACCCAATAAAGTTTAGTTTTTCTTTTTGGATGTTTGTTATTGAAAAGCCTCTGTAAACTGAAAAAGTGATGACCAGATAAATAGTTCAAGTTCCATTTGGACAAAAATTGAAGGCCTGGTATTGCAAATGTAAAAGCACATTTTTACAGTGAAAAATTAATACAATTATGGGAGATATCCATGGTTACCTGTCCTCATTTTAAGCATCTAATGTGGAAGATGACCAATTTTAGTTTGTAAAAGGCAATAGGAATGACCTGCGCTGACCTTCAAGCCTTGGGCCTTTTTGCGTGTTTGTTGGCTCACGGAATGGCCGTGATGGCTTTAATGTTAGTCTTTTAGCCTCTTAACAGGTTTCCCAGATGTGGCAGAAACTAAAGCATTAAGGCAAAGGAAGCCTGCAGCATCTGAGATCTATCAAAGTGTGGAAGACCTTTTTTGAACTTGCGCCAGCAAATATGGTTTTCAACGTTTTTTTTTTTTTCTTCGTTTTTCCGGTTCCTAGAAGTCTTCGTTCCTCTACAGGCAGGACTGGAGAAAGAATTTAGACCTGGATTGTTTAATGTAAAGGTGTTTGTGCTGTTCCAAGAAAACAGCGCTGAATGCAAATGCTTAGAAACTTTTTATTTTAAATTTTTTCCAAGAAATGACAAATATCGACATAGCGGCAGCAGAGTCATCTTTGAGATGTCTTAGATTTCTTTTGTTCTCGAGTCTCAGACATATGGTGGACGCCGTCAGCCTGGAATATAGCATATTTAGGTTTTTCAATGTTTTTTTACTTTGGTCTTTAGGACCTATATTTCTGCAGGCACTATGTCAACTAGTTAACAAAATAACTGAGAAGATTATTGGTTCTAAAAGGAATTCTGAAAATCGCGTTCATCATTTATACCTATTTAATATGAACATGTTAATGTGAGTTTATTGGAAAAGGAGGTCTTTTGGAAAAATAAGGTGATTTGTACACCTCTTATTTAAGTACGGCAGGAATTTCCCAAAGGAAAATATTTGGGACCTCCAAGAGGCTCCAACCCAGGTTGGATTGACTCTTACCTTGGTTCTCTTTAGTCAAGATCTTGTTTAAGCAGGCAGAGTATGAGTATACACTTTGCCAACTTAGTCAATATGAAAACTCTGAGATGTATCCTAGAAGCCCTACTTGCAAGCGATTGTATTGGTCACCTTGGTTGAGTTGTAGATCTGCATGTGCCGATCCTCATGCATTCTGGAGTTGGAGTTCCAATGCGGAGATTCAATCAGATTAATGCAAGTTCAGGCGTTGTCGTTCAGTCTGACCTCGTGGAGTTTATGAAACCTACGGCAGATACAGAGACAATGAGACAAGGTATTCTAATTATGCATCACCCACTAATATCAAGTTCAGAGAGTCTGCTCAAGGAATATATATCAAAATGGCCAAATTACCTAAAGGGAGAATTGTGGTTTCAACTCTCTCTATATGAAGCCCTGTCCCCAGCGAGCTTCTGCAGGAAGAGCTTGTTTGGTCCTATATAATGCATACTTTCTTTATACATTATGCAGGGTCAGCTCAGCCTTTCTAGCTTGAGGAACATGCAGACGTTGGCCCTTCTCATTGAATAGTGAAGTGAGCTTTCAAACAAGTGAACAGACCCCGGAGACTCACCAATTTCTGTGAGGTATATAACAGGATTTCGCTATACCAAATATATATATATATATACTATATATATACTATATATATATATATATTTACTCACAGAGTCCATTGCACACCATTCCAAATGTTCCAAGCCCGGTGCTAGTAACCAGCAGTTTCCATACAAAACACTTTCAAAGGATGGTCAGCACTCCAGGTCTTTAAATTGACAATTTCATTTTATTCAAAGTCAAGTCGACGTTTCAGTCATTGCTGATGAAAGACCTGGAGTGCTGACCATCCTTTGAAAGTGTTTTATATATATATATAATATACTATATATATATTTATATTTATACATATATTGTACACATACATACAGTATATACATGGTGCATTTCACATGCGCTACAGACGGTACTAAAACGACCAAATATTCTTAAATAATCTCAGGATTCTAGCATCGATGGCTGCCAAGGACCTAACAAATCCCAGAATTTGTTCTTAAGAAATATGTTATCAGGTGCAGCTGAAGAAATGTTGGGGCCCAAAGCAAAAATATTTTATTAAATTCATATTTGTTTTAAGAAAATGCCAAACAGTTATATATAAACTTTATGAAATTTATATTTTTATGAATATTTTTTGCAGTAGCACCCATTTTATTCTAATATGGTGGATGTGTAGGGAGTGAGACTGATCAAATATGGATTCACTACTTAATAAGGCTTATTCACTAAAGAAAGCTTGCAGGTAACTGCAGCGTCATCTAAATTCACTGTGGATTATGAAGAGCCAACCCGGTATAATATATATGTGAGATGACTTTTGAAATATCACTCCACATTAAGCATGTATTATACCAGCACAGACCTTCTTACAGGAAAGCCGTACAAGGGATGTCAAACGTTCAACTCCCCTGCAGACTCCCACTATAGTGAATAGACCCTAATAATGTATAGTCAATGTGGGGAAACTTGCTGAAAGTCATCTGTTAGGACTATGTTATTATACACGGCCAGCTCGGCGGTTCTTGTAGAAGCTCAACGCACAGTAAAGCCAGACGGATGCTTTTGGGTTGAAAATCAAGCTTCTATACGCATGCCTTTAGCCTACCAAAAAGGGGATGGGAAAACATCTTTTATGGAAATGTAGGCTTTTTTTTCTAAGAAATTATCAGCCCATACATGAAGATGTTAAAACAAGGCAGGTGATATTCACAGTCGAAAAACCATCCAACGTCTTCACGCTTTGCTTATTCAGTGTATCAGAGGTTTCTGCATGGAGTAGCACATGTATGTGTTGAAGTACATCCCGTTTGCCCATGACAGGCTCGTATGGATGGATTAATATGATGAATGCTGTCAGTTACGCATTGCTTTGTGACCGAGGTGCTGATTTCTACGTTAGCAAGGATTTGTTTTGACAGCTGCTTTTAACCTATCCTAGATCAAAGAACAAAAACGTATCATTTAACTCTCCCACAGTACAAAATCATTTTATTGATAGTGGTAGATGAGTTCTCGAATGCACTAAATACTACTGGGTTCTAAAGATCACTTAGTGGCGTTCTAGTTGTTTCCATAATAAGATGTGTTTGCTCATTTTACTGGCAAATGATTTTCTGACGGGGGCGATAATAACGGAAGTGCCGGGCAGTAAAATCTGAGCGTCTGCAAACAACTATAGGAGTGTCTACCCGACTGTGCCAAAAGCGGATGGGAACCAAGCTGTATAGCAAACATATAGGAAGAAAGAACCCTGTGGACTTTACACTTCTGCCACCGCTGTGTTTCTCTTCCTCTTTGTAATATAAATCTTTCAAAAGCCGCTCTTAGTAGATTTCATGTGTGTGCGTGTACGTGTGCTACATAAAGAGCCCCACGTGTAGTCTGGGTAAACTTATACAGTATTTGCACAGAAGGTTTTCACAAACCTTGCATGCAACCTGAAAACTGAAGCCACCCTTTCCAAAGCCTGTACCTTGAGGAAGTGATTATAAGAAGGAATAGTAATCCCGATTTTACATTTATTTTAGTTAAATAATAATAATTAAAGCCCTCCGTGTGCTCCATAGAGTTGTTATGAGTTGTAGAGGAGGGTTCTGTGCTGACTGAATGGATGAAGAGCCACTAACGTTGGTAAGTGAACAAGAAGCAGCTGGCTTAGTAACTTTGTTGGCCCATTTAGAATCCAATGGGGTTGTTACCCGTTATACCTACGCTGCCCATGTTCCACCTCATTCTGATCAAAACCAATGTAATTGATGAAAACAACTACATTAAATCCTACAGAGATGAGCACCGAGCCATCACTGGATCCGCAATCCACCCAAATAAACTGCAGAAAGGGCAGCTTACCTTGTCTCAGGAGCGCTTGTGATGCACATGAAGCCATACTATTTAGGAACTGGTAATACATTTTTTTAAAAATAGCATCTTATATATACCCCTCCACATTGTTTACAGATGCCCTCAAAATGGTCAACAACCTGTTGACCATTGAAGCTCCGACATGGAAGATGCAAGAGAGGGACATGTTATTTAATACTGATACAAGAGATGCTTAATCATCCATCTGCCAGTTTATCATCCAGACACACAACTTCTTTTCCTCAAATTGGTTCACCTAAAGTCTCAGAAAGGCCACGAATACAGATGTATTACCCAAAGCATTTAACTCAGACTGCAGAATTATTCTATAACAGAGAATGAACGTACCGCAGATGCTAAGCCGGGCTATGAGCTTGAATTTGCTAGTATCTTGCTATTTGCGTCATCTGCTGTGCTTATCTAAAAGTTTCTCACAACCTGGGACTTGGAGAAAATAAAGGATTACGATTCTATTTATTTATAATATATATACCGTATTTGACCTCGCATTATACGACAACGTTTTTTTCCAGAGCAAATGCTCTGAAAAATACCCTCGTCTTATAAGTCGGGGTCGTCTACTAAATGAGACCTCAAATAGGTCTGACCTATTGAGACTAAGATCCAGATCCCCCGCCAACGCTGCAAGCGGGACTGGATCCTCCTGTCTCTACCCCCCCCCCCCCCCCAACTGAGTCCCCTGTACTAGTCCGGCAGGCGTGTAGAGCTCTACGCAGATTCCGCTGGAGCAGGAGGAGGTGCGTTAGCAGCGGGGGTTGTCTGCATCCATCGCGCAGACCTTCCCCAGTGATGGACGCAGACAACCCCCGCTGCTAACCGCACCTCCTCCTGGCTGCAGCGGAAGTTGTGTACGTGAATCGCGTAGAACTCTACATGCTGCCCGGACTACGCACCGGGGACTCAGAAATACCGGTAAGTTTGGAGGAGGGAAGGGGGAGGAAGTGTTAAATGGGGGGCATAACGGATTTCTGGAGGCAAAGTGCTCTGTGAAATGCCTTAATGCCACTCTGCCTCCTGCAATGCTTTATATCTCCCTATATGCCACTCAGGCCCATAAAATGCCTTTTAACCCCCTAAATGCCAGAGTGGCACATAGGGGGTCAAAAGGCATATCATGGGGCACAGTGGCATTTAGAGGGGTAAAAGGCACATCATGGGGCACAGTGGCATATAGGGGTTTTAAGGCATTTCTGGGCAAGAGTGGCAAGGCCAAGGGGCAGATGTGCATAACTGGGGGGGGGGGCAGGTTGAAAAAAAAAGAAATAAAAACAAAAAATTCTTTCAATCATTTTTTATTTTAAACAAAATTGTCTCACCATAGTTTACAGAATTAAATTTACGGTTAAAACTTTTTTCCTATAGGGTCGTCTTATATTCAGGCTTTTTGGGGGGGTCATCTTATAATCAGGGTCGTCTTATAATCGAGCAAATACGGTGTGTGTGTGTGTATATATATATATATATACTATATATGTGTATATATACACATAGGTCACACAAGTACTACAGTACAATACCTTCTTTATCAGACAAACATTACATGTATTAATATAGCGCTTGCACACGTAACATTTATTCAAGAAAGATCTAGGCAGCTTTGTAGCAGAAAAGGACATGCGAGGTTACAAGTGTCCAGTTTTTGATGCTCACACTCCTGTGGATCTGCTCAATAAAGCTAGTGAGAAACTCCCACAGCACAGTATAATGTCCCGGGGCCTTTCTTTAACGCACACACGCATCCACGCATCCACGCACGCACCCACCCCCTGTCTGTTCTAAGGTAACTGCTTCAGACTTGGGAATGAAAAGTCAGTAGTTAGCTGGCAACCTAGCAAAAAACAATGACTTATTTGGCTCTGCTGTAATGTATTTAGATCGACTCATTCATGGCGGCCAAACTACAACCTGACTGAATGCTTATTGACTGACTGACTCCCACTTATTTTCCAGCCGCACTGTGGATTTCTGCATAAAACAAAAGGTGCATTGAATAAACAAAGAGGAAAGCAAATTACGTCTGCAAAACCTTCATCTACTTAAAGGCGAAGTACAAGAATTACACACTGGGGTATAGCACGGAACGAGGCAAGTTTTTCCATGTTACTCTGTATCATTTTTTCACTCTCGCCTCCGGCACATCAGGGGTTAATGTATGCCGGGCACAGTTTGTTCAGCCTTTTCTCCATGCAATTTTTTAGTCAACACACAAGTATTACAAAAATGACCAAAACCCACGAAAGCCCTGCAAATGAGTAAACGTGAATAAAGTCTTTCTTTTTTAAAGGGACACTTCCGATTTCTTCCACGCACCTTGGGGTCCATTTGTCCACCAGCCGCTAAGTCTTTATATTTTAAATTTAACTAATTAGTACCACTACCATTTTTTAATTAAATCTGTATTAATTACAATATAATGTTCTGCCCCACACACCACTGCTTCACATAATGAGACTCCCCACTTAGGAACCCAACATGTCCCTCATTCCTATGACTATGCTTCTTTTTTCTTGGAGATCAGGAAAATATGTACATAAACAGCAAAAAAAAGTTTAGGTTTTTTTTCTTTCAATTAAATTGTGTGGCTAAAGTACATTATTCTTCTTGGGAATTCCTAACTCAATTATTTACACATCTAATAATGGGTCAGAGAGTCACATAAAAGGTCTGGGTAAAGCCCCAAGCCCCCTTGGCATGCCCTCCAAAACAAAAGTGTCCCTCTGTGGCAATTCCAGATGCTTGACGCTACGCAATGGGGCTCATTCATATTGCGTGAGCTGGAGCCTTTCACCCCCTGAGATGGTCATGCATGACACATGCCACCGTGTAGGCCCTTCATAATGCGTAGTTAACACACCTGCCACTTATGACTTTGTGAACAAACTGCAAAGTGTAAGCACGCCGGGGCAAACAACATTCACACAACCATGTTACCCGCCGTGGCAACATTTCATTGAAATTGGCTATTTGTAATGTGTACACTACAAACAAACACTTGCCGATTTTAAAGATACCAATGCTTAACAACAAACACGAGACGAGCTGCATACAATCTGGACGCAGCATGACTCTCGCTAGATGTAGTAATGCGGGAATCCGGGCCCCCGCCTCACATCCCTGGGTCGGCTACCTGTATAAAAGTCATATCGGTGGCCAGCTGGGCTGGCAGTTTTTATATTTTTCTAATAAGTGAGAGGCAGGCGCGTAGGCTGTGGGGTTCCACGAGCTGAAACAGACCCATGGCTCACCGGGATTTTAATACTCGGCTTGGATCCGGTTCGGACCGCTCCGATCTCGATAAATGGGGCACAGCATATGATTTGCTCGGAACCAGCATAAGCCGACTTTGGCTTGCCAAGCTTTATGTTCGTGCATTATAAGGATATGACTTTATACATTGTTATCACATTGCTGGCATCAAGAACAAAAAGCTTTAAAGAAACATTTCCCATTTCAACTCCCTAGTGATGTAAGGAAGGGGTTAAGAGCAATCAATGGGGGATCACACGCAATGAAATAATACATTTGGTGACAGGTTGGAAATTAAGTTAAAGAACAATAGATTTGTGTTAAGCGAGTGGTCAGTCAGGGGTAATTACATAGTTAATGACAAGCACTGTACTAACCGGGTATTGGTTTGTGAATGCAGTGCAATACACAGAGACAATTCATATTTAATCAATACAATGTCAGGTTCATCTCCTTGACTCCATTATACTTCATGAAGGTCCACCACACAAAAAATTAACTGGACTCTACTATGTAAATGAGCCTTCATAAATCTGTCAGGTTATTCTTTCAGCTGAAGGTTTCATTGCATAAAATACAAAGTTTTTAGAGGCGTTTTTAGTTTCTATGACAGAAACCTTTTGTTCTCTGCAAAAACAATGAATAATGCAAAATCTCAAAAATCTAAAGAACAATTTCTGAGAAAGCTTTGAGAATCCAACAGTAGGAACGAGGTTTAGTTAGTCGGCAGATTCGGTAGGACACATTTAACCAGACTGAATGATTCTGGTTTTTTTTTTTGTTGCATTTGTGTTTGACCTGTACTTTATTAAAGTGAATTCTTTCACTGAATTAAGTGGATTTTCTCTCTGCCATCTGTGTGCATGAATAGGGGTTCATACTCCAACACTCTCATTGTTCCTACCTGGCTGATGCGACCCAGAGCCCCCCATGCCGACGTAGGTGGGCCGTCCCGCTGCCGTCAGTGAGCAGTCCCGCTGCCGCCGCTGACACACCAGGACACTATTGTAGCAGGGGAACTGGACAGGCAGTGACTGCGGGAAGCGGCACTTCACCAGGAGTATCCAGGCAAAACCCAGAGAGTTCCTAGGTACGCCAATGATTTGTCCCCTTGGTTTGGCTTACTATGTAAAATAATCCCAGCAGACCCCCCCATTTTGGTTCTGTAAGGGCAAATTGTTTTGTGATGCACTACTTATGAACTGTTTACCCACTGTATAGCGCTGTGGGACATGACTATATAACTCAAGATGTGGTAACATCCACAAAAGGACAGGCTTAGGTATGGTGCATGGATAATATAGTGTACCTCCAGCACTAGATATTGCCATCTTTATTGGTATGCAACTTGGGAAGTAAAGGCTTTACTTACATGTCACATATGTTCGATGTTAAAGGAGCAAGGGGAGCAAGTTGCTTTAAAAGATGGACACCCATCAGCCAGGCTTTGTCTCTCCCAAACTCACACGCCGTCTCAGTGCACTCAGAAGATGAGAACTGATAGAAAACGTACGCGTCCTGGAAACTTAGCTGCTTGTCCACTGTAACAGAAGGCAAAACAAAAGAAGTACAACCCATTGTACAGCGCTGTAGAAAATGATGGCGCTATATAAACCAATAATCAATAATAATTTGTCAATTGGGCACCTCTGCCTCCCTAACCGGTCAGTACTGCACAAGTTGGCCCTACTGGCTTCAATCTTGAGGGTATAGATTCAGCGGGTAAAGTCATTGAGAGTCTGGGAAAGTACAGTACTCCCCGCGCAAGTACATGTCTGCAAGCGGCCGCACGGGGAGGAGAATAAACAGAATAAACAGCGTTCCAGGGAAACCAGGATCAACAAAACTAGGGCAGTTGGGCCTCCAAGCAAATGATTTGTTAAAATCCGTGCTAGGAAATTGTTTAAACATTAAACAGACATATATACGCTGATAGAAAATGTAAACTTTGTTTGAAAAGGTGTAGAAAATATGTTTATGTTTGTGCAAAGCCACTTCATCATGAGGGTCTCAGGGTCTCACAAAACAGCAATAAGATAACTGCAGCCACTTGGGCATCAGGAGCTGAGGAACGATGCATTTACCAAGGATTTGTGCTCTCAGCTAAACTGAACATTTTATGATTATTTTATTTTACAGAATAAATCCATTAATGCATCATTCAGCACTTTCTGTACTTCCTCAAATGGACTACCACATAAAGCGACTCACGGATTGGGAGAAATGCCCCTTTTCCGTAGTTTTACACAAACTACTGTGGAATTACAGACTATGGGAGGCTATCGGGATTGAGAAATATTCCTGAGTACAGACAAACTCTGCGGAGGATTAGTCAAGGAATTTGGAAAAAAATAACTATTATGATTTAGCCCATACCTGTGTATAGAGTCAGCACGCAGGGGTATTCATTCCACGCTAAGTGTGAGCTTCAGCACGTTTGGAATTTGTTTGGAATTTTTATGAAATCAAGAATTGTGATTTAACCATAACCGCCCGTAACGGTATTGCAATTGTAAAAAGCATCTAGAGCTATTAGACACCACTAAAAAGCCATTATCGGTTCAGCAAACTTCTCTTTTACAGAACGCTGTGCAGCAAATTGCTAAGCAATGCTCTTCCTCTAGCACTTTAAACCTAAATGTTCCACTTCTCGTTCACATGGGTAAGGAGGACGAACAAACCTGAAATCAAAATCCCCAGTTTCATCAACGTCTGCCAGATCCCAGCCGCCGTATACCGGCACTGCACAAACGGGCAATGCTGCAACAGCCAGTCTACCAGCTCAGACCCCACACAACTTTTCCTGTAGAGCCGAGGGGCAAGAAAAAAGCAAGATGTCATTTACTCGTATTGGAGAAGAACACAAAGGAAAAAAGAAACGTGAAAATAAAAGAAAATACAAATCTCCATTGTACCCCCCCTCCCGGTTATAATATAGAACACAGAAAAGCACATATGTGGATACTAATTGTCCATGAAAAGAAGAGACACGGAACTGTAATTGGTAAATGGTCTGTTATATAAAATAACCCATTTTTCTTTAATCTACAAAAGGCTACGGGGAGGATGTCTGAGAAAACACAGAAAAGACTGTAAACCAGAAAAAGCCCAAGACGAGACTTGTTCAGTAAAAGGCCCTGTAGAGAACTCGAAGCCAGAAAGAGTGAATGTGATCGCATTTACAAACGTATTTATTCCTGTAGGTTGTTCCGAATAATGAGGGCTACTAATACCACTCGTGTCAAAAACTGGCCAGATTCAGCATGAATTAGGAAAGCAATTAGGTTAATTATGACTGGTAAAGTAACTAAATACAGGTCTGGAGATCCCAACTTTAGGAATCAATCAGGAACCCGAAATCCTTAAAATTCAGATGTGTTTCTTCTACTTAAGTATAAACCAGTGTGACTACTTTGACATATTCACTCCTTTTATGCAATGGATTTACCTGCAGATACAAGTGAGGTACATGCGATCCCGAATTAGATCAGGTGCTTGACCTCTCAGCGCGTTCCGTAATGCTCTTCCAGCGCACGCAACACTCTCTCCGCACAACTAAAAAGACACAATATTTGCATTGTTTCAAAGTTTCGTTGTTAATCTCTGGATTTTAATAAAAAAAATGATATATCAATATTAGTAACATCCTATTCTTTGTCCATTAAACTGCTTGCATGTATTATCTGGATAGAGAATGTGGGTCAAACTCTTTTTAGATATATGCCCATGTGCAATCACCTCCACCTGAAATAAACACTATGATTGTACGAGCAAATACAGTACATGGCACGTTAATTTACCCCTTTATCTCCAGATCAGTGTTAAGCTCAGTAAATCTTACCTCCTAACATTTCCAAAAGCCAAAGGGGGATACTTTTGTTTCCTGGGTTGGGTTAGAGGCCTGAGAAGGGCAAATTTCCTATCTCACTGTTCCACTTATCAATAGCTAAGTATTAACTATGAATGTGAGATTTATAGGAAGTAAACTAAAATACATAATTCTGTTTACTGACACATTTTTCTGCGGTTTCTATGCACATTAATACGACTTTTCAGGACTGTAGAAAGCATTCTAAGCTCCTAGAAAAGACACTTTGAGAGAGGAACAGATGGTTTTGGGTCCAAAAGTTATTCCTAAATATTTGTCTCCCCTTACATGCCATTACATTTCCTTTCTGGAAGCACAGAGGGTTAAAACATTAATACATTTTCAACTTATTTGACCTTTTTCACTCGTCTACATTCTATACAAATAAAAATTACCTTGGGGGGCGGATTATCACCATAGAGAGTAGAAATTCTTTCTGGTGCACTCTAAAAGAAAGAAAAAAGAAGAAGAATGACTTTAATTGTCATCATTTTCCATGTAAATTCTGCTCACACTTCATGTCTGGATAATCATCTTGTGCGCACTTAATGCATTTGCCTGAAATCATGTGTAGCGTGGAGCTTTACACCACAGAATCATAGAATTCTGCTACATTTTGCACGACTTCTTTCATTTCTTTTGAAGGTGTTATATGAAAATGTACATTCATTGTTTCAAGTAAGTTTAAATATCCCCATCAGCAGGCAACGTCTACAACAAAAATCCTTAAATCAAAATTTTTTTCATTTTTGTTTCTGCAGGTTCACAAATATAACATAGGACCATGAGGGATGATGGATTCTGAAATGCACTTTGCCTTTTAAGTGAGGGTGGCCATTGCGGACCCTTAAACCACAGATCCAACACAGAAGACGCATCAGGCAGAGCAGCAGTAATGTTTAAAGGAGCAAAGCGAGGTGCCAAGAGGGGACGCATGTTACCCCGAGTGTAACACATGTTACCCCGCAGTAGATAAAAGGCAGCTCACATGGAAAGTTTTGTTTGTTTGTTTTAAAGTACTTTTAATATGTGTTCTTTGTTTAAAAGGTTGTCTGATGTCCCTTTAAGTGTTCCCGGAAAAAATATGAAACAAGCTAAATTTTACTCAATTAAGGAATTACTTTGTAAAAGGGTTTAGGCTTTGAACAGCACCTGAATTATACATTTACAACTGGTCCCCATTTTCATCATTTGGTCCTTCTATTTTGCATCATGCAGAAACATTTTATGCCGTTAATTGGGCAAAAGTTGCAAATGAAAAGTAAGTATAACATTCAACTAACAGGGCACCTCTCCATCAAATAAGGTTTCTTAACACACATTGGGACCATATAGCATGAAAGCATTTTTTAATACATATCTACAGTACCTATTTTTGACTCCAAATACCAAAACGATACTATGAACCAGATAACTATGTAAAAAAATGTTATCAGCCATGTGCCCAAATGACATGGATTATGAGCTACCGCCAAATAAAAAAAGACATTAATTGCCATGGTGCAGGTGTGGTTAGCATTTTAAAATTATAGGATTACCCCACCTTATTCATATAAATGGCACAAGTCAGACTGGAATCCGAAAAGAATTTTAAAAGCATTTTTTTTTAAAGCAAAACAGAAAAAAAACACATTTTAACTTAGTCTGTGCAAAGTAATTTCTACGTGAGAAATTCTGTGCAGATTAACGTGCAGATTTTATAAAACAAACGGGGAGAGGTAGAAGTATACGGAGGCTTCATCAGAAAGGAACCCTAGTGCCGTATACACTACTGATTACAATTACACATCTCTTCAGAAACGTTATTTAAATGAGAATTCCAGAATATCATCACCCTTTCTTTTTCAGTACCAAGTCACGCAAAACCTTTAAAATATTCACATTTATCCAATCCTTGCCTCCCAGCACCTTCTGTTATGTTGGAAAGGCTGCAATTCACAGCGTAAAGCCACATTATTGTCTCAGCATGCCACCGAGGGAAGGGCCGTGCCGCTAAAATTATTATTCTGCTTGTGATTTCCAGCTACAAACTCTTCCCAAACGGAAATTAAATCACAACAGAGGAACAGCCAAACACTTTGCAGCTCGTTTTGTAATGCTAGGAGACAGATTATTATTATTATTATTATTTATCGATCTATATAGAGCCTACATATTCTGCAGTGATGTACAATGGGATGAACGAGAATGCCCTGGCACAATATGTCAATGTCTTCTAAATAAGCTGAGATTCTTCATAAAATTAACACTAATATTTCATCATATAGATTTAATGTTTTGTAATTCACCAACGAGATTGTAAAAAGATACTCAGTCTTAACGATGGAAGGAAAAATGGTTTCTAAATTGTATTAATCTCTACCACTTCTGCTAGAAAGGCATTATCCTCATATATCAAAAAAATACTTTACTAGATTGCAGCTATGTATATAATCCTCTCATAAGTTTGTAACAGGAAAATAAATGTTTAATACGTTGCTGGGACTCTATGACTGACAGCTCAATTAGAATCACTGCTGCTCTGTATTTGTTATAAGAGTCCTAGTTATGGGGGACCCTTATCTCCCCCCCATTGGGTTATTTCTAATGAAGCCCTTTAGAATCTAACAGCTATATCGCAGTGACAAGCGGTTAAAAGGCAGTCTAACAAGACAGCAAGACAGCACGGAGAACGTACATCTACAGCTAATACAAATCCAGAAATCAGAAACATGATGATATAAGACACTGAGATGACATGTCACCATATACCAAATTACACACACACATATATATATATATATTTCTTGGTGGAAACCAAGCCTTCTTGGATGTGCTCTTAATAATGCTTCTACTACTATCATATATAAATATTCATTTCTATATCAGTAATTGCGAGTAAGTAGAATGGCGCAGTAGGCTGATTTGAGATACATTTTAAACATCAATGTATCATTTCTTTATCCGTATTAAGTGTCTCACAAACTGCACAGCATCAACTGATGGTGTCAGGAAGCTGAGGTTTCCATGACAACGCCATGCTCTCTAACATATACATATTTAACAATGCACTAACATTGTACAGACACATATCTGGCCATCCAGTGTTTTTATGTGTTCTAGTAAGAAATGAGTTTAACTAGCGCAGCGCCAGGAGGAAGAGTGATGCCTTACAATGCACATGCTCTAGCCATATATGTGGATGTGGAGCGCGTAACTCAATTCATTGGTACTCAAAGGGTTACATCAGAATTGCATTCCACCCAAATAGGTTAGCAGTCGAAGAAGCTTTATTCCACGGCATTCATTCCACATGAACAGCAATGTTTATAACAGAGGCTTGACGGATTTCATCGTTTTAGCTTTGTGGAACTAAAAGCAAGATTAACCATTATTAAAGCTTCTTGGCCTAAAATGATTTATTGTGTTATATAGCGCCATCAAATCAAAACAATTTGGATTTACAGAAACAAAATGTAAGGAGGGCCCTGTTCAAACGGGGAGGATAAATACCACTGATTAGTTGAAAAATCGGCAAATAAAAAACAAATCCTCAATATATTTAACGTGATACGGTGTCTTTGTCTCTTATAGGTGTACAATTATATTAAAGACATTAACACAAAAGGGTCACAAATCATTTTAAGGATGGGATTATACACATCACCTACTTCTATAGGCAAATCTCCCTGATGTTGCTATTGGGTGTATGGTCGCCAGGATGGCGCAGCAGCCAATAGCGTACGGCCTTTAAAGTAAGGATGCAGTCTGCGGCAGCTCGGGGGAGACAAATTATTCATAAGGTATAGTATTTTTTGAACATAGTTAATAAAGGGACAGTTTAATGTCCTTGCACATTAGAATGCACATTAAAGTACTCCGGAAGGGAATCCATATCGTTCTTTGCTAGAGCTGGCTGGGGGAATGTATATCACATGGGGGGAATGAATATCACATGGGGGGAATGTATATCACATGGGGGGACTGTGTTCGGCCGAATGCATCTCCTGCGCACAAAATAGCCGAGGGAAGGGGCAAATTATTATTATTATCCTTCATTTATAAAGCGCCAAAAATGTACGCAGTTCTTCTTACAATACATATATTCAAGGGTTATGACAAGACTAGCATTGACAGCCTAAGACAAACCGATACATTAGGTGGAGAAAGCCCTGCATATAGGGGATTCTGCAGCCTCCCCTCCCCCTATACATTTGTTAAAGGAACACCACAAGTTGTTTGTCATGTTTGTGGGCTGATACACATATGTAATGTTACATACAAACAGTGTGTCTATATGTATATGGACCTTAACAGAGTACAGATATTGTCTGACACTTTTTTGAGGCTGTAATAATGTCTCATATGAGTATCATATGATGCAATACAGATTCAGTACAGTGATACAATCCTATGAAATCAGGCTGCCCCAAAGCCAAATTACTGTATAACAATTCACATATAAAATAATTCACATGGAAAATAACACATCCAAAGAACAGACATACCGACATACATACCGTTATACCACCACTCAATGCACGGTGATGGCACGGCCGACAGCCCAAAGCATAAACCTCATTTAAAGCTGCTTTTCACATATTCTCCAGAATTTTTAACTTAAAATATAATAATATACTGTTCAATGCCCAAACCCTTCCCAGAATTAATTATTTCATGAAGTGGGATTTTGGTCTGGAAACCATAATTATCATGTGACAGAGAAGCAGGCAGTCATAGTTTGTTAGCTTAGAAACTGAAAAGGCTTCATAGGTGTTTTTACATTGCTTCTAGTCTTTAAATCCTCAGGTAAAGTATAAAACGACACATCTGCCGAGGTTAAACTACTTAACATACTAAAAAGACAGGTAACTAATTGCTTAAGTGGAACGGCACCTTTAAGTATTTGGTTCACTGCAGCCATTGTGCGCTAATGACATGACATTCAACAGCCTGTATAGCAGGCAGGTACATTTTATTGTACTTGGTGGCATTATTGGACAAGGGGGTTTGGCGAGGAAACCCCCTTCTCAAACACCTTGCAATCTATAGAAAACGACACACAGTAACTAAATGAAGGTAGCACTGTGATCCTACAGTAGCGTGTCCTATATAATTACTATTACTAAAATAATAGCGTATGATAGTAACGCTAGTAAAGTTTAGATACCATTATCCCTGCGCATTTTAATCCCATGCACCCAACCCCTAGAAGTAAAACACGGATGATCTGAGGGTCATCTCAGTGAAGTCCTGGAAACCTTAGCCCATGCCAACAATCCAAGGAAAGAATCGGAGACACAAAAGGTCACCTCCCTTAAACAGTGCACTATCCATATGCCATCGTTCGGCTTATTAAGTAAAAGAAAGAGGAAAGGGAACACAAAGCATGACAGATTTAAAGGAAAAGCAACAGGAGGTTGATTAATTAGCTCAAGGTCGCATAAAAAGCTTGCCGTGCAGGTGGGATTAGAAGTCAAACAGTCTCAGGTTCCACAGCCCTGGGATAACAAAGGCTTTGGAAAGAAAAGGAAAGGTCCCACTCTGCTACACCAGCTGTCAGCCTATAAATCAAGTAGAAAAGTACACAAACCTGGTTTGTTTATTTTTTAGTGTATATGTGTATTACATATATAGATATATATTTACATATCTGACAAGGAGCATATTTGATATCTGCTAGCAAATTCATCAGACTGATAAACATTTTTTTCTTATTTATAAAAAAAAATTCAAGATTGCCTTTCCTATAAAGACAGACACAATGGCAAACGGGCAAATAGACCACACAAACGCCATACACAGATCAAATAGTATTCTTGTTAAAAGTGTGCCAATGGCAAGAGATGAACATTTCTCCACAATCAATAAAATTGCCGCCATAACAATTACCCTTATTTACAAATCTAAAGCAGGGTGGGCAACATAGGGCACAGGGTCTCTATGATTTGCCGACATGCCGTAAAGGAACTTTCTAATCCACATTTTCTGAACTTTTTAAGTGAAATCGATGGAAGGTCTGCTTATGTACTTGCGATTAAAATTTCAGCCAATCACGTGAAGGGCAATGGATTTGCTTTTTCTGCGTTCTAAACTAGGCAACAATTCCCAAAAGGTTGAACTATGATGTACCTATTTAGGTAAAAAAAGCACATTTGTAGGTGAGAAGTGCATAGTTTAAAATGGGCTCACTGGCTTAACTATCCATTATAAAAGCCAAACCCTGTAAGCTTTTCTGTTACGATGGCTGACTTAGTCCTGCTTAATGCATTGTTAAATCTGAGAGAGCCTGAAGGAAGCCACTTCACATATTAAAATATGCAGTGCGCAGGTTCAAGTCATTTTTACAGAGGAAACTCGCCAAGACTTCTTTTTCCTAATAGTAAATTCAGTGAGTTAAGATTTACTCCCTCACAGTTAGGTGAATGATTCAACACCCTAATTCAGAGTTTTGTTGAATGTGTCTCAGCATATAGATCGCTGCCAAATAATTTCCTAGGGAGAGTCCCGAGATATTGCTCTCTCGGGTAATATCTTGTTATTCGAGGGTTCATCCAAGGTTTTAAACCAGAACCTGTCTTACCAAAAAAGGACTACTTATTTAGGAATACGATGACATTTCATCAACCATACCAGACCACATTTCAGCTACTGTGTTATTGATTTCTAATGCGTTGATAGGTCTTGGTTGCCTATCAGAATCCCGCAAACTGCAGATAAAACACACATTGTAGATTCTGAGAACCCCAGATCTGTAGAATGATCCAGTAACATTTGTAAGATGTCTTGGAAGTGCCAACTCATGAAGTTTATCGCCCAACTCTCACTTATTTGCAGCTTGTGCCCTCAGTTATTGGTTGGCAGCATTTTAGCAGCTGCTTAAATGTTTGGAATCATGCCTCATTTGGCTTGTTCTGAAAATGAACTTGATCAGTAAAATCAACAGATGCTGCATAACTTAAGTCTATTCCACATCACGCGTAATTACCACCGACTTTTTTTGGAATCAAATATCCCGATAAAGCATTTTTTGTCTTAAAGAAACTTTGCGTGCCTAGATTTCCAAGCAAACTGATGCTCACAGAAAAACAAAAGGCCTGAATAGTAGAAATCATAGGGACAACAGAGAAGCACCTGTGATATGCAGCTAATCGGGATGAATGTTCGTTTTAGCCTTCGGCAATAATGAAAGAAACATGCCCCCCGAGCTTCCTGCAAACAACGCATGAATTATATTCATTCCTGCTCATCGTGCCAATTGGTCCTTAAGCAAGTTAGTACTTAGAATAGACTCTGATTACAAATCCTAAACATATTCAATATTCACCAGAATATTACCAGTAAGTTAAAAACTTATCACTTGAAAAAAAAACTAAATTTCTCCAACTCGGACTATGCAAAGGTCATAGGAGTTCTGTTCCAAACAGAGGGGGGCTGGCAAGAGGACAGGGGGTCAACTGCACCTTTGGGTTAATCCAATTTATTGATTTTCGGCTTGTACCTAAAGCATTGTTGTGTGTTTTACTTGCAATTTCACATTAATGGGTAGGGCATGTTGAGTAGCTTGCTTACCAAATGTGTTCTGAGCTGCGTTATCGCTGGGTTACCTGGCTGGTCTTGCCCCTGGGTTTGCAGCCCTCCCTTTGTCCCAAAATAGACAGGCTGCTAGACCTGCTCTGCACTACATTAAACGTAATACAAGCCCTTTTCAACTCCCCTCCCCCATGTCAATCTCTATACCTTCAGTGTAGCTCATGTTATTACTTGTCATTAGATAACAAATGCCCCTTTACACCGCTGACTTTTGTGTCTGTGGCAGATTTCGTCAGACTTTCCCTTACCTATACAACCCATGCCATGTCCTTCTCCATCCCACCAATGTCACAGTTGCCCAACTTTCTCCCAATCAATTGTGTGCTCGCTTTTCCTTGTCGGATCATCATTCATCTCACTTTACTCCAACATGAAATAAATAACAATAAATGTGATTTTTTTTTTTTTTTATATTGGACTGCATAGTGATTCTTGTTGTCATAGATCCATACTTCTGACAAATGTTCTCCATGTATTTATTCAAAGAGACGTGTGCTTTGTGGCCAGACAGTGCTAGGGGCTAAGGATCTGAGTAATACGTTATTCTGCACAGCTGAACACAGAGCCATGAAAAGGGTTTTTTTTACAAGAAGTTTCAAAAGCGTGTTTAATAAGTTCAGACAGGACTTAGCAGGATGACAGAGCAACGCATGCCAGATGATATGTGCTTCAAGTGTCTGCTCCCTCTGTTCAGGTCTAAACAAAGGTTTGATTTTAGTTTTCCCTCATTTTTTTTCCCAAAATAGCATCAGAATCATCAGGAAATCAATTTCCACCCAAATATAGTATTCAAATAATGCAAGTCAGAGCATCAAATAAATAAAAATGTGTGTTCTTCAAACAGGATGTTAATGTATTTCTTTACTCAAATATATGGCGCATGGATATAGAAAAAGATGTTTGTATAGTAGCTCCATTTGCAAATGATATAGCTTAGCTTCTGTTTATGATGCAGATTTAATCACTTAAAAGTATAATAAAATGAAATGACCAATCCTCTGCTGATCTAGAAAATGGTACCAGACTGGGGAAAGAGGAATTTGGTATCTACATAATTTTATAAATAGATGTTTAATTGCAGCAATATCACATTGATAAAATTCTTGCAATTAAACACCCATTTATCATATATATATATATATATATAATGTATATATTTCAAACACTGGTAAAATAGTAAATCTTACCCTTAATATTTAAGGCAACCGTGTATTTAGAACATTTTCATGTGAGATTGGTTGGCGAGTTCAATCCATTAATGATCTGAAGTCTAGCGTTTTTGGTGGCCAGGGCTGTGTCATCCATAGAGGGCAATTTTGCCTCCTTACTAGTTTCAAGGTAAAGGAACCAGCCACCTATGGGCAAGTTGTTCTGAAGAGATGCATGGCATGCCTTGCTACGTTACCATGTTGTAGAGCTTTTTAGAGCAGTAAAAACATACTAAAACACAAACGCAGTTGAAAAAAGTTTAAGGCAGTTCAAAATTAAGTTCTCAATAACCTTATACGTGTCTTAACCTTACTGCATCTGCCATTTCGAACATCATTAACACTAAGCATGTGTGAGAACGGCTGCTATGGTGCAATTCTCGGAATCCCAAACAATCATATATATATACACACACACACACAGGATATCATGTCCTGTATCTTCTAATTTGGTAACGGATCATTCCTCGAGGCTAAGCAGATTCAAAACCATGGCTCAGTTCACAAATGTCTGCTGTAAAATTTAATTCCTAAATACAAATAGTTTTCTTTAACCTTTGTTATCTATCGACATAAGACGGTTGCTGTGAACAGACTGTAACTAAATGGTCTGTATATTAGTACATTGGTTATGAGTATTAATGTTGTCATTGTTTGTAGACACGTTGTACTTTTTTCAATACAGACTAGCTGAACATCAACAGTTTAAGAAACATGATTAATCTTCAATGATGACGTGATCATTTCCTTGAAATATCAGACATGTAAACAGGAGGCATTAACTATTAAAGCAGCAGTTACAAGCGCTGATTCACTGATACAACATAAAGGTAGGAAACATGAATCAAATGGAAAGGTGAATTATAATAAGCAAGCCTGGCATATGATCCGTAAAATCTCCTCCTTACCTTTATGAATTTAGGGCACTAGAGGCTAACTACTTGCCGTCACTGGCAAAAGTACTCAGCCTATTCGTGAAGTCTAGAACTTAAGCCCCCATAATGCCAAACCTTAGGGGTTTATTTACTAAAGAAGAAGTTTGCAGAGGAAATATGCCAAGTGCCGGGCCTTTATAACGCACAATGCAGACAGTGTGTTGAAACCCCAAATCTCCAGTGAATTTCACTAGTGAATAAACCACAGAGTGCTAGAGCTGAACTTCACTTGGTGAATCTATATTTGCCACGAGTTGCTTTCAGCCATGCAGGACCCCAGATGACTATCACTGGGGCTTAACTTGGGGGGATGTCTTCTTCTGAACATTTCTGCTCGCCAAAACACATACTCACCTCCAGTCATTTCCAGCACTGGTTTGTGTGAAGAAGAGCCCCTGTACGCATTCACAGAAAACTCATTTACTTCAACGGGAGCACGTTTTTACCACTGATTGGCTGGATCAAGCATTCTTCATTGGTGGGGCAGCGGGGGACTTTTGGCAACTCAGGGCATGTTGACATAAAATGGTTCTTCAAATGATTTGCATAGTTTGCCAGAAGAAATAAATATGGAATGTAATTAAAATTTTCTGTATAAACCTGTCCAGGATAAAGCTTTTTGATTATTCTTTCTTTTAAAGGTCCAATGACCCTTTTAAAGACATAATCCTTAAACTTTACTAATGTAGGGAAAACACTAGTAAACCAAACTGAACGGTGCTGAATCATCCAATAAATTGTTATTATAATTTTTAATTTATATAGCTCCACATGTCGACTTCCAGTGGCTTCATCCTTACATTGAATCCAAGTTTGCTGGAGGGACAGAACACCTGATTTACCGTAATCAGTTTCATGCACAATTTCATATTTTTATTGAGTGTCTGTTAACACCATTAATAACTAACATCAGCCTGTATAGTTAGACTTTTGATTACGTGAATTGGGTTGTATTTTTCATATAATGTCCTATGGAGTGTCATCACATACCTCAAAATCTATACTCACGAAACTGTAAGGTCGCTTTCCACGACAAAGCACCGACTACAGCTTTGTTAGCAAATTATGATTTTTTCCATCTGAAGAAGAGAGTTCTGAGGTCCCAAAAGTCCTCTACATCTTTCTTCTGTGTTTTTCCCCAAATAAAACATACCAGACTCTTTCTGCCTACATGCTCTTCTACACGGCCACCCGCGCGCTCCTCTACACGCGCTCCTCTACACCCGCGCGCTCCTCTACACGGCCACCCGCGCGCTCCTCTACACGGCCACCCGCGCGCTCCTCTACACGGCCACCCGCGCGCTCCTCTACACGGCTACCCGCGCGCTCCTCTACACGGCTACCCGCGCGCTCCTCTACACAGCTACCTACACAGGAAATAGGCAATGCCACAAATTAACAATCACAGGTGCATCTAATAAACATCACACATCTGGATTAACAGCTGGCTTTCAAAATCTATACCCTCCATCTATCAGATTACCTAAAACTACCAGATGGCAAAACACAGATAAAGCGAGAAGATGTGCATCCATTTACTGCCACTCAATGACAGATGGCACCGCTTGCACGTGAACGGTACCAACGTTATATGCAAGATTCCGAAGGTGTTTTATCAGCCTCCTGACTTGTCATAAACGGTCCTACTATTGTTACAGTCCTATCTGGTCCAATTTTCTGACAAGCGACGTGTAAAGTGGACAGGTACCAACAAAAGGAAAGTCAGCTGCCTCCGCGTTTTCAGTGTGTAATGTCGATGTCTTTGTGATTTCAAAACAAATAGCGTTACGCCGTTAAGCTTGTGCTGAATCTGTCTTCTCGAGGTCTCACCAATAGACAACTGCTAAGAGTTAATTCATGAGTGTTTAATGCCGGAGCATGAGCACAGCCCATGACATTAATTGATGTGCTTATGGCACAAACACATTATGATGAGTTATTGCTTTCGGTTAATTTAATAGCACTTCCCACATGATTGTGATGACAGGAAGCTCTGTTTAAACGGCATGTAATATGGTTATGTAATAAGAAGATTTGGACCATGCAAAGTCCCCCAATGAACAAGGCTTTCTGTCTACTGCTATAAGTACGAGCATTCTTAACAGAGACCGGATCCCATCGAATCTCAGCTCTGGAATGACTTAAAGGTGAAATTAAAGATTCAGAATAAAAGTACAGCACCCTTCAAAAAACAGACAGCACATTACACAGCGTTGTAATTATTTAGTATACGGAACATTTGCTTGCTGATTTTGTGCAAGAAACCCCCACTCCAAGCAAAAACACCTAATATTGGCATAGAAACACCCATATAGCCAATTACTTTCATATACGTAACACTAATGTGTTTTTAAGGTGAAATAATTGCATTCTTTTAAAAAGTCAACGTCAGCAGAGCATTTGAGGAGCTTAGCAATCATAACTCATAATACAGAATGATGGAGGTGACTCTCCTGGTGAAAAATGTTCTTGATTGAGCAATAAGCACTGTCTTTCAAGATGTTATTCTCCAGCTCTGCCGCTCACTATACAATATTATATTTCATTCAAAGGATCCTGAATTGCCTTAGATGAGTCATTGTGTTTACATCCCGCAATATGAAGCTTCCCCGTCATCGTCTCTCCACAGCGTAGTTAGCCATAAAAATAGGACATTAATCTCCTGAGAGGTTATACTATAGCACCTCGTTACCGATTTGCCCAAAAGTGCAGACGGGGGCTTCTAGTAGAAATTACAATTTCTGCATTGTCACCTACACAAGAACGCGCACATTATTTAAAGTGAACCGTATTCACATATAAAACCAAACACTAAAAATGTGCTATCACTGGTTTGTGTAAGCCTTTTCTGCAATAAATAAAAATACTGTGTTTCATACAAATTCTGGCTTGCACTTAATAGCACGCTTATCTTACCAAAAAGAAGTGCTGCACATATAATTGCTACACTTAACCCCTTCCGGACCGGCGATTGTATACTGCGTCTTCACTTGAAGACCGCAGTATTTTTTTAAATATTTAAATTTCGTGATCGTGATCGTGATTCGCTGCAAAGCGATCACGTGCACGGAATTGAGGGGGGGTGGCTGCTACTGATCGCTGGGAACACCCAGCGGTCAGTAGCAGCTGCCCCTTGCGATCCCAGCGTTCAAAGCGACTTCTGGATCGCGTAAAAGCAGTGACGTACCTGGTACGTCCCGGTCTGCCGGTGACCCGTGACCCGGAAGTACCAGGTACGTCCCGGTCTTTAAAGGGTTAAAGGGCCATTATGCGCACTTTTGTGTGGTTATCCCCTTTGCAGATGCATGGGGGGACTCGGCATCCCATAGCTCATAGTCTTGCATAAGATGTTTTTGACCAAACACACCTCGGCTACTTGCCCCCCATTATATACTCACCATCAGACATTTGTAACAGTAACAGTACTAAGAATTAGGTCTCTAAAAGTCATCTTGTTACAAAATGGTCACATTTATTAGAGCAGGTGGACTTGCACTTTTTGTGTTACCTATTTTATAGACGTCTCTATAAAGTAAGTAAATACTAGGGAATGTGCCATGAAAAGTCGCAGACTTTGGAGTTTTGTATTAGCGATACTACATGGAAAATGAATTACATTTATCATACAGTCATCATGAATTTGTCGGCATTAACATAATCCGCTAAGCTGTTTTATTTTATGGTGTTGCTTTCCATTTCCTTTATCCCACATTTACCTTTAACCCTCCTAATATAACCCGCTTTCACAAGCAATACATTTTGTAAATCAAATATTTTATAACAGAAAACATAATAAATACTATAACTTCATCGTTTTAGTGTCTTTGAAGCATTTTTTGGGGGGTACATTGCATAGCATGCATTTAGAAATATGAAAAAATGGATTTCTTGACATTTTCCAACAAATTACCTGTAATGTCAATGTCTATTTAGACAAATATCCATAATAACATGGAACACTATTTAATAGCAATATTTCCCCTTAGAGCTGTTTATATACCGTAGACTCGCTCAGAATTACTACAAGGGACAAAATACTTATTGGAAACATGATGGACGCATCACAGATATCAAAATCCAGATCCTCAGAAAACTGGAATTTGAGACCTTCTTTGATTTGGACAACTTGCGAAGTTCTGAAACTTTTTACGAAAATTATCTTTCTTTACATTTACCCTCTGCTGAGTTACATCAACTAAATAGTGTTATTTGCCACACAGCACAGGAATAGTAGTTTTCAATGCGGTAGTATAGCTACATAATTACATATAGCCCTGAGCTCCATAAATCAGCCCCTGAAATATATTTCTTTTTTTACCATCCGAAAACGCCTATACACTATAGAGGTGTAAATGCTAGTTAGGAAAAAATGTGTTACAATTGTAATGAATCCTTACCTTACACATGAATGACACCAACAATGAAACCAGTATATCACCTGCTGAAACGATCCGGCGACAGCAATCACCACTTGGCATGTGTGTAGTAGTGATAAACCACTGCTTAATAATACCGTGTTTCCCCGATAGTAAGACACCCCCGATTGTAAGACGTATCGGGAGTTTCAGAGGGGTCAGCTAATATAAGCCGTACCCCGAAAGTAAGACATATGTCTTACTTTCGGGGAAACACGGGGGATTTGCCTCCAGATTCTCTGCAGCTCAGTAGCGTACCTAGCGGGGGGCGGTCCGCACCGGGTGCCGCTCATCACGGAGGTGCCAATTTGCCGGCACCCGGCACCCCTCCAGAGACGGACAGTAATGTCCGCCGCTGGAGGAGCCTGCTCCTCCAGCGGCGGACATTGCTGTCCGTCTCTGGAGGGGTGCCGGGTGCCGGCAAAGACCTCCGATACCGCTCCCATGCGATCGTGCGGATCGCAAGGGAGCGGTATCAGAGGTCTTTAACAGACCTCCGGCTCACTCAAGGGAGCCGGAGGTCTGTTAAAGACCTCCGATACTGCTCCCTTGCGATCCACACGGCAACAGCTGCTGTGCGCCGGGGTCTGTTGTCAGATCCCGGCGCACAGCACTGAAGCCGCGCCCACCGCTGCCCTCTGAACCCGGAAGAAGAGAAGACAGATGAACAGAAGAAGAGGAAAAGAAGCTGAAAGAAGAAAGGAAAGGTAGGAAAGCATTAAGTGAGAGTGGATTGGTATGTGTGTGGATTAGTATATATGTGTGGTTTGGTATATATGTGGTTTGGTATATATGTGGTTTGGTATATGTGTGGTTTGGTATGTGTGTGTGGATTTTTTCCCAATATAAGACATACCCCGAAAGTAAGACATAGTGGGGCTTTTAGGGATAAAAAGAAAGTAAGACACTGTCTTACTTTCGGGGAAACACGGTATGCATTTTGTGAAATTGCACTCTAAAGGGTAGATTGTAAACGGAGCAGACATGTATTTTATATTATGCCAACTGACACCAATCATCCTATTATAACATTAGCTGCTAGAAATGCCAGGCAACCAGTAGCTCTCATTCATGCTGTAGTTCCAGGGCTGGCCCAAGACTTAATACCGCCTGGGGCGAAGTTTAAAAATGCTGCCCCCCCCCCAGTATCTACCATTTAACTATATATATATATATATATATATATATGTTATATGGTATTCATTTAATATTGTATATTCTGTGGAATCATTTTATGGATCATTATCTGTAGTACACCTTGTTTTTAGTTCTTTTCTAACAAGGATGAGAGATATTTGTTAACTTGATACAGCAGGTAGGGTGATTTCAGGTGCAGCAATCTTTATATTTTAGTACTTGATATCTTGCACATGTGTTTGCTATATGGGCTTCCCAGGGACACAACCCACGGGTTAAGACCACACCAAGCCCTCTAGGCTGTTCACCCGAGGTGGTTGCTCAAACACAACTGCTCCCCTCCATGCCTCACTTATCTCCACACTCATCACCTACAAAAAAAGAGACGGGTGGGAACGCAATTGCATGTGTGCTGTACGATAAAAGAAAGGCGCACTAATAAAACCTCCTAGCTCCACCCAAAGACTTCATCCTTCCTAAAAACCCCACATCCCACCAAACCCAATAACTAATCAGGAATTTCCCCGCCGAACCCGGTCATTCAGGCTTTCACACATTAGGTGCTGACTTTTTCCAGTCCCAAGCTAAACATGTATAATAATATGATGGCGTCCTGACATCTTTGAAATAGCCATGATAACCAAAAGGTCTCCCCATGTGATAGAATCAGAATAAAGAACTCCCCCAATATATATATATATATACTTCTCTAATATATGGCTGCTTAACTCCAATATTCCAATACTCCAATATTGTAAATACTTTCAATAACCCATAAAAATAGACATGTATCAATATCAAATAAAAGTTTTTAAAACCTAATACATTTGGTCTACATTTTCACATGGAGTGAAATCATCCCAATACTCCAGAAATATACATATCAGCTTCTCTAAGATTTTTATAGCAAACACCTTTACATTTCACACCCCCTATTATATTGTCACTCAGCAACAAGCCTTTAAAAGCTCTATTACACAGGAATGAGTATGGTTAGGAGTGGCAACACCACCAACAAACTCCAGCCTAAGGACATTAGAGACGGATTGTTAAAGCACAAGGATCAATGGATCCCCAAAGTTACTGGGGGGGTAACTATGTGACTAAACACAAAGAGCCCAGTGACTTGACAGCAGACCTGTTGTTTGCTGAATGAAGCCTCAGAATACACCCAACATTATAAATCCTGGCATTAATATTCAAATTTGCTCTGATGGCCAGAGTCAGAAAATAGATGGTGTGAATTCTCATGGCCTCAAGTCGCAGAGGTACCATTAGATCAGGAATAATGGCGCAAGGGCCATTACTATGGAAGACTGTACCTAGCTGGCAGAGCCTACATGGCAGGCTGTACCCTGCACCGTAAGTCCTGAACAGATAGAACACTCAGATATTATATGAAGTCACATCCGGGGGCACAGTAGGAATGTGACCACAGAACTGAGCCTCGGGGGTGGCATGAGTGCTGCCTTGGTCAGGCCTAGAGTGTCAACCAAGGTAAGTACATCAAAAGTTTGAGCTACTGCACTTATCTGGAAAATGTAGGGTTTGGGATACATGATAGATCAATTTCATCATGTCCAGTCATCCAGTTATTGTGTTATCTAAGATGAGCTACACCTGTAAATAAAACAACAGTGTCTCTGCTGAAAATATAGGGCCTCATGTGATGTATTGTGGTATGAAGAGGACCACTGACAACCAAACAAATAAAAAATAATCACCCTCACTCCATCCTGGGTTAAATTCACCACTTATCTTTTCCAACTTAATCTAAAAAGAGAACAGAGACTTATAGACCAAATACAGGCCAAAGATAAGAGCTTTCTAAATTTTAATGTCTGCAGCACAAGGATTATTCATAATGGTTTTTATCACTTTGAGTGCAAGAATGAAAAAGAATGAAAAATACGAATTCTTGAGTTCTGTTTTTGAGCACTGACGTGTATTCGATAATTTAGTGTAAGGAAGAATGTAGGAATTCCTGTTTTTTTTTTACATACACACAAAGGCTATGTCAATCATGCTGATCGGATTGTCAAGGTTTTCCAATTCAATATAAAATTCTTGACTTCTAGTATTATAATTTGGTTTTATGACATTGGTGCAGTCAAAAAGGCTTAGTTCAGTGTAAGTTATAAATAATTCTCAAAACATAATACTGTCTTCTTTTAAGGATCACATTCCTAAAACGGTACATTGATGTTCAGAAGGGAAGCAGAGAACATTGCAGAATACAGATGACAAAATAAATTTTTGCCATATGTTCCTAGTATACACAATTAAACAAATTACTGTGTGCAAGGCACCAATTTTATGCAAACATTTTCAGAATATACATTCTGATAGTATCTAATACTGGCTTCCACCAGTTCATTTGTGCTGTTCAAATCTGAAATTGCATTTTGGGCAGATTATCTATAGGTATATAGGTATAGGTATATAGGTTTCTTCTCTGTGTGGTAGATCCCTGCGTTGAATGAGATGTCTGTTACGGATGTTTATTAGCAATGTGTAGATGTATAATTATGTGTATAACTATGTATGCATTTGTATTTGTCTACTGCAGTATGCAACACTGGGGAAATAAATAACAAAAACATCCAATGACTAGATATGTTATTCTGTCATTCTTGTTTGGAATAAATAGCTTCATTCAGTTTATACTTAAGATTGAGATTTTATTAAGAAGTCATACAAGTAGTATAAGGAGTTACCCCCATTAATGTAAACTGTCTGGATCAGGGCCCAACAAATCCCAGGCGCCAGGTCGCAATGGCGAGCATTTTACCCTGACGCCTAGGTGTTTGTCAGCCTTTTAAATCCCCGAAAAACGCCCCCACGTTGCCACAATCGTGGTGATCGCGGGGGCGCTGCTGCTGTTGTCTGTCCAGGACTTTGCCGGTGGGTGGTCCCGCTGACGTCAGGGGAGTTCCTGCCGACATCTGTGGGCGGTCCCGCTGACATCAGGGGCGTTCCTGATGAAGTCGGAGACGTTCTTGATGACGTCGGGGGGAACAACCCCATGTAAAGGGAAAAAATGGGCAGGGAGCGGGGCGTGTCAAGACCCCGCTCCCGTGACCCGGAGGAATCGGGTCTTGACCCGGAGAACTGGAGGGGCAGCGCTCACTCGCCAATCTCCGGGTCAAAGCCGGAGAGTTCCCAGGAATGAAGCAGGTATGTATCCTAGGGCTTTATGTCAGTTGTTACTCTAGGGAGTCCTGTCATTTTGTCAGTGTCTACTGTAAAAAGATATATACAGACTACATTCTTCACATTTTCAGATATTGTTATTACATGCAAGCAATTGCTTGCTTGTCAAATTAATAAAACAAAACATGTTGTTCATAAAACATATTTTTAAACATATATTTCTTAAAGAATATATTAATTTAAATGAAAGTACATCATTATTAATGGCAGCCGTAACAGATATTAGGCTAACAGAATCTGAAAAATGTAATAGAAATGTTCTCAAATATTTATACATTGCAAATTTGGGTCCAATGTATAGAATACTCAAAGCAATAGTGTATTTGACTACATATGAACACATTAAAATGTATAAATACCAAAACCGCTAGCAACATATCACTTATTACTGAACAAAATGACAGCAGCCAGTGACGTACAATGTCACTGCTAATGACTAACCAGGTAATTAACAAAGATTGCTATAAATGCATATATTTTTACAGGTTTTTCTCCACCCCTTATTTAGCAAGTTACTAAGTGTGAAATTCCAACTGTACTATTATTAAGTACCTTTTTAGCACCCGCAAAAATTGCTGAAGGGAAAGAAAATACAGAAATGTGTGAGAACAGTACTGGAATATTTCATATAACAAAAAAGAAACAGTATTTGAACTACGAATGTCTGTTATTTATACATTTTCAAGTGTGTATTAGGGTCCACCACTAATTCTTGCCAAAATTATTAATAAAATGAGATCAAATTGTCTTTTCTATGTAAATAAAACAATGCTAATTAACATAATGCTTTTTGTCTGAAGCAAACAAAACCACATTTTGCAATTGTGGCATAAAATACAGAGCTAAGTACGTCAAAGTGTCAAGTGCTTGATAGTCTCATTGGGTTAAAATGCAGTGCGGTCCCTCTGATTCCGCACCATGGTAAGCAATACAGCCATGAAAAATGAGATTAGACTCGCCAAACTTGGGTACTTTGAAGTAGTGGTGGGCTAAGCGATATATGATGGAATCCCCGATATGCATACCTGGGAACTCTCCGGGTTTGACCCGGAGATTGCCGGGTGAAGCACCGCTTCTCCAGTTCTCCGGGTCAAGAACTGGAGCCTCCGGATCGCAGGTACAGGGTCTTGACACGCCCCGCTTCCCGCCCATTTTCCCTTTAAATGGGGGTGTTTCCCGTTGCCGTCAGTGGGAACGCCCCCGTCATCAGCGGGTGCTCCCCCGACGTCAGCACAACCTCCCACTGCCATCACTGACCCGCCTGCTGACATCAGTGGGCAGTCCTGGCCGCGTCCCGCAGAAATTCCCAGGTATGCCAATATGTATATGTTAGGTGTTTTTTGAATGGTATGCGCTAAATTCTTGCTTTGTTTTGTACAGTTTATACTGTTGACTGTCACTTTGTGAACTTAACTTTTTTATAATTTATCTACACACTACTGAATATGGAATATGTAAATACAATAAACCATTTTATTTAGAATAACATTATTTATAACAAAGTAAAACTAATATATGATTACTCTAAAAGTCTCCATCCTTAGTAAACACTTGGCTGAAGCCAGCAATTACACGACTTTTTACTGGCAAATCTTGACCATTCGTCTTCACAAAACTTAGCAAGTTCTGTCAAGTACCTTGGTGACTGTTTGTACAGCAATCTTCAATTAGTGCCACAAATATTTAAAGCGCGCAGTCACGCATTTTAGCATTGGTACAATAATTAAATTAATCAAAACTACCTATAGCTTTTTGCATGTCAACAAGTATAATTATTTTGGAGATATTTATTTTACGCTGACACAGGTTAAGATCAGCGACATCGTTATTGTTTAATCAATTTCCTGTTCTGAATGTTTCTCCCGTCTCATCACTGTATGTAAATATATATATCTATACCGTATTTACCGGCATATAACACAACTTTTTAACCTATGAAACTCTTCTTAAAAGTCGGGGGTCGTCGAATCACAAGCCGGAGAATCACAAAGCCCCTAAAACTGTAGCGTATCTTCTAGGGGAGGGGTGAGTGGAGAAGCCGCCTCCCCTGGGCCAGTCTTCAGGGCCGCGCCGAGGTAGGTGGAAGATCGTGATCTCCCCAACTAGCCCTGATCAGCGGGCACCTGCTGAGCAGGGCTGGTTGGGGAGATCACGACCTCCCTCTAACTTAACCAACATTAGGGAGCTCGAGGTCTGGCACTTCAGACTTCGGCTTCCGTGCTCCGTAATCACTATGTGCCGGCTATTGATGCCGAGCGCGGGGATGGCGTCTTGTCCCGGCACTCGCCATCAATTGCCGCGTGTAGTGATGAGGGCGCAGTAAACAGAGGTCTGAAATGCCAGACCTCGCGCTCCCACAACTGGATGGAAGAAAGAAGACGAGAAGAGTAAGAGATGGGGAGAAAGGGGTGTGAGTGCAGTGTATGTGTATATATGTGTGTGTAAGGTCAGTGTATGTGTATGGTCAGGTGTGTGTAAGAGCAGTGTAGGTATTTGTGTGTTTGTAAGCTGGTGTGTATATATATATATATGTGTGAGTGTGTAAAGGCAGGGGTGTGTGGTGAGGGCAGTGTATAAATGTGTATGTATGGACAGGCGTATGTTAGTATGTGTAGATATATATATATATGTATATGTCTGTGTAAGGGCAGTGTATGTGTATATGTGTGTTTGTAAGCTGGTGTGTACGTGTATATGTGTGTAAAGGAAGGGGTGTGTGAGTTCAGTGTATGTCTATACATGTGTGTGTGGACAGGCATATGTTAGGGAGAGCTGACCCACCCGATCCAAGCAGGCTTTGTATACAACAACCAGACAATCACCGGTAAGGTACATCGCTTGCCGTGATTGGCTGGTTGTATACTGGGTAGAGGGGTAGTCTTATACGGCGAGTATTGCCCAAACTCTATATTTTAACTGGAAAAGTTGGGGGTCGTCTTATACGCCCAGTCGTCTTATATGCCGGGAAATACAGTATGTATATATATATATATTCATTGTTTTCATTTATAAACACAATTACACAAGTATGTGTGTAATATTCCCAATATTCCCATACTATCCATCTTGTATCACAGCATGACCCATGTAATGAGTTTGTGCTAAACTTAGCACTTTGCAACCAGATCAAAATTTTGAAGTTTACTTCTTACGTCAAAAAATCAAATACATAAAATAAAAACAGATGCATGGTGGTCTTTGATTTGGCAATGGTTTTCCTCATACCACCCTACCATGGCATTCATATTTCTGGAAAATTGTGTCTCAAAACAGATGACATCTGTACCGCTATATGGTTTTCTGAGAATTATTAGTGATCTTTTATGTATTTTAATAAGCAGTACAAGATTGCTAACCAAACACAATGTATTTGATTTCACATGGCAGCAATTAGTAATACATAGTAAACCTACAAGCCTTCTTTACTCAGGTCTCCTCCAGTAATGATGACCTATCCAAGTGCCAACCTGGACACTAAAGGTGTGATTGTTAAAAACAAATATTGAAAAGTAGAAAATAAAGTGAATACGCTGTGAGAAGACACAGAGGGTGTGAAAAAGGAAAACTAATATAAAAAATGGAATACAGAAAGATAGAAACCTCTGAATAGCAAGCGACAGCACAATTCCTGCAGGTATCTACAAGTATTCTATAATTATTTCCATTTACAGGGGTAAAACCTTTATCCAAACATGAACGGATTGAACTAATGAGATTATGAAAAGAATGCTTGTGTAAAGGAAGCCATTTTTTGCGCTCATACGCTATAATTATATAGATATGGATGAATTATATAAATATAGCATTATCTTTAGCTGCTTGATTTACTATTGGATGTAAAAGCCTATTGCAAATAGGAGGAATGCCCCTAATACATTGAGCAGATCTAAAAAGGAGTTATGAAAAATAAGGCAGGTGACACCAATACACTGACATTTGGAAGAAAAATTAACAACAAAAAGGGCCAGGAAGCTATTGGTTTCAATGAAAAAGCCACTGGCTTGCAAGTCTGAGGCTATGAATACTTTTGTCGTATGTGTATAACACGCATGCAATATATTCAGCGGGTGAGAATTAATCTAGAAAAGCATTGCCATTTGGCGTGTCAGCTTAAATAATGCAATAAAGAAATGCATCTGCACGGCCAGCACGCTCTTAGAAGACAAAAACGGAATCACTGCGTAATATTGCAGAGACGATCCATCACTGGGAGAAAACCAGATTAAATTTGTTTCAATGATGTGGTAATAACCCAACAAGAGAAGCAATCTATTGACCTGCAAAATATACACGTAGTACAGTATACACTTCTAATGGAGAGGACACCCCCATAAAAGATCTCTGCAACTTCAGGTGATACATTGTTTGGCTTTCATCTTAAATGTATATCAGCTCTTTATGATTCTGGTCTGTATATTTGATATTAAATCATCATTATTGAAGAGACATACTAAAGTCATACCACAAGTGTTCTCGTATCATAGATGCTTGTGAGATGTCCTGTAGTCCTACGAATGTAGATTAGCACAAAAATAGGTTTACATTTTGTGGATAGGCTGTCCTCAACATCAGAACCTCAAATGCAAATGAATTATCCTGTAAAGCAACAGGATATTTGCATAGGTATTAAAGACGACACAGGGATACCAATTTGAACCTCTTTTTTTTAACGTACACAAACGTTAGCAGTGGTCACTGCAACTAATTTATATACACAATACACCAGTCAAAGAGGTTTCACTTATCACATAATCTGAATCGGCAGATGTTTCTTCACTTGCTATTTCCATTAATTCAATCTTTTCTTAGGTTTCTGAAGATCCTATATCATTAAATTAAAAAAAAAGTTAAAGTCTTGCTGTTGCCCAAACAGTGTAAAATAGAAAAGGTACGTAACTTTGCCCCACTGGTATTCTCTAACTAAGAGGCTGCAAACCAAGATGGCTAGGCTACCAGTTGATGGTAACGCAGGTTTAGAACACAGAAGTGTAAGGTTTCTGCAGAGAATAAACTGGCATATTGACACACCAGTGTTGCAGTGTCCAATAATTAATTGTCAGGTGCAGACTTGAGCAGAAATTTAAGGTAATCTGTCTTTATGAACGTGCCAATTTAAGAAGGGAGACTCCCTAAAGTTGAAAAGTCTGCTTCTTGGCGCTCACTTCTCAAAGAGTCCTCCCTTAAAGAGTTCCCAGCTCAACAGCTCAAATCAATCTCATGACTCCCCGACACCGCCAAACAGATGTAATACAACCATACAAGGCCCACTAATATGACATTTATACCACCAAAATACACAGGGCTTAGGTGTTTAATAAGTAATCCCTGAAACTATGTTTATGATCTTGGTCAACCTAACTGGCCAGTACAATCTCTCGGTAAGGGGCATCACCATTTCTTTTTCTTATGTTAGCAAGCAAGTACCAACGGGAGAGGGGCTCCATTATCATATTTTCCTCTGGGAGCTCGAAGCCTTAGGTCCAGCCCTGAAATGTAAAGGCAATATGTACTTGGGGTACATTGTAAAGGATGATGACAGTAAAGTAATTAAACAAGACATTTAACCATTCACCCAGAGTATGGACATCTCCAAGCATTAAATATCCCAAAGTTATAATGCAAGAGATTTACAGCTACAGTTTAAGAACTGTTTCAGCACTTTCATTCAGCAAGTTATTAGTATATGCCACCTGCATGCAGTATTGGCTCAACATCAGAACATCAGAACCATCAGCTGCGTTTTCGTACATTTAAGGTTACAGAAAGCGTAATGCTTCCGGCGACATATATCACTATTTTGGAAACTAACTGCGGATGAAGCGGCAGTGTATAAAGAGCAAGCCACGGGTTTCATAGGCAGAGCCGAGCGATTCCATCCGTATTGCTAAGCCAGACTTAAGATTGTCACCCTGTTCTTACTTGAAATAACCCCTTACTTTCAAACCCAAATATCTCCAAAGCAATTACAGTAGCTCTGAAACATATCCTGCACACTGCAATGTAAACACTATGTCACCAGATGTGACACTGGAAGAAACAGACAGATGTACCCCGAATGCCAGCGTTAACAAAATTTGGGATCATCTGATGATGGCAGCACAATGCACCTAACATCTAGATCATCGTGTAGTCTAATAGCCAGGAAACACGTGACAATGGACACAGTACACGCTACAGTCCTTCATACAATAAAAGAAGGCCAGGGATGTTATGTACATAGTTAATGAGGCTAATCAATTTAGTTCAGCTCTTCCAAGACATCTCTATCTCTGCTGAGCTAGATGGAGGTAAAAAATAACCCTCCATCATCCAAAGCCGATGGTAGACGCCAGATGGTAGAAAAAAAACATCTTTATGACTTCAGCAGGCAGTTACATTGCTCCCTGGATCAACCGCTATTATTTAAAAACAGTGTGTTGATGAGTGCCAAAAATAGTCTAACTACAATTATCTACATTCATCGCTTTTCTAGGCAATGTATTCCAGAGCTTCACACTCCTCGCTGTAAAGAACACCTTCCTCTGTTTAGGATGGGACCATTTTCCTTCCAACCTTGGATGATGGCCTCCTGTAATTTTCTCTACCCATGGGACAGACAATTCCCCTGACCCGTCATGTATTTGAGAATAGTTATGAGATCTCCTCTGGGGCACTGGATTTCCCAGGCTAAATAAACCCCCGATTTTAAATATTAACCCCTCTGAGGCACTGCAACAAATGATTTTGTAAGATTCAAATAGAAAATGTCCACGGCATTGTCATGGCCCATGGTCCGATGCAAAGATTTGAGCTAATAATTTTGTAATGTAGGCCCCTGTGATTGTAGGGTCCGTCTTAAGGATTCTTTTTGTTCTAGTTGACCCTTTAAAGAGGTTGCTAATTACATGAGCTGCTAATGATGTAATTCTCACCAAATATGCACAAGATGTTTATTATAACATCACTGGTTTATTTTTGTGCCAAATGGGTACCTTGTATTTAATGATTCCATAAGCAGATGTGTAAATCTGACAAACACAATAATGTGTTCTTAGTTCCAAAATAGGCTACATAAGGGTGGGTCCCTTAACATAGCTTGCAGAGGGGGGGTCCCTTAACATGGCTTGCAGGGGGGGGCACAGTTTTGTATATAAGACATCGAATGAGACCATCCACAACCATGCTGAAGACATCAGTGGTGTGTCTATGAAAATGTTGGAGCGGTTAGTGTGATTCTCTGCGTGCAGCATGTGACATTAGTGGAATATAAACTAGCACTCAGCAGCCGCGTGATTCTGGCTTGTGTGCTGTGGATGTTTACTTTCCATCCCAAGCGTCCCCTCAGTGATGTACCCCCCCAAGAATAAAAGACTCATCAGCGGAGGTGGGAATATGCAGGGAGCTACTTAATAAAATGCATGCATTTTCTAAAAGCAATCATCTAGAAGACTAGGAAATCGTATCAATGAAAAGCATCCATTGATTCTGGGCACCTTCAAGAACTATAAGAGCCCCTGTGCTCCCCTAGACACGGGATTTCTGATAGTCCTCGTTTCTTGCATTTTTTAAGCACCAATGAGCAAAAAAATCTGTATTGAACACTAAACACCCATCATAGTGTTACATGATAATGCTTCACAATTATTCAATGAAATATTGTTTACGCTGAAACATATAAAGGTCAATAGGTAAGGGCCACCGCAGTCTCAGCACCCCAGCTGCATGGCTTCATTGTATGATGGGAAATCCAGACTTGCATTCACTCCCTATCACTGCAGTTTTCCTCGACGTGATGGATTAGTGTCAGTCACGGACAGAATAATAAAAGCACAGCACCTCATAAATCAACGGCAGGCAGAAAGCGTAAGCGATTCTTGAATATCAACAAGCAAATACTGATCGGGCGCTGCTGCTCTGGACCAATGCATGGTATCCACAGGACACTGTCATCCCAAAACCAATGCTGGATTTTTAATGCGTAACAATCAAATTGCACCACATTTCATGAAAGTATCCGACTACATTTTCCAAGTAGGTCGACAACAGAACTAGAGGCAGACAGGGTGCCTTACATTGCGTTATCTCATATAACAACATACGCAAAAACAAATAGGTTAAATAAAACAAACAGCGCGGGAAAGTCACTTTACTAATTATTAACTCCTCCGCAGTCATCACCTAGATTATAAGCTTTATAGGTTGCTCCCTTTTTTTCCTTAGGCATGTGTGCTCAGTGTCCGGCTTCAGCTGTAAAGCCCTTTGTACATTCTTAGCGCTGGATGAATACAAACGCATGAACAAGGATTGCGAAGCATGACAAGCCTGGGGCAGTAAAGGAGTTAAAAAGCCCCGTGTTGACATCCCACTACAGAATTTCTCCCGCTGCTGATAATGTTACCATTTCACAGGGATAGACTAGTTGTGTCACGGTCACATAATATATCATCGGTCCTGTGGGATAACATTAAGGCAGCAAACTCAAATTACTGCTCTGGGGGCATTTCAGAGATATATGGGGCAGCATATTTGTTTTTTAAAGGAGGATATGTTTACTGAGTTCCCAGGTAAAGGGGAATCTCTGGGCTTTTATTTGCTGAAATTCTACAATTTCTAGAAGACTAAAGTATGTAAGGAAGCCATGGTTACAACTATACATACAGTATAAAGAATAACCATTAAATTGGGGCTACAATAATAATAATAAGATTATATTTATATATAATATGTACTATATACACATATACTAACATATATTATAAATATATATATATATATTATATATATATATCTACAGATATTATATACTTATCTATAGAAGATTATATTTTATAAATATATATATATATATATTACACACACATACACACAAACAGTATACAGGTTGATTCTTGATCCTGTAGAAATCCCTTTGCAAATATCATGTGAAACTGCATTTCATTGAGTGCCAGAAGAGCAATAAAAGCAAACAGGGTTCTAGTCCTGGGAACTATACGGCGTGTAATGGATGCAGGGGCTGATTAGCAGGCGAAGCAGAAGTGTCTGACAGGCATGTCACGGGTGTAAGGGTGCAGACATATAGTAGTACTGAGTATGTTAATAGGACACATGTAAGCCAGGTACATGTAAGCCAGGGGGAAGCTGGCTGCCATGTTCGCCGTGTAAAAGGCTGGCTGCTTGGCTGCAGTTGCCCGCTGCTTGGCTGCACTGGCACTGAGGGCACTGCTCTGGGTCTCTCAGTAGGTGTCGGTGACTCACCGGGACAGTGGTGGCGGTGGCTGCCGCCGTGTCCTCAGCTTCGGATAAGGAGGGAGACGGTCCATACACCGAGCTTCTTCTCCTTAGGGTCAGGCCGCTCCTCAGCAGGGAAGGCAGCTCCCGGAGTTTGTGCTTCAGCTGCGCCTGCTGCTCCCGGACACTGCGGCTCCTGCTCAGGGAGGGAAGAGCTGTGCCTGCGGTGGAAACGGCGCTACTGCTACTGCTGCTGCTATCCAAGGGGCACTGCATCTTCCTGCTGCGCACCTGCGCTACAGTCATACTGCTGCCAGGGGCTCGGGGCGCATGGTACGGGCAGCTCGGCTTCCCAGCACCGGGGACAGCTGGCAGGGACGCGAGCACGATGTATCTGCGGGCTGGAGCCTCACCTCCGTCTGTCAGACACGCAAACACACCCCTGCCTCCTGAGGGAGGGGACGGAATACCGCAAAGCCAGGGATCCAGCGCGCTGCATGTGGAGCCCAGTGCGGCTGCTGCAGTGCATTTCAGCAACATGCACGAGCCATTAGAACACACGTGGTGCATGCAAAGGCTTCCATTACACAAACATATGTGTTTATCATGGCCTCATCTCCAAGGTGATTCCAACATCAGCAAGGTAGATGAGGTACACTTCCCACCAGGCAGTGATATGTGAATGACATTCTACTAAATGCCCCATAAACAGCCATGACTTCTGCAAGCCTTGTCATGGACACTTATACACTGGTGTCAGGGTAGGGACACTGGTGTCATGGTATATAGACTGGCGTCGGGGTATATACACTGGTGTCAGGGTACGGACACTGGTGTCGGAATATATAGACTAGTGTCAGGGCATATAGACTGGTGGGGTACAGACACTGGTGTCGGAATATATAGACTAGTGTCAGGGCATATAGACTGGTGGGGTACAGACACTGGTGTCGATGTATGGACTTTGGTGTCGGGATATATACACTGGTGCTGGGGTAGCAACACTGTTGGGTTATGGACACTGGAGTCCGGGTATAGACACTGGTGCTGGTGTAAGGACACTGGTGTCGGGGAATGGGCACTGGTGTCGGGGAATGGACACTGGTGTTCGGGTGCAGACAAGCCTAGGTCCGTTGTGCTAAGATACCATTAGTGAATGTTTAACCAGCCAACATTACTTGCCTGTGCACTTGTCATCCAGTAGCTTCTCCATCATTCTGCGGCATAAGAATTACACATGCTCATGGTGTAGTCTTAAACCTTCCGAAAAATACTCTATCCCAGTGAACCTATACACTAATGCATTGTTTTGCAAATTGGAATATAGAAAAATGTGGGTTTGGCTAACTGTTCACCCTCAACATTTTACATGGTGAACTAAGAAACTGCTTTTGTCTAGTGACTAGAAAAGTGAACTTTAAAGGATTGTATCTCATGCATTTGTGAAGATAAATCACACTAAAGTGGATTTTGCTATATGTTTTAGTAAATACTATAGACAGCAATGAGGCGCCAGGTAAAACAACGCATGCGACATCTTTGGGCCGTGGGAGCAGTGGATAGCATTCCCCACTCCCTACCCATTTTCCCTCTCGTCCCCTACAAACTTGGGGCTAGCACCCCCCGTAAACATCATCAGTCACCCCAAAGAGGGAGGTTAGCCAGAGCCTGGAAGTTGTCAAGTATGTATATAGATACCAACCTAAGTGTCTCGTGATTCATTGATGTCCACATCTTGACACGAGCATGTGGACATCAGTAGAGGGCAGGGATGTCAGTGCCCCCAATGATGCTCTGATTGAAGGATTTTGGGCCGTTTCCTGAAATCTTTTTCTTTACTTGCAATTGCACATATGGCCAGTAAGATGCCCTAATATGTGTTATGGGCTATCATACTATCGATAGGCATGGCTAACCCCAAAAAGGGTAACAGGTGAAGATGGAAAGTATATGATGTGAGCAAATGCTGCTCCCCTTCCCAGACGTTAAATCCCTCACTTGGAGACTTCTAGTGAACCCCATCACGTTCATATTAACGACAACCAAAGAAAGAAAACATGGGTGAGATATAAGTAGAATGATGTAGGATGGAAATGCTCACAAGTGAAATATAACCTGACATGAGCTTACATTGCTTTAGGTTCCGTGCGTCACATTGAGGTATAACCCAATGATATGACATCATATCTTGATGCGCCGTAAAGAACAAGTCAAGGAGTTGTGATGGAGGTCTTTCAGCAAAAGCACAGACCTCAGTTGATTTCATAACTTGATGAGATATTCAGAGGGGGTCCCCTGTTCTCCCTAAGTAGCCCACAAGCCTTACTACCAATAAAAGTCAGGCAATGCCAAAATATTGTGACTGTTCCTGTATTCATGTGATAATGTGACTCACGGGAGAGACTGTGCTGCTCTTTACAGCAATGTTCATTATATGATGGGAAATCCAGACTTGCATTCACTAAATATTTATTTTGTTTGACTTTGCTTTAGGATCTAGTTTACACATGTAGCCTTGTTTCCCACACAAAGCATTTTTGTCCTTTTTCTGATCTCAGTGAAAATGAATATGACACACCTTGTCCTAAGGTACACATATAATTGCTTTTCTTTATCAATTTGATTATCAGACGAGCTGATAACGAGAGATCTATTTGGAGATAACGCACCTGGCGTTTTACTGAACAATTCTGACTGACTTTACAGTCTTTGTAAATATTTTCCAGACCTCTTCATAAATGATTATGACTCTATGCCGGATAGCTCTCTCCAGCAGCTCATGGTCAAACAACCATGTTCCTAGTCGTTTGGAGCCGTTCACCCTTCAAGAGGACGGAGTGCAAATCTTGTGCTTATGGGAAAATGGATGGATAGGGAGAAGTGCATGATGTAGTCAACTAATTGATAGGTTCTACAGCCTAGGCAGGGTTTCTACCTCCATACGCAACTGTGAATATACATATATAATTCCTTTCTCCGGTGCCGACACGTTCTGCCATACCTTGGACACCTGCCCTTCACACACCACCCTCGTTATTCCTCTGAGAGTGAAAATAAGGTTAGTGGAACATGTAATGGGAGCGAGTATATTCCCACCACAGTGCATTGTATTCAGCGCTGTAATAAACACTCGCTTTACGCTGATATTTCTCCTTTAAATGATAAGTGTAATACTCTCGCATTCTGGTTGTCAGAGCAACCAACACCCAAGTGCACTGGACTGTATAATAACGAGGAAGATGACAAGATTTTCCTGAGATGTAAACAAATCTGATTTTGTAACAGATGAGTTTTAGTATAATCCAATCTTTGATTTAGTTAACCGATTATGATTTAATAGAGAATTTTGCTTGTTCTGAACATCTTAAACAAATAAATGTTGATGCGGCTTTATCAATGTAATAGAATGTAATAACAACTGCCAGTATACACACGTTAGAGTGGGCTAAAGATTGTATCTGGCAACAAAAAAACATGGGTTTGTGTTTAAGGACGGGCTTAGGCATCTCCATAGTTAGTGAGTAGTAGTGTAACTGTATGTATGGGTATGCTAGTATCTGCGTGCCTGGGTATGTTAGTGTGTGTTTGCTTATGTGTATACATGTGTCTGGGTATGTTTGTGTGTCTGTGGATTTTTAGTTTGTGTCCAGGTATGTTAATGTATGTGCTTATGTGTTTGTTAGTGTGTGTGTGTCTGGGTATGTTAGTATGTGTCTGGATATGTCAGTTTGTGTGTTTGTTAGTGTGTGTGTTTGACTATGTTAGTTTTGTGTGTTTATCTAGTTATGTAAATGCATGTCTGTTTGTGTGTGTGACAGTGTGTGTAGGGGTATATCATTGTGTATGTTAGTGTGTGTGTCTTGGTATGTTAGTATGTGTCTGGATATGTGAGTTTGTGTTTTTGTAAGTGTGTGTATGTGGAAATGTTAGTGTGAATGTGTTTTTGTTAGTGTGTTTGTCTGTGTGTTCTGTGTAAGTTAGTGCGTGTCTGCCTATGTGTGTGTCAGTTCATGATAAGTTTCATTTTGGTTTTATTAATCATGATATCACATAATGTGGCTGTGATTTTGGTGTGTGTGGGGGGGTTGGATTACATCTTTGGACCTAGGCAGCACAATACTTTGGGCCAGCCCTATGAACAGATCATGCGCTTCCTCACTAGACAACATCGAGACTCCAAGTTGGGAGTTGTGGTCTATCCATGGTCCCTCTGTACTTCCACATGCCCCAGGATATACCACACCTCCCATCTTTCTTAACCTTTCCAAAGGGGGACAGTCATATAAATACAAAAAGGGCCTTGTCAACCAGACTACTGCCAGGAAGAGGTTATGTCAGGAGAAAAAGTTCAGAGTAGATAGAAAGAGGAGGGGTAATGTTTATTTAGTGAAAGATGAGGTCATATGCACAGGTGCCGGAAATCCCATGATCCTGGCGTTCTACTATCTACAGCTCTATGCTGCTGCTCTATAGGAACTCATTGAGTCATTCATTCATTCATAGCGCCAAAGCACAATACCTAAACAATGGGGAAGGTCAAATGGTGAAATCATGTATATTTTTAGAATTTTTATGACTCAGAACTATCAGCTTTAATTATATATAACCATTTTAAAATAAAATGTAAATTAAAAACAGTCCATCACACTATTGTTGATGCTTCAATAATTAAGCCTAAACTTTCATTTGTGACTGTAAAATTATAAGAATGAAACAAACTGAATGCAGCGAATGCATGCTTGGATAACAAAGCACATATTCTTCAGTCATTCATTCTTCCCTTGCAGAAACAGGATGCAAACAACTACTGTATGTACCCTTTCGAAAAAGCAAACATCATGTGCATCATGAAAAAAATCCTTTTTCCGTGTTTCGTTTTTTAAACCTTTATTTGTCACGTAGCAGCAAGCACAGTTTTTACCATAACATATTACAGGAAAAAAATGCTTCATTTAAACATGTTATACCCTAGCTTTACAAATCGTGCTAATTGGGTTAATCATGCTGGTTTTTAGTTAGTGAAATGGAAACGGTTACATTTCTTTGTCCATGGTGCATCTCACATCTCGCACTCCTCCACTAATGCCTCTTAGAACAAGGATTTTAATTCCAAGCAAACAAGTACTCTTAAAGAGAAAAGGCATAAGTCATTAAGAAACATAGTACAAGTAGGTGCACAATATGTATTCAGTTTTATAATACAAAATGAACAATGACTTTTTAAAGCAGGTGGGGATGGGGTTCATGTGGTTTAGAAGAATTTGAGGTCCATTTACTAAAGGGAGAGTTAAAAGACGCGTTTACAAAATACTTGTGTTTTAGCTCCTTGACATTATAAAGATTCAATCCCAGTGGCTTCTGCTGCAGGAAGAACTTGGTTTGTCCTATATAATGTATATTTAAGTCAGCGAAACATTTCAAAGTCTACTCACCAATTGAATTATGCATTATACAGGGCAATCTCTTCTTGCTGGAGAAATCCCCTCATAATGAATAATGAAGCAAGGGATTTGAAACTACAATTCTCATGTAGACTCCAATAACTCTTCCTTAAGTGAATAAGTCCCAGAGACTTTAGTGAGATGAAAAACAAAACTATAAACTGTGTTTTTAAATAGTCTTTGCATTGGATATCATCAATATCCACGGCCAGTGAACTTCTCGCTAAAGATAAATGCAAGCATTCAGAACACACTAATTTAAGATGTATCAGTTTCTACTTTTCCTGGAAAAAGCGTGAGGACGGAATTTCTGGTTCCAGGTCATTAGTAGACAAAAGCAAAACATCACAAGATTAGTTCTCATTATCGTTTCATTTATCATTGGTCTGATTCTCGGAATTCTTCCTTGATATGGTCCATATAATGCATGGATTTTTTATTTAATGGATTGGATTATAGACGATGATTGTACTCAGCTCGGCTAACCTTCACTTTGGCCACCACTGAATTCTCTGTTGATCCTGATGTGTATTTGTCTAGTTTGGCATGGGAATTGATAGAGAAACTTTCATTGTGCAATTGAGTAATTTATAAGTTATCAATTTGAGTTTCATCACTATCATCCTTATTTGGTCCTGTAATACTCCTGGGAAGCATATTAAACAAAAATATTGCAAAGTTGCATATTACATAAGGTATATTATGGGGGTATAAGGCATATCTGGCGGGTATATGGCATATCAGGGAGTATAAGGCATATAGGGCATATAAGGCATATCTGGGGATGACTGAGTGGCATATCTGGGGTATGTGGCATATCTGGGAGGCAGTGTGCTAAGCCTAGGCTCAAAGGTGCATAACTGGGGGGGGGGCAGGTTGGGATATTTTTTACTGTGCTGTTTGTTTTTAACCTCCAGTTTGCTTATTAAATTATTTTAAATAAATTAAAAATGTACATTTATTTTTTATCTGAAAATATAATCGTCCAACTAATCGATTATGAAAATAATCGTTAGTTGCAGCCGTACATTTATGTTCACACCTAGAGAGTACATTTTTATGGCTCCAAAATATAAGGATTTTTATGTGTAATACACATAAGCACATACCCTAACATTGTGCTGTTATATTCAAAATTCTTTTTTTTAAATGTTGTTATGTATATATATATATATATATATATATATATATACTTACCCTATTTACAGTTTCCAAAAAATGGACTTATTCCAGAGAGTAATAATATTGGTATGCTAGTCTTGTGGCTGCTCATTAACATATATATTAAATAGTTGATAACTCTTGACTGTGCATATGAGACATATACTTTGGTGAATCCAATAAGGTAATAATAAGAGGATACATTTATTACGTGGCAAATTAGTATGTTAATGCTAGAGATTAATGACATTCATATTAAATTGATAATACGCACATTATTTCAAACAATTTGGTTAACATGCTTATTTTGGTAAAAAAAAAGAATTGTCTTGCTGCTTTTAGACCTCACACACATTGGCAAAAAGTGGAAATTGATAACCACACAATTTAATTAAGAATCACAAGGCCAGAAAACCCACTAATTAACAGCTTTGGCAGAAGGATAATATAAGTCCCTACAGCCGTTGCATTGCATTGGGGGACCGGGATATTGGCTTTTTTCTGTAATTGTTTTGTTACTAAAAGAGAACACTGTGTTTGTTGTTATATCACTGGCTTTTTGATGCACACTGTACTTTTGGGTCTATTTACTAACTTGACTGACCACGCTCAACTCTAGCCGCATGCCCTCTCATGTTGGCTGATTTACTTATCTGCGAGAGCCTACAATCCAAGTTTTTTCAAATTACAGGTGAAGGGATGCAAGTTCAATGTGATCTTGCATGTCTTCAATCTAACTCGCAAAATTACAACCCCCACTCCGCTATACCCTTTTGCTCATCTTTTTGGTTCAAGCTGTTTGGGGGCACTGACAAGCTGCTTAATTGCAAAAACTGACACAGAAAATATGTTTGGGTGACCTGGCAAGCTGTTTGGGGACAAATATGGCACAGACAAGCTGTTTGGGGGCACGGACACAATTTTCAATATGCACTCTACCTTTACTGCAGCTTTTCTACCACCTTGTTGTCGCACTTGCTGCTGCTGCTCAAGTCCGCTCACGTCTGTGCGATCGAGTACCAGCGCGCAGACTTAATTTAGTATCCAACAACGCCTCTGCCCGTCTGCGCTTGGTTGGTGAATAGACCTCCTTGTGTTTTATGCTGAAATAAATCCACCTAAGTGCATACAGGAGCTCAATGTTTTGAGACACAGCCAGTTGATTATATACATGGGGAGTGGGGATCCTGAACACAGTTTGAGTGGACACAATAGTGTTATACCACTGAATTAAGGCAACAAAAAGATGTTTCTCTATTCTGATATATTATTCTATTATTTTATGAATGAAAACTAAAGAATATTAGTCCATTGACCACAAGCTCAGTGCCAGTGGCAATTCAATTAATAATGAAATGGTTTTCCATTTTATAAAAATTAGACCAACAGGTAAATTTTTGCTAAAGGACTGAGACGACCCTTCTTAATGCATGAAAAAACCCAGGAAGTTTACAAATAAGAAAATGTTTATTCTTTCCCCATGATATCTTAAAACTCACTATTTAGGGACTAAACAACCTTATGAGGAGGAGAAATCATGTGTCTCTTCAATTGCATAGATGACTCTTTCTTTAACTATTCCTCATGTGGATTTGTTACTGCAATTAATGAGAATGCTGGGTATGACATGATATCTGGCATGTTCATTTCCTTCAAATGCAAATTTGCAAGGATCCTCCTGATAGATACAATTGGTAATTTCATTTTGACCATTCCCTATTCAAATAATTGGTTTTGAAGCAATTTAAAGTATACAGGTGCCCCAGAGGGACTCCAGAACTCCCAGTGAATTTGGGACAAATTGCATGATATCCCAGTTTATTCAGCTCCTGAAAATGGTTATCTATTTGATTTTTTTTATACTGATTCATTCACTGTTTCTGACATGCTTTCACAAGAGTGTTAAAATATACCATTCTCTTAATGCAGAGTAATCTTTTATAGTCAAATGTATATTAAGTTGGAATATCAGAGCAAGTTGCACTAAATGAAACATAGTTAACAACTATGAGATAACAAACATAAGTGTGCTGAGTGAGAACATTGTCACATCTCAATTGAACTTGGGTTATCTTGGACCTTAGTGCATTCTTTACATCCACCACAAGTGCAGAGGAAATTAGCCTTGAATATCAGTTCTGGGCTGTCATTGTGAGCAAGATCAGACTGATTAGGTCACTAGAGATTTTTTCCTCTGTAACGGCACAAGTGAGTTAAAACTTGAGATGCTTCTGAGCAGGCATGCACCATAGGGCAGGCTCATTAAACAGCTGACAGTTCTAGGTTGAGTTGTTCTCAAACCTTTGTGTTTGTTAAGTTCAGATCTGCAATGTCATTGATTTGATTAGTTCAATATTCTTGGTCAAAATGTAATTTATCCACTTTAGCGTACTGTTCATTCAACCACACTGGGGAAGAAAAACATTAGGTGTTTTGCACATATATTTTCTTACTAAATTAAAGACAAGTACAGCTGGAAATGAGCATTTGGCTTATAGCTTTTGTCTTTTCTTAAATTTGATACATTTTATAAGATACTTTATTAGTCACATAACCCTTCAAAGCCTAAAAGGTATCTTTCTCGGATGGGGTAGGCACTTGTCAACAGAAACAGTCGAGTCCTGTAAACCTTGTGGGACTTTACATTTTGTCTATATTGGTCCCATGAAAGTTTTCAACTTTGACTAAAAACAAAACATGAGCTCCCTTTATACTCAATAGAAAAGACCAACCAGAATATGGTTTTAGCATGGATATGTTTAGAATTGTTGACCTTGTTCTCCCTCCTTTTTCTTTGTTTGATTTCCAAAGCAAGCCAGCTACGGCTGAGTACATAGATGTTTGCTGAAACGCTGCTTTTACTTCCTCTCAATATAATACCACAACATAGTTCGTAAAAATCTTCATTGTGAATATCGTTTTTTTACCCACTGTAATTTTACAGAAAGCTATCAGCGTTCCTACTCCCTATCAGCGTTCTACTCCCTACTGTTAGACCACCGGTGACCAAACACCAAGACATTTCAACCTCATTAATGCTGGAATTACAGAAGGGAGCTTATGGGTTCCCAATGTAGAGGTGTTTGAGATAATGGGGCCTAACCACACATCCCTGCTTGTCAGGAGGCTACAAGCAGAGTGGAAGGGCTAGTCCAGTTTTCTGAGCTAGGCTGGAGACCGTCTCAGAGCTGATTTGACTAATGCCTTGTCAAAACAAACAGCCTCCGCTATTTGCAAGGTTGTCCTCATGCACTAACTCCCTCACCCTCACTTATAGCTCATGTTTGTAGGCCAGGTTTCCTAAGTAGTATCCCAGTGGGTACATGTAAAAGTAGGGCAGTTGTGATAATGTGTCCCAATGTATGAATTTAATGACCTTGTTTCAGGCCATGCTTCTGCCTTAGTACCTGCTAATATATACTCAAGCAGCTGGCTGTGACACCATACCTGGGAATTCACTGGGTTTCGCCCAGAGGCTCCAGGTGAAGCGCCGCTTCTCTGGGTCACTAAGGGAAAACTCTGGGTTATAGGAGCGGTGTTGGGGGATGCCCCACTCCCTGCCCACTTTAGTATCAAGGGGTGCATTCCTTTGCCTGACAGTCCAGCCATTTTGTACCAAGGGATCTGCTTACTTATTTTGTAGACCATGTATAAAAAGACACTAAAGTTCTACATGATTTTGTAGGCTTCAGGACATGGCAGAGGTAGTTGTCAGGGGGTGGGCTCTGGGTTCATGGTAACTACATTTTACAATTCTCGTGCACTGTTTGGTAAGTAGCAGGAGATGTAAAACATTTCTATTTTTTTTTTCGTCATGGGTGTTTCAGGGGAGTCCCCCAGAAAATAGGGATATTTGCTTGCCCTTGTGTGGCTTTAACAGAGGTGCAGCTTCAGCAGCTCCATGGATGCACATGGAATGTCCTGACAAAGTGCTTCTATGTGCAATCATACATGCAACAGATATGCATACGATAAAGAGTACAACGAATACGTTTGTACATACGGTAATTTTTTTACCTACTTTGCATTTGATTAAATTTCTCTTGTACTTTATTACTTTTTTAACATGTCTTTTTTTTTCTTTTTTTTATTTCTTAAGTATACAGAAAGAAAAATAGAGTCGGGGGGTGGCATTAAGGTCGGTGCATTGTATATAATAATGTTTGCACAAGTTACAATTAAACTTGCAATATTGTTATAACATTTCCTCAATTCTGAAGGCACATGAGAGAAGAAACAACACAAATGTGTGGAATATGTGTATTTTTGAGGATGTATATGGAAGAAGAAAAAAAATGAGAGAACGACTCCAATGGTGTAACGCTGTCCAGGTCAAAAGTTGGGACTGTCCTTGGGGTCATCAAAGTCACAAATGAGACAAATAAGAAAAATGAGACAGAAGTCCATAGACAGTACACGGCATTATTGCAAAATGAACTTAAATATGCCCTTTACATGAAAATAATGCTGGAGGGGTCCTGTAAACACAAGACAAACTCTTTAGTGCCGCTATGGAAACAAAGCCTTTGAACCTATGATTGCCCTCTCAGGCCAGAATTAATGTGACATCAATAAAGGCAAAGGAATTATTTGCCATTCGATGTGATACGGAGATGGTTTCCAGGCAGGTTAAGGGCATTAACGTTAATAAGGATGATGTTTCGACAGAAATGAAATTAGTAAACATTTTACAGATTCTAAACCATTTTAACATATTTTAACATAACACAGACTGTTGTTATGTTCAATTAATATATGGTTGTTTTATTGACAAAGGCACTTTTGGAACAGAATAGCAGGCATAATCTTGTCCATATTAATTATGATAGTGCTCAACACTACTTAAACTTTTAACATAAAAAAATGTTTATGGTAGAGATCCATTCACTATAGCTCAGTAGATGTAGATTGATCTATTGGAAGCATTACAATGTCACCTTCAGCACTTGGAAGAGGATTACAGATATTGTTGTGCTGTTTTTCCTGGACATATGGCCAGGATGAGATCAAGCTACAAGGTTAGAAAATTAGGCTGCCCGCCATAAACCTACATTTCCACTTCCACACAGCTGTATTATTCCCGGCAGAGCCAAAAATGTCAGACAAGCAAATATCAGCAAAATGATGTTTTCTTTGTCGACAGATGGAAAGTGGTCAGTTTCATGTAATCATAGGTGACTACGCCATATCCAAGAACAGCAAAAGACAACACAGACATTAAAAGAACCACATCAAAAAACAATGCTTACAAGAACCGATTTCCCCCCAGCTTCCATGAACTTGCTCACTGTAACATATCAGCTCTTCCCACGAGTTTAAGCAGGAGACCAGAGAATTTGTGTTTTCCAACACATGTTTCCTGGTGATGTGTTCTGATCTTGAAAACCACAATACGGGATCTGGGAACATTCCAAACTTTAGTAGTGTATCACATATAATATATATTTCTGAACAATATTGCCTTCAACGTAAGTATTTCAAATGGTGTATTGATCACATTATAATGATTGCTAGAATTGCCAAAGGCACCTTTATAAAGGGCATGTCAAACTTTTTAGTATTTCTTTACCATGATATTTACCCTTTGTATAGGTTTGTTTGGGTATAGGACCACCCCAACTGGCATATTTGGTGAGATTACCCCAAAGTAAAATACACCTGGAATCACTATTTATCTTTATAACACCACTCATGTGTCCACTTTAGGTTAATACAGGGTAATTTATACAATTTATTAGTCAAACCACTAGAAAGAAATATAACTTATTATTATATTAAGTTGAAGACTCAGCACAGCCTCCATAGACTGTATTAGAAGGCGCTATGCACCTTAAGGCCCTCTCCATCCGCATCCTGGCATGCCTCTGGCAAAAGCCCCATTCAGCTTTGAGAAACAAGCCTGACCTTGCCCGGGACAGTCTCGGAATGGGACTTTAAGTCCCGAGTAGCCTCAGTTGGGGACAATGCATTGTCCCGTAATTGAAGTGCCGTTTTTATTGACGCGGAGGAGAGAGAGGGGCACCGAGCGGTCGCTCATTAAGTTTTTAGCAACCACTTGGCGCCCCTCCTCTGCAAGGCCCCTAGCTCGGTTGTGGTGCCAGCATGTCATGCTGAGCACCAGAATATCACATCATATTCCGGCGCTCAGCAGTGAAGCAGTGCGCACCGTGGCAGAGCAGGGAGACAGAAGCCTCGTGCTCTCACTGCAGGACTTCTGGAAGTAAGTGAACTATAAAGGGGGGAAAGGGTAAATAACAGGGATGGAGGGAGAGGGGGTAGATAATGAGAAGGGAGGGAGAGTTGGGTAGATAGTGAGGAAGGAGGGGGTAGATAGTGAGAACAGTCGGAGAGGGGGGTAGAAAGAAAGGGGGTAGTAAGAATATTGAAATAAATAAAGGGTGATATTGAGTGAGAGAATAAATGAACTAGTGCGTGGATAAATTGTCTGAATGAGGGAGTATGAATTAATGTGTGAATGAATTGTCTGAATGAGGGAGAGTATTAATTAGTGTGTGGATGAATTGTCTGAATAAGGGAGATATGATTATGTGAATTAATTATGTGAATGAAAGTGTGAATTAGTGAGTGACTGTAAAAGTGTTTGTGTGTTTCAAAGATGTATAATTGATTTGTGGAAAGGTAAAGATGGCACAAGCAGGGTCCTTGAGCCTTGGGGTCCAAGATGGCACAGGCAGGGTGTTTATGCGACAAAAATGCCATAGGATGGACTGTTTGGGGACAAAGTTGACTCGTGCTTGGGACAAAGATGGTCTTATGTGTGTTATCTGGGTGCTGGTCAGGTTCTATGTGGGCAGTGTTGACACCAGGGCTGGCTTTGGGGTTTACAACCTGTGATCTATGCCTTTAATTTAGGGGGGTTTATCTATACCTTTATTGCTGAGTTCTGTAGTGCTGTTTCCATGTGTTTTTTAATCTATACCATCAGTGCTGAGTTCACATGTGAATTTCAGTTGATCTATACATGCAAAACCGGGTTTTGTGTGTTAATGTGTTGATCTATCTCTGTTATGCAATGTTTCCATACATTATTTATGTATGTAGGTTTGTATGTCTTATTCAGTTGATCTATACATGCAAGTGCTGTTTTATGTGTTGTTTATTTGATCTATACCTATTTTGTGGTGCAGGAGCGGAGTGAGTGATTGCATGCTAGGGAGCTTGGAGCAGGGCCCAAGGAAATGATTGCGTAGGGTCCAATTTCTTTCAGTATAAAATGTATTGGCAGCAGGGTCTAATATTTATATATATATATATATATTATTAATAGCAGGGGCTAATATTTTATATATGTATTTTGGCAGTAGGGGCTAATATTTTATATAATATATATATATATTGGCAAGCAAGGGGCTAATATTTTTAATATATATAATATATTATATATAATATATATATATATATATATATTGACAGCAGGGGCTAATATTAAAGAAACTGACAGTTCAGCCGTTATTTTGAAGTCATATTTCAATCATAGTCTTTACTTCAAAGAGATAAGTACATATTATGTAGTTAAAAATGCAATATATATATACATCTGTGTATGTGATCTCATGGGTTTCATAGTGTGTCCCTGAATGGCAGAAATAAAATGTGGTCACCCTAGTCTGCACCCTGCCATATGCCATTGCTAGGCCCAGCCACAAAGTCAGCGCCCAGTGTTAGCCCGAATCAAAACAGTAGCATATAGTATATTTGCTATATAGCCATGTATTCATAGCATACAATGTAAACATTTACCTATATAGCATAACAGTTTCTTTGTATTTGTTTCACTTTCTATTTCTATCTCCATACGTAATGTGCTTGCATTGAAAGCTCAAGTCATTCTTGTGTAATATTCTCAAACCTTATTCCACTCCCATGCAAGATCAGACCTGGTGGAGTAATAAATGACTATTAACATGACAGCTTGTACAATATATACATATCATTAATATGTTGTTTGACAAGTAGCTGCTGCCAATTTGTATTTACTTCAGTTCTTCCTCTCCCTTTATTACTTTTACAAACCTTTTACATTTTTAGAATGTAATATCACATAAGCTCAGAGCCCTCTCGAGCAACATTTTATTTCAGAAAATGTAGACTGGTAGTTTAATACTACATACAGCCCACAAATCTTATTAAGTAGTCTAATAAGAATTCTTTACGCGTACCTAAAAGTATTGAAGGACACCCCTCTACTGTCCCCATTTTGTGCCAGTTTTAGCTGCTTGTAGGAGTTTGTCAGGAAAGCTCTTGCATTTAAATCAATGTGAGCATTTTCTGTACATGCATGCGTGTGGTCTCATTAGATCACCTGGAGCACTCACACATGCCTGCACTAGAGTTTGGCTGGAAGAGAGTGCTTCTGTGCAGCCACATTTGGCTACCTGCTCCATGCACTGCATTTAATGTTCCATGCTTAGAGAACTGCTGATTGGTTAATGGCTAAACAGCAACATTCACTTCTTCCCCAACAGATCCACCACATTTAAGTGTAAACAAGAGGCATAGGCATACCTGGGAACTTCTTGGCTCCGGCTACCCCGAGACTACCCTTGCGGGACACGGCCACGACTGCACACTGACTTCAGCGGGGGTCCGGCTGACGTTGGTGAGCGGTCCCGCTGATGTCGGGGGCATTCCAGCTGACGTCGAGGGGAAACACCCCCGTGTAAAGGGAAAAATAGCCGGGGAGCGGAGGATTCTGGTCTTGACCCGGAGAACTGGAGGAGCAGGGCTCACCCGGCAATCTCCGGGTCAAACCCGGAGAGTTCCCAGGTATGGGCATATGTCTTTAGCTGAAATAATTTGTATTTGCCCAAACATGCAAGGCTGCTGCAGGGGAAGTCACACTACCCTGCAGAAATATAAACAGCAATTGCCACAGTTTCCCAGTTGGATGGACAAACTCGATTCATGTAATTTCTGCCCTGCTAGATCTGCCCAGTCCTGAAGCATGTAGCTAAAAAACAAACACGTGTCCTCTATAGCATCCCTCACTACAGAGCTCCAAACTGCCTCTGGAGGGAACATCAGCACCAACACTGCGCTTAATGAAATGAGTTTCCATGGCAGAGCAGCTGCACACAAGCTGAAGATCACTATGCAGAACGTCAAGCGTCAGCGTGGTGTAAAGTGGTGTAAAGCACATTGTCACTGGATTCGGGAGCAGTGGAAACATGCTTTCTGGAGTGATGAATCAAGCTTCACTATCTGGAATTTCTGATGGACAAATCTGTGTTTGGCTGATGCCAACAGAATTCTACCTACCAGAATGGTGGAGGAAGTAAGATGGCCTTGGGCTGTTTTTCAGGGTTTGGGCTAGGCCCCTCAGTTCCAGTAAATAGTAATGTTACAGCTTTCAAAGACAGTTTAGATTAGGCAATGGCATGCATCCAGTGTTGTGGCACCAGCTTCCAGAACGCCATTTCCTATTCCAGCATGCCCCAATAAATAAAGTTTTTGTTTGTTAATCAGTATAATTTTTCGGAGATATATGGTTTAAAAGTTTTTGTAAAGAAAGCTGGGACTGATGTCTCAAGAGGCACATCTATCAATACTTAATCAATTTACAACTTCTTGATTTCTCTCCATTCTCCTCCTCCAACACTTATGAACCCAATCAATATCAATTAGCAACTTAACAATATAGTAATATAACTTAATGAGGAGGAATAATCATACAGATCCTTCGAACAGCAATTTTATGATAGGGTGACCATTGCGACATCTATCTTCCATTGATCCAACTCCTTTCTTTCCCATATTCAACTGGTTGGGTCTTTTCCTTGTGTTTGCTTCTCTATTTGTTTAACTGATACATTATTGTTAAAAATCTCTAACAGCTGCAATGTCACTTCACTCAATTTGTTATTGAAACTTATTTTTCTGCAGGCGCTAATGTTGACCAACCCAAAGGAGGATGCTTCAGAGTGAGCATGAGGTGACCTCTAGGGGAACCTCACCAAGGCAGAAAAATGGAGCAACGAAAGACCCAAAGCTATTCATTGAATGCTATGAACTTTGCCACTGTGATTGCCTGGTCACAAGATCCTGGGAAAGCATGGAGAGTTTCTGGAGGGAAAAACCTCATCCAGTGCACCATATAAAAATAGTCCCTACTTTTTATAACTTTTTTTTTCAAATTTTTGTTTACTTTGTTTCTTATTAAGGTTTTTTGAGATACGACAGTTCCACTCTCCACAAGGAGACACATATTAAAAGCAATGAATACTTTCGCAAAAATAATGAGGGGAACAAAACAGTGATTTCAGTGAAATATTGTATATACATTGAATAATACTTTTATTTTAAAAAATGACAGCTTCAAAAGGCTTAAGTGAGCACTAAGAAGCATTGGTGCTCATTTGACTTGCTTTCCCCCTTTGCACAGCAGTGGCCTATATTACGTCCCTGACTTTAGTGATGTCTTTATAAGCTTAGCCAGCCCAATATATTGTCACCATAAAACCATAAAAGTGACAGAAACAAAGATCACTAAGATATTATCTATTTGATTATAGTGGTGACAAGAACAAGTTAAAATGTTTAATTAATGATCAGGTCAAATTATCACATAGGTGACTTTAACAAAATAATGCTGACAAGTTATATAATGTCATTGACATTTGAGGAAAGTACTCTGAGTCTTACTAAGATATTTGATATCATTGAGTAAAGCTTGAGTGAGTAGTAGCCAAAGCCAGCGATGTTCTTATGGATGCATGTTTCTGACATGAACCTGACTTGGTTAAAATGAGGGACCTGAGATCTACCCCTTGGTCCTTTACCATCTCGCACACGCTTTCATTTAGTATATACTTTGTATGTGATAGCATATAGCTGTTTTTTGAATCCAGTATTCCAGAGATTCTATTTTGGGATTGGCTACATAAAAAGTATAATAAACTAGGATCTAGCTTTTAAAAAATCCTCATTAAGTACAAAGTAAAAAAAAAATTGCAAATAGAAGCTAGCCATACTACCAGATAGAAAATAAAACAATTTGCATGCTATAAAAAGTTTGAATTTTCAGTTTCATACTATTGTCAGCTATAGGATGTAAATAAAAAGCACATTTATTTAGCCTAGTCAAACATAGTCTAATTGGTAACCACATATACGGGATAAAGCCAGCCAGTAGGTGTCACCCTCAGAGCATCTAATATATTCTTCTAAAATATAAAGGAGTCTGTGGTCTTCATGACATATTGTTGGATCGACCACACTAATGCCCAGTGAATCGGTAGCCTATGCCCCCTTCTACTTACCATTGTTTAGCATGGGGCAGATCCCATCCTTTAACGCGAGGCTACCAAATGGATATACAAAGCTGGACGTCCCATAAGTGTATCCACCAGCTGGCTGCAGATATGTCATTGTATTATCCCATAAAATTAGCATTTGTTTTATTTAAAGCCATTATATATTGTATCTCAGCGCTCTCACTTTTTGTTTCATACCTGCTAACAAGCCTGGAACTTCAGCTCTCTCAGCCCTTACGTTAATCCAACTCTGGACTGGTCTCCAGAACACAATTCAGTATTTCTGTACCCCTAACCACTGCTGTCTTCTCTGTAAGAATGTGCGGCCAAAAAAATATGCGAGTTTGGTTTAGAATGTGACACAACACACCAATAATGACACATCTAAACAATATATCAAACCATTTGTTACTTTGCAATCATTTACAAAATCAACAAACATATAAACGAGCAGGAATTAAAATTAGACTTGGCACCTTAAGGTCAGCTGCAGATAAATGGCATTTTTGCGGAAACCTTACATGCAGCTACAGGCTTACACTGATGGCCAATATTATATATATATATATTATATATATATATATAATATATTATATATATAATATATATCTATATATATATTCAGTAACTAAGCAATTTAGGTCCAAAAAAGACACAAGTCTATCACGTGAACATTCCTGTTGATCCCGAAGAAGGTAAAAAAAAAACAACATTGATTGGAAAGTGATTTCCAATTGTTCCTCAAAAAGGGGGAAAAAATCATTCCTAAATCCAAAATGACAGATCTGATTTCTCACTGAATCCACAAGCTATAATATATAATATTTATATCCCTGTAGATTCTTCTTTGCTAAAAAGTCACCAAGCCCATATTTAAAGGCACCTATTAAAATGAACAGCGCTATGTCCTTATTGTGTAAAGAGCTATTTTCACTGCTTTAAGTGAAAATTCCTTTATTCATATGTGAATGGATTACGTCTTGCTCTTTGTACAGTCATATTAATAACCAGGTCATCAGAGAGCAGAGGGGATTGTTCCAAGTATGTTTTTTTTTTATAATCCTATCATATCCCCCTATAAGACACTTTTTTATGTTTGCTCCTTGCTCATAAATGTATGTAAATCCCCCTTCTGGACAGCTTTTGCAGCATATTTCTAGAAAGGATGATCTCCAGCATTAAGAAACAATCACATCATTTTTTTTTCTTGACTGTCTAGTCTAACTAAAATTAAAGTCCCTCATCTTAGCTTCAGCATAGATCTGCTTTAAGAGGATAGTATGCTAACCAATTTGCTATATTGATCCCTGAATTTTTTTTTTCAATATTGTACCTTGAAAGGGATTGAACATTCAACAGAACTATTTAACTCTTAGCTTATACTGGCCTAATGTAACAATATCAAAAGGTACTGACAACAGAAAAAAGTAATAAGATATTTTGTGGCACATCAGTATTGTGCTATTTTCTTTAATTGTTCAAATAAGACATGTGTTTAATTTCCAACCCTAAGCATCAGATTACTTGTGGCGGCACAGTACATAATACAGAGGTAGTACCATCAATGCCAAGTATTTCTCCAGAAAACCACTTCCCACACAAGGCTGAGTTCATAGTTTTAGGCATCTAGAACATCCTGCGAAGATCACTCAGTTTAAAGTCCTTAAAATCACAGTAAGAACAGAATTAAGAGTCAAATCTATCAGAGTTTATACAATATAACCAAGGTCAGGTCTGAGAAAGCAAGTTCTTGAACAGAAATGTTGACAGAGAGTGAAAGATCAGAATTATATCATATGGTCATCTCCTATATTGATGTACTCAGAAATTCATTTTATTTTTTTATGGAATAACAGGACCCTAAAGTGTAGTTGGGTAAAACAAAATAAAGGGTCAGAGAGAAATAAATTGATTAATGCTTTTCATGCCTTTAGCAGCCAAAATAGTCCCTAAATCAACAACTGTTGAATTACCATGTAGCTCTTCTTTTTACTCTTTCCAACTTAATCACATCCTTCTTGCAATCTGGTGCCCCAAACTGTATATTCTACATGAGGTCTAACCAATACTGTGATATGAAGACGTGGTCATATTTTCAGATCTTGAATTGATGTATAGCTTTATTAATTAATGCTAATAATTTTAGCCTTGCTAACTGCTTCTTGGCGTTATGTATGGCTTGGAGTCTGCCAGCACCCCAAAATCTTTTTCAAGTGATAATTTCCCCAACCTGACCCTATTTATGCATACATTAGCATTGATTTGTATTATCCAAATGCTTAACTTTTCATTTAGCAATCATCAATTATTATTAATCAATCATTATTAACATCCTACACAATTTATGGCCATCTGCAAAATTGGAGTTTTGCTATCAATAACCTCTTTTAGGTCATTATTATACAGCACTAGGTTACGACATAAATATATCACTGGTTGCTGGGCACACTCCCTTAGCCAGTAGTTGCCATTCCTCCCATGGTAATGGGAAACCCCATAGGAAAAGATCACCCATTTAGTTAGTAAGTTCCCAGCCATGTTTATACATTTCCGTTCTTGCGTTATTTTTAGTGAAATATTTCTTAGCTACTTTCATTCAAGTTGTTTCTTACATCGGTCGGTAGTTTTACTTTCATGAAATAGTATTGGTTGACGTAGCTTCTGGGCACTACTATAATGATTTTTATTTTATTAAACTGGCTGCTTGCCATACTGTGAGGCAGAATTCCCAGGTCCAGTTATGAAACTTTAGTATCATCAAAGCAGGGAGTTCAACAGTGGATTGACGTAGGGGAAATCAGACTCACTAGGATTGTTTTAATACAGGATATAAAGAGAGGAAGTGAGAACAAATGATTCACTTTTAAAATTACTGATTTAATACATACCCTTTTCTGGGCCACAAATAGTTGCCATTTTTTGGCATTTTATTGTATAATATGTAATACATCTTTGTGTTAGACCATTTGTTTTTAAATATTTTAAACATAGTAATACTAATAAAAATAAGAAAATGGCACATTTGTTGGATAACCCGACTAACAAATCTTTGGTTTTGATTAATTTTTCAATTTGGCATATAGGGAGGAATATTTTTTACCATCATGTAATGTGAAGGGTTGCATAGTCTACCTTAACCTAAGTATCTATTCTGAAGAATCCCCCTATGAGTTTACAAAGAGGACACCATGCAAATGTAACACCTTAAATCCCTTCCAGTGCATGGGAAATCTCCTCTCTGACAGCTGGAACCATGGGAGGTTGGCACCTTCTGGCCAGGGGTGGAGGCAGGTAAAGCAAGTGAGCCCATGAGCCTCTTGTCCCCCTCCCAGAAGCACACATACGCACTGGCACACATATTTACACACGCTCTCACACTTAGACAAACTTACACACTCACGCTTACACACTTACACTCATTCACACACACTTACAAATTCATGCTCACACATCCTAACATATACTAACACATACAGAATTATGCAAGCCATTAACAAAGGAGAAAAGACAAAGAACCAAAAATAAATAAAATGTAACCTTTAATGAATCCATATTAAATTATTATTATTATTACTTGCATAAAATTCAAAATTAAACACAACACACATGAAACAGTGTACATGTGGCTAAACGATTTAGGCTAAATTGCCTGGAATTCTGTTCTAAATGTTTAAACTTTCATCTGATTTACAGTATTTTGCTGTGTCTGCTAATGCCATGTAGCATGAAATGGGAAGCTGTCGTTATAAATTAAGAATGATAGCTTCCTGTTGTTCAGATAAAATACCACTTAATTCCTAATGTTTATTCTGCATGTCACTCCTGTGAGTTAATTTGATGACGCCAAGATTTGGTTGACAATTTATGGAGAGATCTGTAATCTTAAAAATGCTGTTTTTTCACATATTGTTTAAAATGGGCAATTTTTTTATTAGGAAATTAAAGGGAAAAAATGTAATTTACTGGAATTTTGCTTTACCATTTGTATTTGCAAAATGGAGAGAGTAATAATTTGCCCAAAAAAAGGGCAAATCCAATTGATCCAAGTCTTATCAATTTCCTCCTCCACAAGGCTAACAAATAAACCCACTATAAGAGCATTAGATGAAGGGGGCATAAACATTGAAGGATGTTTTAGACAAGAAAAGCCAATAGACCTAGCTGATATATTTTCATCCATCTATTCTTTTTTTTTCTGAAAGTGAATAAGCCATAATAAAACACAATATGCCAGCCTTCTCTACAACAATAGCTATGTAATTAGAGAAAAAGGGCACCTTCAATTAACAAAAAAACAGACCAGAGCAAAAAAAAACACAGAGCAAGCAGTAATTTCCATAGAAATAGAGGCTCCTAACACTTAGACAAAAATTATACAAATGAGAAAATGTGGATCTGTTCATCTGATCTTTAAAGAAGTCCATTACAACTTCTAAAAATAAAGGATGATGCCGTGAGAATAAAATGACAAAAATAATTAGAAAAAACATTTTATTTCAAAAAATGATGTAGAGACAGAGAGAGAGAGAGAGATACCCAAATTATACAATCATTATCTCAGTTCTCCTTTTTATTTCATTGGAAGTATTCTCTCAATTAGCTGACCAACACCTTATCTGAGTAAGAAGAAAAGTTCATCATGAGGGTGGGTTCTCTCGCTAATCTGCTATCAGAATGAACATAATTTGGAAAGGGGTAATTTCTATTTCATTCTTAATCATCTATCCAAATCTACATGTAAGTAGATCAAAAGGTGTGATTTTGTGACAAATGGAGTTCATTTTAATACATTGCATTAGTTTGGGTATAAGCTGGGTCAGTTAAGAAATAATTATTATTAACACAATGTATGAAAAGACAAAAAAACACCAGTGGGTATGTACTACCACAATAAAAAATCAGCAAAGTGTATATATATATATATATACGCCAGCAACCTCCAAAGCGATATCGGGCTCGCTGATGTGGAGATCTCCAAAATATAGGAGCGAAATAAACAAGAAAAGCCAAACAGCGCATAGATTAGAGGAATAAAAGTCCGCTTGTACCAAAAACATCTAAATCCTCAATGCATTTTTTCATCAGGACCCGCCTGGATTTCTCAGTAGAGTAGAAGGCTTCACCCTCTCTGTACACAGCAATTTGTACTAATTCAGCGCTGTACAATGGGTAGATAGGATTTAACAAGTAGTATATAACTTACAGAAAAAACAGATGAGGAGGGCCCTGCTCAAACATTTTTATAATCTGGGGGGAGTTAGGGTGTATTACACAATAGGTAATGTTACTACATAGATTGATGACATAGGAGAGCCTTTGGAGGGGACTGACTGGGAAGGTATTTGGAAAACTATATCTCAAGTCTCAATTTGTGTGACACTCAAGGAACTCAAAGCCTATAAGACAATGATGCGGTATAGGATCATGATACAACTCTAGGATTGGGATATCATATCTCTTTGAAAAGTTGTCATAAAGGCACTTACCCTAATATGTGGCAGCCTTGCCCACACCTTTTACATTTTAGGAACATAATGGTAATGCTGACTCACAAAGGATTTCAAAACCTGACCCTCTTCATCCTTGAATGTTTCATTTATCCAAACCTAGTTATATTCTTCCTTAACATGAAAACAAACTATAGACCAAAACTAACCTAATTGCACAGCAGACAATATCAGAAGGTATTTGGGAAAGAATCATCATAAATTGACTGCTCTACTTCACCAGCTGCGTAAATCTTTCAAAAAAAGTTGGTTTATTGTGTTTATGGCCCTAAACTTAAGTCCTCACCCCCCTTTTAACTCTCTTCCCCCATTCTTCAGAAATATGTTGCTATTGTTCAGTCTTACGTTTCTCTTTATTATATTTTAATTATATCTCTTAAATGTCAAAAACACATTATACATGTTTCCTTTTTCCCTTTCATTTCATTGCACCACCATTCTGACTAATAACAACTAGAATACACAATATATGTGCAAGTAAATACACACTGTATGTACCAACATTTCAAATCTCCAAAGTGAGATATGGCAAAGAAATGTGAAGAACAATGAAAAAAAAAAAAAGTCATGCATTTGCACACACAATGAAGCAAGGGCAATAAAATGCTCAGTAGTCTCCAGCCTCTTGCATAGGTAACTTGTAACATTTGGTTACACAATATTGTGCTCATTTAAACGTCAGATGTGAGATCAAGAAAGTTGTAATGAGCAGGCTGCTGAAAACCTAAATTAAACATAACCAGAAAGCAGACTTTGTTTCCAAGAAACAATAATAGCGGAAGCAAGCTTCTGTAGACCTTATCTCGGTTAAAGAGGACAAAGTAAAAGCTACCCCCAAAACACACTTGGATTAGGGGGCATTGCTTCCATGAGACTTTGTGACATACTGAACGCTATAGACTTTTTGAAGCCCATGGTTCTATTGTGGATAGTGGCTAGGACATGCTTGAGAAGAGCCACAATGAAAACTGGACCCAAAAAACCTCAGAGGTTGACACTCTTTAAAGGGAAATGTCGCCCCTTCCTTCTCCTCTTAGCCAAAACCTAAAGGGGGTCTGGATCTTCTTGGTACCTCATAAGAGTGCTTTTAGAGGGACAACGGAAGTCTTCAAGGAGAGATGAGAGCCTATAGGCACCAATACCCATCTACCAAAAAAGCTAAATCTTGTGGGATCCAGCTCCACCGTGGCATTTCCTGTGACCAAGTCTTTATCCATGTGTAAATAAACTTTAAAAGCACACAAAAAAAACTCTTAATGATAGTAGTTAAGGTATTTAGAAAGATAAAATGCTGATAATATTTTCAGCTATTTCTATACACATTATTGTGACTTTTAGGGTTTTAGAACATTCTAATACACTAATACCCAACACATGTTCTTAAAAAGGAACAGAGAGATATATATTCAGTATTCCTCTGGTACTACGTGTGTTGGGTTCTGACAACATCGAAACAATTACAAAAAATATTGTCTTACAAAAGCAACACTGAACCAAAACTCTAGGAATATCATGACTCGGCTATTTCAAGGAAATGAGTTTCAAAATGTTGTATTGACTTGTCATGTCGATGTATACACCTACATGTTGCTTCTGTTGCTCATTGTGGTTAAGGTTACAAATATTCCTGTTTTTTAAGGATTCCACATGTGTTAGAGAAGCAGAAAACAGAAGTAGATGGATGATAAAGAACGGTATAGAGTATAAAGTATTTTACAATATAGGAAGCAATTCATTCACCATAATTTCAGCGTGTGCCACATGCACTATTTTTTTTCTGTTTATTTTTGTAACTATATAAATAAATGACAGGTCAGAATGGCTTCCTGTGGGTGTTGGAACATTTTTCTGAAGAAGACGTATATGGTTACCACGTTATTAAGCATATGAATTTCAGCGTTTTAATGGTGATCAGACATAGATGAGAATGGTTTATGGATGAACTACCAATGACTCACTGTTATATTGCGGGAAAACAAGAATATCAGCATCCTTTAGGACCTTCTAAATGGTCTGACAAAACTATTACAAATATTAATAATTTGATAACTGATCATCTTTATATGTATTCTCAAGCCAGTAGTTTTAGATCGGTGGCCCCATATATTTAAACATAGCCTTCATTTAGAAGGCACAAGTTTCTAAAATCAGCGAGGAGAAACAAAGTGTACTGTAGCAGGTAATGTGTCCATTTACGATGATTTTAGACATTTAACATTGTGTTCAATAAGGAGTGATTAAAGCCACTGTTCTACCTAGAAAGGAATAAAAATATAAAACAAAAAAAAATCATAAAAATCCTTTACTTAAACTTGTTCATAATATATTCATCAATTTATTGTATTTATGGGGTACTTTTTCAAGTCGTACATGACTTTATGCCACCTGTAATGGCGGGTAGCCAGTAGGAAGCTGCCTTGGACAGCTTTCACATAAATACATTCCTGGTCAGACAGTTCAAAGCTGCCCCTTAAATGTACAGTATATATTTTAAAACAAAATATTGCATTTTACCATAGCCATGTTGACACATTGCACACATATATTTCTCCACAAAAATTGTCTTTTGTACCTACTTTGCAATAATGTCTTTGGATTTCACAAACAGGATATGTATAAGTGAAGGACAAATACCTACTTTGTGTTCAGCGAACGTTCTCTTAGTAGAGCTATGTGTAGATCTGGTACATTTTGAGGAGCACATTCTAATTTGTACAGCCTGCATTAATATGCCCACGTGTGTCCCATTTGGGGCCCGTGTAGCGTGCCCACTATTCAGAATGTCCCTATATAGAAAGCAGATAACCCTGTATTTTTTTTAACTAATCTCCTGCACTTTCCAAATCTGGTTGTGGAAAAAAAAATGTTCTAAATGTAGAATAAGAAAACACTTTACATAATTATTGCTTACAGGGTATAAAAACCTAATACAAAATTCCCTTTTCCTGCATTACAAGAGGAAATAGCAAGCAATAAAATACGAGTCTGTTTTTAAAGCAAGAAGTGTTTTTCCCTGATGATTAGGAGATAATTATAGCTATATTCAAAGCAACTAGAAAAAAGACCGCATAAGCAATATGCCTGGTTGATAATAATATATACTTGTTCTATGTCCACTCTAATTGTCTAATTCCTAAACTCAACTGTAAGCAATTGTCCAGTAGCCATCAAAGTATTCTTACATAGTACATACATTACATATGGCACGATTACACCCTCATTCATATAAGCAACCTGCTGAAACATGTTCCAAATAAGCAGAGTCATGTTTTTGTATGGCTCATAGGTAAAAAAGGGGTGATCAGGTATCCCAACAGTGGGTTAGGGTGCTCTGGGCTATATGTCCACCTATGGGATGATCTCTTTTGACCAACCTACAGTGTAGTCTTGTTTGATAAAGCAGAGATCTATGCTCTGTATCTGAGCTCCCTAGCACTTTATCATAACACCTGGGAACTCTCGGGGCAGATTCTCAGAGTCACACAGTCTGGTTATTATTATTATTATTAATTATTGCTTTATATCAAATTCCGTAGTGCTGTACAATGGGTGGACAGGACATAACGTAGTATGTAACATAACAATTTGACAACAGGTGAGGAGGGCCCTGCTCAAGCAAGTTTACAATCTAGAGGGATTTCGGGTGTATTACACAATAGGTAAAAGTGCCGTTGTAAGGGATGGAGCAGCCACACTAATAAAAGTATTGCAGGAGAGGGACTAGGAAAGGTGAGCTAAAGGAATATGGGAGGGCGTTAATGTGCAATGTCCTTAAAGAAGTGGGTCTTAAGGGATTTTTTGAAGGAATAAAGGCATGGAGAAAGACGGATAGGCCGGGGGAGGGCGTTCCAGAGGAAGACAGAGAAATTATTTATGAAGTGGAGGGCAGTTGGAGTTTAGGGTATAACCAGTTAGGTGAATACCTAAAGCGATTGTTTGTGATATGAAAGGTAAAAGACAAAGAGAAAAGTCTACTGTTAGATGGCTAAGTGATCAAACCACAGGGGTATCAAGTAATTACATGCAATGGAATCCAGCTGGGCTAAATCAGACTGGCCTTGTCATATTTTATGGTTATAATCCATCTGGTCACTTAAGGAGCTCCGTAGTAAAGAAATAATATGTTACTTAGATATTTCCCTGTAAAAGATTACAAAAATAATATATTATTTTTGAACATTATGTTTGCTCATTTGCCTTATGAGTATAAATTTACCATGCCAACTCATCATGGGCAAAAGCTAACTCCCATTCTTAAAACATTTCTTTTTAACTTACTATTTCACAATTATCTGTAATTTCCAACAACTTCTTCAGTCTTTACTTAACAAAAAAAACAAGAAGACACAGTAAAGTGGGAATCCCCAGGCTAGTGATGAAATAAGCCTCACATAGATATAAAATAAAGGACCATGCCTTCACTCCATCAGCGTTCAACGGGACCTAATCATTGAACAACGGTGGTAGAACAAAACGAAAAGACAAGGGGGGAAAATGCAGTTTACAAGTAAGTCAAACTATCCAAGACTAAGTTATACCAGATGTTACAATTGAAAAGTGATTTCTTGTTTTATAGAATGCTTTGACTCAATAGAATAGAACATCACATATCTGTTTCCATAAAAACTTTTCTTTAAGAATATGTTCTAAGGTCAATTTTGAGCTCATGGCATGATGGCATTTCTGAAGAAAGAGGCTTTTGGAGATGCAATAGTAAAGGTTTCCTTCAATTCATAGGCAATTGTTTATCATTCAATATTAATGCCGCAATTCATCTTCATTACAGTGTTTAATGCAGTAAAATATATATAGACAACAACCATTTAGCGCATCTAGGCTAGATGTAAAGGCACAAGCTTTAATCAGTCCTTGGTCTCACCATAGATTCATTATAAATATTATATATATATGTTAATGTTATATAAAGGATTGTATAAGTGTGTTTCTCAAGTGATGAAGTATTTCTGTCTTTCAGTTTATTTCTGCAGACGAGCTCAGATTCTGACCTCAATATTAGCTTGTCTCTTGTGTTGGGTACACGGAGCCCCCGCATCTTTAAGAGAAGATATAGGAGAACATATACCTAACGCCCATACAATTTTGAGCTCTTCTGAAAAGCTGGCGAAAATCATTGCTCAGTATGCTGACAGCCTGCATTCAGAGGTAAGTCTCAGTTGGTTCCAACTAACTGGATACGACATGGCCGATAACAATTCAGGGGATGGCTGGCACCATTGAGACTAAAGTATTACTCCAATAATATAATGTTGCAAAACTCAGAAAAGTTCAGTGCACACAATTAAAATGTACTGCACAGAACGTCCAAAACAAAAAATACACAGAAATGATGCAGTCAAGGTGTAAATGCTGCCTAAAACCCTTGTTGTTCTAGACATTCTGGTGGCTGCATGTGGAACTGCAAGTAAAACACACAGTGGGCCGCAATCTTTATATCAGGGCAGCACATGGGACAGGTACCCTCTCTTGCTAAGACTTTGTGGCCTAAGCCTCACAATAAAGAGATTTCACCTTCAACCAGGGATGCCTCGCAAAACATACCAGGTGTTCATGATAATGTATGTACATTACTCAGTGAAACCCAATGAGCAACGTTTCATTGCATGACCTGGAAACAGTAAAACCCTTAAACAAGGGTTATTTCAAACCATGTCACACTGGACTATACATCAGGTGCATATTCTGCCCTAGGCTGACTAGGCCTGAGGCAGCAGGTCCAGAGGTGGTAAGGAAGGTGGCACAGAAGGGGTGGCTGGTGGCCTGGGTCAGGGCTAACACCACCGCAATAAATTTCAAAGTAAATCTGGAACAATTTGGTAAATTTTGAGCAGTTACTACCAAACAAGATGGAATATTTCTGCTTAACAGTGATACAACACTTTGTCTCAAATTCTCAGCTTCTGTTTTGATAAATACAGCTCTATATCGATTTGACTAAATATTCATACTATCAGCGATTATTTTGTTCCTCTCTAACCAGTCATAAAAATATTGTTAAGTAGTCCTATTTTAACTTGTAAGTATTTTTTATGCTTTTTTCCCACAGACAGTGTGCCGGTAAATTGCATTATAAATTAAAAACACGTCAGCTCTCTCAGTCCCAGGGGGATCTGACCGACAAAGTCCAATTTCTAGTTCTTTTATCGTATGACTAAAATACTGGGCAGCTAACGCTCAGTTTCGTATCATTTCAGATCTGTACAAACCTGGAGAACACAAAGCTTGCCACATTTTTATTAGTTTGAATCATAACTTTTAGTTTCTACTACTATGCAGATTTCCTGTTTCTCCGTCGGAGCATGACGATGCAAACACCAGTACAGACATCAGCAATGTATTCTAGCTGCTCTGCTCCATGGTTTTGTGGTATATATCAGGAATTTGAACCTAAGGTTCTCCTGCAGTAGGAGCTAAACATAGAACTTGAATTCTAGTCCAATAAAATACTTATAATATTCTTTGAAATGGTTTATTCAAACGACAGCTCCTATAAGCCCAAATGGCGCAGCGTGACCTGTACAGTTTAGTTATAGAGCAGTGGAGTGTTGAATTGTATTTTTAATTGTTGCATATCAATGCATTTTTATTTATTTTTACATTAGTTTGGAAACCTGGACATAAATGTACCCAACCCTTTGTTATGTTTTATTACCTTAGATTTGCAAAACCCCTGATGTTTGTGATAGCAGTTTTGAGTCGCTAATGGATAACCACCTGAACCTGCCAAAAATGGTTTCCGCTGACGGATGCTTCCAAGGGGGCTTTAACAAGGTAAAACATTTAACATAAGAGAAAGGTTGTTTAAAAATATATCCCCGGTACTCAGACTTTGTTCCTTCTGTTGCTTATTGGTTGTACAAAAACAGTTTGTGAGGTAGCAGCGAGGAACATTTACTTTGAACTACCTAGAACACCTAGAACATTGCGTAATGTATTACATTTACCTATTGTTAGATGTTTGTAATTGGACAAAAGTCGAGAGGCATAGTACTTAGTATTTGATGTTTTACAATATTGGTCCTCAAATATTTAACAGATATTTATTGGGTAATAAATGATTTGATTTGGCAAAAATGTAGAATGCTTAATATTTAGAATATTGACAGTATTAGGATGGGATATGTGTAAATGTAAAAGTATTCAATGCCTAAAAATGGAGGATAGCTTTTGGCTATCTTCACGACAGATTACAGTGTATAGATTACAATTTCTAGTGAGTCATTTAAAAGTCATGTTATGTCTTAGGAGGATATAAAACACAAAGACCAAAGTTCTAGGTGTATATTGGATCAATCCTTAAATCATTCTTATGATTCTCTAATATCTGCTGAACTGATTTTTATAATATGTTTTTGTAATATGCAAGTACAAACCTGTAGCATCTTTTTTTAGGAGAATTGCCTACATAAAATTCACAAAGACTTGGTGGAGTTTCAGAAGTACTTGTTGTATGTGGAGAGACGTTACACAGACCAAAAACAGATTGTGGAAATAATTCGATACAAAACCAGAGATCTAGCAAACAATCTTAATATGGTGAGTGTATTTGTAAATCATAAAACTTATATAGAAAAGGCTGAACTGTTTTAAATGGACACTAATCCGTTGCTCTGAGGATTTCCTTTTCCCAGCTAAACACTCCTCGTTTAGTTTAGTAGCACATGCTGCATGCCGCCATGCAACCACGGAGTCCACTGTGTACACTGTGCCCGATGCATGCTTGCTCATGGAATATATGTTACTTTAATTGACATTTCTTGACTTTTCTAATGCCAATAACTAAGGAAAGCTTACACTGATCTGTATTCAGTAAAATGCTTCAGACCCTCTGCAAAATGAACTCTAGTAGACCGTTAACATGAAAATAGTGCTGGGGTGTTTTTTGAATGGCCCTCTGTCTGTATGACATCACTGATGACCCATGTACTGTGCTCGTGAAAATATCGCAATATCATTCAGCTATTGCTACTGAAGATCTGTCATAAAGAGGAGTTGGGTCATCAGCGTGAGCCATGACCCTGCTGAAATTCACAAAAATGTTCCCTTACTAAGGCATTTATTTACCTCAATAGAGAATCATTTTGCAACATCCTTCAGGCCTTTCTCTGATGTAATACTCTGCCTTTTATGTGAATGGTGGTTCTTCCAGGCTGTCAATGACTCACCAATGTAACACTGGCATTGCATTATTCAAAGTTCCACATGAATATGTAATTCAAATATAAATTTGAGGCAGTGTAAGCAGTTAACAATTTGCACACACATGTTTTTCTTGACATATGGACCAACTTATTAAAGCACATGGACATTATCAACTACAGCCACGTGAGAAAGAAAGTGCACCCCCTTTGAATTCTATGGTTTTACATATCATATATTACAGTATCATGTGTTCTTCATCTGAGGTTGTATTTACTATTTACCTAATTTTTAGATCTGCTAAGGAACAGATGAATGTTATTAAATCCTGAAATGTAAAACCATAGAATTTAAAGAGGATCTACTTTCTTTTTACCACACAACTGTATATATAAATACTACAGCAGGTTATGTTCCCATGTGAAATATTTTAAATTGGAATGTATTTTTAGGTGGAGCAGCCCAGTTCTGTGATTGACAAAGACAACGTTTCCCTGATTGACTTGAAGTCTGAAAGCCTGTGGACGCAGAAAGTCACCATTCACCTCATTCTGCAAACTTTTACTAATTACATGGAGCACACCATAAGAGCTATACAGCACAGCAATCTAAAGAAGGACCATGCCTGAACACCCGGGCCTCATCTTACTGCTATGTAGTACAAAAAAATGGTGGTTCTGTTTTCAGAACTTTAAGATTGTATTTATTTTAGAAATGTTTTAAATTATACTGTATCTTTCCAACAATGCCTTTGATGCCCAGGTTCATAACCACGTAGTTATACCTAAATCAGTATGGCGGGACTCAAATGTGTGCCGTTCGCAGAACCTTAGATGGTCAGGGGGGACAACCCTTCATCTCATGATATTATGCCTTACACTGATGGGATAAAGTTTTGCCAACATTGCATTTTGGACATGAAAAAAACATCCATATATATTTTTGTAACGCAGACTCTAGTTGTCATTGTTCTGAATTTCATGTTAGTTAATATACTTTATTGCTGTGTGCATATTTATAATTTTCATATAAAGTAACATCTATTTATTGGTATTACCTGTAATTTATAATATTTAACTTATATTGAATAAACTATTTGTGGTGTGAAACATGCTTTGCTATTGGCAGACACGTTGAGCATGTTATTTATTAAATGTTAATATTTCAAAGCAGATAATCCTTTCTGCTATAATAGGAAGCATAACTCAATATGCAGTAATCTATATTAGATCTTTGCAGTTTGAAGTCAGATGTGTTTGTTAACGTTAAATTCCTGAATAAATGTCTTTATACGAAACGGTCGCATTGTGTTTCTATGTCCAGAGTTTGATAAAATGGAACGCTGTACTTTATTAAACTCTAGTTTTATTAAACTGAAAGTGGTCTTTATTGATAACAGGGCATGTCACATATGATGATGATATAATAGTTGATACACTATTCATCGAGATTGCTCCAAATTTAGAGCCAGAATTGCTATGTATGTATATCCTGTAATGTATCTATTACAACCATCTTACAGCTATTGTGATGTAATTTCTATGACAAGCAAAAGGAAAAGAAGACTTGGCCATATTTGTCACCAAAATCAACTAACGATCCAGCTTAAAAGACTCCCAAGTACTGTTGTTGGAAGCATAGTAAACAGTACATCCAGAGACATTTACTGTTGTAGAAACATGCCACACTCCATAAACATGCTTAATTTGTATTAAAGTTTCCACTAAGTCACATTGCTCGATTGAAGTCAAATTATGTTAAGTTGGTATGTCATAGATATCAGAAATCACATCATAAAGTGAATTGACTAATTAAGCAAAATGGTCGAGTCTAACCATGAAAACCTTTACATAGTAATAAAAAGAGAATGGCTTCTTGAACTTGTCAACCTATCAAGGGATGAGTCAGATTACGGTTATAGAGATAAGTCATTCTGCCCCATTGTATTTTCAATTAACACAAACCATTATTCTCTGGGAAATATTCGCTGAATCAAAGGGAAGGTCCCACAGAAAAATATTTTTCTTTTAGTCTTTAATATACTACTAGATACAGTAATATAGAGATTGGTATTGAAGAAAAGCTTTTTTACATTTTGTTCTGATAAACGTACTTTATCTACAAACCTGGAGGCTGCCATTGTTGCAAATTGGAGTATTTTGCGTTCACACTGCTGAAAACACTACACTGATCTGATTTTTTTTTATGGCAATGCTATAAAAGTGCCATTTATTCTTTCCACTACAGGCCTTTATTTATTGGCCTAAGTGTCCAGCTGGGCAATTAACAGGGAGCCATTCTAAAGCTTACTGAAGCCAGTGTGATGAGTGAAGGTATTAAAGCTAGAACACAGAATATCATTATTACCACATGCAAATGTCAAACACAAAGCAGCCTGAAAATATTTAATTACCTAAAAACTAGAACCGTTTTGAAAACAATGCAATATTTTTGATTTGTGCTTAATGGTTAGTAGCCATTACATATGAGCAACCCCCCCCTGCTTAATACTACTTTTCACAATAAGATTGTACGCTTGTTAGGAGCAGGGCCTTCTTTGCATCAGGTTTTTCTAAGCTGATTTTACAGTACATGCCACTTGTTCTAGTTACCCATTGTACAGCGCTGCATAATATGATGGCGCTATATAAATCAATAAACAATAATTTCAGCATGTTCTTCGTATTCTCCCCATATATATACATTTTAAAGGCTTTTTGAAATCAGCAGTATTTGAGCCTTGTGTTACTTCACAGGGTGGGTTTTTTTTTTTACTGGTAACAAGAGGGCAAGAGGGAAAAGTAAAATTGATTGGGTGAGAAGCTCAAACCCACTCCAGCCAGCCAGGGGTAAATAACTAGAACAGAAAAGACCACATTAAATTACTCATCTCTTTTGATAAAGACTTTAGATAAGAATAAAAATATATTCATTAGATATGGATAAGGTCATTTTATTGTATTTTTTATCAGAAAACTGAAATCTTGTATTTACTGCTGAATAAAAGCATAATTCAGATAGATTTCTTTTAATTTATAAAACAAAAATATCCTTAAATTGTCTGTGCGAAGTTAAATACACGCATAGCTTTTATTTGCACCAATTTATTTTGAATTGAAGAGTGAGATTTGTTTATATTAGACTTTTTATTCATGAAAGTGATGACATAGTTTGGGGGAAAAAAATAATTTACATGCGTTATTTATGCATAAAAAAAGAAAAGAGATGACATTGCGACAAACCAAGTTTCAGTAATTATGGCTAGAGTCCAAGCCACTTCTGGAAATAAGATGAAAGATTATCTTAACTGGTAAATCCAGGGCTGATGTCTGAATAGTAACTAAGGATTTCTGGCATTTCCACACAATGTAAACCCATAAAAAGTTTAGGTTGCACTGCCATTTTTTCCACTTAGTTGTGTTTGATCTTTGAAGTTTGAATTGGAAATCTTATGTCTGCTGGTTTCTTCATCCCCAAAGCAAACTAAAATAAAATAAGGGTGGTTAAGAGTTAAGTCCATATAACAAATATGTCAATACATTCAATACATTTACTGAGATACAGCCCCCCGTTACTTTGTATATAATAATAGTTATTCCTGGTTTCATATACCACACAACCTCACAATTTCCTTCAGAGTTTCAGAGTTTATAAAATATTTGTGTAGGACAGCAATTTCAACTCCTGTTTGTTATAAGGTGCACATGTGCACTATAGTTTACGAAAAGGAAGAAACACTACAACTGACATGAGCCCCGAGCACACGGGAACAAAATATGTATATCTGCTAGTTTTCAGTATACAATTATCAAGCAAAAAACATAGTGTTAAAAAATGTCACCTTACAATATTAGCTCCACATGGACACTGTAGAACCGAGTTCAGATGGATATAAAAACGATTAGTGGCCTGTAACTTGAGAAATCCCATTCCCTGTGGCCCATATGGGCCATGCCTGGAAATGTAATTGTACTCTGCTTCTACTGAGCTTTCCGTTAACTGAAGTCGTACTGTAACGTGTATTGCCCAGCGCTGCATCGCGGTACTGCTTATCAACTATCTGAATAATGTTACTGATCTATGTATTCCTGCTAAAACAGACATTAACCTGTTTTATCCTAAACTGTTTGATATTAATAAATATTAAATACAAAAAACCCCATTCCCTGTGGCTATGCTTCCTTCTCAGATCTGAGACATTCTAAAATACTCTTCTCACTTGTGTTAGAATCAGGAGTCATATGCCTGTATCATGCATGTTTAAATTCTCCCAAGGTTTTAGCCTCTGTCACTTGTGGGGTGGTGGCAAGTCTCTACTAGGTGGGGGGGAGTAATGTACATATGTGTATATTGTAGAATCAGTCATGTGTATTTGTATAGCGCTGGAGTCAGTGTGTGTAAATTTATATTGCCAGAGTCAGTATGTCTACTGTATTCTAGTGACAGATTTAGTGTGTATGTGCGCAAAGTGTTACAAATTGTGTTTTAATAAATGTATAGTGTTAGCCAGAGACCGGCCTTAGGTGTTCTGGCGCCCTGTGTGGACTACTCTTCCGGTGCCCCCCCCATCCCAAAAAAAGTAAAAAAATTCTATCTATCCCCTCTCCCCCTTTATCACTATCTACCACCTCTGCCCCTTCTCACTGCCTTCGACCCCCCCTCCTTTCCAAAAACTGTAGCCTTTATACTTACCTAAGTATTGTGGGCTCAGGCATCCCGGGGTCTGCTCCTCTTTTAAATCCTAAAGAGAGAGAAAATAGAAGAAGGTTGAGTAATGAATATCAGTGTAAGAAGGGTGCAGAAAGTTAGGGTCCTTAGATAAAAGCACTCAAAGTGAAACTCAAGTGATGTTGGTCTGACATGGGAATCACCAGAGGACGAAAAGTGAAAACTGTTCATAATGTTAAAGCAATCATGCGTTAAACACCAAAACCAACGTAATATGAACCACAAACAGCTTTTAGGATAGTCCTGGGACGGGAAATACCATAAACTTGGCTGAGGATGATGGGTGATGAATTATATAAAAAAAAATATTGTGTTTGTTCTACCTTAAACAGTCCCTGAAAATGTTGCAAAGACAGACAAAATGGCGGGGATTCCTAGCCAACAATCTGATGTTCGATCACAATTTATGACTTTAGCCCACGTAGGCGCGTTATTGTAAATTTAGTCAGTATTAATTGGTTCACTTTTAAAGAAGCCAGCCGCGCATGCACAATGCCCTGTTGAGTAAATTGTGGCACGTGTTCCCTTTTCAAACGAATTAGGAAAATAGATTTCTGCCTCATTTTTCTACTTTGCGTTCTGGTTCTGCTGAAGCAGGGCACTCAAACACGGTGCACAGAAGGCTGTCAGCTCAACTTGGCCCCAGCAGAATAAAGGGAGATCCTTAACTAGAGAAAAAGAAAAAAAAAAAGAAAAAAAAAAATCTAAAACCAGGAACTGGCGCGATTACATGATACAAAGACAATACAGATATTTAGATTTAACCATGAGAAACCCCTACTTAAAATGTCCAGAAATTCTCTTTGTGGTAATATGAATGGTAAAATGATGAAATAGGGGATTATAAGATAAAAATAGCACCATCACGTCTTCCTCTGCACTTTATAGGCAAGGAACTAAACACTCGTTTGCAGAACTGTATCGAAGGGAGAAAAGTTACACGCAATTGGACTTTCTCTTTCAACGCAGAATGAGCGGGTTAGCGACGAGACGGTTACCTCACGGCAGAATCACCGCAAAACAGTTCAAATAAATAATCTGTAGCAGCGTTCCTGAAAGAAGTACATACTTAACATAAAACGTCTTTCTGTGAAAAGCACTTTACTGGAAATTCTGTGCAGAAGATGTGATACAGAAACCTACATTTTAGTAATACGAATAGTGCTCTTAAAAATAACCGGCGGCCCCCCAAAGGGAGGGTGATCTCTATATACCTCCACAATGCTCGCTAGGCGCGTGGAGATAACGGGTGGTATCGATCTGTGTCAGATATTTGGCGGATATGCAATTCCATTCTTTTTAAAATGAGTCCCTTTAACCGTGTAACGATGAAAGATCATTTCAGCATTTTCACCCAGAATGTGTGATCAATCAGTGCGTGTGCGTGGGGGGGCATGCTTCAGCCCCTATAAGCTGTTATGGGGTGCACGTAAGACTCCCCCGATATACAGGAAAATTTCCTGATTGCTAAGCAGGGGAGCCCTACTGATGTCACCACTTCCCCTGTGCATATAGTTATCCATATCCCCAATGTGATTCTTTATACACTGTGTAAAAAAAAATAAAAAAAGGTAAATTAAAAAAAAAATGTACAAAAAGTTGAAATATAGGTATATACATGTACACATAAATTTACACATACATATATTTGTTAATGTATAAAAAATCAGTATCAGTAAAATCAGTATAATTTGAATAGGGGGCAATTCTATCAGGTGATATAGAGTTTGTGGTTTTACTTTGTGTTTCTCATGCAGAAAACAAAGTACCGGGGTTGTCTTCTTTTTAGTGATACAGTGTAATAGGGTAGTTTTAGGATCTGTGGCCATTATTTTAGTTAAAATCACACCCTGCTTGTAATATTTGCCCTGTAACTGAAAAAACAAATGGAAATCCTAGCATATAGGACAGTTCCCAAATCAGAGCAAATTAATAACTTGTTGCCGTTGGCTCCAGCCATGTTCAGTTTTTTTTCCATTCATGCAAAATGTCTTCCATCTATGAATATGGAATCGAAAGAAAAGCCAGACTTACGCTGAAAAAAACCCTATATATATTTTTTGTGGTTACGTTTATTGAGAAATAGGGAAATGATGGTTTAACAGAGAAACAGTAAAAACATGAGAATTGCTCTGGTCTTGTAGTGTAAAGAGCTGGTATTTAAGGGGTTAATGTACACACCTAAAATTATACATTGTGTTTTTAAAGGGCACATATGGCTTAATTTTTAAACAATTTCCATTTTGTATTAAAAAGAAAAAAAGTGTTAGCCCTTAAACTAGACAGGTAATGCAAACCCCCCTCCCCCAGGTTTCTTTCATTTGTACTTTCTTTTCATACAGGGTGATTAAGTCATATATATTTATATATATATATATATATATATATATTATATATATATATAATATATATATATATATATAATATATATATATATATATATATAATATATCAAGATTTTTAGACGTGAGTAACAGGTCAGGTAAAAAGACGTTGTTAGTATTTCTGTAGTGCGGGGAAGGCTGTTTGCTTCATTTCAATCACCACAGAATCTTTATGTAAGTAAATGTCTTGTTAGTTGGTTGGGGAATGTAACAGAACAAGACTTTTCAATAATAATAATAAAAAAATATATTTTTTTGTAAATTTCTAGACAGCTTGAGAAGGCCCAGGTATCTGCGTTTGGAAAAGGCCACGGTCTGGGCTTATATTCGCCCGCTAATACCGTCAGGTCATGTGACCCTGCCGAGTTACACCCCCAGCTGTGTGAGGCCCATTGAAGGACACATGAATGGGGCGCGCTCCATGCGTCCAGCAGGTGAAACCTCGGGTGTCACGAAGCAGTTCCCGGACCCGACACCTGATGAATAACCTGAGGAAGACCTACTGCCACCGGCGGGTAAAATCCTCGCCTGCCTCTGTCCACAGCAAACTTAACTAAACATACATCGACCCAATGAGGAGACGCATAAACCTACAAACATTATCGTATATATATATCGACCATGTGCTGTGATATTACCCTGCAACGTGGAGCGATATGTATTCGCGCTTATCCCCGACCCAAAAGCCTTTATCGTGTCCTCTTTACGAAAAAGCACATACGATCAGATGTGCGGTTACCGGTCTGATGGGACCAATGAGCAGCGTTAAGTAAATGTAAGCCCCACTCCGCACGCAGGCTCGTGTACGCAAGTAAAGCACTGACCTAAATAAAGGACGAGGGGGATAAATCCCCAGCGGATGCTGAACTGTCCGCATTTGAACACCGTCTGCAAACGCTGTTTGGTTTCTTTGCTCATCTCAGGCATGGCTGCAAGGGCATGAAAAAGAACAGAGAATCAGGAACCAGCTGTGGAACCGGAAATGCCGTAAACCGTGTCGCGATGCTGGAAAGCGACTGTTGCAATTAGGAAACGTGCATGAGCTATAGCGCCGCCTAGTGCTCAAAATACAATGTTTCTTTTTAGACGCTTGACCGGCCATATTTGGAATGGTCTGCCCGATTTGCAACTTTCGAAGTTCCTTGATGCTTCTGGTGTGCATTATGATTATGGTCGGCACACAGAACACTAGGAGGGTTATACAGAAACTGCATTAAAATGTGTAAAGCCTTACAGATCCACTTACACGCCATCATGTCACAGGCACAGGATCAAGTATAAAGTATAGATACAAATCCAAGTACAATAGAAATGGAGTGTTTAGCAATATAATCTGTAACAATGAAATGTAAAGATTTTACCACCTTCTCAGTAAAAGTTTGTTACTTTTGATATTTTTTTTACTAATACCAACACTACCACGTAATTGGCTGGGCTTGCGGGTTGCAGCATTGATATTGTTTGAGGAGCAAACGACGCGGCTACACATACACGTTACCTGACAAGTCACCTTGCAACACTCAGCGGAAGAGCATCAAAAGGTGACAGCCCGTCTCATCAGTGGTCACCCTCTATTTTGAGTATTATATATTTTTTTAATTCAATTAATTTTTATTAATGTTTTCATAAAAGGGACAAATACACCAGTATTAATGTAAATACTACAAATTCATTACAATTATATATATATATATATTTAGAATTTTTTTAAATTTTGTAACATATTTTAAACTGTGAAAATATATTAAAATAGACACGTATTAATTTGGTTGATTTGTGTAATACATGCTTAAAAATTACCCCTCCATGAAGAGCAAAGCAGGATCACGTGCCACATGACACTACAATTACAGTAAAATAATGTATATTTATAGCACAGAATAATAAATGTGAATTACCCAGTTTCATTAAATGAAACTGGTCTGAAACATAGCTAAAAATAGGAGGCTAGTTCAGCAATTACTTTTACTTCTGTATTTTGTTATGACGTGGTAAAGTCTTTAAGTAAATAACACATTCTTCATTTTCAGAATGATTACTTTTCAAAGGAACACATATCCGTATGATTCAAGCGGATCTGTTTTTACTAAATAGGTAATAGTGCGTAGTGAAAAAAATGTAATATACTAATAGAATTTCATAATTAATAAAATATTTCTTTTTGCACATTTCTAAAGCTGCAGGATTGACTAAAGTGACAGTCTCTGAAGTCAGACCGTGTGTACTTATCAGTGGATAGCACACAATATTTATTTGCATGGTTATTGAGAGAAATGACACCAGCTAACAAATACAGGAGGATGTTTTGCATGGCACAGCTGTCAGCAGTTGTTTTTTTCTGAAGATGAGATCATATATATTTTCATAACCGACAAATGTGAAAAGTATGGGCAGAGCGTGGTGAGATGTCAACTTCATGTAATGTGTGCCGAGACTGTGGTATATGCCTACCAATCATGGGCGTCCAGTAGGGAGGCAAAAGGGGGCACTTGCCACCCTCTGGAAATTTTCTAACTTATATTTCGCCCAACGATCGAAAAAAGGTGCATTTTAATTAATTTAATTGTCTATCCTACCAAGCATTGATGGTATAACCTGCACAACGACAGGTATACATCTGTGTAAAATCTCCTGCTTTCATTTAGGAACTGGGTCTACCGCTGGCAGACTCTCGCAATACGGCTTAATATGAGAGAGGAGCCGTGCTGCGCTCCAAGACATGGCGTGATGTTTCGTCGCTGCGCAGGCACACGGCATTGCTGCTCATGCCCCTCTCCAGGGGATCACTGAGGAGCAGTGTTGGATTCCTGCACATGGCTAGCCTGGGTATGAATAATTAATAAAATAGGTGTGTGTGTGTGTCTGTGTGATGTGTAGAGGCTACTACGGCATCAACCATGATGATCCACGATGTTGGCAATGCCAACACCTCATATCATTCTATGGATGCCATGCCTCGTTGGAATGAGTGGGGCATATTACACCTACCCATGTGCTACCATATCCTCCCTATGCCCCAACCATTGCGCAGGGCTAGTACGGCCCCCCTCGAAGAAACATTTCTGAGGACACCAATGATGCCTACTAAGGGAATCTTTGTTAATTTTATTGAATCCAGACTTCTCACACTTTAACTAAAATAAAAGATTCATATTTTTGCTACAGAAAAGGGATGATTTATGTACATGCTGCTATTTCTTGCTGCTATTTCTTTTTTTGACAAAGGGCCCAAATATTGCTCAGGCCGCTCAAATCGACATGAGCTTCCCTTATTTTTTTCTTTTGCAAGGATCTGAAATATTGGACAGCCAGCAAGGATTCTTTCTTTCTTTCTTTCCTCTTCCTACCCCTGTTCAGTGGATGTAGTAACATTGTACGCCATTAAATTACCCAACTTCATTCATTTACAAGAACTGACAAAATTTTAGAATTTAAACTGAAAAAAGCTAGTGATTCTAGTGACCCCTACCGTCAATGCGTGGAACTGCAGCCGGCTGTCAAGTGACTGTAAAATATTAAGGAAAAAGTTTGACTTTCGTCCATATCAAAGTAAGCTGTGTGGCCCTGGGAAGGAAGATCCCTGAAATAAATGCAAAACTCTGTACTTGTTGTCAGATAACTTTTTGAACTCTGACCCCATCACGTGGGCGGTCACTCCTATAAGCGGTGTGCGAGGAGCGTTTTCCGGTCTCAGTTGGCGCGGAGATGGCGGGGTGTAAGTAGGTGTTCTGAGACGGGCGCAAGGCTTTCATTAATGGCTGCCTCCAAGTTTCTCGGTAAAAGCGGTTAACGGGGCTGGGGGTAGCTGAGGAATCTATTGTAAAGCGTTAAATTGTATGGGTTCCGTGTGCCTCATAAGGAGTCGGTGGGCTTACAAAATAGGTCGCCAACGGAACAATTTGAAATGGGTCTTCTGGCTTTGGCTGAGAGGATTAAGTTGTGTATTTGGTCTATATGGCCGTGTATTGCTTAGCATGCTGTTAAAACACAAGGGTGGGCTGATTAGGGCCGCGCTGTAGGAGTTAGGGGGCCCCATAGGCCTTAGCAGCCGGAAAAGATGTGAAATGTTTGCTGCTGTAATACATGTTAGACTCCATGCAATCTCTAGCTGCCACTCATCCGACAAATAGATGCATGTGAGTTCAGACGCCATGTGATGTCCCTGACACCCCGGTAAATGCATATAAATGCACTCTGAGTGCTTTAATATACACATCATATAAAACCATCGCTTCACCTGGAAGCTGCAGCCGGGCCCCCCCCTCCCCCGGTTGTTTGATGGTAAATATATTGCATGCATAGTGGGAAGTTCATCTGAGCGCATCTCCTGCATGCACTATAGTGCAGGGCACCACACACACCAACACATGGCAGAGCAGGTGTGTAATCTGCTCCCTGTGAGTGATCATTTTGCCTCTAATAATTCTGTCCCTTTAATGCTGTCTTGCATGTTGGGCAAAATGCAACCAATGCTTCTGTCAGTATGTGGATTTAATGCTTCTATTCAAAAACACTGATGTGATTTATTTGTTCTCTCTGCAGGTTGTGTAGTTTTCCGGGTGGCTAACCCTAGACCCTAGCGAATCTCAGAAGTCTTCTGGGTCTTAAGCATGTAAAGGGACTACGCTGAGACATGGCAACTGACCTGCCAATGTGGCTTCTTACAGCCTTGGGTTTGGTGAAACCCAGCCTTGGAAATGCATTGGTAAGATCTTTCTTGAAATGCGTTGACTTACAATAGCTGATCTGAGTAGCCTGTGATGTGAATTGTACTCCTGACTAAAACTAATGTATATTGGTTAAATTGATGTATTTAAGGATTTACCTGAGGCTATGTATATCCAGGTGTGTACGATCTTGGGGAATGCAAGTGGGATTATGATCTCTCTAATGCTTGTAGTGATCTTTATATCTACACAATGCTGAGTAAATTTCACTAATCTACAAAGCAGAGAGTGATTCCTCCCTATGACACATGTGACATTGCATCGCGGGGACCCTGCCATGCTGCTGGGGGACTTGTAAACCCTGTCGTGGTACATGCTAAAAGACCTTTTACTATTTTATTACTGTCCTGAAGAGTAAAGCTTTGTATCGTTTCCTTCCTGCAGATGCTAGCTAGAGAGCAGTGGCTGTTGAAGACATGAGAGAATAGGTAAGATCACTTAACTCCAGCATGGTTTTGCAGTTATTCGTGTAGCCTATGATGATGTTTGTACATCTGAATCATCATTTGATGTTCTAAAGGATTTACCTGAGGCTGCACACCCCTAATCATAGTGGACCTTAAACTGCAATGACCCCTTTTAAATGTTTATCAAATGTTTGGGTCACAAGCTAATTTGAACTTTTTCCTTTAATATGTGTAGTATTTTACATTGAGTGACCCTGATATCGTCTTTTTGGAAATGAATATTGAAAGCTTTATTTGCTCTTTTGTTTTCTCTGTAGAGCATCATGTGACGAACAAACTACTGCTTTTGTCCTTGTTTGAGTTGTGTATGCAGTATAGGTAAGGAAAACATCCCGAGTATAAGCAAAAAATAAAGTCCTTGGTAAAGTGCAAGTAGCCAATGATGAGTATTGTACGCCTGAACATATCGAGCTGATGTGCTTAAAGGATTTACCTGAGGCAGCGCAACTTTGCTAAGGACTTCTAGTGACGTGAAAAATGGGTGATTTATAGAGTGCAATTCTAGTCTTAAAAGTGGCTACATGAGAAGCCAGCGTAATATCCAGCCAGCTGGACTATTCATTTGGTTTATATGGGAAAAGCTTAGCATCAAAGCAACTCTCCATAAATAGTTTAGAGGGAAGAAGAAACAGGTAGAGCGCTGGAACAGTAGTAGTGCAATTTGTCCTGTTCTCGCAGGCTTTTTTAACATGAGTTTTAGATGCATAAGACTGTGGAGGTAAAACATACAAATATATTCTTTTTAAAAGGGATATTGTAAATATTACTTTACATTTTGACTTTCCTTTTTTTTTAGGATTCTAAAGGAATAAGGAATCGGCATTCCTGTCAAGAAAATATGAATTCATTTATTTATTGAATGCACTTTAACTTTTTAATAAACTCTACCTGGACATGGCATAACATTCTGCGCTTTTTTTTTCACTGGCTATTTGATTTATGGGCACGTGTTCAATGTTGGTCTGTATGTTATGAGTAGGGCTGCAACCGTTTTCATAATATTAGTTGGTCATTGCATTTTTTTCAATTGATCAGATAGAAAAATGTAAATTTTTCATTTATTTAAAATAACTTGATAAACGGCAAAATAAAAAAACCTCAATGCACGTTTGAGACCAGGCTTGCCAAACTGCTTCCCAGATATGCTACCATGCCCCCAGCTATGCCATAGTGCCTTCTGACATGCACCCCTGATACGCCTCTCTGGCAGCTGGCAAACATTGCGCAATGCGCACAGACCACCTCTGCTGTGCTGGCCGATACTTCCGCCGGGGCTTATAGAAGCACAGCGAAAGTGGAGGCCAGTAGCAATGTCTGCAGTCATCGCACAGGTGCCCGCCGGCTGTCTGGAGGGTCCGCGTCCCCTGCAGCTCTGCGGGGGATCTGGATCTTAGCGTTATTATCTGACCTGTATTTGAGGTCGATTATAAGGTGAAGGGAACTTTTCAGAGCATTTGCTCTGGGGGCAAAAACAATAGTCTTATATTCGATAACATTGATTCAACTAATCGATAATGACGTGAATTGGAATTTTCTGTATCCGTTAGTTGCTGCAGCCCTAGTTATGAGGTGCTTGTGGTATACATCTGGAGTGAATGGCTGGTAATCTGAAAGAGAAAATGCAGCTAGCTAAGCAGATCTTCAACTATAACTGGAATGCAGTGTATAGTATGGGTAGATATGAAGCTATATAGCAAAAAATGATTTCAAACATGAATACAGTACCTGTGCTTAAGTGGGTTTTTTTGTGTGGTGAGCTGAAGTTAATGGGAATTGAGTATAAAATTGTTTGCATGAAATAAAAAGCATTATACTAATACTGGGCGACCGTACAACAAAGCATAAAGAACATTGCCTAAGCAAGTTTTGCAATATAAACCCAATTTAGCCATTTTTAGGTTCATATTTGTCTAGCAAGACCAGTGAAATTTTCAGTGAGAATTCTGGTAATTGTGGCTCTATGCCACAGCAATGGCTTTGAAATGAAGCAATCAAGATGTGGTTTAAGTGCATCTTTCTGCTTTAATTAAAAAAAAAATACGAAACTACAGAAATTTTTAGTTTCTCTCATTTTCAGGGGCTCCAAAGTAATCTTTCAATTAACATAAAATGATTATTCCTAATGCTTGGTTAAAAATATCCTTTGCGGTGAAGATTAGAACGTATGGACATCACCACATTCTGGGTGTCCTCCCTAATTCTGTTTTACCATGGCCTTTTGAAGCAGTGTAATGTTGCGAGTGAAATGCACGCTTAGCTGGCTCAGCCTGGCTTTCTGAATCAGCCGTTGATGAATATTCTTCTTTACCTTAAAAATCTGCTTTCTTAGTAAGTGTTGGGTAAATTTTTCATCTGTGAAGCACTGTCTTACCAGTTTTACAGCATCCAGCTGAATCTGAGCTGATAGTATAGCTCAATACACTTCAACATTCATCATGCTGCTTCTGTCAGCAATCATAATAATCACTAGCGACCCAGTTCCATTGGCGGCCATACATACCTATGCCATAAAACTGCCTCCGCCATGTTTCACAGATGATACGGTATTCTTTAGATCAGTTGTTCCTGAACCGAGCAGGCATTTTTAAATGTTCTCTGGCAAAAGTAATGTATCCTTTCTATTCATTCTTACCACTGGCTTGCACCTTGTGATTAGCCCTCTGTATTTGCTTTCATGAAGTCTCCTCTTGGTTGTATACTTAGCTAATGCACCCCCTTGTGTCCTGTGACTGTCCTGGCATTTTGGTGTGGATTCCTTCATTTTCAGAATACATCAAACTGTTTATTTTGTCACTCCCAATGTGTTTGCTATCTCTCAGATGCCCTCCCCCCAATCAGACTAATGATGGCCTGCTTTATTTTCATTGATGGCTCTTTGGACTTTATATTGAGCGTCTACAGCAGCAGCTTCCAATGCTAAGTCCCACATTTGGAATCAACTACAGACCTTTAACTGCTTTATTGTTAATGAAATAATGAATAGCACGCATTTGGGCAAGAACAGCTTTTTGGTCAATTTTTAATCGCTTTTGGTCCCTTGTAAAGGAGATGACTACGTGCATTTGTAATTTGCTGTAATTCCTAATCCATTCACCCAATGTGGATGTAAATACCCCTAAAATAAAGCTGAAAGTCTGCACTTCATCTTGCATAGAAAATGAATAGCATCAATAGGCAACTGTCTGCGCTTTGAGCAATATGTAATCCAGTGAAATATTCATACTCTGTGTTTCAGACTTAGCTTCCAAGTGTTTTTCTTGATCAAGTATTCAGACAAATTAAATAAAACGGCATGACATTTTGTACGGTGGTTGAAATATTGTGTTTATTTCCAGTAAAGTTAATGGAAAGTGTATATGGAATAGGGTGAATCATGTATAAAATAATAATAAAAAAAGAAGTGGAACAGATTAGGTGAACATTGGACAGGTCTGCTAAAGTTATCCAACACTTCATGCTAAAACTCATACTACAAAGATTATACTACAGAAAGCTAGCTATTAAAAATGATTTTTCACAAGACTATCAGGCAGGAGTATTTGGTGATTCCCTCTCTTTAATTTTATATTTTTTGGTATAAAAAAAAAACATGGTGTGTCCCGCTATTACAAACAATATTGAGATGATAACCAGGAGTCCAAACTGCTGAGGTTGTGGAGCTAAAATCACCATGATGAAATGGACCAGGTCCATCAGATAATTCATAGAGCTTTGCACTCCGTTAACAACTCCACGTTCAGATTCAGGGATGTTCTCCTGGAGAAGCTGAGTCACTGTGAGATCGAAGGACCACAGACCTTTAAATTTAAAGAGCATAGTAAGTAATCATCTTAATTTATCAGCATAGAATAAAGCGGCCATTGGACAAACTGGGCTGACACATCTTGTCAATCCTGGCCAATCCCTTCCAATGTAACTGGACTAAGGTGGCTGCGAGTTAAAAAAGAATATAGCTTGTGGCTGCATGTATCCGGCTGGTGGCCTTTAATTGTCAGGCACAATTTTAACCCCGTCTGACCCTGGGCATAATTCCTATTGATCTAACTAATCTATCCCTCCAAAAGGTAGAGATTTGTAAAACAGTCAAGGTTAAAATTCAAAACAAGGAATCCTTTGAATTGGCTGCAGAGATCTCCATGCCATTCATGCTTATCAAAACCCATCTTGCTACAAAATATGGAATTCTACAAAAGATAGCCCCTTTTCACATGAAACTGACATCAACAAGTTCTTCAAAAATTGTATTGTGTGTTTAGTATTGAAGGCCATGTAATGTAACCAAGTCTAAACACACCTGGTAAGCCAGATGACAGATAAGAAATAAGATAAGACACCAGTAAAATTGAAATGGAAGATTCATAGTGGCACGATGACCAGAATAAGGAACTTACCGACTCTTGCTAATATTACTCCTGAGAAGAGGAGTATGATTGAGATGTAGGAATCTGGGTGATCACTGGCATGTACACTCTCAAACAACACAGTATTGTTAGTCCAGTGAATGGAAGAGCGGTCTGGGAGGATAGGTTGGTTGATATTTCCTTGAGATGGATAGATGTGGAGCTGGTTCTGCTTTTCGGTATTTGAAGAAGAGTTCATACCAATAAGAACAGAAAAAATGCCCAAATCAAAGGGGCTTCCCGGTGCAAAGACTGAAAATACACAAAGCATTAAACAGCTGACATGAAGGCAGCTAGATATGATTCCTGTGACTACTAATCCATAACGTCTTCTTAGCTTAGTAAACAGAAATGTGCCCATTAATCCTGAGATGGCTGATACGGCCATAAGAATGCTAAGCAGAGAGCCACTTATCCCCTGAGTGTAGGCATAGCCTGTAGTGATACAGTCAAATCCAAGGACTGTAGTATATAAGAAAGCTAACCCCAAACCCGCTAAAAAAACAGACTGTCTGTAGTATGATTTCCAGCCATCTGTACACGTGTGTAATATTCTGCGGAATCTTTGGAAACACGCAGGGATTGTGGAAGACCGTTTCGCTGGAGTTTCTGGAACTGCTGATGCATGTTCTGCTGTGGTCTGGGTCATTGTTGAAGACTGTAATTCTGGCGTTTCTTGGTTCTCTGGCTTATTGTCACTGGATTGACTGGGTACGGATGGTGTGCTAATTAAGTCACCTATGACTGAGCAAATAGGTAGATCACCTAGGAAAAAAATTAATATATATGTTTAAAGGAGTTCTAGTAAGAGGCAAGTCAAGTCAAACAACCTCATGCATCTATTGTTTCCATCTTTAAAATCACTAAGGATATTGGTATCCAACACGGTTCAGTTAATTTAGTTAAACCAGCATACCAGAGGCCTGCATACGAAGGACTGAGCTGAGAACCACCCACGAGGAAACTGTAAAAATATTCATCAGATCATGTGAACCTTTCATAAAACATAATCTGCACAGTGATAAGCATACCTGGGAATGTTCCAGATTTGACCCAGAGTCTTTTCTGTTTGCTAGGTCTCCCGGTCGGTTTCCGGCCAGAAGAGTGGCCTTTGACCATGTCCACTCCCACCATTTTCCCTGTCCACTTCACTCTCACTTAAGACTGTATGGTGTTCGCCATATCTATATGGTGCTGTGGCTACACCTACTTTCTGTCCCTTCCTGCCTATCCCTACCCCTAGTTCTGGCTCTCTGACACAGCCCTGTCAAAGATTAGACTGTCTAAGATTAGACTCTACTAGTCTTCTCCTCTACTTTCAACTATATACATATTCAATTAGCCTGATATACCTTGCACATTTATGAGTTCCAGTTGCCTCTCGATATAATGTTCTCCAATGGATTGCTGTGGTTTTATGGCCAGCTGAGGTACCATTTTATAAACCTTGGAAAGGAAAATAAACTCTACAAGCAGCGAGATCAAATTCCAGCCAAGGATGAAGCCACAGCCCACGACATTAGAAGCCCAAGTCATAACCTGGCCCACAGACAATGGGGCAAAGATATTAATGACTTGATCCATCCTTCTCACTGTCGCATTCATGCCTAGGTAATGAGGAAAAAAGCAAGAATGTTAGGATAAAAATAATAATAATTTTAAAAAAAAGAATGTAAGGATGGCAAAACTCCGCCTGGGGTCTCCATGCTCCAAGCGTTAAACATCTGTAAAAGCAACTCTATTGCCGTCGACCAATAGAGTCGCTAGTACGGACCTTTAACTCCTGACGGCGGAACTTGGCCTGGGGAAAAAATGGTCTCCCCGCTTCAAGAGTTAAAGGTCTGTACGAGCAACTCTATTGGTTGCCAGCAGGGAGCTCCTCTCCTCTGGCAGAGGAGCTTCCTGTTGTCAACCAATAGAGTCGCTTGTACGGACCTTTAACTCCTGATGGCGGAACTCCGCCTGGGTTCTCCCTGCTCCAGGAGTTAAAGGTCCGCACGAGTGACCAATAGAGTCGCTTGTACAGACCTTTAACTCCTGACGGCGGAACGTGGCCTTCAGAGGTTCCAGGAGTTAAAGGTCCGTGCATCGACTCTATTGGCCGCTGGTAGGAAGCTCCTCTGACATCAACCAATGAAGAACCTCCCTGCCGCGACCAATAGAGTTGCTTGTACAGACCTTTAACTCCTGACACCGCAACTTGGCCTGGGGAGACCATTGGGGAGGGAACAGGAGGGAAAGGTCCATAAGAGCGACTCGATTGGTCGCTAGCAGGGCTGCCTCTCCTTAATGGGTTGATGCCAGAGGAGGCCCCTGCAGACGACCAATAGAGTCGCTCGCACGGACCTTTAACGCCTTAATAGGGAGGTTGGATGGAGACAATACAAGCCCCTTACAATTTGTAGAAAACGTAATGCTGTTGCAAGACATATTGGTGTTATGTTTAGTAAAAAATCCCATTAAGACAAGATAAAAATGGATACATTCATTACTCAATCAAATAATTTGCAACAACATAGTGGACATGTCAGTAAATATGTATGAGTTCCTATATATATATATATATATATATATATATATAAAGATATATATATCTTTATTTTTATTTATAACTTAAATTAAATGTAATTTTCTTTAAATCAAACAAAAGGGAACTATCTTACCAGCTAGTTGGCTCCTGTTATCTCCAGTGATGACCACAATCCAATCTTTTTGAATCGTTATGGTCAGTGCTGTGCTTGCAAGGTTTGCTAAGTCAGCCAGGATAATTACCACTCCGTAGCAGAACACCTGTTGGATTGCAGACACAGACATAGGTAAAGATGCAGACACAACCCTTAAGATAACCCACAAGATATCATTTGATTTCAATGATAAAATATGATGGTATGGGATGATATTGTTCTTGTATTGAAGAAAGGGCCTTCCTCTTGGATTTGATGTCAACATCAGAAGCATGTGGAAATCTCCATTGATACTATGTGCACTTAGTATGTAAACCACACATATAATCAAAAGTATAATACACTACTTACTGTGAGCCAGCCATGCCATATCTGTTCTATCTCGTTCTTATAGGAGAAGACCAGCATTAGGACAATACAGCAGGCAGTTACAGATGAGTTCTGAATGAATAATGATGCATGTGCAACTGGAGAGGGAAAGATATCATGCAAAATAAACCAAGATATAATATTTAAGACTTTCTTAAAACAACTACGGATACCAGACACTATTAATGTCATATCTATAATAATCCACACCGTATTCTTTGGACGGCTGGGGCCTTGAGAGCCTTATGTCATTCTTGGTCACTGGTAGAAACAAGCAACATTTTGTCACACCTAAAATTTTTTATTACATTTTACTATGTCTTTTGAAACATAGTTGTTGTCTATGAGGCTATAAGCACGAACATAATGGGGCAATAATAGATGCTTGTTACTGGCTAGATACAATTATCTTCAGGGTACTGATCACGTGAGTTTATTTTTTCAAAATTAATGGTTAATATGGCCATGAACAATGGTTTGTGACTTCATAGGTTAACATGGTCTGACGACATATCACATTACAGCTGTTCACATTAAGCAGGCCTGTTTTAGCTAATAGTCGCTGTGAGTTTTTCACTAAATTTCACTTATTTGTAACATTGTGCTTAGAATTATCATGTGATCCTTTTGGTGGAATGTTGGTGCACTTGGGGTATATTATCAGAAGGGAAATCTGGCTCATATGCTATTGGAATGTGACCTTCTTTACTTTGTCTAAGGCAAGGTGTTTAATGCCACCATCCACCTGCTTCCTGAGTCTCCACCTGCCTCCCGAGTCTCCATTATCCTTTCCTGGAAGGGGAGCAGCGTTTGGCCATGCCCACACTCTACCCACTTCAGCTCCAGGCTTGTTTTGGCTAGCGTTGCCCACGTGCATGGGTAATTACCTCTTTTAAAGCACTCCCCAAGAAGAGGGATAACTTTGTGTAGCCTACCCCAGGATATTCCTAGTTATGTTAAGGACTCACTGCTGTTGGAGAGAAGGAATGGGAGCCATGAGGGACTTGGACAGTGGCCTTTGAGAAGAGGGGTATGGTATATTTAAGTGACCTTATTGACCTTATCCTTGAAATATATACTTATTGTTGACCAGTCTAAGTGTTGCTTTGAGCCGGGGTATGAGGAATCTACAATAGAAAAGTTGATTCACTTTTGGTTTAATGTGTTTTTATGTTAATTATATAAACTGTGAATAAAGTTTGCGCTTCATAAAAGATGGTGGACTATGGTCAAAATCGAGCAGCACTTAGAAAGCAATGGGAAAAACATGGGTTGGTAGTGAAAAGAACATGAGTGGGAGTGGGAGTGGGCTCTGTATGTCATAAAGTCACTTTATAGTCTTGATAAAGTCCCATACCCTGGCCACGCCATTAATCAACACCCTCTTGGAAGAAACATGTTGAGAAGTATGCTAATCCCTGAAGTGCAACAATGGATTAGTCAGTAAATCACAATGCCTCAAAGTCTAACACAGAATTATCATTAACGGTAAATTTGATGTATTTACATACCTTTATTCCTTGGTTTCCTGTCAATCCAGTCACCAATTAAAGCCCCAAACACTAACACAGAACCAGCCACCACTAAACCAAAAACAGCTGTTAGGAGTAAATTGTGTCCATATAGTTCAATCAGGAACACAGAGATGGCAAAATGCCACATACGGTCCCCCTAAACAGAGAAGACATGATCAGGTTTGTGAAAAAGCGTACATAGAGATTGAATTTTAATAAATAACAAGACCTAGGCCTTAAGCGGACCTGTCATGAGCATCTTAGAGGATGGTAAAGAAAGGATTCAGTACGTTTAGGAAGTAACCTGTAAGGTTAAGGTTACGGGCTATTTTCTGTCACTGTCCAGTTCTATTTCATCAGCTCAATGTCCTGTATAATGGGGCTGATTCACTACGCTGTATGCTGTGGATGAGTTGAGATGAAACTGAGAGCATGCTTCCTGCCTTGCAGCACCCACTAAAATGTATTAATTATATTTGTGAGTGAACAATATTAAAATATTAATACTAATATTAGCTCAAGGGGAAGAATGAGTGAGCCATTAACTCTTTGTTCACTGATCAATGTGAATTCTGTGCAATACTGTCCCTTTAAGATCTCTCAAATTCCGTATGAGTTTATAAAAAGACTAACATTGTGGGAACTTTTTCTGTCTACTTTAAAAATGAGAAGGCCAGCTGGGGAGGAACAACTGTTTTCTTCCTTTTCCTTCCTTTTGTTTAATCAGTTCACAATAAAAGTTTTTATGAGTAAGCAAATTACACATAATTTTTCACATTTTACACACAACGTATGTAAGTCATTTTAATGCCCTGGATTTTGAGCACATTTGACACTACATTAAAGTTCCGTAAATAACTTACCCATATTGAAAGTGCACAGCTGACATAAACTAGAAACCTTGGACCCATGAGGTAGTTGACAGCTGGGCCTAACAAGGCAAACACAAGAAAGTAGTAAGTGTGCATTCCCACCCCACTTTAGTCACTAATTACCAGCCATAATTATTTCATAACAGAAGACAGCGACAGTAATTGGTCATTCCCAGGGATAATCGAAGAGTCCATCATACAAGGACACCAGTGTCAGTGGCAAGGATTCTGAATGTCCATAGAACATTACCAAATTTTCCACCACAGACCCCAGAAAATGTCCACCATGAGCAATGTTGGTGCCTACCCCTGGTCCTATCAACTAATAATCACACCACTCTGAATGCTAAACTACCTTGTTATCACCTAGTTGGGACCTCACTTGTTGGAAAGCAACAACAATGGTTTGAGAACCCCGTACCAAAACGGACTGCTCTAGGTCAAAATATTTATTAGTACGTTATATTGAAACATTTGCAAGAATGGTGTGGCCTCTGCATGGGCTGTTTACGTTTAATTGTGATGGAGAACTCAAAAAGAATAAATACTGAGCCCACTTGAAACTCAACTAGATTCTTAGTTGCAAGCTATGAATTGTCATGGGATAGGTTAAATGTCTATTGATTTCATGAGGTGTGCAGCTTAGGGACTTCCGCGTGGACAGAAAAGGTAAGCACACCAAAAATAAAATGGCATTGTATTTAAGGGTAATGTTCTACTTCTGTACCAGCATGTCTTACTTGTATCCATGTGATTCTTAGTTTTGTGTATCATATTTATTTCTTAAAAATGATTTTATACCCGTTTTAAGAGAGGTTGTGTATGTGAACAGAATATTAGTTTTGCATATATTATGGTAGGAATGTTTTCTGTATCAGATAAGGAAAGTGAATAAAACCATTCAATGATTAGTTTTGTATAAAATACATATTTCTGCCGCTGAAATCATAGCACTAGAAAAGGGTTCACAGTTCTGAAGTCCTTCTCAACATGATCTGTGTCTCTCTCAACTCTGTTTTCCCTATCTAGTCCTTATTTGCATTGACTAAGAGTCCCATCATATGATCACGGAAAACCCACAAACAACAGAGAAACAGAAAATAAACAAGCAGCTGATGTCCCTTTAAATGCTCAATTTGTACCGTTGCTGCCACTAAAGAGCTAACATTTCTACTGCATGCAAATAGATTGTGTTATTTGTAATGTTCAGTTAATGTTTTTGTTTCTGCTCAATAATAACTCAAAGATATCAGCGAATTCCATGTTTTCTCTAGTGTGACCTACTTCCAGCGGTAATAGTTAATAATTGCATAAGTCACAAATTCAAAAATGCACCTATACAGCAATATAAATGTTGCGATTCTCTGTTCGTGGATATTAAACAAATATTTAACATTTAGCAATAAAGTAATGGGAGCTACGTATATAGGGCTAAAGTCCAAAAGTGGTGAAAACTGAGACATGTTACAGCTAATTGGTCTGGCACTAAATGCAGCGCAAGTGTGAGTCCGATGTTATGCACAGACCTCTTCACTCATGACGTTTAGTAATTACCAAGTACTCGCTTCTTGCCCTTGGCTTCTTTGGTACTAGGAGACAGTGTCCCTGCCCTTTCATTGCCAGGCCCCTCAAAGTCATCTAATTCTTCCAGCATTGCTGTTTACTGTTACAAAGCAAACAATTATTTCAGTTAATTGTCTCTATATTATGAAACTGTACATGATAAACTCGCATACTAAAAAAAGTAATGCACAAACATAGCATGGATACATTTCGGCTACTGTATATATATTTAATAGACTTTTTTTCTGAATTATCCGTTCTACAAACGACTGACTTGTTGTTTGTAAATACAAGTTTGATTTTTACAGCTTATTGTGAAATCTGGGCTGTGGATATCAAGTAAATAAACCACATTCCTCTACTAATGTATTACTCTCTTAAAATGATTAAATACAAACTATAGAACAGGTCACCTAAATAATATAATGACTTCGATATATGCCCACACTGTTATCCACTATATACCATATACTTAAAAAACAAAGCAGTATTATAGAAAACAGCTTAATACAAATGTAATTCGATGTATCCCGTAGGAAGAACTTGGACATTATAGAATTATTTCTTCCAATAACTATACAGCCAGGTTATAAGCGCACACTGCATCGGTATAATAAACACAGCTTTCACATACTTACCATGAAACTCTCATGTGTTCTAATGTGTTTTCCCAAACACTTGCTGAAAACAGTTTATTAAGTGGGCAGAGGCCCTCCCATGCATGGAAAGATGAAATTTACAAAAAAAAAAAAAAAAAAAACGCAGAAGAAGAAGAAGAAAAGGGATGAGATCACTTTATGAAACTTACATGTACACTTGCTAACATGTACCCCATTGTGTAAAAATGCTGCAGGTGCAGATGCTTCATGTTTGTTGTCAAAAGGAAAGCCAGCACTTTCTGTCACACGTGACAGGGCCAGTACAATGTGCTCAATCTGGGGTCATTCCGAACTATGGGAATGCGGCCGCTGGAGACTGGCTATGCATTAGGCAGCCCAGGGAACGCATCATCTATTCACTGTGAATTCCGTTTTTACAGCACAATGAAAGGGAGAGAGAGAAAAAAACGCTAACCCAATGCACGCCATCACCAAATTATGTGAATTAAAATCCTACGGATGGGAATACATGGCTGTCTATATACATATATTTATGAAAAGGGAATAAAAGCACTCATTGGGTTTATACATGAAGACATATACAATGTATTTCATTAACAACAATGTTTTGGCCCCAGTTTTGTATTCTGCAATGCAGCTTATCACTGAAGGAAAGCCAGCTTTGTTTCATTGTATTCCAATTTATCTTTATCTACAGACATGTTGGAAACCTTTAGGCTGCATGTGATGAGTGACTTTCCATCCTCAAGCTCCAGATTGAGCTGATTCCTTCTGGTAAAGGTAATGAAGTACTGCTTAATGAAGTCCACTCCTCTGTAAGCTTTCATGAGTCAGAGGGTCCTTCTGGGTGATTAAGACTGAGACACTATTATTTTTTACCAGAAGACAGTATAATAGGAAGATCTAAGATAACAGCAGAAAATTTTTAAAACTAAATTTGAATCATTTTAATAAAAATAATAGATAAAGTTTCTCTTTAACATGATTCTTTGGGGTCAATTCTGGTGCAAAGCAGACACCCTTTTGGTCACAATTGGGACTGCAACACTGATTTTACATACGGTCATGTGAAAAAGAAAGTACACCCTTTTGAATTATATGATAACAATCATCTGTTCCTTAGCAGGTCTAAAAACTAGGTAATTACAACCTCAGATCAACAACACATAACATATTACACAGTGTCATGATTTATTCAACAAAAATAAAGCCAAAATGGAGAAGCCATGTGTGACTTACCGTTTCCATCGGAACTGGAATCCTTACTGGTTCCATAGGAACTAACATGGTATATAGCAGACAGATGCTGTTAAGCAAATGCCCTTGATTAATTGATAATCAGTGAAATTGCAAAAAACCCAAGAGTTACATCTCAGACTCTACAGGCCTCGGGTAGTAAAATGTTAAAGTTCATGACAGTGCAATTAGAAAAATACTGAACAAGTATGGTTTGTTTGGAAGGGTTGTCAGGAGAAAGCCTCTTATCTCTAAAAATATCTAGAATTCAAAGCGGCTGTACTTTATTTTTCACACAACTGTACATAGCCTGCAAATGATTATAATTTTACCAGGGAATAATAATTAAGTTGGCAGGTAACAGGGCCATAGGAAGGGTGAGGTGACAGATGCACTCGCCATGGGCGCAGATGCGAGGGGGGACACAGCTGCCCGATCAGCAGCTGCAGCCTCCTGGACTGGTTGGGGACACGGATCTCTCTAACCAGCCCAACATTAAGGTTGCCATCCACAGGCATTGGGTACACTGGGTTGGTTGGGGAGATCACAATCCCCCTCTAACTGGCCCAACATTAGGGAGCGCGAGGTCTGTCACTTCAGGCCTCGGCTTCCGTGCTCCCTAATCACTACGCTCTGGCAACTGACGTCACCAGAGGCATCAAGTGACAGGACGGAAGATAGTTACATGTGTGTATGGACAGGCTTGTGTAAGGGCAGTGTATGTGTATATGTGTGTTTATGGGAACATGTGTGTAAAGGCAGTGTATATTGGCAGGTGTGTAAGGGCAGTGTATGCGTATATGCGTGTTAATGGGCAGGTGTGCGTAAAAGCAGTGTGTAAGGGTAGTTGTGTGTAAGGGCAGTATATGTGTATATATGTGTGTGTTTGTAAGCTGGTGTGTGTGTATGGGCAGTGTATGTGCAGTGTGTGTGTGTGTGTGTGTAAGAGCAGTGTAGGTATTTGTATGTTTGTAAACTGGAGTGTGTGTGTGTGTAAAGGCAGGGATGTGTGAAGGCAGTGTATGTGTTACATGTGTGTATGGACAGGCTTGTGTAAGGGCAATGTATATGTATATGCATGTTAATGGGCAGGTGTGTGTGTGTGTGTGTAAGGGCAGTGTATGTGTATATGTGTGTTTATGGTCAGGTGTGTGTAGAGGCAGTGTAAATAAAATAATCTGTAATAAAAAAGCTAGAGGGGCACAATTTTCTATTCTTTCCTCGGGTATAAAAAGAGCTAGCTACGGCTCTGGCAGGTAGAGGCAAAGCTGAAAAATGTAAAAGTGTGCGCACAGTCAAGTGAGATAGTGGAGTCAATCTGGTTAGCCATTTCTAATCAAGACTCACTTAAACAGTAAACAGGAAAGCCAATTGTGAAATGTTAAATAACAAGAACATTTTGCACTATGGCACTTTTCAGGCAGAACTTATTTTGCCCATTAGTATCTTTCCCCATGGTTGTCTATCACACATACATACTGTGATTTCTCACTGGTATTAGCTCCACCTACTTGACAGTCAGGAGTAGGAGGAAAAGTGGGTAGGGGGTGAGTATGGCTAAACGTCACTCCCCGTAAGAAACAGGAAAGTGACCCAGAAACCCCCGGGAAGCAGTCCAACCAGAAAATTTCCCGGTTATATTTATCAGCCGCTGTACCAGTCTGGTATTGTGTGCTGTTTGTAGCATACACATTCAGCATTACCAATGGTGGAGGACATAAAGTGGGTGCAGCTGCAACTCAAACTGGTGCCCACAATGGACCAAGCTGTAAGCCCTGCACAGAGGGTGGGGGTAGCTTGCCTCATTTTTTACAAGGCAGTAGATAGATTTGCCTCCTTTATACCCTTTTTGATCCTTAGTAATAAAATAATAAATTTTTCCACGGACCAAACTTCCATCAATTTGGAACATTAGTTTTTACGTGCTAATACGCTATAGAGTTGCCTTATAGATGTGTACATTTGTATTTAAGGAACAATAATGTCTGGAATAATTACAAACACAATATTTTGATTGTAGTTGGATGGTTTATATCTCCCACAGAATAGGGGTTAGAGTTGCTGAGAACACTGGGGTCTGGGGTCTGATGACTGTATCATTTCCACCTGCTGGAGTTTACAGTAGAATAGTGGTTGTGCATACATTGTGTAGCCATAAATCACATGAGTGATGGACAACAGTCCATTCCTCAAATAGGTAAGAGACCTTGTTTTAGAATCTACAGCATGGAATGTACAGAATAACACTAACTTATCAACAAGCAACAGAGGTTTATAAAATGTCCTTTTTAAAAGGTTTCTAAGGAACATGCAGAAGGATCGCTTATGGGCAACAACATATTTTTCTTGTGACTGATTTAGAAAAGAAAAGAAAAGAAAAAAGGATATATATATATATATATATATATATATATATATATATATATATATATATATATATATATATATATATATATATAAATATGTCCCTCTTGTCCTGAAAAAGGCCTCACTGTTGGAAATCTCTGATGTGACCAGACATTGGCATCCAAATCAGTTATTTGCCAGCCCATCTAGCAAATAAAATTAACAAGAATATGTAATTCCTGGAATGTGTAATTTCCAAAAAAGGATTTCGACGGCTGCAATTTATATAAATATCTCGGTAGCAGGAGAAATACAACTTGTGTGTTATGTACAACAATCTAGAACTTTTATCGAAATTCCTATATATTGACTTCTAATATCTTCAACCTGCTTTGTTATTTGCTGATCCCGAACAACCCGGCTTCTGATTTTAACACAACAAAAGATTATGTCCCTGGCATTTTGTGCAATTGTACGTTAGAGGAGCTTTATTCTTTTTCAGCGGTGCTATGCTGACACCCACCTTTCATTATTGTGTAGATTTTGCCTACTTCCTCTTCACCTCTGCTATAGTAAGAACAGCAGATCTCCGGGACAATGCAGAGTGACTTGAGCCCACTTAACGCAGGGAAAAGAATGAGGCTTAGATGAAGGGACTGTTTATTTTGGGTCAAAATGTATCACAAATAGTAAACTAATCAATGTTTATATATGAGCGTCAGATGATAAAGATGGTCCTAGATGTGTCACAGAACATATTGTATAGAGCAACTAAATAATTAAAGGGACTCTCATCATGGAATAAATAAAATAATCGCAGTTTAAATAAAAACAACATGTTCTTTTGCTGTTTATATATAGAAATATAATGTATATTGTTCCCAGTATAACAGCACCATTTTAAAAAATCTGGTTGATGGCTATACTGAAGGAAGAACCTGTTCAACTTTTTGAGTGCTAGAAGTCAGGACATGTTATTCTCTAGCGATAAGGCAACCCCATATAATTTAAGAACATGTAATTCTGCCAAACGGTGTACTTCTAGTCCCTTCTTGGATATGGGGACACACTTTAAGAGAAAGACTTTAAACTTTAAAGAAAGAAATTTGAGATGCGTGAAGGGCATGAGGAAAGTCAACTCGCATGAACTCGACTGAAACTCACAGAATTTGCACTTGCATGATATCGTATATAAATATGTCAATTGTACTTTGCAACTAAAGTTGAGTCATGGTAGTCACATTACACAAAAACTTATGTATGGTGGGGGTTTTTGTAAAAGGTGTGTTCACGGCAATGCCCCCTTATTGCAAGAGCAGTTAACAGCTCTAGTTAAGGAATCTTAAATAGAAAGGCTTTGGTTTTAAGCGCCCAGGTTCTTTAAAATGAAGGAATTGAAGGAAACCGAGAAATGGAAGGGAGGCAGGAAGTTACCTTTTATTGCAGCCAACTTGAAAAGCGAGAGGGAACTTTTAATGCTTAGTTGATCAATGTATGCTTTTTTTATAGCAACAGGTTTGATTTAAGGTTCAGCATTGAGAATGTGTTGGTCACCTTAGTTCATGATAATCGGATAAAAAACATTATGAGAGACCTTTGAACATCTTCAAACTAGCAATCTAGTGTTTCAAATGCGAATGTGAAATAATGAAGTAAGAAAATACACATACAAGAGTTTCAAAGAATTTATTTTAATGCAAGCCAGTTTTGCGATATCAAATACAAGAGGACATCCATAACACTGCTCCTCCATACATTTCTGCCCTCATCAGCAAATACCCTCCTGCTCGATCCCTACGTTCTTCCCATGGGCTAAGGCTCTCCTCCTCACTTATCACCTCATCCTTTTCCCGTCTACAAGATTTCACTCGAGCTGCCCCCATATCTCTGGAATCTACTCCCAAGGAACCTTCAGCATTCACCCTCCCTCCCGACATTCAAGAAACATCTCAAAACCCACTTCTGCAGAGAAGCCGCACCATGTTAGCTGCTAGAACTTCCCTGTCATTGATACATCCACCACCCTACCTCTCACCCTTTCTCTGTGCCTTATGTTTGTCACCCCATTCCCTCAAGATTGTAAGCTTGCGAGCCGGGCTCTCTCCACCTAATGTATCAGTTTGTCTTATTCTGTCAATTGTTGTCTTGTCATATCCCTTAAATTTACGTATTGTATTAAGCTCTGCGTAAACTGTTGGCGCTATATAAATAAAAGATAACAAGGGGAACAAGGGGTGAAAATCCCTCACACCCTTAGAGTGCAGAATTTTTTTTCTAATATCACTTTAAATTGTTAGGTTTGGCAGGTTAGCATCAAGTGATATCAGTAGAGTTTAGAATTGTAACTGCAGTGAGCCGATGACATCATAATGCATATAAAAGCTGGCGTTTTCTTCCAGATGCTATCATTGTAAAGAGGGGGCGCTAGAGACGAGCTACATTTTGTAAGCAGCAAATAAAAAGGATCAACAGAACCCTGCAGGGCGATGCTGCGGCATTCAAACAGAAGAAGGCGGCTGCAATTAGAAAGCGAGAGATGACATTCCCCGACGGGTACATCAAATACATAAACCGAATTCTGAAACGCAGCGTTCTATAAATGTCTCCCTGATGTTTGCCAAATAAACCTAATGCTAGATTTAAATGACCTTTTCTTTTGTTCAAGGAACGATTAACCCTGCGAGTCAGGTGATACTAGGACACTGGTAGTCATACATATTTTTATGCCCAACCTTAAACTAATCTGTTCAGCTGACATAGAATATGATTCCAGCGCAATGAAATCTGCTGAAGCCACAATTTAACATTTTTTTTGAGTTAAGATTTATAGCCAAACAGAAAATATGTCTAATGTAATGTAAGGAAGTTTTACGTTGCTGAGGGTACGGTAGATAAGTTTAACATCCTTCTGGAAGAGGTGGTAACGGCAGACAATCACTATGTTTCAGCTACTATAACGCAGTACTCTTTAAATGCAGCTAACAGCCCAGGATTAGATTAAGGGGTTAAACCCCTTCAGTACTGACAGTTTTTTAGTGGCCCAAATACTATGTTTTTTGCCATTTTTACCATGTTTAATTAATATTGCCCTTTTTCATGTTTGATGTACCCACACAAATTATATATATATATATATATATATATTTCAGGATAAATAGGGCTTTCACTTGAAAGCACAGAAACATGAAAAACATAATTGTGCAATTTTCTTAGAATTCCTATACATTAAGTGCCCCCCATGAACAATGACCCAAATTACCGTATGTCCCACAACAACCCCGATGTCCAGCAGCTAGAAGTAAGAGTGAATACAGACAATTGCTTACAGGAACTGCTGGCACTGTTTTCGGAGAACATCTCATCACATTCAGTGATGTCCGAGGATGAGGTGTTTTATACTAATAATAGTAGGACTGGACAAGCACATCTTTCCAGCTGTTAAAGTATTCTGTTAAATCAAAGTATTAGCACTTGAGCCCAGGAGAGCTTTTTACATAGAACGGTATGGATTAACATTTCCTGGGCTTCTTATAATGATAATGGACAGATTGGCTTTTAAATTAAATATTTGCCTCCCCTGACTCACATTATGATTCAGGATATATGATACATGAAGCCCTATTCCCGGCAATCTGTAATCACTCCAGAAATAGTGACCCTGCGCAGTCACTCGCCTCAAAGACTCTAGACTAAAAACTTTTGGACATCTGGTTGCCATCTCCGGATTACATGCAAACCACACACTTTTCAAATGAATTTACAAAATTCCACCAAAAATAAGGTTTAATTTCAAACGCTTATTGAGAACACAAAAATAAAATAAAAGGAAAAAACAGACATTTAAACCACAAAGATTTAATATATAAAATTCCCTTTTACACAGGTGTGTTATAGCTGTTGGTGTGCACAGCAATCTTGTTGATATAAAAAGTTTTCTCACATCAATAAGCATACTGAAAGCCTGAGAACTCCCCACGCTTGGGATAGGACGATGATCCCCTGGAACTCCCAGTAATCTCAACCACAAACTATCTATTAACAGTTATTCTACTAAACAGTGTTTTCTATTTTTTTTTATTAAAAATGAGGGTGACGGGGTATTTGGATGCAGCTGAATATCAGGCTTCATTTAGGTCATGGCTTGTTCTTTATATAAGAAGTCTATCTCAAAACAATAACCTGATACCCACTGAACGGGAATAAAGCGTTAGAATACGACACCGCAGGTTCAACAATTTTACAGAGCTACTGATAGTCTGCAGACATAAAACATTAAATTCATAGCATTTCTATAAAACTTTGGTAATTGATAGGTGTCTGAAGTACCTATAAAAGTCCAAAAACGTATCTAATTTTATATGTCACCAAAATTCTAGATTTTTTTTTATTGACTCCCCGACTACTTGTGCGATTTAGTCTGTGGACAGCGTTATGCAGATACTAGGAGATCTCAGCTGACTTTGTTGGCGTTTATTGGCCACGGCGAGTTCTGTCCTCTCTGAAATATAGATTAATTTTTCCTCCTGTAGGCTGCAGGCGCTAAACCTATTCTTTTCCGTGCCTGCCCCAGTACTAGCGGCGCTCGTGCCCCCAGAGGCTGCGGCACCGCTCATTTGTTCGAAGGATTTACTGAATACGGCGGTAGCGGTCCGTGCCAGGCTGTGACTTCCGGGCTTCGGGAGAGACTGACTGGTGGTCAGAGTCAGTCTCTTCAGAGACACGAGCTCCAGGTTCTCGCTCATCGCCCTCTGGTTTTGCTTTCTGCTGAGATGCTCACGGCAAGAATCTCCAGCGGGCTCCCGTTCTTTTACCCCAGTCCTGACTCCCGCTGATCTCCTCTGGGCTTTCCCCAATGGCAGCCTACTAAAACCGCTGTTACTGCTGGTGTGCGACGTGGCCGACTGACTGGAGCTAGACGCAGCCCTGGAGCAAAAGCCTTCATCCACCTCAGATATTTCCGTCAGTTCCTCCTGTAGTGTTAAATCTGCAGAGTCTGGGAAAAACGAGAGAAATCGTGAGAAGGCAATCGCATCGCTCGCTATAAGGATCGTCGCAAGCTGTGCCATTACTTACCGCCATACTGAATCATAGAAAGAATATATTAGCAGGATTGTGCACAGAATCAAAGCATGCCCACTATGTCCTGATTGTGAGGAGAGATTACGCTGCTACTCATGCAATAAAGAGAATATTATGATATCATCCCATACATGTAGAGGTGAAGATATTTTTCTCCAAGCATTCATATGGTAAAAAAAAGAGGGGGAAAATAGATTTTTGCTACTGATTTCCGCACACAAATCAACTGCGTAATGTTAAGGTCAACAAATGGAAAGGTCACAATACAGTTCTAGAATTTACGAGCTTATCTTGTAACTCTGCCCAAGTGTCTGATCGTGCAATATTGGGTTGTGTCAAAGCCAAATAACTCAACATCAAAGAAACATATTTAATAGGTGGATAAACAATTATTTTGTGTGAGCGTGGGCAACCCAAAGCATGCCTTAAAGCCACGGCTAACAGGTTTTTTTTACCCCGAGTGAATAGTCACATCATGCAGGCAGGTGTGAGCATCTGAAGCCAGCAACCCAACATGCATGTAACCTGTAGCCGTTTAACAGAGCCCTGTATCTTCTAACCCATGCAGTGTGACCGTTTCACTTGCAGGTACCTTGGAGCCCATCTATCAAGTGATTTGTTAACACTGCACTCTGCCCGGTGACGTTAATCCATCCTCCAGCATTCGCCTTACAGATTTTTGCCTCCTGATCTCAGTTCTAGGGTCAGCGGAGTTTTCCTGCACTGCCTGCGTATGCTGTACATCGTTCTCTGGTCTGACTCTCTCCCCATTCCCGGTTTTCTCTCCGGAAACACTTGTGACACTAATCTCGGGTACGACAAGGTTCCCCATATCTGATGAGTCAATACTAGTTTCGGGTTGTTCTAAAATGGGGGGAAAATGAGACAAACAAAAAAAAAACAAGATGGCTGATGATGAACAAACAAAAAAAAATGATCATGTAAAGGAAACAAATGAATGAAAAGAATGTTTTTGCTACTTTGAATCAAATAAATGCGGTATCGGGATTACCAATAACAGACAGTAAGGTAATGCAGCTTTATTTCTCATACAAAGCCCCATCCTTAATTAGTTTAACGAACGCGCTGGTGATTCATTTATCGCGGTGGAGGTGAAGCGACAGTAAACGTGAGATCAATGGCAGTTATGGAACGGAATATTATTTATGAAAGCGGAATAAGTCGTGAGGGGTCATCTATTTAGACCACCAAGTCACCTAAAACAAAGGTTTATTGGGATTTTCCCAGCTGCAATTGTCTGATGTAGAAACTTTTTTAACGCTTTACAAAAGCAGGAAGCAGATGAGGATCGGGGCTTGAAACATTCATTTGTACACATTTCCAGTGTGATTCCATAATATTTTACGCATTCACCAAATTATTCTTTTATAAAACCTTACAGGTAATCCTAAAATATCTCTATTATATATATATATTTAACATTTGAAAACTATAAAGAACTGTAAAATGCTGAATTATAGGAAAGCGAGTAAAGACTTGACTATAAAGATAAATCGTGTTATCGGGTCATGCTGACTGCGTTTTGGATGCAGAAGGAAACCCATGGAGAACTCACTTTATCTCCAGCAAATCTCACTATTCTGTTCTGTTTATAGTCGTATCTTTGCTGATTGATCTCCGTCATACCTGTTTAATTTGAAATTATGCCGGAAGTTTAATCAAACACTAGACTGCAATTACAAACCCGTCAGCTCTCTTCCTAATTCTAAGTAAAATCATTATTATTCATTTTAGCAGGCAATTTCCGTCCATACTTAATACGCAACTCACAGGAGATCATGTGTTCTATGTACGGTGCAGAATGTGAGGGTTACAGTATATCGCTGCTCTTACATTGGAAGGTCTGGGCCGTTTGAATAATCCCTCACATCTACTGAAAGTAATCGGGTCCAAGGACATATTTTTGAGCACAGACATATAGGGCTGCAACTAACGATTATTTTTATAATCGATTAGTTGGCCGATTATTTTTTCGATTAAACGATTAATCGGATAAAAAAATGTAAATTTTTCATTTATTTAAAATAATTTAATAAAGTAACGTAGGATGTTAAAAACAAACGGCAAAATAAAAAAACTTTGATAAAAATGCATTTCTTGTTTTTTTTTCCCAACCTGCCACCCCAGTTAGGCATATTTGAGCCCAGGCTTGGCACACTGCCCTCCCAGACATGCCACACTGCCCTCCCCTTATATACCCTATATGCCTTATACCCCCAGATATGTCACTCCGTCCTCCCCAGGTATGCTGTATACCCCCTGATATGCCATAGTGCCCTCATAGATTTGCAGACTCGTTCACAGACGTAATACTTTTATAAATAAATACAGGGTTATTCTTCACTGCCCCCAGGATTAAGATTCCTCTCAGTTTGCCCCCTTTACCTCTAACTGCACCTTAAGTTAACCTTATTAAATTCATTAAATTAACCCTCAGTCCTCAGCATTAAATTAACCCTGAAGAGAAGACCCCATCAACCACAACTGCCCCTAAATTAACCCTAAAACCCATCAACCACAACTGCCCCTAAATTAACCCTAAACACCCCATTAACTATAACTGCCCCTAAATTACCCTAAACACCCATTAACTATAACTGCCCCTAACTTCGGCAGCCCAAAATATTAATTTTATACTCACAGGTAGTATGAGTTCTTAAACCATGTGGAACTCTATAGGAAATGGGCAGAGCCAATCGATTGTTTGGCTCCCGCCCCTTTCTTTTCCTCCCTGTCCCTCCTTGCCAGCAGCAATCAGCAGTGACTGCCAGGGAGGACTGGTAAGTAGGAACTCCTGTGAGTCTCCGCCTGAAATGGATTATTAAAACGAGGGGGTATTTTTCAGAGCGTTTGCTCTGAAAAAAACCTAATTTTATAATCAATAAAAATCGATTCAACTAATCGATAATGAAATTTGTCGGCAACGATTTTCATTATCGATTTTATCGATTAGTTGTTGCAGCCCTAAATGACACAGAAGTCTTTTTCTAACGCCAACAGAAGAATGGAAAGAATGCATTCTCAGATTTGCATGCAGGAGAATGCACTTGAGACTAGACAAACATCAAGTTTCCCTGTAAGTTATTTCTCTAAATGGACATTTAACCCCTTAATGACAAAGCCTGTACATGTATGGGCTCAAAATGCATTGTTTTCAATGGGTTCAGGGACCGCCCATTGTCCTTAAGGGGTTAAATAGTAACCAAAATGTTCAATGTAGCATGTCATGGCCTTTCTTGAAATCTTTGTGGAGCAGGTCTTTCACCCCAGGGGCTCTAAGCTACAGGCTACTGTTTGCCCCCGGATTACACATTCTAGAAAAGTGCAAAAGGCTTCATGAGTGGGGTCAGGCTATCTGGGCTGCACCAAAAATTTGTATTATTCTGTTACAACAAATACCGGTATATGTCCGGGAAGGACTGTATATTCCCTCCACACATAGCGGAGACATGCTGCGATCACCGGTTGGTAAACCGGCTAAGAAGTTGTCAGCTTATGACAGTAGAGATCTTTTCCAAAGCCTGTGTAAGACCGGATTGTACTAGTACGTATACTGTCCTGTTATCTCTCCCTTTAGTCAAATTTCAGCTGTATGAGCGGACATTTAGTAACACGCCGTGAGCGCTCACTACCAGCAGGGGGCAATTCCTTAGCTCCATTTGTCAGTGGCTATTTCTCTGTGATGTTCACACAATCCATGTTGCTAGCCCCCAGGAACTGCAGCTCATATAATTATATGCTGAAGCTGTAAAAACCCATTTCTAATCAATACATATACACCATACGTCGTAATACTTTTTTCACTCGTTTTACTGACAAGCATGATTTTATATACCAAATAAGATTAGGATCTAATTTGTTTGGAAAACAAAATGGTGTGGGAATAGCAGCTGTACACCAAATATTGAGTAAATTATGTACAATGAATTGGCAATAATGTACATTAATACATACAGCAGCCAACAAGGAGGTGCGGGGGAGAAATAAAAATACTACAGAGTTGACTTAACACAATCACTGGTGAGAATAATAAAATAGTAGACAAGCTTACCTTGCACACATTGTGAAGACATGCTGTAGTCACTGGTTGATAGACTAGCTCCTGGCAGCACACACACATGAAGGTTTGCTCCACTTTCTTCAAAAAATTCTTTAGAAATATAAATATATAGTATAAGTATATTCATTTATTAAAACTACCAAAATGTGCTTTTCTCACCCTTACGGTGGCTGCTTCAGCTGATTAAAAATTAGCAATTTAACTATATGGCAAAGGTAACTAAATAGGGAAGAATCCTTGTGCAGATCATGAGAGCAGGGCATTAGAGTGGCTGCGTCCATGGTTTACAAACAAGGACATTTTCTAAAATGTAAAGCTGTTAGGGAAAAAATTAAGTACTTTGTATAATATGCACCCACCAGATTAGGTCACCGGCTGATGATTGGCGAGACTGATCAATGATCTAGAGTCATAAGTCCCTGATCAGATAACAATGTATCAGGTTAAAAACTGTTAAAAATTACATATTGTAAGAGAAAGAAAACCAGTAACCATCATCAGATCACGTGTGACCCATTTAGGCTACTGGCACTGACTAGTGAATCCGATTGACAATCAGTGACCTAAAATGTCTCTAACCAGCGATCAGACAGATGAGAGGGGTCATAAGCCCCAGGGTGTAACTGATCACAAATAACCGGAAAGCACCTTTGACTTCCAGGTCAAAGCGCATGAAGATTTTATTTATTATTATTTTATTATTTATGTATTGTTTTAATTATTCCAATGCTGGTGTACCATAGTAGCGTAACATTGATAGTGACATGGTCCCCACATGCCTCTGGGAACTGAAGACACCAGCATTAATGACTTCAATGCTGAGACTGCGACATTAAAGGGGTTAACACTGCACAATTGCAGAATAAAACATTTAAAAAAAATCATTCAGGTATAACAAGTACCCACTTTTCAGGACTCTTGGAAGGGGGTAAATTGTGCATATTATACCCAAGATTTTACAGTATCCTTTATATATACCAAACATTGGAGCCAGAAAAAAGAACAATATGTCTTTTAATTAAAGACTTTCAAGAAAAACTGCCATTAGGGAATTAAATACACACCGGTCCTTCCTTGATGGATGAGAGTACATCACCCCACAGCTTCTGATTAAGACTGTCCTCTTTAATAAGCCAGTGCTGCTGTTGAGTGAGCTGGAAAGACTCCCCTCGCCCTTCTTCTGAGAGCTTTATGGACTTGGATGGTGGTAAAACTTTATCTGCTTCATCTGAAAAACATTGCCATAGCAATCACTTAATGAGAAGTCATAATTTAAAACAGCGAAGTTATATATATAGCCGTGAAAATGTTTTTGCCACATTCCTAATTTCTTATATTTCATATAGATGGTCAAATAATAATATAAGACATTTATTAAAGGTAAAGACTTAATCAAAACCTCCAAAGACAAGTACCATCTTCACTTGGCCTTTTCTGGCTACCGTTGCTCTGGCTGGTGGTATCCTTTTTGTCAGTGTCGGTGGCCTGGCTGCAAGTTTGCTCTGTATTGTTCTGCTTATTCTTGCTGCTTGAACCACTGCGAAGACCGGGATTAACCGGAGGAGGAGCTGGAGTATTGGGTTCAGACTTCACCGGCTGCTTCTTGACCTTCTTCTCTTTGTTAGCCATTGCTTCCAGATACCCTTCTGGGAACTAAATAAAAAGGTCAACATGATACATGGTATTACAGATACTGTACATTAACAAGCAACAAATTAAAAAAATCTGTGATTAAGGGGGAAAACATTAACACTTCACCTTCCCAGGTAAATTTACTGTGGACTATCAAATATAAGAAAATATTTGTACCATACACATTATTGTGCTAAACTATTTAATGCAATATACTGTACTATCCTAGAGCATAAGGCCACAAAGCAATGTGGTAGAGTTTAAATCATTGAGATTGTTTAAACATTCAGCACACGCAAGGTGCAAGGGTATCTTGAGAATAAACCAAAGCCAAGGATGAAATAAGGTACGAGATTTTTACAGCAGGAATGGCTAAATAAGCCAAATGGTTCCTATCAATATCTCTAGTATGCTTACCTGTAAGGTTAGTCCGAGTTTCTTTGACCGTTCAATGCCTTCTGCTGTCCAAGGGGCAGGCTCAACATCATCTCTCCGTAGGAGGTACCGCCATACCAGAAACCCACATTTGCCTATTTCTGGCCAGTATTTCACCACCTAAATTACAGATCGAAGCAGTATACATTCTGTCTCACGCTTTGATAATATGAGCATGGTGTTATTATATATGTCTGTGTTTATGTATATATATATATATATATATATATATATATATATATATATATATATATATATATACACACACACACACACACACACACCCATCTATGTGCACTTCTAAAAACGTTACATTAATTTATCCATTGCAGGAAAATAAAAATAAGGAAAAGCAAAACAGACTCATGTTCATGAAAGTTATATCAAAACAAAAATGAATCACAAAAAATGAAAAAAAGACATTTCAAACAAGTATTCTTCTGGGTTTGAAGACCTTGTAAATGCCATCATATCTGTTGCCATCTTCAGGGGCGTATTTGCTAATCCTGCGTCCTTTTGAGCTGCGAACTACGCGAACAGGCTTTCCAGCTCTCCAGTTCTTAGATTCAGCTCCATCTTTATCATTCAGGGCGGCATCACAGTTTAGGGCCAGGGCCCTGGAAGTATATATAAACATGTAAAAATGTGAAGCGCTGTACCTTTTTTCACAAACCCAGACTGAATAACTCTGGAGACAAATGTTTTATGTTCGCCTAGACATTATATTTGATCCAACAGATTTCTCTAAAACTAAATTAAATTTCTTTTTCTGGTAGTATGCACAAAACCACCAAAGCTACGTAGTAATAATAACGTAGAGGTTGATAAGAACTGTGCCAAGTCTTACTGACCTCACAGATAAAAAAATAAGTCAATACTGAGTGATTTCTAAGATATAATAACGGCTGAAAACATTAGTGTAAACAATTTATCTTGTTAGATTTGCCAGTGCAGACATCCACCAAGGGCAGAGTTGTTCTCCATTTCCAACAACCCCTCACTGAAACCTGTTTTAATAAAACTATTCCCAAACCACATCTGGCTATTCCCAAAACACATTTTTAAGAGAAAATGTGTGGTACATCTGTCATTGGAAATAGAAATCTGTGAAGCACCCGTGTCAAAAAGGAGTGGAAAACCCCCCCCCGCAAAATAAAAAACATAAAACCCAAAGTAAACTATCAGCAAATCATGTGAGACAAACCATCAACTCAAACTCCAGACTTACTACTTTTCATAAGCTTAGCAATGTCACAAATTAAATTGTTATTCTATACTGAAAAAGACATGGACCTTAATGTATATGGAAGAGGACTGGCATGAAATAATATACACAAATGCAGCAAAGGGCAGTGTATTATTTATTTAGATTGGAGAAATCTTCCATGTTTTTTCCCCCTGATCATAATGCCATTGGTGACGTGTCATTCTTGAAAGCAGAGCGCTTAAATAGCCATCTTTTTTAACCCCTCTGTGACCAGACTGCTTTACAAATGTTGTACCATTTGTGACAATGGCTCCTTTTTGGGTTTTTTTCAGACCAAGAAGGGCATTCTTTACATATCATTATTTTGATCATATAATCTAAGTTAGTATTAAAAAAAAAAAAAAAGTGGTGAAAATTGTGGGGGGGGGGACCCGTTTCTTACCTTTATTTGAAAAATCTTTTACTGAGCTACAAAAGCTAATAAAAAACTGCTATATAGATTCTAATATTTGTACCGGGTTTAGAAATACACAAGTTTTTTCTGCAAGTTATAGGGCAATAAATACAAGTAGCGTATTGCTATATAATAAGGGTGCAAAATGCCCCCTTACATTCTACGCTATTTTTTTCTTTTATACTTTATATTTTTTATTTATATTCCTAACAGTAGCGGCAGGAGGTGTTTTGGCATCTATTTTTACATTTTATTTTTTTTTTAAATTCTTGGAACTGGATTGTTCCCCTTATAATGTCATTGTGACATCACTGGAGTCTATTATCTTTAAAAAAAATTTAAAAATAATAGTTTAATATGTTTTGTTATCTATTTACAGGGCTCCATTACCCTGCATTGCTGACTGCAGTACCTGTAATCAGCCTGCAAGGGGAGCTGGGAGGGTTTGGACAGAACCATTCGGAACCTTTTTACTCGCATTGGTCCCAGGGCGCCGCCATCTTGGTAAAGGCATGCTGCTTTCCAATATGGCGCTTGTGAACGTTCGGGAGAGCAATCAAACTGCAATCCAATCGTTCGGTTTTTTTGATGACCTACTGCAGGCATTACAGTGATATTAAGGTGTTGAATCGTCAAGAGAAATGAACTGGTAAGTCACCAGTGCAGAGCATGTAGAATGAAGCGATCTCAAGAAGTATGGAGATGCCCAAGTCATCCCCCTCAACTGCAACTTGTATATATGTTCAGTAATCTAGGAAAACTTAGTTGTCATGTGACACAAAAGCAGGCCGTGATATATAGAAATAAAAAACCATCTGTGTTGCTTTTACAAGATTACAGTTTTTCTAAGCCGAACAGACTCCTTAAGTGCATGTAATATATATAATCATCCAAAAGCTCTGCACTCAGCATTTAAATATTATCTGCATCTGTTCTGCAGCCTGGGTGCAGTAAGGTCAATAGCTATCAGTCCAAAATAGTCACACACTCACAGGACTTTGCAAATAAACAGAGCATTTATGCACTAAACTATCAACGTTTTAGCCCGCATGTCTGACCTTTGTCAAGATTAAAGGTCCAACGTTGATGGTTCGGTGAATAAATGATCTATTTATCTATTTGCACATTCCTGTGAGTATTTATTTATATATATATATATATATATAATATATATATATATATATATATATATAAGCACACTATCGTTCAGAGAGAGAGCGAGAACACAACTATTATTTATGTGATTTTTTTTCCATATTAATATTACATCATTAGCATACACATTTCCTTTTACATCAATGACTATTATAAAGCTACCTGTTCATATGAGTCAATGTTTGATCAAAAGAGTGTTCCCCGATCCTTTTGTTCCCAGATAGGTCTCGACCTCCACTGCCCGTGTATGTAAATTCATCTCCACGGTCCTGAGTTAAATAAAAAAAAATATACATATATATTTGACTGCTATGCACACAAAAGCTAGAAGGGAGAAAGTTCCAAATCACAAAGTTATGATCCAGCTTGCTGTTTGATATAAATTACCACTTACCACTTCATCTTCAAATCCACCAGCAAGCACAAGCGAATAAGCCCCGTCATTGCTGCGTCCATGAATTCCACCAACATGAGGCCGATGAACTCCTGCTTCACTGACCTACAGAGAGAAGATACAATGCAATCATTTGAATCATATTATTGACATATGTAATGCTCCAGCTCTTCCTAGCCTTAAAGGCTTGAAAGGTTTTGATGCCCTGATATTAGGATCAATGAAAGAAGACCGCACACCTAGTGTAGATGCAGTTCAGGTTTGCCCTGGTTTTGAGTTGTCCCCTCCTTTTAATTTAAAGAAGGCAACGATTATAGGTTGAGGGTTCATGAATACCTTGTACTTTAAGGACTCGGGCTGTGTTAAATATTTTACTACTTAAACCAGAGATTGCAATATAATTAAGTATACACAGTTGCGTGAATGCCTTAATCATTGGCATTCCCATTTTTCTGAGTGTACACCTGCAGCAATGTGGTAACTGGGGGAAACATTTTGGGTAACTATCTGAATGAAGCAAGAAAGAGGTTTTTTTCATTAAATAAAAACAGATATTTTGCATAATACGAATGCCGGTAACACAATGATATACATGTCTCCCCTAGCCTTTCCGTGATTCATTAAGTCCAGTAACCGTGGTCATTGTGGTCTGAACAAAACCTAACCGTGATTGAACAAGGTCAGCTGTGATTATTCCTCCACAAGCCTCAGATCTGACCAGGTTCAATGTGAAGTGGTTTCTAATCTCAGTTTTGTTAAAGGTGAGAAACAGAGCTTTATTATTTCCAAGACAAGCAATAGTTCTACTTAAATAATTAACATACTGAATAAGCGGAGTTGAACACACCAAAATATGTTCTGTCTTGCCTCTCTTACTCTCCCCTCCATTTGTATTAAACATAATCCTAATTTCGGGGGGGGGGGGGGGTGTTTTGTTCTTTTTTAATTACACTCATGGGTGCCTCTAGGAAGGATTTTAGGGGGAAAGTACTATAACAATCCCATTACTGTGGTTAATTCTAGACTCCCTCCACTGCGCTCCCTTTAGAGAAAACATTAAAACAATTTGATGTCTCACAACCTGAGCAGCATCTTAATACATACAGTATATCGTGTTAAAAAGAATAAAGTAAAAGCAAACACATACACTGTTTTTTCCTACTGTTACTAAAATGTATATTTTCCTGAAATGCTTTACTTTGTAGGGCATTGCGTATGACTACGTATAGATGCCATAGAACAATATTCATACTAAACCTTTTCTCAGTGCCATTACAAGCCCCTTACATTTCACTTTGTTGTACACATAATGAAAGCACTATTAAACTTTTTTTTTTAAAGCGTGCCGGACAAAATGGACCATTAAAGTGGACCAGTCACATCTAATATTGTCTACATGTTAACATATATAACATATGTTAACATGTAGACAATATTAGATGTGACTGGTCCACACTGAGCTGATTCTTTATGGCAACGCTGATCCATTAATCCACAGATTTTCATTAGTCCGTGTCCAGGGGCTGAGCCATTCTATTGTTAACACATGCAATATAAGGAGCCACAGAATAAGTTAAAACAATGTTTAAAGGCTACTGCAAAATGTTATCCATTTTGTACTGAGCCAGAAACGCAATAGATTAAATTGACAATTTCCATGACCTACGCGCATCTAGAACCATATACTTATGCCTCAAGAATAGACTCCAGGGAATCCTAAAAGGAATGCAGCGAAGAATACCATTTCTCCAAATAATTCAGTAGAACCCAGCTAAAATCAACACACCTGAAATGGCATTTATTTAATGACATCTGCATTGTTACTGTAATTCAGATGAATGAAACACAAGGGTAAGCGCAAGCAGATATTGACTGAAGCACTAACAGAAAAAAAATTGTTGTTCCCTTTAGAATAAAAGCTCCATAAATCCTACCTGTACTCTAAATTTCCAGGTTGCACCCACAGGAACGCCAGGAATAGGTCCGTAGTGATTGGAGGGGACTATGGTGCATTCTTTAGTGCGGCCAACACAAGCCATTCCCTGTAATAAATAATGATGTCAGCAAAAAGCATATAAATATTACTGTCAACAGGTGACACAGGCTAATGATTTGCCATAATTGGCATTTTCTAGGTACCCTACCATGTAGTAATCATAAAAATAAGCTCTAACAGCTGCCCAACAGACTAGCTGCCAAGAGAACCATCCTTTATTCAAGTCATTATGTTTTCATGAATCTTTATTTTTTTGTACGTTGTGTCTTCATTGTTTAACAGCATCAGAATCATATGTGGGGGGTTCTTTGTTTTTACCATTGGACAAATATTTATGCTCATTGAGTTTTACCTTTGGTAAAAAAAATAAAATGTCTATGCAATTCCACCTTAGCTGCTAGAACTTCCTTGTCATTGATACAACCACCACACTACCACTCACCCTTTCTCTGTGCCTTATGTTTGTCACCCCATTTCCCTCTAGATTGCAAGCTTGCGAGCCGAGCCTCTCCACCTAATGTATCGGTTTGTCTTAGTCTGTCAATTCTCGTCTTGTCATACCCCTTTGAATATATTTATTGTATTAAGCACTGCGTAATTGTTGGCGCTATATAAATACAAGATAAAAAATAATAATAATAATAATAATTCAGGTGAAACATGGGAATTGTGATCCCCTCTGGCCTAGCTCGCAAGGTCTCTGAGTATTCGGCCAAATACAGTTCATCCTAGCAGGACCCCTAGGGTATGTGAATTAGCAACCACATTGTGTGTGTGCCTCTCTCTCATGGTTCAGGGATTTATTCACTAAAGTATGAGCTTGTAGTAGAGTTGCATTTTCAAATCCCTGACTTCACGGGAACGGCTGAGCTGTCCCTACATAATATGTAATTTAATGGGCGAGGAGATTCGCTGATTGACCCATACATTGTACAGGGCCAGCCAAGCTCTTCCTGCAGTAGAAGCTCACTGGGGTTGGACCGCCACAATGAATAGTGAAGTCCTTTGCGTGAATAGACCCCCAGAGATTTTGTCCATTCAACCCTGTCACAAGCTTTTTGATGCCTTTAAATCAGCCAACCTTGCATGAATCCTTGGGCTCTTCTAACCCTGCAGCAGTTTTAGAGACAAAGGTTTCCCTTCCCAGGAAAAGAACACAACTGGACTTAAAATGGCGAAATGTTTCTAGCTGTGCTCTGAATGCGTAATGTATTCCTTATTAATTCTATGCAACATGGCTCTGAATGACTGAACAAGGAGTTCATTGTTCTGTGTTAAAGACAAGCTCCTTACAGCTCCTTGGAAAATGAAAGTTATTCAAAAACATTCCACATTAAACTGACAAAACATTGCCCATACCGCTGGCAAATTAATACTACTCAGAACCTTTTTTTTTTGGTAAAAGTCAGACACAACGCACCTTGCCCCAATCCCTCTGGCTCTCAGTGCTGGCTGAAGGCATCTTTGCTTTCTTTTTACTCTGTTTCAGTTTTTCACCAGCCTTCACCACCTCAGTGGAGTCATTTTTACAAGAAGGACAATACCTGAAAAATATATATAAAAAAATAAAGTCAGCCAATTATTTTTAATACGGTCTAAAAATAGATAAGGTCACAAAAAGGTGTAGCTTTATTATATGGCAACTGTAATATCTGAGACAAAAGCATATAACTGGATCGATCACTTCAAACCACTACCACTGGTGATTATTTTCATTTGAAATGGAATGCCAACCTAAGGGCCAGCATTTCCACCCAAACAATGGCACTTTCTGGAGCAAAGTGCCAGGAGATCTGCCGGTAGCCGAGTGAGGAAGCTGCCGGAGCACGCTTGCTAGAAGTACAAAATTACATCGCGTTTTAAAAAAAGACACGAATGCCATTTTCCCCTAGGTATGCACATGTGACTTTGGTTGTAACAATTTTTTTGTTACTACCATATTAGATAAAGATATAGCTACACTACACTAAATTGATTCTGTGAAATTTTAAACATGGGGTAACCAACTGTTAGCTATGCTGTTAACTTTAATTACAGTTTCCAAGATCCTCATCTTAAATTCGCCCAAAAAAATGGTCGCTGAAGACTAGGAGCTATGTCTTGAGTACTTCATTCCTATAAAAGCTGAACAGTTAACCTTTAGCCACCCTTTAGAGTCGTGAGAAAATCTCCCATTGATTACTAATCACGTTTTAGACCAGAATCACGTGATGAAATGGTATCGTGCATAGTTACCAGTCTTCATCTTCAGGTATCTTGGATAACGGGGGGTTCAGACAATATATATGATAGGCCATGTTGCATTCATCGCACAGAAGCTGCATATGGGCGTCCTGCTTCCCTCCGCAAATGTAACAAGAACAGAACCTGCATTCTACATCTGGGTCTGCCTTGCAGTGCTTACATTCAGGGCCACTCTTCCCTACAACAAAAAAAGGAATTGCTTGATTAACATTGTTCACCAGAACAAAGTAAATATTCAGCTTGTGTGGAAAAAAACACAAAACCCTATGGCCCAAAACATACCAGCAGCCTTATCGCTACTGCTGCACAAAACACAGGTCTGCATGCATATACACACAATATATACATTATTGTTAGCCTTTGGAGCAAGGACTTCCTTTCCTAAAGCACTCATACCTAATGTACCCTGACCGTAATGTCTATAAGACTTTTTGCACAATTGTAACCTCCCTTTCACTGTACTGCAAACAGCTAGACCTAAATAAAAATATACACACATCTTTTAAGAACTGCTTGTCTAGGCTGTACCGGCTACTGGAATACAACTGCATAATCGCCACTGAGGGTTTGTGAGGACTGGTTTGTGAGTCGTTGGTTTAAATATCCAAGGAACGTGCGACAGGATGCTTCCGAAACAAGGCCCAAGAACCTAGCTCCAGGGCATGCATTCCCAGCTTGGTGTTGGGTGCTGGATGCTTCCAAAATAACTTCATTCATGTACTGGACAGTAAGACTAACTGAAGTTCCAGTTGTAACCCAGATGCAGACAGTGGGCTGTAGTGGAAAACGTTCCCTGCTAGAATATTTATTACCAGCAATGCTGGTGCAAAGTCAGAAAACCGGCTTTATCCCCATAGCAACCAATAAATTGCTCCTGCTGCATTCCATTACATTACATTACTAGTGATTAAGACCACATTTGAAACCTCGCACCGATTTCCAGGAAGGTCATAATTCAGTCTCACAATCATTATGAAACCATAATCATGATGAAATTATAAAACGAGATAGCCTCACTTCTGAAATCGCCATCTCCAGAAGACAGGGGAGAAGCTCCTGGTTTTTCTATCTTGTAGATTTCATCAGGAAAAATAATCTTGCAGTCATTTATTGCATCTTCAGGGCCACTAAAATGAAGGACATAAAAAAATGTAATTTATCCGAATAGATTAGCATAACGTAAAGATGCCAAAACAGAATGCAGGACTCCATATCACAATGACCATTTTTCAGTATGAGGCATGATTAAACCAGTTTAAAGAGGAAATGTCTGCTACAACCTGAGCGGGTGATTTTCATTGAATGTAATAGTCGAGATATTTGGTTTAAAAGTCAATGTGATATGTTACTTAAGGGAAGCGCTCATCAAAGCCCCTTTAAGTTACTGCTTCCTTTTGGCAGAAGCCACCTTTCCTCTGCAGTCTTTACAGGATATGGAGGAGAACAACAGGAAAATAATTAATATGTTAGTTTCACCAAATATTCTTACGCTATAGGCACACATTTACAAGCTATTTATCCACATATAAACATTCCTAGGTGTCTAAAAACACTTTGAGCATGTCCTTGGGAAGCACGTTATTACTCTGTGGTCAGAGGTTCTCACATCGTCAGACGTAAAACTGCATCTTATTGTATCTGACAATTTCTTACGAACCCTGAGCAGGAGCCAGCAAGTGAAACACATGACTTAACCACCACCAAATCCAGATTTCCACGTAGCATGAAGAAGGTTTACTCCCACGCAGGAAAATGAAGGAAAACAAGTAATGGAACTCGAGTCCCACAAGCCCATGATGATTACCATGCAGCGGACTCACCCTACCTCATACACATCATCGCTTCAGAGGAAAGCAAAAAAAAAAGTACAGCTCGTATGTTTAATATACATAATCAATATTCATTAACTACAAATGTACCCAGAATTTAGTTAAGATGCATGAATAAAATTGACACATTGTAAGAGAGCTGCCTGCGTAAGAAAAAAAAAACAATATTCTTTCAACCTTAACTAGATATTATTTCATATTCACACACGAACACCAAGTTAAGGAAAAGCTGTATGGTGGCAAAGTTATGAGGAGAACAATCGTAACTTGTACTTTTTTTTTTTTTTAAATTAAATAAAAGGAGTTTTGCAACTACGAACCATTACTCCCACTGACTTAAATGGGAGAGCTACGTAGCATGCACATAAAGTGCTATGTTTAACCTCTTTAGTTTAAATATTGGTTACTTATTATTTTATGAACATATGAGGATTTGGACTATACTTGAAAGATGTTGAAGATCAAGTAACAGGACTCCTTATATGCGAGATGATGAGTGGCTGAAGTTGTGTGAGACACCAAACTATGGACTACACCTCGTCCTAATTAGGACTTGGATGGCATTGGACAATGGGAAGGATAGTGATAAATAGGGAAATGTAGCACAGTGCGTATTATCATCTTGAGCACCTGAGGGTGGATCAGACTTAGGGAATTAGTTGATTATCTTTTGATTTATCTTTATTATGTATGAAGAGTTCTGATAAGGTTGGACACATACTCTCGTAAGATCTTTGAGGGGTCTCTGGTCTCCATTCCTCTAAACCAAAGAGAGAGACCAAATAACCTGCGTATTTTATGCCTTGTTTACACTTGACTTGAATCTCAGTGCACGCTTTATTTGTGAGTGAATTTGAATAAACATTAATACTTTCACCCTATACAATGCTGTGCTATTATTCCTTCCTCTCCTACGTATATATATTTCGGTCTCTGAGTTGAAATTAAGCCTTGAGGCCATGTATTGCCATATATTCCTCCTGGGATTGGAGGAGTCTTTGCAGAGTATTGTTCTGGTTTTTTTGGTTTTGTTTTTTTTTTAATTATAAAAAGCACATCTGCGTTTACTTAAAATGGGCTCAAATACATTTTAATAAAAAAACCTAAAAAACTCCTTCAGTTTCCTGGTAGATGTTGGCATTGACACTGCTGGACGGGATTGTCTGATCGTACAATCTGGCATATAAATACTGAAATGGCACTCGAGCATTATAGTATGAATTTAGGTGATGCATGCAGCGTAACGTAATCACGTAAATTCTTATGCCGCAAATAAGGTCAAGCGTCTTTAGGCGAGCCACTTAAAAATAGCTAAATGCGCCTCTATGCGTGAAAATACTCTTCAAGTACATTGCTTCTGGTAGCTCAAGCTAGTACCACCATTAATGTCCAAAGCGCAGCTACCAAGGATGATACACAACTGTTGTACTGCATACATGTAAATTAACAAAATGCGCTGCTCGTGAAAAATAGACTCCAAAACGGATCAAAATACAAGTTTACACTAACAATAAGTAATGTTCCATTGTACGGGCACTCTTACCCCAGTAAAATCTTGACATACAATTCCTTATTAGTTCTTGAATTCTCCTTCAGGTTCGTGATTTCCGCATCAAACCAGAATCCCCGCTCCTCTGGGGTTTCTATATTGTAATTCACCATTACAATATCACCCACTTTGAAGTCGCTCCACTTTAGGATAGTTCTTGCTCTTGGTCGCAGGTTGGAGGATTTCATTTCGACAATGCCATTTTCGGGATAGCTGAATAAAGAGACATTTTTTGTAGTGATATGCAAGAATTTGAATAGAATGCCATATCTGTACCGTTGTAACCAAATACTACCGATTAAACATATACTGGCAAAACATGGGTTATTAAAAGTGATGACTTTCATCCCAGCAATTTATTATTTACTTTAAAATATTTAAACTGTATGTAAAATAAGCAATATTTTAAACCAATTTGCATCAAAACACATAGGCTTTCCAACAGTAACAAATGCTCTATTTATAAATTAACTTACATAATTTTACTGAATCAGTAAAAGTTTATGCTTTGGCGTAATGATGCTATCAATTACCAAATCTATGTGCATTGTTAGCGCATGCCTCCAAACATTACCTTACCATAACCCACAACTTCTTTACAAATTTCCAGTTTTACAGTGCCACCAAAAATAAACATTATGCAATGCGGCATGTCAGATCATTATTTGGATTATTATTAATAGTAATTATTAAATCCCTTGCATTATTATGTAGATTCAGTGCAGTGACAGCACACTTGGAGAGGGGTTTCTGATGAGGTTGGCTCAATGATATATTAGAAACATATTAGAAAGCGAGGGCTGCCTATCCCATGCATGCTTTAACTCCCTTATTATATTAGCCTCAATGGCTTTTGATAAAAAGGCTGTTCCAGTTATTTACCACCCTCTAGGTAAATAATAGCTAGATGATACAATATAATATTATGCATAGGTTATTTACATACATCATTTAAAACCTGAACCTGCTGACAAAACATTTACTGTAATATCTCAGGTACAATATGTACTTGTGCACCTTGTGTGGGGTCAGTTTTGTAGGAAGGAAGAATGTTCCCATGAAGAATTTTTAAAAAATATTGTAAATATTGTACAAAAAATGTAACCACTATAAGATCACTTGTAAGCGACAAGGTTAGGCTACTGACACTGATCAGTGACCTAAAATGTCAGCAAACAGTAAGAAATCTAAAATAATATATTTCTTAACAATGGCTGCATTTTTTTGTGTTTACCGTGTGACCTGGATAACCCCCTCCTGTCACAGAGAGAGATGGGTCATCTGCTGAAGGGTGTAACTGGACAACACCTTTGACTCCTAGATATAGTTTTTATTATTATTACTATTTATGTATTTTTAAGAATTAACCTCTTCAATAACGCAATCTCATCATTGAAGGGCTTAACTCTCTCATAAAGCAATCATGCAGTTATAAACAAATTTGTACTCCGGTATAATATGCACCCCTTTTTCTGAACTTTGTGCTTATAATACCTGTCATTTTATGGTAAGTGTCTGTCACGTTAACTGTTGCAACTGAATATTGTGAGTATAATATGTAAAATTTCTGCAAATCTACAAATCAGTATGAATGTATGTAATGATCTGCAGACAGAGTAGTAAATGTAGATTCCAATATTGCTCTGTTTTGTCACTGGAGGTCTCATGCTTCAACATCCCTACGCACAATCCTATAAGAATACACACAACAATAGAGAATTCGAACTGGATACACTCAAAATTTAACACACTGCTGAGAACAAAGGCTTTGTTGCCGTCCTGCTTGGCAGTTAGGTGTGTGATAGAAAAATTCACATTTTCGTCTTATCACCATGGAAACCTTTCTTTGCGGTTTCTCATTGCTGTAATAGAAAAAAATGCCCTCCCTCCTCCACTGGCAACATACAATGCTGAAGAACGAGCCTTAGTGCTGCTTTTGGTATGTGTTAAAATACGTCCCTCTAGAGAGAGGGTGGAGATGTGATAAAAGTAATGCAGCAGCTAAATAGTCCGGTTTGCATCTCCCATCAAACTACTTACCATGTAGAATAGAGGAGAAACTGAATCCGGACTAATTAGACATGCTTTACTAAACCTGCCTCTGTAATCCCCAAGTGGTAACTGTCAGATCAACTCTCACAAGCTCAACATCTAGTTTAACTTGGTAGGAGGGTATTGTATAGACAACAGGGGAAAAAATATCACTTTTTTAATTTTATATATATATATATATATAATATATATATATATATATATATATATATATATATATATATATTAGCATATGCGCAGAAAAACAAAAAGGAAATGTGCTTTCAGTTTACCACTCCCAAACTGGAATGCTCAAGCACAGAGAAGATACATTGGAAGCTCTACAGCAGTGGTCATCAACTAGGGTTGTTCATAGTCTGTTATAAAAATTAAAGAGCAACTAAGCCACTTGTGACGGCATCCCTAAATGTGGAATCTTAACTGTTGAGGGGCCTTAAGTTCCCGTGCTGCTGGTCACAGCTATATAGAATCACAAAATATTTCATCAGGGCTAGGTAGCAGATGGAGACTTTCAGTATCTCATTGTTTCAGCATATAGTGCTTTTCATAAGCAAAAGAGACTGTGTGAAAAAGCGACTTGCTTCAAATAGCGGTCATGTATTAAATGGTCCAAGGGGTGGTATAACAACATAGATAACTATAACTATGGTGTATAACAACATAGACAGCCAAGTTTAATAAGGAGTATCTCAGCGACTCCCTAGTTAAAAAATAAATAGATTTGTGCAGACTTCCAGCTTCTGTTACAGAATATTAAGCAGACCAAAGGTGACATTAGCAATTACTTACTCATCATATTTGATATGATACACTACATCCTCATCATTGGCGCGATCATTAGAGTAAGAAGTAGAAGGGACCGTATCCGAATGATGCGAGTTTTCTCTTAAATGTTCCTGGCTAAGACTTCCATTAGTCCCTTTGTAGGAGTTGCCACCTTTCACATGAGCTTTGCCGTTTTTCTGTCCTTTACTGGGTCGAGTTACATTTTCAACCTGTGCTTCAAACCACGCTCCAATAGTTACATCACGAGCATCCACCAATTCATTGATCTAGAATGAGATGGCAACAATGAAACCAACAACCAGAACTTGTTAAGAAAAATACTTTATACATATTTCTGTGCATGGTGTTGTGTATGTTACAGCAAGGCATTAGCGCGAGTGCATATGATGTTATAGGTACATGCCCAAATCTATAATGGATGAAGCAGTCACCAACAGAGCAGATAGAAGCACTGGCATTTTCATTTGTTGTTTCGGGCATGTGTGTTGGTTAATATTAGTGTTTTGCTAGCCATTTGGTTTGGTTTTAGTGTGATTTTGCTTCAGATCTTAACTTTATTAGCTTAAGCAGCGTGTACTTCATCGGAAGCAACACAGAGCTGAGAAATGTATAAATTAGTCATTGTTCTTATTTGGAAAATAAGCAGCGGTTCTTTGGAAAGCAACATGTCTTCTAACAGCGTCCACAGAAGGTTCCATATAGACCTGAGAGAAATCTCTAGCCAAAACCGAGGAGCGGAGGAATGCCAAACACATTTCAATGTTTTACTCTTCATATTTTGGTGCTAATAAATAATATTTTTATGGTTTAATATGAAACCTTGAAATAGTCTTTGGCAGCTACACTAAAACACAAAAAACAGGAGTAATGGGTAAACATACAAGCTTGAGATCTTGAAGAAAGGTGTATTTTATGTTGTATTGCCTCATATATAACTAGGGTTATACATGAAAATAAAAACATGACTGGGGAAGAAAATGTAAAGTGAAGTTTCCTATTGGGCCAAACAGAAGTACAGCTATGGGTATATACATTTTACATGTTACAGACCACCTACAAAGTGTATATGTGACGTGAAAAGATGTAAAAATTATAAACGACACTGACAACATGGCACACGTGGCAAGCCTAGGTAGAGTTTGAGAAACACTGTTGTAAAGGAGCCCAAGATCTTACTCAAGAGTGATAAACAGCTCATACAAAAAACAACACAACTTAGGGAGTAATTTCAAATGCTTAAGCATTTAGAAAGTATTTTTTGGACATTAACAAAATAAGATAATTATCTGTCCCGGCTCTACTTCTTAAATGCATTGAGCAATGCTGTTAGTTATTTTGTCATCTGTAAAGGCAGGAAATCGGGAGGCCACAAGTTTTTGGGTTTTAACAAAAATCATTGGATTTCCAAGAAAGACCGACACATTTTTATGTCCTGAGTCAAAGAAATTATTTTCTGTATTTCATTACTTGGCATTAAAGTACTAAGAAAATGTTGAATCCGAGCCACAGTTTGGATCTTTGTCTGGAGAAAGAAATACTGCTGACAAAACCCCACATATCTCACAAAACTGTATGTTCAAGGAAAAGCAGACTTTCTTTAACCGTTAAATAGCAGCCATTCAATTTCATTTGAAATCCCAGATCCTTACGGTATATGCTGCATCATGGCCGATAAATACATGACTATGTTGGCTTTCGCGATACAGTGAACAAATGAATCATTGTCACGGATTACAAAATATCCAAGAACAGCTGTTCTCTGAGATTTAGTTTACTTGCTTTTTTCCTGTGTCTAGAAGATGCACTACTTGGAGCCGTATTAACTATTTTTTTTTGTTTTATTCTCCTCTTTTGTGCATTACAGTTACTGGGAAATTTGAGGATGTCTCTGACATCAAATTTAAGATATTATATACATATATACACACAAATATATAATGTGTGTATATTAGAGGGAATCGTATAATCTACTGTCTTCCAGCAGATAGGTGGAAAGCTCCAACCAAAGCTGTGCATTGTTTTTTTGTGCGACCTGATCTGCCTATGGAGTCCTCGACTCCCCCAGTTTTTCCCCTCCAAAATTCTCTGTCTTTAGTCTGGATAGAACATTGTCCATGAGATGGCAGAGAAGAGTTATTTGAGGGAAGGTGGCAAAAGACAAAGGGAAAGAAACATAAAGCCAAGGACAAAAAATGACAAGGTCTTTCTGAAAAAAGGTAATTCCCAGAGAAAAACAAACATATACCGGTGTATGTATGTATATATATATATATATTATATATATATATATATACACACACACACACATTTTTTTCTGACTGCATTGTGGCAGAAGAGCCTTGATAATGACTATCAGACCCCAGCTCATGCCCCCCATGGGCAAGGAAAGGAAGCCACCTCATGTGTAGGGCACGCTTGAGCTGCCTGGTAGCAATGCCACTGCAGGACTTCAGCATGAGGAGGGACCTCAGACCCTGCCCCAAGATGCCTAGTCATGGTTCTGACCTCAGTTACCAAACAATATGATGTACTTTGTTTTTCTAATGGTTGGTGCAAGGGTCCATTTTCCATTGATGGATATACCTCGTACAAGCATTATTTGTAAATTCGGGAATATCCAGACACTTGGATAACCATGTTCTTTAATTTGGTGTTAGACAGTAAAGGAAACACAATCTAAATGTCTACTATAAAGCTGAATAAACTCTGAATACTCCTTTTGCAGAATATAGATTCCATTCTTTAAATCCTTTGTTGCTCATTTTACCTACTTTAAGGATTTCTACATTTCAGAATGTTGAGCTGCCTAATCCCACCCTTTACAAAAAAAACACACGGTCTGGGGGAAAATCGTCTGTCGCCGCAACAGGTTCATAGCAAATGTGAGCTTGGTATCTGCAAAGCACCATAGCAACTGAATGCAAAATGAGGGACTCAAAAAACCCTACCAGACGAGAGCTGTAATTGAAACACCATTGCTGCCGGAATTGGACTTTCAACATGTTCACTGCAGATAATTCTGTACTGTATAGTACTATTCAAATTAATTCTGCAACCGATTTCATTATGTGCATTGTAAAATATCGGAATTAAGAAACCAGTGAAAAGATACTGTGAAAGCGTTATATTGTCATTTCAAAAAGATTTGAGGGTGAGGATGAGTTAGCCGCCTGATCTCTTCTAGAATGTTCTGGAAACTGACTTTTCCCATCTTCAGAACGTTTAATAACACTTTATAGGTCAGACCTTGCCTTTTGCAGTGCTACCAATTTTGTAACGATCAAATCAAGAACTATAACGTCATTGACATCCACCTAATAGAGGATTTCTTTTGTTAAATGTTATATTTGAAGAATAAAGTGCAAAAGATGCATTGGGGGTGAAAATGAGAGAAAATGGTGAGCCATAAAGATGGTTTGAAAAACAATCAACTGATATACTTTCTTCAGACATTCATAAATATAAGACATCGTCAGAAATATGCAATTTGTTCAGCCAAACATTTGGTAAAAGAAAAACTGAGTGGGAATTAGTAACTCACAGAGCACACGAAAGGGCACAAACCTTATAGATGCCAATTCCAGGATCAATGAGGAAAGCTCGAGCAGAGGTAGTCGGCTCGCTGTGGGGGGAGCCGACTCGTGACTTGTGTTTGTTGGCAGAGTTGGCGTGCCCCTTCCCATCCACTTCTTTTTTCTTTGATGTAGGACTAGCAGCAGCATCATCAGACTGCGACCGGATTAACAGCTGGACAATGTCATTCAAGCCGACGTTGTAGTCAAACAGGGTGTGTCCATCTTCCAGCTAAAATTTGGACATAAAGAGCTTAGATTTAACCATTCCGCTTTTTTTTTTTAATTGTCTAAAAGTTAAAAAATTATTTTGCAAGTCAGGACTAAGTTTAAGCATTGGTTGTCGTTATAAGAAACCTGTAGTACAAATTATCCAGCGATTGGTGTTTTTTAAACACAAGCTGAGTCCAATTTATGGAAGCTCCTGTAGGCAAACAAAATGCTAGATACTCAGCCGGACACTGATCAACACTTTAACTGTAACTTCATATAGATTATGATATACTGTCAAAAAGAATGAGCCACTGGTCTCTAGAGTATTGTATTAAATGCCTGCATTAGTCATATTTCAAGAATGTAAGATCAGAAATGAACAAGTCTACTGGTGGTTTCCCACTGGTTAACTTGCATAACATTATGTATGGCGATTAAGGCTGCTCAGTGAATTTATCTCCTGGCCCTACTCATATATATGTAAGGGCTGCTCTCAAAGGTCTGTGTTATAAAACGACATTACATTGGTCCTAATCCCAGCAAGTTACCCCAATGAGAATAAAGATGAAGGTTTGTGGGGGCATTCTCACTTATTCTAGTCTCACCTTTGAGAATACTCGCCAACCAGAGAACTATCTCCTGGCAAAAACTCAACAGGTTAAAATCTGCTAAGGCAAATGTCATTTGGTTACAGAACTTAAAAAGTACACCTCAGTGGCCAATCCAGCCCTGCCAACAAAGAATGCATATTAAACTAACGTGTAAGTGCTTTAGAAAAAAAATGACACTTGGCTATAGAAAAACCAAAATGTGTTTTCTGAAAATCAAAATCCATGAGCAGTAGAGGTGGACCATACTAGTCCTGTCACTATGAGATCAACACAATGATGGCTATGTACAGCAAACACGCAATAGTGTATAAAACAAAATCAGCTGAGCATATTCCAGGGGGTATGCTTGGATGGGTACACTAAGAACCATGAACAAACCCAAAGGCATTCTGCGTTCTACAATCAAGCGCTATCCAGTGATCGCTATCAATGAAATCCGAGCAGTAATATTTCATGTTTGCTTAAATCTGTAAGCCTGCGGGGCCGGGGGCCGGGGTCCTCTGTGCAAGCATGCCACAAATTCAAGTAGCAACCTTTTTCATTTTGAATCCTAAAATCTTGTCTAACTAGGGCCAAACATGTACAATGAATAAACCCCCCCTCTCGAATTCTCAAAACATGTTACAGCACGAATACAAAAAAGTTCTACGTTAAGCACATATAGTGTTGATCATGATAACTGCCAATTGTGGCTGACATAAGGTTTAGCGATAAAAACAATTGCAAGCTAGCCTGATGTATCAGCTTGACTTAGTCTGTCAGTCCTAGTTTTTCTCATAACCTTTAAATCTATATATATATATATATATATATATATATATATATATATAATATATTAACTAATAATAAAAAATGTAACTAATAATGCAAGCAAAAAAACTCTTGCGTGTCTCGGTAATTTCAAATTTTGTTTGGACGCACAAAGTTTTAGTAGGACCACTATAACAATAAAACGGGAAAAAAAACCTTGAAAATAGTATAGTATACAAAATGGCGATACAATTGAAATGACCCAATCTTAACGCTAAAGCTTCTAAACAATCTGGTTTTGCATACAGGCCTGTTTGGTAACATTAATGGAAATGAATCAACAAACATAAAGACTAAATGAAAACAGTATCTCATTTAATGTGTCGCATAATATTAAAAATGATTTAGGCAACAGTCCCTTTGAGCATAACATCATGTCAGCAGCATAACAATCAACACTGGCTTTCCAGTCAATGCATCTTTCTCCGAGTATAAAATTAAAGAGTTTCTTTAATTCTTTCAAATTAATAACCCCGCAGCATCCATAAGATGTCACAAATTGCGTAAGTTGCAGCATTTCTGTAAGGATTCTTTGAAATATTTGCACTAAAAATGACCCAAAAAAATGTTGTTAGATGCAGTGAAAGCTAGGGAGTGGGGATGTCACTGGCATATTAAAACTATGAAAGGATTTTTTTGTGACAGTGAAATTGTGGGAATCAGTAGGCACAACTAAATATGATACCAAAAGTAAATAAATTATAATTACCCACAAGCTTTTTTTAACATTCAATACCTGCTATTTGTGTTATTTGCATACTTTGGCATTCAAGGAAGCAACTTGCATATCCCTTTCTATTTGTTGGTCAATTGGAGCTAATTAAATTAAAAACTGAATTAATTAAAAATGTGTTTTTAGCTTTACAGTTTTAATCCACCATCATATATTCATTCCCTTAAATCATTTGATTAACTCCCCCATCAGATATGATTTAATCCTTGTATCATAAACACACACTTCCTATGAAGTTATAATGTAATTAAACTAGTACGCATAATCTATCCCACACACATCCTAACTACCATTACTTTAGGCTTTTCTTTGATGCCTCAACACCATCTCGTTGTCATCTCGTTAACACCAACTACGGCGACTAAAAACTACTTTCTAGCGCCCAGGATTCTGCAGGACAATGGGTTAAAAACTGGCCAGGGCCACCATCGTGAATCCTTAAGCCACGTTACTTGACACTGCTGGGCACCTCACGTTACCCGCTTCACCGCATTTTGGCAGGGAAGCATAAGGTGTCTATAATAGAAGATAGGCAGTGGTGTGGCAGGTCTCCTGGGAGTAGTGTATGTGAGTGAATATTGTAGTCTCGGAGTCAGTGTATGTATATGTACAATAGGGCTGCAACTAACGATTATTTTCACAATCGATTAGTTGGCCGATTATTTTTTCGATTAACCGGATAAAACGAGTGTAAATTTTTAATTTATTTAAAATAATTTAACAAATTATGTTAAATAAATACAAACAGCAGAATAAAAAACTTGATAAAATGCATTTTTTGTCTTTATTTCCCAACCAGCACCCCCCCATTTATGCACATTTGAGCTTGACACGCTGCCTCCCAGACATGCCACTCCACCCCCACATATGCCACTGCGGTCTCCGATATGCCTTATACCCCCGATACACCACTCCATCCTCCCCAGACATGCCACGCTGCCCTCCCCACATATGACACTCCACTCTACCCCCCAGGTATGTCTTATACACTCTGAGACACCACTCCGTCCTTCCCACATATGCCTTATATACCCTATATGCCTTATACCCCCAGATATGTCACTCCGTCCTCCCAAGGTATGCCTTATCCCCCCCCAGATATCTCATAGTCCCCTCATAGAGTCACAGACCCGTTCACAGCACACTGACACCATACTTTTATAAATAAGTACTGGGTTAGTATTTACTGCCCCCAGGATTTAGATTCCCCTTAGTTTGCCCCTTTACCTCTAACTGCACCTTAAGTTAACTTTATTAAATGAACCATCAATCCTCATCATTAAATTAACCCTAAACATTCCATTATCCATAACTGCCCCTAAATTAACCCTAAAGACCCCATCAACAACAGCATCCCCTAAATTAACCTAACGCATTCCATTAACCAAAACTGCCCCTAATTAACCCTAAACACCATGAACTAACAGCTGCCCCTTAAATTAACCCTAAACACTCCATTACCATAGCTGCCCTAAATTAACCCTAAACACCCCATTCCATAACTGCCCTAAATTAACCTTAAACACCCCATTAGCCATATTTGCCCCTAATTAACCCCACCTTCCCCTTTTTCCAAAAGGGGGCAGCCCCCCCAAAAAATTAAATATTAATGTTATACTTACAGTTAGAGGAGTGTCACAGCCATGTGGTTCTGGGAGAAGGAAGGGGCGGGGCCAGTTGTCACAGTGATTACAGGGAGGGACTGGTAAGTAGGAGCTGCTGCTGTGAGTCACTGAAACTGATTATATAATGAGGGGTATTTTTCAGAGCGTTTGCTCTTAAAAAACCCTCATTTTATAATCGATAAAAATCAATTCAACTAATCGATAATTAAATTCGTAGGCAACAATTTTCATTATCGATTGTTATCGATTTTATCAATTAGTTGTTGCAGCCCTAATGTCCAGTGCTAGAGTCATTCTGAGTACGTGCATACTGTAATGCTAGAGCCAGTGCGTGTGTGTGTACAGTGAGTGTGCATTTTATATACCATGTACACAGCAGGGGATTCTCCAATGCAGTTTAGTAACACAAATGTAAAAAAAGAAATACAGAGAATCCTATGGCATAATAAAAGTATTAACCTTATCCGAGTATAAGGAAATCGACTCGGCTTCTCCATTTTGGCTTTATTTTTGTTTAATAAATCATGACACGGTGTAATACGTCATGTGTTGTTCATCTGAGGTTGTATTTACCTAAATTTTTAGACCTGTTATGGAACAGATTATTTTTATTATGCCATGATATGTAAAACCATAGAATTCAAAGAGGGTGTACTTTCTTTTTTGTGCAACTGTATAATACACCTTTGGTATGATTTTAAGGTACGACCTGGAAGCACACCCTACCACTCTGTTTGCTGTACATTAGTACTTTTTCTAGATTGAGACTCTAGAGGTGTGCGGTTGTCAGGGTCATCAGAGTACCGGGTGCGACGATGCTGCTCCTGCTCTGTCGGCCGTCCTCTCTGGTGCTCGCACCCCCACTTCAATTAAACCATTCCTGAGTGGAGATGGCGCAGAACGCGCACCGATGACGCTGAACATGGAGGCGGAGTGTCCTCTGGCGGCAGATTTAAAAACCAGCACTGAGTTTCAGTGCTCAGTTATTGTGCCTATTGAGAGCTTTCCTGCACATCCCTATTGATTTATTGATTCCCGTTGCTGACCCCTGGCTATTGATATTCGGACTACGCTGATCTCTCTGACCCTGGGCTTTCATTTACTGGACTGTGCTTTTTCTTGTGACCCTGATTTGGCTTCATTCCTGCATTTAGTGAGTTTGCCCCTTTTTGTGTCCTTTGTATTTTATAGATGTATATTGTTATTCTTATGAGGAAATGAAAAAAGGACAGTTTTGGTTTCAATTTATTATTCATTATAAAGGGCTAGCAATTCAAAATTTCTCCAGCATGATGGGCTGAGCTGGCCTTGTATAATGCATAATTCAAAATCATCAATTTGATTATACATTATACAGGTCCAGCCAAGTTCTTCCTACTCAAGATGCTCACTAGGGCTGACCCTTCATACTCCAAAGTGAACTTCAAGAGGTCAACTCCTTCACTTATCTAATCATTATGGGGGTCCAACACTAGTGACCTTCTGCTGCAGGAAGAGCTTGGATGGCACTGTACAATTCAATGTTTAATCAGTGAGAGTTCTTCAAAGTCTACTCACACTGGCTGCGTTAGCCCTTCATAATGAAGAGTGAAGTAAAGGATTTGAAACACAACACTACTGCAAACTATTCCTTTAATGAACATATCCTAACCTGGCTTTGTTGAAACAATGCAGGTACCACCTATTGATGCAAAGTATCTAAAGGGCTACAGAACAAAAATAATCTTTTTCTTCAGCAGTTTAGAAAAATATATGTAAGGAAAATCCTTTGTGGTCTCTGCTATCATGTCAGGCTATGGTAAGCCACACACAGGATAAATAGCATTTTAAAAACCCACGCATTTCATAGTGACAGATGAAAGTGATTCATAGATGTTTCACAAAATTAGTTTGCTTTTACTCTACTATATTGTACAGCAATCTGGTTATTCCCCCTATAGTCAACTGTTCTGTGTAACAAAAAATTTTAATAGCTCAAAATTTCTCAAGTAAATTAGTAGTTTTATTGTATTTTGCCCTGACAAATCTTCCAGATTTGAAATAAATCCATTCAGCGTTGAACTAAGCATATGGAAAATTGTTTTGTTTTTTTTCAAAAATATTATCTTCAGTGAAATACACAATATATTAGGTGCTGTCTTGCACATGACAATTAAGATTTCCTGGGTAAATAATTACCGATTGGATATGATTAAAGGTTTAAGCACTTAACAGTACTAGAAATTATGTCTCTAATTTTATGAAAATGTGACATTCACAAATGGGGTGGAACGGAACATAAGTTTACCCATCTTTTACCTAAGATTTGGTTGAACTCTGGTGAGATACTTTACAGTCGGCAAAATAGTATTAAATCAACAACAAATTTAACAGCTCTATTTTTAATTTAATATTAGATAATGATCACTGTAATTCATTAAAGTGTATGCTCAGCAAGTGTCGTTTGATGACATCACAGCAACTGCCGGAAGCTGGTTGTGTCTGGTTGACAAACTGTATCCTGTTTGGTAAACAATCAGGCCTAATCTGGGCAAGCTTGCCCAATACAAATCTAATGTTGGCTCTCACACAATCCCTGTCACATTCAAAAGACATTCTTGAACACTTCTGGAAAACCCTTGCTGATGCATATTGATGTGGAAAGGGTTAGACTTCCACTTGTAAGGCTTTGGGGCTTCACGGAACCACAGATCCAATACGTCGACAGGATGGGACAGTAATGAATCTTCCCATGAATAACCATTCTATCAAAATTTCTCAAAAAGCGAAGGCATAAAATCTAGGAAGTCAGTAATTCCCTGTTATATTCCACATAAAGAACCTCAAATCAATTATGAAGTATGGTGGCAATGGTGGTTTGGTGATGCTTTGCTGCAACATGACATGGACAACTAGCCATCATTAAATTACCTAAGAATTCTGCTTCTTGTCAGAGTATTCCAGGAGAAATGTCAGGGTATCTGTCTGTAAGCTGAAGCGTAACTGGGTCATGCAACAAGACAATGATTAGAAACACAGAAAGAGGTCTGTGGAAACACAGAATAGAGCCAAAATTAATCTCACACACTGCGAAAGACTAATCAATAACTACAGGAAGCATTAGTCTCAACCTACTTGCACAACTTTTGCCAGTTGTGGCTGGCAAAATTTGTGCAAGCAGGTTGAGACTAAAGTGTTGATTACTTTTTGACATAAGAATTGCGTGTTAAAAAATATTTTATAAATGATTTAAGTCAAATGTCAGTGTGCTTTCCTCACTTATGTCCCCTTTTATCAAATGTATGCCAGCTACTTAAAAGACTACCAGAATAGTTAAAACATCCATGATCCATCATTATAATGCTCAAGGGGAAACTGATAAATTACACCTTAATTAAAAGAACTCCACATAGGGCTTCTGCTTTCAATGTACTTGAGACCCGGAGGAAACCATTTCATCTCAAGACCAGTTTACGTTTACTCACTTTTGCACACGTGAAACTATTTAATTATTAGTAATACGGAGTCCTCGGTTTGGGAGCCTGTGAAATTACTCATCCTCCAGATGGTGAGCAATCCACCAATTTGGCGGCGCAGATGAAAGCTACAAGTTGAGAATTTATGAGAAAAATTTTGATTTAAGGAGAGTATCCATGGCAGGATTGTACATGCAATGCAAAATGTGAGATGGTTGCCTACTCATTGGTATTGGTCACCCATTTTTATGCCTTTAGTCTCTGGTTCTGTTCCTGTCTTACTCATGTTACATCGACTTTTAATTTTATTTATTTTTTGTTGAGTGCTTTCAAGTTCCTGGAACTGTAATCCTGGACTGCGATAGACATAAAACAGTTTGTTGCAATATGAGCCATGTGAAGAAAACAAATGCAACATGCTCAGTTTGGAGAATACAGCACAAAGAACATTTCCCACCTTTTTAATGTACATTTGAAGCACATGATTAACTGCTGCGCATACCATTAATAAAAATGAATGCATAACACTTTAATTTAACAAACCTATTCAATGATACTAAAATTCAAAAAGGATAAACACAATATGACGTTTGTCATAAACAAACAATTCAAAGGTGAATAACAACTGCAGACATTTTCCGGAACAATCTGCTCTTGATACAGGCAATACCGCTATTATAAAAATGTCCATGTCCTCTGACTAGGCTTTCTTTCCAATCCACGCTTTTGCTACCATTCAAAGAAGCTCTGACCTACTTTTATAAGTAGGTGTCTGTATCAATGATGCAGTCTATTTCACCCTAAACCACTTTAGAAAGTCATCATCATTTTCAAAACACTGAGAGAAATAACAGATTATGCTATTATAGAAACAAAAACAATCTAAAAATTACTTTAATCTCACACTGCTCATGTCAGAGCAAAGAGCTGACGGAATTTGAGCCGATACTATTGTCAGGATTATTAGGGTAGAAAAGTATAACAAGTATAATAGAATTGTATCTACCCTATTTTAATATGACTTTGTAGGAATATAGAATTTGTTAAGTATTGTACCAACATCTGTGGTGGCCCTATGTAGAATGGATCTTGAATGCCAGTTTTGCCAGAACAGGACCCCAACTCCAACTATGGCGTTGATGGGACCACCAAAAAACTAGAGGTGCGCAGGTTAAAGCGCAAATTGATTTATATCTTAAAGAATCTTACTAATAGTGATACTGATGTACAACTATGTACAAGGCACTAATGCTAAGTGTGGGTTAGCATAATTATTTTGTTGTTTAAAACAGTAATTAGTCAACTGGTGTGGCCTAAAGGTTCGGTTTTGAAGATTCACCATATAAAGTGGACGATTTGCTGGGAAAAACACAGACTTAAATCTGTTTGCAAGTTTAAACCAGTAATTAGTCAACTGTCTGGACCCTTGTGGCCTAAAGTATAGTATTAGTTTTGGAGATTGGATTGAATGAAAACTGTAGATGTTTTACAAAATAAATCCGTTTGCAGTTTATTCTGGTGTGAATAAATATTTTTCTACTTCTTCTTTGTCTCACTTTTTCTCTGTCCACATTTCTTCTCTCCCTGTCTTCCTTTATACTTTGACATTTCTTCTCTCTCCCTCTGTTTTCATCTCTATTTTTTTTATATCTCCCTCCCCTGCACACAACACTTTCCTGCAGCACCTTACCGAGCCTTCCACTCACACACAAAACACTAGGCAGTCCCTCCCCAAACTTTCCGCCAGCCTCTCATCCCCTCTGAGTCTTGTTAGTGCAAATTCTTGGTCATGCTGGGTTGGGTATACAATGAAGGTCCAATCACTACACATTAAGCCCCATGCAGCCAACTAAGACAAAAATATATGCAGTTCACGGTAAGTTTTAGTAAGTTCAAGCTTACTAAAATACATAAAACAAATAAAAACATACAAGTTGAAAGCTACATATACAAACTAATAAGAAGAACAAGAACATTTTTTTCTGGTCAGTAAACCTTGCTGATCTTTTTCCAAGCCTGTATCCATAAATGTATAAATTTATACTATGGACCTAATACATTCCCAAAAAAACTCTTAATCTTTTGAAAGAGACAAGGCACAGGAATGTGAGAAGGATATACTGTGGGGGTTATGTAATTCTATTAGTGGTAGTTTGAGAGGGGGATGTTGACCTCAGCTATTGTAAGGGGATGAACTTCCTTAATGTTTTCTTCTCTGATCACAGAGGCATATCCTCTGTATATGCCCAAGTACCCTCCCCCAAATAAATTCCCCGTTCTGCTTAGCATCAATAGCCTGGATCCAATGCACAGGAGACCAAAGATATATTTCATTCCATAAACCTGAATTACTCAGTATTAGCGCTTTTCCTGAAGGTGTGAAGTGAACTGTAATCATCATAAGCAAAGCTTGGAACAGATCTTGAAAAGATAACTGCTTACTTTACGCAAAGGAAACACTAATGCAAATGTTACTCTACGCCATTATTTTAGATAATTTTTGAATAATAAGTTATTTGAATAATAAGTTAATAGAAAAATCTACAATGCACGTTTCATACAGTACGAAGGCAAAGAAACAAGTGTTTTCCGTATTTTAGCAATAATATGAGAAAACAAATTCTACAATAAACAGCGGATTTGCCAAAAAATAAATAACACATTTTCTTTACCGACAAAAATGCAAATGAATACTAGAGAAGCTCAGACAAAAGCAGACACCACTGAATTTCTTGCTATGCAGAGTTTCACCACAGAAGAATGTTTACTCACTTGAGCAATTATAGAGGAAAAATCAAGCTCGGTGGGCACTCCAGAGTCTAAACACATAGGAACCAGCAACCCAAAACGTCCATGCCTTATCAGCGAGATGCAGTTGGTATCCACATTTCTGTAAACTCTCAGGGTATAGTTTACAAGTGGACCCATTCCTCATCGTGATTAGAAAGGCACCAGCCACAGTCACCGACAAGGACGAAACATTCAGAAAATCTGGGCCATCCTTATGGGATCAGTCTGATATGCTGGTGGAGATTGGTGCCTAGTCTTGTCTTAGATTCAAGATATGCATGGGATAGGCATATGGCTGTTTAAATGTCCTCACTGTTTCTCCTGGGAGGCTCTTCTACTCACCTACCACCCTCTGAACATAGTAAAAGTTCCTTACATGTAAGCCTCTGAACCTATAATTTTAGATTATGACCTATTTTCCTCACATCTTCACCCTCCTTTATGTTGTTAAATCACTTTGTATGTAAATGTTTCCATGGCATCTAGCCTTCCTCTTCTTTCCTCCAGGCTATGGAGATCTGAACTCTCTATTGAAAGCCTATAACGTTCTGGAGATGGGTCTTCAGAATTATGCACAATACTCTAGATGAGGTCTAACCAGAGATCTGTAAAAGTCGTATAACTCTCTTTTCCTGCTACTAATGCCTCTAGCTATAAAACCCTGCCATGTTTTCCTCAAATATATAGTAGAGGTGAAATAAAGCGTTCAGGAAGAATCACAGAGGATCCCAAATCAAATCAGATCTGAAAAGGCCGGCATGAGGCAGGGATCTTCTTGGCCCCTTCCAAAAGAGGAATCACTTCAAGGGGAAGTCAAGCGTGACTTACCCCACCCCCATAAAAAAGTAAAATCTTTGTGGATCTGGATCCACTGTGGCCTTTTCAGCGAATAATAAATAAAAAAAAACATGGATCAGTATATTTGTTAGAATAAATATTTCAATAAAATATAAAAAAATTTAACTTCTCAAACTATTAACCCCCGTGACCTTCCCTCCCTTGTTGCTGATAACACAGTGTATCTTTTTAAAAACACAGTGTAATCACATACATAGCGGGCATTCTGATCACAATCCTACAACCTCCTGAAGCGCTATGTAAGCAATAGTCACTTTTTTGTGTTGCTTGTGTTCTATAAATCAGTAGAATTGTTTTGGAGAAATTTAATTTAAAATTGTGCCTGAGGGGAAAGTTTATGGCACACGTTGACAAGACTAGCATTAGCCAATCAATGTCCTATCCCGAAACTCTCCCTTCTAGTCCTCCCACTCTTTTGTAACCGAACAACATTCAGCGACTTTAACGAATAATTATGCAGATCCCAAAAAACAGGAAGATAGCCGGTAAAGCGATATCTTAACGTCGATCACTGGCCTCTTTACTGCAGTAGCAGTGCGACTACTTTTTATGTTCACCTTCTGCTTGTATTAGAAAATAAATGTATATATTTATTTTAACTTATAAACAACCTGCTTAGTGTACTTTCAGATTTAGAAAACGATTATAAAAATATTCATATAAAATCTGAGAAACAAAATGAAGTTACTAGAAAAACAGGCAAATATAGGCTGCTTCCCTTGATACAAATAATCTGCAAACGAGTGGATGGAATTATAATTTACAGTCCTAACCGAACGATCCTCATAGTTGTTTAAGAAGTAAGCTCCAGAAGATTCCATGTCATTTGCCAAAAAACAGCCGGCACTAGTAGGCCACAGAAGCCTGAGATCTGAATGTCTTTTTTTTTTTTTAATCTCCGTTGTTTTTCGGACTGTCGGGAGCCTGTGATCCAAATTTCTTTAAGTTAATAGAGAAAAATTAAATAAATGAGTAAATAAAAACACGGTCCTTAACATTCTATATATCATTTCAGTTAGGAAGGAAAAACTAAATTCTATTATAGATAGGAATTATATTTTAACAAAAAAAAAAAAAAAAAATCACGAGGTAGTTAGACAAATTTGTCAAACACTAGGCTTGCACGTCAGTTTCTGGAACGGATGAAGACTCTAAATTGGCTATTAAAAACACAGGCATAAAACACAAGCTCACCAGTAGACATTTTCAGCGTGCATTGTTCAGAAAAAACAAGTCACGTGGCAGAAGCAGCCATCGCTCGTTGGCTTTTTTTGTAACTTGTCGGCGGTCGCAGTCTGTCGATAACCACCAAATACAAAATGGGGCATTAGAACAAATTTGTGTTTTCACAGGCCTACGATATCGCATCTTTTACATACTACTTTTAAAAAACAAACATCTATATGAGACTGTGTACGATTCGAGAACCATAAGAACTAATGACACACCGCTCGAAGACGTGTCCTTTAACAAGGAAACGTAACACGCAAGCAGCCGTCAACTGTTTCCTTAGACAAGTAAACCAAATCACCCATTTACAGCCTGCGTGGATACAACAAAACAAAATACCGCGCGTACTGTTCTAAAAACAAGATGAAAAATAGGGAAAACTGGCAAACTTCCTGTTTACGTCGAAAATGCTGCTTCGAGGAGAAAATAGGAAGACCGCAACGTTCTACCAACGGGGAGCCACGGAATATTGATAAGGCCCCGACCATCTAATAAAGAAATGTTTTATTAGAGATCAGTCGTCACACACCCTTCGCAGCCTCGCAACCGATTGCATAGTTACCCCTAAATGGGACAACAATCGCGCGCTCTGGCAAAGGGCCACCACTTACAGAGCTAATTAGTGCTCCAAAACAGTTTATTTTTATTTTATTCAAAAAGCCGAGTTTGTGCAAGGAAGAGATGTGTTAGCACGCTAATAAAAACAAGGTTTAAACTACAGACGCAAAGCGATTGCGTAATACGGTCTACTCCGGTACTTTGTATGCTAAGTGCACATTCCAGGCTTTTCCAGAAAGGAAGAAATGCAGTAAGCGTCTGAGGCGTGCAGAAGGGAGCTTAACACCCCATCTTGTTATCGATGGGTTCCCCCCCCCTTTTAGTTCAACCTCAAAATGCCGCTTCGGGTCTGCGCAAACACGTTAGGGCGCAAGATGCCAACGCAAAAGCGCAGAAAAGGGCAAATAATTGGGAGCCTTGGCTTCTCGGCAGAAATAAAAGGCTAGGCTGGAACGGCGCAGCGGACGGCCAGCATGCAAAAGAGAAAGATTAAGTTTACGTCCGCCATGCTGCTGTGCATCTACCACCATTTGCAGAAGGTAACGAGTGCAGCGCTGCCGTGACTTCCAGCGTTCATTTTACTTTCGGCGCTGACGGGGACTCATAAAACACTCTATCTTTCTGTGCCATGTTGCACGGCTGGTCCATTTTCCTGGGGCCAGGTGCAAAACAAAACACGGAAATGTTCTTTTGTTTGCACGGGCTGCACATGTGGGGGACAGTTAATCCGGCAGATGTGCGCCAAAGGGGTTAAAGCAGTGCCAACCAAGACACCCAGGGCAGGAACGCCGCCTTAGGGGGTTAATAGAGTATAGTAAGGGGCAGGGAGGGGGTTAATAGAGTATAGTAAGGGGCAGGGAGGGGGTTAATAGACTATAGTAAGGGGCAGGGAGGGGGTTAATAGACTATAGTAAGTGGCAGGGAGGGGGCAAGGTGTAGTAAGTGCATGCTAACTGCTCGATCTCTTTGTTGATGATCTCACGCTGCAGGTTACCTGTTTGCCCCGGTAGAAAAGCCGCTGCCTGTCCGGGGCCGCGTTGAAGCTCTCCTGGATCTTGACTCTCAGACTTTCGATCCGAGTGAGCCTTGACAGGTCATCTATGATGCGGGTCTCCGTGCCATCTATGGTTCTGACCTGGATCCACATCTTTTTGTCACCTCCCGTCTAGCCACCAAAGCTGTTGGATTAAAATATTACCATCTTCCGTTAGAATAAGCAGCTGTTGGATTTAAAATATTACCTATTTTGATCTTCCGTTAGAATATTTTTCCCGCCCCGAGCAGGCTTATCCTTACTGATTTGTTATTCTATTTTTTATTTGTTGCAATTAAGAAAAGCAACAATAGACAAAAAAAAAAATCACACGGGGCCCCAAAACAAATGGAGAAGAAAAGCAGCGGGCGATGGGCTCTCGCGGCAGATCTGCATGCAAGGGGGGGTAAATAGAATGCAGTGGGGGGCAATCGGAGCCGCTGCTTCGTTCTATTCTCGCAAGGGGTAGGAAGCCATGTCTGAGCTGCAGGGAGTGTTTACTAGGAACTGCTCTCACATGGGGGGTCACGGCGCCAAGCTAAAATCTCGCGAAACCAAAAACCCAAGTCTGGGGCCGTCTCTTGTTCTGGTTAAAGAGACAGGGGACACGCATGGATTTCTCGGCTTTTCTCCGCCCCTGCTGGAGGAAGAGATCGCTTACGCTGGACGGAGAGCGAGAAACTTATGGTGTCCGCGTCCCCCTCCTCGCTCTACGATCGGTTAACGGCAGCTACCGGCGTTATACATACCCTCTCTGCTCTAGATCCACAGACAAGAGGAAATCACTCGGCTTCACGCCGCCCTCTCTCTAGCATTGAAACATAACCGGAAGAGAGAAACTGGGCCAAAGAGACAGGCGTGCGGTGCTGAACTGTGCCGGCCTCACCACCCTGGCCAGACACAGCGGCTACTGCATTCTGGAGAAGGCACCGAAGTGTGAGGGTTACCAGCCCGAGTGCCTCCATGCACGTACCTCCCAAGTGTCCTTCTTTACGAGGGACAGTCCCTCTATGTCCCTCTTTAGCTTGCAGGGTATGAGCGTATCTCAGCACCCTGCAGCCCTGAAAGTTACAAAATGTGTATAATGATGGCAGGAATGTGTTTATAAGCGAAAGTGTCTTAATGAAATATATTCTTAAACATAAGTTAGCCAAGTTGCATAAAGATTTACTCCAGGCATAAAACACAACAAAAGATTCGGCATTCGTAATGCTTTAAGTGCAAGGGGGCAATAGCCATTTAAAAGGCTGGGACAATTACAGTTTTACTATAATTACATCTAGGTGACAATCTTATACCTGCTCCGGGAGTAGGAGGTAAATCCCAACACCCAGACTTAGCCCTTTATCTCTCTAATTTCTAGGAGGAGGCGGGTTGAGTGGGGTCGCATAACGCTGCATTGCGCCACCCCACGGGAGTATGCATCAATGATGGGCTTCACAAGTTAAGCGACTTTCTTGCGTTAGTGTTTGTGTGTCTGGGTATGATAGTGCCTGTGTCTTTGGGTATGAGCACTCTGAGCTCCTAGTATTTCAGCCAACCATAAATGTCAATTGAGAAAAAAACACAAAAATACTTCTACAAACTTTGACAAAGGCTGGTAGTAAAATTAGCACATGGAAAAGGTTACAAAGCCAGTATATAAATTACCTTAGGTGTCTGGTTTTTAAAAATCTATTGTTCATTGGGTAAATTGAATTAGCCAGGTTCAAAGATGTCCCAAATAGGTCATTGGGTAGAATGACCAGATGTCACAATTCCAATTGGAAAAACTGAATTGTTCATGTCCCAAATGTGGCCTTTTAACTCAAAAGAACCCGAGAAACATTAAGTATCATTGTACTTAAGAGATGTTGCTAAACATATATTGGAGTATCGTTTGGCAGTGACAACTGCAAATCCAAACCTAAAATACAATATATGAAAGAAACACATAACAGAAAATACTTATACGAACTCTATAAAGGTTGGTGGTACAATGCGTGCCTAGTTTTCAAAAATATATTACTTGATGGGGTAAGTTGAATTGGCCAGCTACAACTGTGTCTCAAATAACACATGGGGGCAGGATGACCAGATGTTAAAATTCCAAATTGAAACATGTGCATTTTCCAAAGGTGGCTTTTAGCCCCCAGATAACACAACAAACCAATGCATGGGTGGTATCACTGTACTCAGAAGGTGTTGCTGAACACACATTGGGGTATTTGGCTGTGATATATACCAAGAACTGTAAATTCATACCTAAAGTACAATGCATGTGAGAAAAAAACTGCTACCACAAACTTTGACAACAGCTGGTAGTAGAATTAGTGCATGGCAAAAAGTTAAAATACTAGCCTTTGAAATACCCTGGTGTGTCTAATTTTTAAACATATATGGTTTAATGGGGGTAAATTGAACTGACCGGCTTTAAAAATGGTTTTGAATTAGATATATGCTACTTATTGCCCTATAATTTGCACACAAAAAAACATAAAAAACATTGGATATTGTTGTCACATACCAACAACAGCATATATTAAGGATTTTCCAAAATGTGGACAGATAACTCGATCTTGCAGATACATAATGTGTATATCTGTAAATGGCTCTTTGGCTAGTTTATGTAAATTTATGTAAGCCAAAGTGAAGCAAAAAATAATAACTCTGGGTGTCTTGTTATGTGAAACAATCATAATGGTCACAGGGAGGCAGATGGAATGTTTAATTGTTAAACAACTAAGATATACTCCTTCTCACAATTGCTTTCTAAGATAGAGCCAGAATATGAATGGAACATTACTGTGATCCTCTAGATTGTAAGCTTGTTTAAAGGGCCCTCCTCATCTCTTGTTTCTGTAAATTGAATTGTTATGTTATATACTTGTATGTTATGTTATATATTTGTTAAACCAAATTCTGATAAATGTAATATACAATTTCTTCTTGTTGTCTATTAGTTATAGTTCAGCATGCTTTTGTCACTGTAATCAATTAGCATTACATAAATATATAATAAATGAATCATAACGTCATGCAATTTATAAAGTGCTATATCTTTAATGAAAGATTCTAACTTTCTATCTTTGACCATTTAGTTGGTACTTATAAAGGGGTAGAAACTTTGTAAAAAACAAACTTTCACTTAGAAACTAAGCCTTGTTTAATTAAAAGGGTACTCTAAGCACGAAAACAACTTTAACTTTTTGGTGTATAGATCATGTCCCGGCAGTCTCACTGCTCAATTCTCTGCCATTTCGGAGCTAAATCACTTTTGCTGGCCCAACTGAGCGCAACTGAGTGCCGCAATCGTGGATGTATTCACAGCACGATCGCATATGTGGTAGGCTCAGTTGGCCTGATCTGAAGTCTGAGTTTCCTCCCTACAGTGCTGTGAGTTACAGCATTGCAGGGAGGAAGCTCAGACCAGCCCAACTAAGCCAGTCACATCGCGATCAGCCAACCCTCTAGGCAGAACAATGACCAGCCTCCAAGGACTGCACTATGACCAGTGGCGACTCTAGAAACAATATGATGGGGGGCACATAAGATACCACAGTCAAAACTGGGGGGCATTAATAATTTCCACCATTAAATCATATTACTGAAAAAAACATATATATATACATATACATACATAATACTTGGTCATTCAACATTGGAATTTAGTGTGACTAATCCTAGAAGTAAATGTTATAGCGTAAATAACACAATAACTTATCTTTTGCACTAAATGATTTCAGGGCCTTGAATGTTTTGTCCCCTGAAGTCACTACAAATTCAGGAGGGTGAAAAATGAAATAGTTCCTACTGTAAATAAAGTGCCAGGAAACAGATAACCAAACACACACCAGGACAGGCTTTTCCACTCCGACACCCAGACACACACCCCAGGACAGGCTCTG
>VKOC01000006.1:11601000-11728130 GCA_009364415.1 Spea multiplicata | reverse complement strand
GGGAGGAGCCAAAGGGATGTATGGGTGAGTTATAGTGGTGTATGGGGGGGTATTATGAATTTCAGGGCATATAGGGGGTATAAGGCATATCGATATTAGGCATATTAGGGGGTCATAAAACATCTGGGGGTAAAAGGTATATCAGGGGGCTCAGTTCCATATCACTGGCATATAAGGAGTATAAGGCATATCCAGGCACAGTGGCATATCAGGGGGCACAGTGGAATCTGGCATATAAGAGGTATAAGGCATATATGGGGGCAGAGTGGCAAGCTGGGGGTCTGATGTGCATAACCGGGGGCAGTTTGGTAAATAAAAAAAATTTAAACAAGGCTTTTTTCTCATAGTTTTTATTAAATATGAAAAATAGTTAACATATGAATTAATATTTACTAATAACTAGTTTGAGAAACACCGTGTTTGGGTTCTTGTAGCTTTTATTATTATGTCAGTAAAATAAGAAGGTGAATAGAGAGAGGCCATTGCAATAAAGAGATGAAAGTGTAAATTGTACGTTTTTTATTGCAATTTTTCTTCAATTTAAAATAATGTATTTTTTTTATCCGATTAATCGATTAATCGACAAAATAATCGGCCAACTAATCGATTATTAAAATAATCGTTAGTTGCAACCTAGTATTAACCCCTAAAATTTTGCGGGCTATTTTGTGAGAGTGATCAAAGGGGGGGGCCTCGGGCGGCTGTGCTGGTCTGCCATAAGTACGTCATAGAACTGATGAGCTCCCTTGGGCATGACATACCTCGTGCGTCACCGGACAAAAAGGGGTTAAGTATCTGTCTTTCGTTGTTGCCATGGCTCTAATTTCTTACATTGGCTTCTTTTTTGTTGCAAGATTGTCAAACTCGGGGAAAAGGATTTACTAGTCTTCAAAAGGAGTTAAATGCTTTGCAAGCAGCCCAGGATACCCAGGTAGAGTATAAAGCATTGAGATCAAAGCTTGATGACTTAACTGTTACAAGTAATTTGCTTAATCACAAGTACTTTGATGATAGAAGTAAGGAAATGGAGTTGATATAGAATATGGATAGTTATCTGGAGAACACAAAGCCCAATTGTCAAACAGGAAAGTGTGCAAATCAATTCTCATGGGGAAGGTGAACATTCAGGTGATTAAGGGGCTCACAACCAAAACCACCGTGACTAAGCATCCTTCTTAAAGATTAGGTAAGCAATTGCAAATATTACAGGAACAGGTTAATCAATTGGCTTTCATCCAATCACAACGAACCCAAGAGGTTACATACAATTCATCTGATGACAATGTTGTTGCCGATAGTGATGAGAATGAATAAAGTGATGTGAATCTTGGTTGATGGCGAACTCTGTTAATTCAGCTTTTCATATTTCAGGACAGAAATCTGTGATGTTACAGAGTGCCAAAAAGGCCAGAACTAGGGCTGCAACTAACGATTATTTTCATAATCGATTAGTTGGCCGATTATTTTTTTCGATTAATCGATTAATCGGATAAAAAAAACATTTCATTTTTTCATTTATTTAAAATTATTTAATAAAGTAACATAGGATGTTAAAAACAAACAGCAGAATAAAAAACTTTGATAAAAATGCATTTCTTGTTTTTATTTCCCAACCTGCCCCCCAGTTATGCATATTTGAGCCCAGGCTTGCCACACTGCCCTCTCCACATATATGCCTTATATACCCTATATGCCTTATACCCCCAGATATGCTGTCCTCCCCACGTATGCCATATATCCTCCAGATATCCCATAGTGCCCTCATAGATTTGCAGACTCGTTCACAGACACAATACTTTCATAAATAAACACAGGGTTAATCTTCACTGCCCCAGGATTTACATTCCCCTAAGTTTACCCCCCTTTACCTCTAACTGCACCTTAAGTTAACTTTATTAAATTAACCCTCAGTCTTTGGCATTAAATTCATCCTGAAGAGAAGACCCCATCAACCATAACTGCCCCTAAATTAACCCTGAAGACCCCATCAACCACAACCTGCCCCTAAATTAACCTTTAAACACCCCATGAACTTATAACTGCCCCTAAGTTATCCCTAAACACCCCATTAACTATAACTAACCTAAACAGCCCATTAACTATAACTGCCCCTAAGTTAACCCTAAGCAGCCCAAATATACATTTTATACTCAGTTAGATGAGTGTCACTGCCATGGCGATGCTAAAGAAATGGGCGGAGTCAATCGGCCGTTTGTCCCCACCCCTTTCATTCTACAGCAGTGATTGCTGGGCGGGCCAATCGGCAGTGACTGCAGGGAGGAAGTGTAAGTCGGAGCTGCTGCTGTGAGTCACTGAAACGGATTATATAATGAGGGGTATTTTAGGGAGCGTTTGCTCTGAAAAAACCCTCATTTTATAATCGATAAAAATCGATTCAACTAATCGATAATGAAATTTGTTGCCAAACAATTTTCATTATCGATTATTATCGATTTTATCGATTAGTTGTTGCAGCCCTACAGACATATTTGATCACTACTTGATACAAACTGCAGCATTTTAAATCCATGCCGTCTTTTCGTTTTGTTGCAAGAAACATGGAGACTCACCATTCATGCAGCCCACTGATTTGAATTAACGCTTTCACAATTAACGTTTCCGGCTGTCCGTAAAGGAGTTAAAAACAAAAAGACGACTCTGGATGCCAACTGATTGCTACACAGACTGCTCATTGACCTCTCTTCTTGGTCCTGTGTCCAGTTCTGGCTTCACTTGGACTCAAGACAATGTCTGATACACGTTTGGATGCCAGCAAGCTTTAATACATTTCTCAAATAAAACTGAAAAGAAAAACACTCTGCAGTGGCACGTAGGACTCCTTATTTCTCACCATGTCTCTTCCATCGATGACCTCTGATAGACAGGCTGGTGACAGCATTTCTCGATATCCTAGACGATGATGGGGTGATCTCCACTTGTATACATTTAGTGCCATCTTTGTTTCCCTTAACCACCCCTTGAGGCAACGAGGCTTTTATTGCATTTGCTACCTGAAAACATAAAAGAAAAGCCAAAGAATAATCATTTTGTATATTATAATATCAATTGTATTATCTCTCTCTACATATATTATATAGATAATAAAGCTATAATATTTATTATATCTCAGTCACACACACATATAGCCTGCCATACATCTGTTGAGATGTCAGCTCACCCGCTGGCAGGTTCAACTGAATACTATAATTGGGTACGTACAACAACTGAATGGGATACAAAACCTCACAATTCCACGACAAGAAGACAAATGATTCTGCAAAACTATTAGTACTAAGAACATTAGTGTGTGTTTCACAGGGGCTCACAGACAGGTGTAGAAAGGGCCTGAGAGGAGATGTTAATAAAGGGTTAAAGTTGTGTGATGTCCGATGCTTCGTAACACCGCTCCAGACAAACAAGAAAACTTACCAGGAGCGGCTCCGGGAAAAGCTCGAGCTGCGCTCTGTAAAGGACATCATCCAGCGCTCTACGAGCTGCATCCCATTCTCCGTTATAACTAGAAAGAGACGCGAGAACGACTTCAGCACCCGGTTACAGAAAGCACGCTACCTCGAACCACGTGAATGTAAAAGACTATATAGGAGAATGCCGTATATTAAAGCTTATTCTGTAAAGTTATTCTGGGTAAAGTGCTTGTGACGATTTTAAGGCAACAATGTCAAGATAACAGAATCTTTTATACAATTTAGTTAAATTATGTGTTTGACTCATAATTCCCCAAACACTATGGGTGATGCGTCAAATTTAAGCCATTCCTTTGCATTGATACTTCTCTAAAAATACAATCTGTGGAAATAAGGGTTTATATGCTCCTAGTCATTAACATTAATAACCGTGTTGTCGTGCCGGATAGATCATGATATTCCCGCTTCAGATCTCATGTTGAACACGACTTTGTTAACATCACAGGCGCCTGCGAGGGAAGATGACTAAGCCAGTGGAAACAGGATTTGCGTACCAAAGGCACATGTATGACGGGATGCTAATCATATGAAAATGTGAATGTGTTCTGCACGCCTAAAGTACAGTACATCACATTTCAATACTCATGCTTTTCTGAATTTGTTGTTTTGCTTTTTTTAAAAAAAAGTAATTATTTAACAAAGCAAATGACATGTCGTCTACATCACAGGTTATGTGTAACACCATAAAATGAGGAAATTCTCTGTTAAAGTATTTAAGGCATTTCATTTATGCTTATGGGATTTCGTCTACACTTGCTGCTTGCACCCCAAAATTTAAAACTTAATCTGTTAAAAACAAGGGGGGTTATTCACTAAAGAGAGAGATGTCAGGAGAGTTATTTCAGCTCCTTGACTTTTCTATTCATTATGAAGGGCAGACCCCAGTGAGCATGAGGCAGGAAGAGCATGGCTAGTCCTGCAAATGTATAGTCCTGTATAATGTATAGTTAAATCATCAAGATGCCTTCAATGGCCTCACCCATTGAATTGTGCATTATACAGGACCAGCAGACTTTTTTTTTATTCATTATGCAGCAATAAGACCGCAACTCATCTACAAAACTTTTAGTGAATAAACCCCAATATACAATTATTTATATATATATATATATATATATATATATATATATATACACACACACACATATACATATATATTATATATACACATATATATATGAAAACAGCTGAAAAAAGCCACTTACAAAGAGTAATAAATGCCGGTTAAAAGTTGCACCATGAATTCTGGGGACATCGGGATTCGGCTATTGACACCACTGTATTTCCGTACATGTTGACGAGGATATCCACAGACACAGAGCCTGCAAAACACAAACAAATATGCTATAAACAGGTGATCAAAACAGCAGATATTTTTACCTGGCAGTAAAAGCTTGGATTTTAATACATAGTGAGAATTTAACAATCTGTAAAGCAACCGTGAGGCAAATTCTACAAACATACTTTACCCTGATCCTTTCAAATTTGCCGTAAAAGAATTTATATTACCATGAAAAAGAATCAAACAGCTAAGACAGACATCAACATCTGCTTTAAAAACTAAAACTTTGGCTGTTAAAGGTGGTGTTAGGCCAATCCATAAATACGACTCTGCATGTAGTCACCTTGTGTGGCCACAAGAGGTCCCCCTTTATAAATCAATAAATAATAACCATCCCAACCATGCTGCAATAGCCTTCAGTCATCGCCTTGTGGCTCTAATTAATATGTATATAATGTCTGTCACAAAAGAAAAAGTCTCATAAAATCATCTTATGTCTCTGTTACACACAAGTACTATCCTAGCCATGATCCCCAGCTATTTAATGCCTTTTGGACTTCACAGAACGGAATGTTACATGCGCTGCAGCACGTAATGTAATTATGTAAACATTTACACCACACATTTAGTCAAATATCCTTATACAAGACCGTTATTGCAAACATAGCAAAATCCATGTGAGACAATACTCTGACTTTACATACAGCGCACTTCAGAGGTTAGCGTATACTGGTACTGCTCCCTTACTGTCCAAAGTTCAGCTTTTAAACGAGACAAAGAAGTCTGGATTTACTGCAATTAAACCACACAGGGAAAACAAGAACTAACGGACAGCCATACAAAACGGTTCTTTGTAGGTTCATTCGTATGTTTCAAGTAGCCAAAACCTACCTACATTGCTAGATACTCTACCGACGATGTAAACGACACCTAGATGCTATGCGTTTTGTAGATTTGTGTTGTTTTGTGTATAATAGAATATTATTTAATAATTGTTTGTTCTGGGTAATAATATCTATATTATATATCTATGCACACACAAAGAAAGCAATTTTCATTGCTTGATTCCCAGTTTAGTTTTCTGTGTCATTTACTTTTCATACCCAAAATACAAAAAACATATAAACTCAAATTACGAGGTGCTGCTGAAGTGATCAACATGTGCATACGACGTGATAAGCGATACAGCCGCGTTACGATTAGATAAAGCTTTCCAAAACTGGGGCAATTTATGGTGTGATGGACTAAGCAATATACAGCTGTGCAGAAACAGAATCCCCAATATTAATGGACAGGTGCTTTTTAATAGCATGCGCTTTATTACTGTTCTTTTAAAGACCAGACTTATAGAAATCTGAATACTAAAAAGAAAAGGGGGGGTGTATATTTCCCCCCACAATGAACATAGCCCTTTTTTACAGCCTCTTTTCCGTGAATGTTTTGAATCCTCTGGGGAATAGGTATCACAGCCTTTACATTAATTCCCCGTGTCACGGCCCACTCATTTTTACTGAATGAAAAGATTAAATGGGCTGTCCGCGTTTACAGCTCGTACTTTTTACCCGGTACCTGCCAAGTCTGTCTCCAGTCGCCTACCGCAGGAAGACGTGACACCGGACAGATATAATGCACTAACACAAAATAACAAGAAATACACCTTTCCCGTAACGAAAGAGCTGCGTGCTTCTTCTAGGGATGAAGCGGTTATGGATTTAATACAGACACGCTCTGCCGATCAACCCCAATGGCTCCGGCCTCTGTTGGTCGAGAATACACAGTAATGTCGGAATTAAAGCTCTGGATTTTGCTGTTCTCTGAACGTTAACATCTTAACAGACCGACTGAGCTAAGAAGCATGCTAAAATCTTTTGTGAATCCTACTAACTACAATGTGCTGACTCCTCTAAACTAATTACATATTAATATATATTTGTAAATGATTTAAAAACAATAAAATGGAATAAATTGAATACAGCACACAGATATGGTAATATTGTAACATGGTAGGACGATGAAAGGCGATACGTACAGAGGTTCTCAAACAATAGCAATCAAAACCGCTATATATTTATTAATAAAAATCCACACAATTAAATCCAATGACCGCCAGAGCGCGAGTCCCGTTGCTGGAGGTGGAACGTTAGAATTTATTGCCATAAAGTCAGCTGGAAGTTTTAACAGCTACTGAAGTATCTTTCAGGCCATAAATCATCTACCGGCATCTTAAGCTTGGCTTTTGAGGGCAATGTCTGGGGCTCTATATATTTAGGATAACCCCCTGAAATAAAGCGCTTCTTCAACTCCCCATTCTGCCAATCAGCGTTATTTCGGAAAACTCACGCCTGTATCAGAGATAGAATGGTGGTGGAGAAATAAACAGCCTGTGGCTCTTCCACAGCGTACATCAGCCAACGTTTATTTTTGTTTTTATATGCTGCTTGTACCGATGAATGCTCTGCAACATGCCACTTGAAATGGATTTAAATAAAATATCTTGGGTAGCTGGAATTATTGACTCGGCACTTAATTAGTTAGGCGATCAATAACCCCCAGTCAGCAATCATTCAAGCAGGCACTACCTGCCTCTTACGTGGCATTTAGGAACGGCATGTGTGTGTACACCAGACTACAGGGCTAAAGAGCCCCGACACCACCAAGAATAAGGCCAACGATGATCCTTCAGAATTAAGCTCAGCCTCACGCCAGCCTGGCTTTAAAAAATAACAGCAAAGCTGGTCTCATACATAGAAATGTAAAGATCGAAGGGACACTCCAGCTTCATAGAAATGTAAAGATCGAAGGGACACTCCAGCTTCATAGAAATGTAAGCTCAGCCTCACGCCAGACACTGGCTGTTAAAAAAATAACAGCAAAGCTTCATAGAAATGTAAAGATCGAAGGGACACTCCAGCTTCATAGAAATGTAAAGATCGAAGGGACACTCCAGATTCCCCCACCTTACGCATAGACTCTTTACCTACTCCCCAGCGGTTTGGCTTTTCGGGGGACGTGTTTGGCTGATTGGGTCTCTTGCTTACCATTGACTAAGTGCGCTACACTCACCGCCAGCTCCAGCATCGGCCCGCGCAAGACTTTCTGTGGCTTAAACTGCGGTGCTTTCTGACAAGCGACTGGAAACTTTAAGCAGCCAGAACCGGCATGAAAAATTAGACAAAAGAATGCACATAAAAGTACTTACACTGTACTTTAATATGCATGATTTGTTGGCAGGGCTGCACAGGGGACTGGAGAATCCAATTAAAAAGCAAGACAACGGAATTAAACATGAAAATGTATTTTTCCCCAAATGTTTTTGACAAACTGATAAAATTAAAAATAACTGAAATAATAAGCGTGAGAGAAAGTTAACAACAATTTTAATTGACAATACAAAGAAAAAAAAAAAGTCGATGACACTAACGTACGTTAAGACGTACTTCTTCGGAAGGACAACGGGACCCTGCTCTTGCAATCTATACATTCAGATTACTGGGTCACCTGCTTGCCCCCAGGCTCAAATGTCGCTAGCCCACCCTTGTGTGTGTAGTATTTAAGAAGACATTGCCGACCGAGTGACATGAAATCCTCCACCAGCTAAACAGATAAATCACTGCTCTGGATTTCACATGCGCTAACACGGCACGTCAATCCGATGCTGCTGGAAACACCATTTCCATGGCATGGAGCTCGGAAGCCTTTATAACTTCACATATGACGGCCCATTATGACAGGGCTTCCAAATCCCCGGAGGATGAATGAAGAACTCTAGCTTTAGAAATAATAATAGAAATTACTGAAGTTTGTAAACCATGGCTACGCAGAACCTTTTGCCAAATTACTTTTTTTAAAAGTAACAAAAAAAAAGGAGAAGCCGCAAAATCAAGAAATCCCAAATGGCTTCCTTTAAAACAGCTAGAAGTCTCCCCAGCCCAGGGGCATAAGAGCAAAGAGCCATGTCGGGTTAAATAGACGCAGTGTGAAGAACGTCTAATGACACCCGGCACAATCTGTCAGGGAATAGGAGCTACGAGAGCTTTTAGTGTTACCACAGATTAAAAGGCAGGCTGGCAGCTCTTCATGTCATCGAGTTATAGTCCATGTGCCGGCAGCCAACCCCAAATGGGCTAATAAACGAAAAAGCATTATGGCTCGCGATTTTGGCTAAAGTCTTGCTTTTACTTTTTGTTTTAAGAATTAGACAAATTGCAATTGATATAATTAGCGGAAAGAACATTCCAGGTGGCTCCAAATGATTTAATTGCCTGAATAGCCAATTGTACAGCTCTACGGAATCTGTTGGCACTATATAAACGCTAACAAACTATTTGCTTGAGTTTTATTGCTGAGCTGACTAATGACGGCAATTGCGCGAGTAAAAACTAATTCTGGGCCAAGCGAAGGCAATACGAAAAGCCCTAGGGATTTTTTTTAAAGGTTTGTGCATCCTACAATACTCGCAAACAATTTCCAGCACTTGGAGCTGGCCTTTGTATAGAAGTAAATTAGATTTGGAAAATGTTGGATGTTTTCGATTTCCAGGTCAGGAGGTTAAAACCAGCATTAGAAAAGAAAGTAATAACTACAGACATGCATCTATATGTGTTTGCAGCAGTTCTTAAGAACTTGAGGGGTTTTTATTTTTGCTTATAAGTTATAAAACGCCAAGACAATAGTGCATCGTGAATAGAGCTGGAGCCCTTATCGTGAATAGAGCTGGAGCCCTTACCGTGAGCACATCTGACACAGTGACCGAAGGGAGACGGCAGGCATGTAGTTCAAGGCAGCGTTATAACAAAGCAGGAGGAACGTCAACACTTCAAACCTAGGAGAACATGGAATAAATGCAGAAGTTCAGTGTTAAAATACAATGGGAAATAAGACGCCAATGAGAGCTTCATAATGTACATTACAAACACCAGAAGACAGACAAGACTAAAGCCAGTTAGAGAAGAGAAAACAAATCAAGAGAAGACTGTAAACATCCTACAAGCTTAAGAATGTTTCCTGAGGACCACAGTAAAGACAACCAAGTAGACTCTGGTAATGATGACCACTGATTCCAACCTAAGACAAATTAGTTGGAGCATAAAGCAGGCAAGCACTAAGTGTGTCTGGTTAATCTTATATATTTTTCTGGATCCTTTTTACAGATCCGCAGGACTTTTGACGGTAAGAAGCCAGGGTTCCATTCAGGACCTAGAACCTGGAAGCAGGGCTTCATAACACGAATATAATTCTTTTGTGTGGAGCGGTACATGAAATACAAGGTGATGTTTATATACAAACAGAGATGCCTGCAAACATACCCAAGTATGGGGACAACCTGTATTCCAGACTCTCTGGTCAAAACGTAATAAAAATTGATTTTCAGAAAAACACAAATTTGATCATTCTGAGACTTCTGCTTAACATCCAAACAGTTAATCAATTAAGAATAGTTAAGATTTATTAAATTACAATATGAAACCGTAGCAGGTAATAAAAAGCTACTGTAAATGTGTTGCAGTCACAAATGCGAGCGCCAATAGTAACTTCCCTTAACATACATCTAACAACGTACCTGTTCTGAGCCGTCAGCATCTCCCTCTGGGGGTGCGGACCGCTGTACACCACCCTGCTCAAGCCATGCTGTGACAGGGCTCCTTCCGTAAGTGCCATGGATCCAATACTGGAAGGCTAGAGGCAATACGTGTGCAGTTAGTACAACTCTGACAAACGCAAGGATTATATTTTAAGAATGAATGCAACCAAACACTGCATTCCAAATTAAATGACTGGACCTTGCTTAAAATAATGATTAGGATTATAAGCCCCTAGTGTGCTCAGGCCTGCTGCGTGGTATTTCAGGCACAACACGATGCCAAGACGAACAAGCATTTCTGTTTTCTGTCTGCACCTTAACCTGTTTGCTGGGCTTTAATGCCAATTACTTACCCAGGCTATACCCAGAGTGCCACTTGGTTGAGGGCTGATGTCAGCCACCTAAAAAGGGTCATGATGAACACTTGTTTAAAATTTCCCCCAGGCCTTAGGAAAGGCGACAACTTTTAGCCCCATCCTTGCATCTAGAAACTAAATTCACGGCATCCATGATCGTATAATTAACCGTTTTTGCCAGGGGCCTGAATGAGCAGCCTCGGCTAGCACTGGGGGGTATTATCGTGGAGGTTCATATCGGGGGACATGGTGGATGACGTTGCGCGCCGCTCTCATTATTGTGCACCCATTCTGTTGGCACTTCTGCCACATCACAGGACAGTGAACGCAGTTATATCACCTCATATGACCAAGTAAGCTGCTTATATTCTGGACGGTTTATCATAAGGATCAACAATTTTTATTTTTCCAAAAAGACAGTAACCACAAGCAAAATTGTCAAGAGCAATGAAGTTACTTCCTTGGAAGAGACGGTTACAGAAATGATAAAAGACGGATCGCCTGTGTATACATTTGATGGAGATTTTAATTAACGAATGCGAGATGTTTGAGAGGGGAGAGAAGTTTAGGTCACACGACATGCATTTGTTAACGATAATATCTCAACCTTTAATCTCTTTTCCACGGTTAGAACAAAAAGGCAAACATTTTTTCCCCGTATGTCATTTGGCCAGGTTTTGATGTTAAAGCTTTTAATGTCAAGCATATTACCTTACATATGATTAGCGGGAAATCCCACCGGGGAATGAAGGTCTAGTTCTAAAATAGACATGATCATGGAAAACTATGGTGTGGTCTTGGAGATGCCTACCTCATGGTACACAGAAGGCTTGGACAACGATGGAATTGTAAAAGATAAGATCTTGCTTCGTCCTTCCTCATCCATTATCTCCTAGAAGGATTGGAAAGAGTCATGTTTTTAGCAACTTCCAACTATGCGACATTTGAAAAAGTCCTTTGCTACCCATGTCAATTGTTTAAACTTCATTTTGTTACGGTTTAATATGCAAAGTCACAAGTAAAGCACATGGGGGTGGGCAAATGGCGTTATACAGGGATCACCAAGGAACTGCTGGTTATATGCATAAACTATTATATATTAAACATATTAAAATAATAAGGACAACATAACAGCAAAGTAGATGTCTACTGCAGATTTACATGTATAAATACAACATAATACCAATATTTGCTTATGAATTGAACAGTATTTTTCTTTAATCGGTACAGTCTGATAGACAGTCAAGGCCTTTTGCCAGAAATCATGAATGAGCAAAAAGTGCAAGACAAGCGAATGCAGCACAATAGAGGCTGTGATGGCTGAGAGACACGTTCTATCCCACACACAGCAAGTTACATCGGGAAAACCTGACAGATCCAGCAATCTGGCCATTAAATCCCAGCCTATACTTAACACACGCTGCTTCCGCACCTCCTACAGGAGGGACGACTCCTCCAGGGTGATCGAACAATGAGCGCTAATAACGCCCTTAATAGTCTCTTTAAAAATGTGGAAAGTAAACATGGCTCTATTTGCCATTACATGAAGTGCATTCGTTGGCTATTTCACTGCATTACCCACTCATGGAAAATAAACTAACACATTTATACGAATAAATGAAGAGTAAAATGCCTAGTTGCCTATTATTTTCAGTATTAAAACAGTAAATACGGCTTCAGAGATAAAGCCTGCCTAAAAATACCCCCCAAGCTTATTTTACATGAAGGCACGCCGATAGCAAGTCAGCCGCTGTTGGGTTTAAGCTTTGAGCCTTGCCACAAGGGAAAAGTGCTGGCAAGATCAGTTTATTAGGGGCAACAGGGCTCATTGGTAAAGAAAAATTGTGTAAATACATCCATACATACATACATAATTTATATACTGTGTGAATGTGTATATAACAGTGTCTGTACGTAACTAGAACACACACACTCACACACACACTGCTACACGGCAGAAGGAAGATGGCAAAGGAGCTCAGAAAGCATATCAGGGAAAATATCACTCATTACGTCTAAGGGAGCATTATGAAATAAATTATGCCTGTAGGCATCATCTCCTAATGTCCAGAATGCTTTGCATCTAGAAGACTGTCCGCCGTCTGAGACATCACATCTCCACTGATGTCACTCCGAAGCAGCTTAAAGGCAATGAATGTCCTCTAAGGGAGGACAAGAGTACTATCGCTTTAGCATGAATTGAGGCAAGATCAAGTAAAATTGTTCTTCCTGTCCTTCTGTGGCTTTTGTGCATTCTGTTTAACTTATTCAGTGGTAAATCATATAATTTTATGTGTGTGCTTCTCTCATGCACTCAGTACGTTGTAGGTTATAGCAGACCATGTGCAGGTAGGCACTAACCAAGTTGTAGATGCTGAGAAGAAGCGCTTCGATGCATCCGCTGCTCTGAAGGTGTCTGCTGGAGGACACGGAGAGGTAGCACCAGATGAGCTCTGGGAGGAACTGAAGCGTGAACGTTCTCAGGAGTTTCTCTCTGCTCCGATAAAACTCAAAGAGCTGGTGACAGACAGGTTCCAGCAACTTCAAGAGCAGAAAAGACATAAACAAGGGTCATCATTGGAACACTCTCCTAGAACATGGACATCTTCTGTAACCATGCCAGTGCAATACACGTCACACATAAGGAAGGTCTGTTAGAGCAACCACTTGGCCTAAAAGCAAAACAAGGTATTGAATAGGCTGAATAAAAAACTATTCTCTAAGAGGTGCTCATCCCACGTTTCCTTTCCTGACCTTCTATTCTACTACCCCACGGCTTCCTCTCATCACAGACTACTCTGTAAGTTACCCTTTACTGCCCCATGTCTTCACAATCTACTTATCAAACGCATTAAAGTGAGAAGTGCCTGTACATTTTCATGGTGTCCCCTTTGTAAATACTTCTATGCATTTGTCACAAGCCTTAATTTTAATGTGCAGAGGATCTGCTCGGCCAAATACCTCTCTTGAATGCTTTGGGGGGGGGGGGGCACTGATTTCAATGTGAGTGCTTCCCTGCCACTGATTGGCTACCTCAAGCAGCCAATCAGTGGCGAGAACCAAAAGACAACAGAGAGGGTGTTCTGCGGCAGCATCTTACGGTAAGCATTTTTGTTTCTTTTCAGGTTAATTAATGCATAAGAAAGCACTTTTATATTCTTTTATGGTTCAAGGGGCTCCTAGGGACACTGGACTGTCCCTTTAACCTAACTTCATTCTTACTGCTACAGCCTGCAGAGTATTAAGGAGATTCCGAACAAGGTGAGGAGTATGACTGAAGGACAGCCAACATTCACAAAAAATAATCTTCTTAAAATAATGTTTTGTGTATAAAAAACGCAGACACAAAAAATAAGTTTACCAAATTAGCGAAAGCTCCTTATCCGCTGGCTCAGCTAAACGGCAAATACTGGTTAACAATTCTGCAAATCAACCTGTACACATTTATAAAACCGATAAGTGCCGTACGCAACATGCGGAGATGTAAAAGAACGAGATCAAGGTCACCAGTAGCTGGTTTATACAGCGCTATCTCAGGCTGACTGAACGCCTTCTTTTCCAGGGACCAAAACAGAATGTCACGAAGCAAAAAATAAATAAAAAACCCTTGTCCTTCGGATTGAAATTTTGCTAAAAACCCATGATGCAAGTAAATTATCAATAAAAGCTGGTTGGTGGGTTGCTAGGCTGCAGGAAAGATTTAAAAAGTTCCACCCCCACCTACTCCGGTTTCAAGAAAATAAACATTTTATGAATCACGTCAATTGCATGCTCCCATTTTCTGTTCAATTACAGGATTTACTGCTCATTTTGTTCATTACAGAAAATGTACTTCCAAGTACTTAACCAGCTTGCGTGCGCAGAATGGTTGGTTCTAGATGCTGGCTGCGATAATGGATTAAATATATGAAGTTACAACTTTTTACTCCACCAGACAACACAATTTACAGCGAGTGGTACACTTTGTGTGTTTTGTGTTTTTAACACATTTCTCTATTCTTGAGACTAAAGCCTAGCATTCGCTTAATTATCAATATCCCCAAGCAGTCTACCTTCTTAGTATTAGTGGTGGTTCTAGCGCTATATGGCTTGGACAGAAGAGGCTTATCCAGGTCACAGCCTTCCCTTCTCCATTACCAGCTCTCCATTATCACATTTGCCATAGGCAATCGTTTAGCACATCTAAATTCACTCAAAATTATCAATAACCTCAGGAAAGCCAAGGAATTTAGCAAATGTTGCCAAAACCAATATTTACAATTAATTGGCCTGAAGGCATTTCATGTCACCTCACTGCATCTTCACAATCAGCAATAATACAACAATTTAATTTAAAAACGTAATGGGGGGGATAATCATACAAAGAAAATGAAGATGACTGTTTCCGAATGTGTATATAAATACAGGTGGCTGTTGGAAAAACCCGGCTGTAGATGTCTATCCACGTTTAACTGAAAAGCTGGCTTTAACACATATATGTATACATATATTCCCAGAGTTCAATAACCCTTGTAAAGTCTTGGTGTCTACCTCGCTTTGAGGTTCCTGGATGACTTCATAGATGGCAGATACCAGAGTACTCTTCTCTTTCAAATTTGATGCATAACTAGCAAGGGATGCCTCCGGCAGCATCTAAAAGTCAAACCAAAGGGAAAAAAAATGTAGTAACGATTTCATTACTCTTCGGTGGTCATGCTTTTGCATGAAAGACGCTTAATTTTCATTCTACTGCATATACGGTTAAATAAAAGGAAAATAAGTTAAAGGGGCTTTTTATAAAAATGCTTGGGGGGGCAGATACAAAAATGTTACCTACTGTAAATAAGGGAAATAGTACACATGTACCAGAAGTTTAAAATTACTGTAATTCCATGTATTATAGTTCTAACAAAAAACTCTACATTACAGTCAAGGCAGGCGAGCCAACAAGTTCTAATGTGTATGCCTTTACCCATAAACCTTTGTTACATTGAATGTATCACACATTTGGACTACATTCTGGGTATTCATTCATCCGACTATTAGCAAATAATGAATTAGCAAAAGAATGCAGAATCTATTATTCCCAACCCCACTCTTGGAAATATCTATATTACAACTGTGACTCGGTCATTAGTGACCAAACAGAGGGTGAAGGTTACTTTGGGAATTCTCCCGCCGTGGGGTTAGCAGTGAACATGATGTTACAAATATATATAAATTTATGAATAACAAAGAGAATGTTAATCCTCCGCAGTACAAGCAGAAAGAAAATGCAGAGATTGCACTGCCCTTTCTTACATACAGGTTCAGAGACATCACGGAAACTTGGCTTATGTGGTGGCAAATTTAGATTCATATAAAAGGTGGAGGAAACGTGTCAAGAGATTTGTTTCACTTGTGTGTGTTTCTGGTAAGGATTTATAAGCTTAACTGAATCGCAGAGCACTTATGGGGACGACGATCTCTGAGAAAATGGGATTAGAGATCAGGAGAGTCCCAAAGACAATAAATGTGTCTCTGAAAATATTTAATCATAAAAAAATTTACACTGCAGAAACCTAAACTTGTGTTTTACATTGGATTTTTTTTTTTTATAGACAAAATGCAAGAGGGTCTGTACGGAGTCGATGTTTTAGCAGCTGAAAGGAATATGACATTTAATAATAATTTAATATCTTTACTGCTGCTTCATTCAGAGGCATAGATTTATGCTACGCTGTAACATGCTGTCCTATAGTGTTACAGTACACCTAAGTGATATGCTATAGTGTTAAAATGTCTGGGGGGGGTGGGAGGGTATTCAAGTATAAGGGTTGACAAAAAAAAATAAAGAAAACTATGCAAATGAAGTAAATCCAAGGCTCCTAACATGGAAAAGGGGGTATGTAGCTACTATTACCTTATACTCTGATAACCATTCTTCCACAACTCCTTTCTCCGTGGTCACCATTTTCCCACATCTGTTTGTGTGGAATCCTTAACCTAAACACAAAAAATGCATTATATAAAGCCGTGCAAATCCTTTTTTTTGCAGGATAACATAAGGGAAAGAAGTTAAAATGGTTTTCAGATCATAGACTGGCATGAAATACACATTGTTCATCTAAGCATCAAACACGTATACTGGCAGTTTGTATCTAGCATATCCCCAGGACTATCATTTTGGTCAGAAGAAAAGATGACAAAAACCAAAAGGAGTCTACATTAATTTGTTCTCCAACAGATGATTTAGAAAAGACACACTGTTCCGTTTGGTGGTTATATAATTCTAGGAAACAATGTATTCTGGGGATATGAAGTCAACAATAGCTACTATTGATCCTTCCAATCTGTGTTCCCCATGGAACATTATATAAAATGACCAAAACATCTGCTATACAACATCATGTGCTCATCCCTCGGCTCTCCCATCTACGCCTGCTTGATAGAAGCTACAAGCTGTAGAGGAGTTTACAGATGAGTACATTTTTGGGAAAGAATACGGATTCATTGGTATAAAATAGATGGCTCAGAATTTGAAAGGTTGCGCAACCAATGGAATCTTCCAATCAGCAGGACCAATCCACTACTGTTGTGATAAGAATCCCCTAAAATACCATTTCTGACACAAATCCATTTGTTCTGAAATGTATATCAAAACATTACACAAACTCAAATGAAAAGTTCAGGAGATCTGAATTTTTTTTGATGAATAAGCCCGTCATACAAAATGACTGCATCTTATTTTTCAATTTATATTTCCGACGTATTTTGTACGCTGCCAACAGAGAAAGAACCCAAAAGCCAAACTAAGAAGAATAATATGATCTCATGAGTCAATGAAGCAAACGGCATTTGCTCCAAAGATTCTTTTAGGTAAACCAGGTGAGCTAAACCGTTAAAGATCGTACAAACTTACCAGCAGGTCATCCATAAGTGAATATAAAAAAAAAAAAAAAAGCTTGATAAAATATGTTTTTATAAAATGAGGGCCTTCTTTGGAGCAGCAAACGGCCTGGAGACAGGTATGGGTCTTGTATTCTAAAGGAGACATTTAGGCAGCCTTAAGGAAACAATCTTCCAAACATAGTACGACATCATTTCTACAGATGGAACACTTTGCTGCTTCTAGACGAATGAATAAACTGCCATCTGTCTGAGGACAATTCTTTATTGTGGGCCTGGATTTATTGTGGGTGAACAGAGATTTTTTTTAATATGTTTCCAAGCATATGATACTTTTTTTTTTTCTTATTCATATTTATATATCATATCATATAATCACAATCTAGAAGCCGTGAAGAACTGTCACTCATGTGGACTTTCAGTTTCATGAAAAAAAACAAAAAAAACTTATGGATATAATTTTCTTAATTTTTAATTTTTTCTAATGATCCATAACTAAACACGGATGTTGTTAGTCACAGCTGAGCTTTGTTTAGTGGAATGTGGAACCAAAGTTTCACAATAATTGACTTCCTTTTTATTTTTGCGAGGCAATCACCAAAAAGGAGAGAAGCGAAAAAGTATAATTCAGATCCTTCTGCTCCTTTCAAATTATTCACAAACAGAACCCATATATATACATTTAGATTCATATAGATTCATTTAGATTGTTCCCCTCCTGAAAGACAAATACCGAGTCTGAGAACCGCCAACATCACGTTAGGCCGGGCTAAGGAGTTGATTTTAGTGAACTAGAGATCGTTTGCATAACTAGGTCTTAAATTGTAGAATGATCTATTTTAGAGCACAAAACATATAAAATAAAAAATATATATCTTTGAAAAAAAAAATGTAAATGAAGTCTCAACGCGGAAATAAAATAAAATCCTTCCCAAAAAGCTTTCTTTTCTATTTAATGACTTATTAGTTAACAGCTTCTGTATAACTTGAATTATTAAAATAAAGGCAGAGTAGAATGATGAGGTTTTGAGGTTTCCGGGTGTTCATCGCCAAGGGTAATCGGAAGCATGGATTAATGCTTTCATTTCAAGCTTTCAGAACGCCTTTAGGGCTCGCAGCAAAACGACGACACAATCTGTGCAAACTTCACGTCGGAAACGTTAAAGCCTGTGGCTCGTACATTGCGCAATGCTTTCAAAAAGGAAACACTGGGGACTGGAGACACTGGCCTAAACTAAGAAATTCCCATTAACATGGCTTGTTTTAAGGAATATCATTTTATCCAGAGACACAGGTTGTTGTAAGTATTAATAAAAGGTTATTCTGCCCAAACAAGCAGCCGGCAGATTCTAGTTGTCTTCCGTGTACCAGGCTAATCGTCCTCGCACCAAGGGCCTCCGATAACGTTAAAGCAATCAAAAGGGGCAAAGCTGCTTTTGACTAGCAGGAGATCTTATGGACACTGCCTGCTCACGTAGTAAAACGTAGCTCTATTACAGTATATATATATATATATATATATGTTCCTATGCTTAATCTATAAAGAGAAATAAAGGTACGCAGTACATGAAGCAGTCTTCTCCGCTACAGCCGTCCTTCTAAGAGGAACCGCTGATGCTTACAGAATATAAAAATGACACGCTAACAGGCAAACGCATGGGGCTTCTCTCCAACTTTCATTACATCTTCGCGTAACTAAACAAGCACACATTGTCTGGAACTCGGGGCTAAAGAACAGGACTTTAGACCATTTTGGCAAAGGGAAACGAGACAAAAAAAACCCAAAACAAACACAGCTCGGAATTCGGAGGAGACCAGCATTGACAATCTTTAACTCTGCGTTCTATAGGGATTAGGCAAGCAGAGGACCCCATTCAGATGTTTAGACGGTTAAATGAGATCATTGAAAGTTATTCCTTTACCACATAGTTAAAAAGGAAAAAGTGCTGCCCAACCCCGTATAATGAATAGCAAAATCAGTGAGATTTCTCCAAAGCCTCGTGCATTCTGAGCACGAGCATTCATTCGCTCGCATATCGGAAGCGGCCAAGATCTCAGAACTCATCTGCATTATTCAAAAACATTTTCATAACACGGATGTAAGATGTGCCCTAAGGGGCTTATTACAGATGAAAGGGGTCCCAAAAGCAATTGATCTGGGCCCCTAATCAAATGGTAATTAACACACATCCTCTTGTGTTTCAAACACCCTAACACCTTCTATACTTTCCTCCCGACGAGACCTCGCTTAGCAACACCGGCAGGAGAGTTATTAACCTTCATTCACATTGTAGTCATTTCCCTCGGTGTTACCCCCATAGAACTAGAAAATGTTTTTATATGTTGTGTTGTGTACAAGTAATCATCAAATTACCCCCCTTAAACAAAATATATCTAAATGCGCCACACACTCTTACATTAGTGGAGATCATTTTCTTCAAAGTAAACATGCAAGAACGTTTCTTGTAATTTCTAATAAATACGCTAAATATCAGAGCTAACCTTGAATATTTCTTTAAGCATTAAGCGCAGCTCTGTAGCAGACCTACGGGTCAAAACGTCTATACCTTTATGTGATGTTTAGGGTGAGTTGCCCTGCTCAAACACCACACTGACTGATGATTTGTGACAATGATAATTGAAGCCCTGTTTATCCAAAAACGTCCTTTCCTTCATAGGCTTTCATTAGACAGAGTGTCGGGCTGGGCGATTGAGACTGTGCCATTCTACAATTTACCCCAGGCAGTATCATTAGGAGTCATGAGATTGGCTTTGTAGATTGGGCTAAAACAGCACAGCTAGAACATATAGCTAATATTTAAACACAGTAAGTGGAAATAAAACAAGCGCAATATATTGAAACTCACTTCTAATGCAATAATTGTATTAGAATAGATTGGTGGGAGTTAAATTTTAATATATTTAATTTTGGTGAAAAATGTCTCCACATTAACAGCATTATACAGGTAGGTTTCAGATATTACCGGAAATGTTTTTGGGTTGTATATTCCAAGACCCAAGACTCATAAGGATGGGAAGCGTTACGTAGAGCACTCCATACCGATCTCAACTCCAACTACTGAACCCTTTCATAGGAAACACGCAAACAAATATTGTAGCGTGTCATGTACTTCCTACGCTGGCAGGAAGCTTTAATGCATTTGGGGGGAAATGGAAATCAATAGTAAAGATTTTTATGGTAGTAATCATAGCACACAGCTGACTGACTCCGAACGCTACATTCTACCACACGGACTGGAAAAACCCCAGGAGGCATATACGGAAGGGGGAGAAAAACCCCCCACACATAACTGGCCTAAAAACACAATATTTAAAGAAAAAAATAAACCCATAATATAAAACATAAAACTTGAAATAGAATTTGAGGTGCATTATGAGCAAGACTAGCTTTTACACCGCCAAGCTGCCAACACAAAACAACAACTTCCATACACTCACATATTAAGCACTTAAATTAATCATGTTTATGGAAGTGAGGAAAAAATATCTAATGTGTCTTGGTTTCTAAACATTAAATGTTCGAAGCGGGTTTAAAATATCCATGTTCCCGCCGAAGACATTGACTTGGTCAGGAAGTCCAGGCGCTTTCTCCCAACTACGTAAAGATGCTTTATGTCACCTCTTGTGCTTTGATGAGCTTTGGCCAAACACAGCACCAAAGCCTCAGGTTTAATCAGTGTATACGGTATATCTGCAGGCTTGGAGTTTTCTTAAATTGTTAAATATTGATCCATTTAATTTCACAGACGGCAGGTAAATTGGGATCGGGTGCAGACAAAGCATTTTTACACTTGTGTAGTGAATACTTTGAGTCATTCACTGTACAGTACGCTTCTCTGTGTGAGGAATAGCTCCTAAGTTTGTCTAGGGGGGGAGATAATAAACATACCCTAATTTTGACAACACCTCATTAGCAAACAGACGCGCGAAACAGGTTTTCATATCCTGCAGGTAAACACAAGCTTCTGAACTCTGTGTGCTTCTGAGAAAAACTAAACTTTATACACATACACCCCAATATATACAAACACACACATATATACACACACACACATACCCCAATATATACAAACACATATATATACACACACACACACACACACAGGCAGACTGAGATCCACGGCAAAAGGTGACCATATCTCATTTCTTGTACTCAATTATCCCGTTACCCCACCGCAAGTGCCGCCAGGACTACACAATAAATACAATCTCTTGCCTAACACCAGGTCCAAGTGGGAGCAATTAGTAAATTCACTATTAGTAAAAGACTAATTCAACCTTCTCCAAGTTAAGTCCTTAATGGTGAATTCAGCTGAGGTGTTAATCGAACTGAAGCAGGCTCGGAGTTTTCCGTCAAGTCCTGTCTTCACGGAAGAAAAGCAGCAATGTCATATAAAGCAAGCTACTAGGTGCTATGCAAGGGCAAAGGTTTGTTTTTCTTGCGAGCTGACGTTACTAATCCAAGATGCTATCGGAGCGCCATAAAGTATTTGTTTTTATTTGGCATCATAACCACAGGCAATTGTTAGATGGATAATGACCACAAACACTATTTCAGTCTTATCTCTGCATGAGCTCAACTAATCAGCCTGATGTCCCAGATAATGTGTAAATTAACCTTATCATGAGGGGGGGGGGGCAATCCAATGATCAGCGTCTAAGAAAGTAGACATTTTCAGAAAGATAAAGCACTCCAGAGCAAAACCTCCAATTTGCATTAGCGCTCACTGCCACCACAAAAGCTCATTACGGCCAGTCCCTGGGTAATACATTTACATCATGTGTTTAAAATAATCTACAAACACCTGCACAACTTGTGTCTGTTTGGACAGTTCTGAGCAGTAGCAGAGGACTAAAAGCATGAAGGAGGGAATAGAGAGCCAGAGGAGAGAGATTTCACAGCCGTTTTAGGAAGAGAGCAGTGTGTGCGTGTGCGTGTGCGCGCGCGAAGACACAGGGACACACAAAGTTTTAACCAGACGGACCGGCCTACCAGGTTACTGGGAAATTTCCCGGTAGGCTGCCTCCCCTGGGGCCAGCCTTCATCTTCATGTTAGCCTATTGTCCCCATTATAGTGGTGTGGGCCTATAATTGGGGTTGCGATATTCTCAATGTCTCCCTAACTTCTCTACCGACCCCTTCCACGTCTCCTTATCTGTAGAGAAACGTTTCTGCGTCTCACTGGCTTTGCATCATTATGGCTTCTTGGAGTAGTTCTGCCAAAGGGCGGAGCCAAGGCACAATCCACAAGCACAGCCCCGCCCACCCATTCCTCCAATCGGGGGAGAGGATCTGAGAGGACGCTCAGCCCTTACGAGGCAGCGCTCTGGGAGGCCTGAATCACAGAGCGGAGAAGAGGGTGAAGAAAGAAAAAACACAACAAGAGGCAAGAGAAAAATACTGTTTTACCCTTCTAATGTGTGGAGTTCTCACAAAAATAATTTTCTTTACAAAGGCAGCAGACTATAAGGGTGAGGCCTATAATCGGGTCGATGCATGCAAGTGAGGCCCATTGGCCAGGGCAGCTGCAAAAGAGATTTTTAGTATGAAGGTGATGGGGAAATCATGCTGGCTGAGCACTGAGATGATGAGAAGTTATGTTAGGGGCTTGAAGATGGAGGGGGTGATTGTGATGCCATATAGGGTGATGATGGTAGGAGATGGAAATTTTGGTAGTTGGGGCAGCTCTAACACATCTTACCATATATACATACATCCACCCACACTAAAACATTTACATTTACAAAATCATTGAAAAAAAAATTCTACACGAGATTTCTGCGCACACCAGATGATTAAACTTATGGGAATCTCTTGCTAGCTCCCTCTAATTTTTAGTAGCCGAGTGCGCAGAAATCTTATGCTCAATTTGTTTCCTGTTATACCTTTGCGCATCCACCATTATTAACATATACATTAAAATACATTTCAGCGCTTAGAACTGATTAGCGAGTGTGAAGCGAGAATCCCTGAGATTTTTTTGGGGACCGAGTATGTGAATAGGTGTGAGTGAGGTGTGTGGAGGAGACTGAAGAGAGGAGTGGGGTTGGGTAGAGCAGCTCAGGACGCTGGGGAGGAGAGGGACACAGCTCGGAGACTTTGCACACAAAGTCAGGCACACAAAGGGTTAGGTTACTTATTGCCATAGTAGAATAAACTGTCCCGGGCACAGTATTTTGTGCACAGATGTTTATGGTGCGAGACAGAAACTTGTTGGAAGGGTATTCCAAAAACCATAATCTGGCAAACAAACCCAAAATAAATTATTTTATGATCACAAACAATCAGTTTGAAACCATGCTCAATTTGTGTTAATTTAAGGAGCTACAATTTAACTTCACCTCTCATGCCAACCATCGTCTGCACTTTAATATAATACGCATCTGCCTCCACAAGGAGCAGGCACCTAGGCAAGCATAGTGTAGTCATAGCATGCCAGCACCTCCCTACCTAACCGGGGCAGTCGCCTATACATTAACATAAATAGCGCTACTGAGGGGAGAGCCTCAGAATACAACATTTTAAAATATTAAAGTCCTGAAAAATGTACGCACCTTTCAATATTTGTGGATGCAAACTCAGGAGAAATATATCAGTAATATTTTTATTTCTCATTTTAGTGCAAATTTGTTTATTTTTTTTTCTTCTTCAAGCATTTTCACTTTTGCATGGTTTAAAAAGAAAGCCCTATTTGTCCTGCAAAAAAACTAATATATATATATATATATATATATATATATATATAGAGGAAATTAAGGTTGAATAAGGACATAGTCTGCTATTTTCTAATGTAGATAACGCTGTCGCCAGAAGTATAAAAATACCTTTTCTTGAAGGGGTTACTAATGGCAACAGTATGGGACATTTTTATTTCAGTCGAATCCATCAAACGGATTATCTGCGCCCAAGGAGGAATAATCCAACAGTACTTCCGCTTATCTCTTACCGACCTAAAAATACGAAGTGTCGTGTGACATGTGCAAGTTGGATGTGCACCAACATACTGCGGCCAGACAAGAAGCCTGGAATACTTCTCCAGATATCTTATTAGGCAAGCGAAATATTAGCAACGGGCCCGTTATACTATATCCACCCCCAGTGCTGAACGCAAACACAAGTCAGGTTATCCTTTCTATATTTTGTAGATAGCCCCACATTTATTAAAAAAAATAAAAAATATATAATGTTACTGATTGGTAAATGTCCTTCTGAGAGATACTGGGCGAGTACGTTTATTATTCACTTGCCATCATGAGTTATAACTTAAAACACACAAAGGCCACAACACAAGTGTAGCCTATAGAGACTAGAAAATGCAAGCAGGCGCGGACATCCCAAGATCCTCACCAGCAAGGTTTATAGAATATACATAAATTTACAAACACTAACGGCAATAATACATCCTATTCAGAACCTCCAGAGACCTGATCTTCATTCACCTGCCGTATCCAGGTGTTGACAGGTGAGTGCTATCAGAGCAGAAAGAATAAAGCGTCCTTTTAGGATCCTGCAGGGTCTTTTTACATACAATGTAGGCCACGGGTTTCTTCTTTGTACTTACTCTGAAGAACCATCCATGATCTTGAAGTAAACCTATGACAATGGGCCAAAAACGACTCCTTTTTTGGTTCGTTTTTGGGCAACAAATCGCGTTCCTTGCCTATTTGGTTCAGATTATCGTCAGAACACGTTCCTAGCAATCATTAGAATCTGTTCAGCAAGTGCAGGCAGATGTTTTATATCCTCAACCCCGAAATGTCAGAGCATTAAAAGTAATAACCTAGGCTTTGTTTGTTTAGCGGTTCATATTTAGATTTATGAAAATCTTTGTAAGCCCGAGGTGATCACTTTTTAACTACTGCTTGCCAGCCTTTCTCTCCGTTAACGAAGGGATATTTTTCAGGAATCTATAGGCCGGTTCTTAATCCTAAGATTATGCAAATTTGGGCTAATAGTCTCTTTAATATGCACGGCACAGAGTATATCGCCTGGAAACACAATTTCTATGCGAGAAGGAGCCAGTCCTCCCAGCAGCGTGCAGTACAAGGTGATGAATGAAGATAAGCGAGCAGTCATCGTGCACCTTCTTTAGAACGTTACAGAAACCACCTCAACTAATCCAGAACACGTCCACATCAACAAGAACCAAAAGCCGCGTGCGATGAAAGGCCTGCGCCGTTACCGTAACACGGTCTTAAAGCAGGTGTCTAGCTATTAAAATGGGAACAATAAGTACATTTCCAAACGGCGTGAGCTGAATTAATTTAAATTGCTCCGATAGCCTGGTGAGTCTGACACAATAAACACTGAAATACGCAGGAATCACGAGGTCCCCCCCAATGTTTTATCAAAAAGTTGAAACAAGCTAGTGCCACATTGTAACTTTACTTACTAAACTTACTTACTCATCTCTTTTTTTGGGGGGGAGGGGGAGGGTCCAACAAGATGATCGGCTATTTAAGAGATTAGATTATTTTTACTTTAGAGAGACGGGGGCAGAACTGGCTCCATTCAGAAGCGGTAGGGTGAATACAGCGAGGGGACCTAAACATGCATGGGGTAAGCATAAAGCTATCCTGAATCCAAGAAAAGACCAACAACTGTTTCAGGTCCGAGTCTCTTCATCAGAAATAAACCAGATTGGCCGTATGGTTCTTATCTGCCATAAAATGTAGATCTTTGTGCCACATTATACCCTCAACATAAGGCATTGGTAATAAAGTTAATTTGTCATATAAAGTATATATAAATACTCTCCATACTCCAGAAAGCCTAACTAAAAAGGTGAAAACATGTGTTTTTTCCTACACAGGGGCTCCTAATACGGTGGCCGGGAAGAGGCAGCACATGGGAGGCAAACCATGGCCGCTATCTCCACATCCATCCTCCATGCTGAGGTCTGAAGTCTGGTATCGCTTGATGTCGCATCATTAAGTCGTGTCCGTCGATGTCACGGCGGGTGGCTGAAACTCCTAGATGGCACTCACGTTGACCAATATATTGTCCGTTTTCCTCACTATACTAAATGGTCCAACATTTATTAGTTAGGCTTGTGGGGTTATGGGGACATATTTATGAGGTTTTTAAAGCGGAACTAAACACTAAAAATTGCTAAATGCTCACTCACAGCGTTAGTGCGGTCAAGGAAGCCAGTTACAAGACCCTGCTTGGGGTAATGAATCCATCGCGTGCTTCACCGAGGAATCACAGCAAATGAAGGGAAACGTCGATTAAACCCTTATGCCTTTCGTTGAGGTTGGAGTTCACATTTTAAAAAAATATATATATATAATTCTGAACAGAGAATCTGAAAAAGCTAATAAAAATGAATAGATTGCGTTCAGTGCTGAATTCAGGTGTGATGGCTCTTCTTTAAACACAGTACATTTAGCTTACACACACACACGGATAATGTTATTGCAGGTTCCACGATTTATACAATTTAAAAGGATATCCTTTAACCATTGATTAGAAACTGAAACATAATATTGCGTTCATTTCTCATCTCGGCTTCAGGATGACAGATAAAGCCACTTTCCCCAACGCAACGGAAATGGAAACATTATGTTTTTATTCTTTCCACAAATTGTGAAATTCCCTGGCCCACATTTCTGGGGAAACTTCGTCAGCGATGCGCTTTGCTTGGTTGGCATTATTTTAATGTCCAAGACATGACTAAGAAAACAAACCTGATTATTCTATGCAGAGAAACTTGAGACCTTGAAAAATGCTACTAAAGATCAATGCTGTTTTATGAACAAAGTAATACAACCGTCACCAACACTTTAGATGAATAATCGTACCAAAAATCCCCATCTCACCATCAGCTTCCCTCTTCCTTGCAACATTTCCAGTGAAGAAGTCCGCAGATCTGTCTGTGACCTGGTTAGGCTAATTACTGCCCCGGTGGGGCCGATGGGCTGCGCGTGCACTAACACCGTGGGGACTTTTAGCTCAGGTTTAACTTCAGTTTACTTCACTGATGCCCTGAAGGGAGGACCGGGGCATGATTTCACCCCTAAGCATCTGGGCCAAACAACTTGCGGAATCTGTACCAAAAATGTTTTTTTCTTTGCCATTGCCATTTTTCCTTTGCTCTCTCACAGCGCAGTTAGCGACGGCTTATCCCCCCCCCCCAAACTAAGACAGTTAACAATTCATCTCCCTCTTGCACAGTAACACAACAGGGTTAAACATACAACGTTAACACACGGAATCCGCTGCAATTATACCGGCTATAGTCTTACAAGAACATTTACAACAGGCGATTACGCTTAAGCTACGGTAAATAGCCAGTCTGTTTAAAGTGCGGGACTGACGAGTTAAAGCGGCGTAATTACTAATAATGCTATATTGTTTACCAGCTCCATTTAAACATCGCAATCTGGCTACACAAAAGGGATTATGTTAGGGCAGCCATTTTTCCGTGTATGTTTTAGATGTCGCTGAACATAACCCACAAACAGCTTCTATGAATACTTGGGTGATGTACAGACTTCATTAAGTGATACGCTCTCTTCTGTGGTTTTATACATGCCATAGACTACAGGCTAGTATTATAAGTGGTGGCCACTGGCCAGCAGGATGTAAAAATTAGATATGGCTGATCCGACGACCCTAGCGAGTACGTGACAATTACTGACTGATGTAACAATTACTTCTTTGTCTATCCCTGCCTGAAAGTACTTCTAGCTAAGCCTTTCCCTAGACCGCCTTGCACGGTAATAACCATGATTAAGGAAGCACATGTTCTAGGTGGGTATTTTATCAAGGTACTTGTAACCTAAAACGTAAGAACACAAGCAGCAAGGTGAGAAGGTGGCAATGGCTAATTTAAAAGCCGCAGCTGACGGGACATGCAATACCTGTAAGGATGTCACAGCCTCAAGATACCGGAGAACGGCAAACTTGCAAGAGCAGGGCCACCTTCTCCTTTAACGTTAGCGTCAATATTAATGCTTCTTTACATTTTCACTCTCCCTTTAATAAAACATACTGAATATGCTGGCGCCCTATGAATAAACCCAATGAATATAATGTCACAAGTGGGACGACAAGGAACACAAAGCCTGCTTTCTATTGCACAACCCTGGATGTGAAGTACTACTATGATCTTGGATCGTACCAAACATCATTAAATATATAATTTCAGGAGCCTTGATCCAGGGCTCCTGGGCTTAGTAGAGCCCCAATTTAGTATAAAAAAATCTCTCATTACACCTCATTTTCAGCCCATTCTCCCCAAACTTCCCATAGAGGGTCTACGCACACAACCAGAGTAACAACACTACTTGTAGCTTTACAGCCGCTTTACTTACACTCTGTAGAGCTCGTTGTGGGATCCGCCAACGCCCTATTTCTAGCGCTCATCCAAGTTGGTTCAAATTCTAAAAGTTTGCAATAAAACCCTCCACGCAATGATATTGTGAGTTACTCGTCTACCATGCTGCACCAGACTGGGCTACGGCAGACGTCCAAACGTGCCCACTGGAGACTAGTTGGACTGTGTTTACCAAGCCAGTCCACCTGGCCTGCCTGGGAGACTTGTATAAGATTTCCTCGGAATGTATGGTTCCTTTATGGTTCCTTTTATGAGTGAAAGGTTGACAAAAGCTCACGTGTTTCCAGCCATTTATGTTGGCGTAACAGCTGTGTCTTAAAAAAGGATTCTAGACGAATAAAGTCCCTGTGAATTCCACCTAACGCCAGCTAACGCGGTGTAGCTTCTCGCTGGAGAGATTTTATTTGGAAACACTCATGGAAAATAGGAAGTCCAAACAGGGTGGGGATCGTGTGTCACGGCATAAAAATGCCGAATTCAAGCAAAACAAACTTTTATGGAATGCTGTTTTCTGTATAATATTGGGGAACGTAGTGGAGCATCTAGAGCCCAACTGCACTCTTAACAAATGCGAGGCTTATCTTCGGATGTAGAGCAGCCACAATTCCCAGGCAGATGTTTGTGTTTTTAAACAACCAAAACGCCAAAGGATCACAGAAGTTCAAGACAAAAACCTTTCGGAGGGCTTCCTGCTTGAAAGGATGAGATCTCTCAGGTGACCACCAACCAGACAACACAGCACATAGGAATCACTATATAATTATGGCCCAGGGCTCACAAGCCATCCTTTAAGATCCACTCTGTCAGGGGAAGGTCCAGACTGCTAGTTTCAGATGTTTTATGGCTCAACAAGCCAGTTTTAAGTAAGATTTGTTTCTTGGGATAATATGATTGGCAAGTGTTCCTTTTTTAAATAACATTCATTCCCACGTGAGACTGTCGGTGGTTCTATGGAAAGTATAGAGTGGTCAGCATGGGAAATATGCGCCCACCATAAGGACCCCAACAGCAAGGAAACGCAGCAGAGACGAGTACAGAATAGATTTCAGAAGGGTTCGGAGGAGAAACGTTTACTTCACTGCACTTTATCTAGAAAAAAAAAAGGCAATTATGTTCTGTAAAAAACTAAAAGTTTTTTTTTAGGTTGTGGTTTTGTTTGTTTTAACTTGTTGCCATGGTAGCGGACAGCTACACTAAGAGGAGGATCCCCCCCCCCCCCGACATTGAAGAGTGTCAGTCACCGACCAATAGGCGCAATTCTCTGTCCCTTCTGTAATAGAAGTTACGCATGTACATTTAAACAAGACCGATGGCTAACGGGAATAGAGCGTGGGGTCAGAGCGTCAGCTCATGTGGGATCTGTGCACGGCTCGTGGTATCCCATACAAGACTAGCACGCAAAGGGTTAAACGCGATATCACCATATGTAGCTTCAATAAGTTCCCCTTAAAGCTCATCACATTATCTGACACAGCGGGCTCGCGTTCAGCATGTCCGAAGCACCCGGGCTCCAAGCACGCAAACCGCTCTCGCTCCGCTCTAATAAAATTGCATTAGCGCGCATGTTTTGACCCACTTACACTAAGTACCCTAACATAACCCTTTCCATTTGGGAGAATGAGGACAGAAGCTCAGCAACAGTTCCACATAATCTGCTAAACGACGTGATTTTCAGATTACCAAAGCCCACCAGCAACCAGCGGCTTTCACGACACGTTTCTTATTAAGTATACAATATATTAATTATACACCGTTTATTATATGTAATACAGCAAGACTATTGATGTGATCTGCGAGGAGGGACTCACGGCCTTAGCACAGCGCTGACATTTGCCCCGGGGGCAGGTAACTACCTATTGTAGGTAGCACAGAGTTTAGCGTCGTCTCCAAGACACACAGGCAGCTTTAGGCAATAACCTTTGCGAGCAAAGTAGTCACAAACCCCCTCCGCTGTGCGCCTCGTTAATTAAAGCACTGCTTATATAACACGCCACGAAAAGACACAAATCCTATTTAACTCCGCGCGGGCCGCGGCACAAGCGGGTCACGGGAACAACGCCTGCGGAGAGCATATCGATGCAATAACGGAGGATACGATCCTCAAAAACACCATTCAACAACAGAATCGATCAGCACAGCATTCAAATTAACTCTGCATGAAGACGCGATATACAAAAACACTATGTGTGCCACCCGAGCATCACAGGCAGCGCCGACGGGGACAATCAGTGTAATTAATCAGATTTCTGTAACATATATTAATGGTTTGGAGTCAGCGGAGCCAAAAGAAATTGCCGAATATTTATGACACTTTCATACAGAAGCGGCTGCACGTGAATTACTTATTAATAACTTCATAGCCGGTGTTTGTCTATTCCAGCAAATAAATTGTTCTGAAAGTATCTAAACTCCAAAAACTCCACACCAAGCTAAACAGCCTGCTGGAACTCATCTGGCAGTGAGTCTCATCACTCTCAGCCAACTGTGGAAGCGCATGCAAGCTGGTATTATGGGTAAAGCTTGCTTACAGGACAACATTCTCGGGGCGGGGGGGTTATAATAAGAAAAATCAGCGGTAATTCATTACGGAGCATAATCCATTTAGGATGCGGGAAACTGTCCGGACTAAAGCGCTATTTGCAGAATTTAATCCAAACTATTTATTCAATGGCGATAAAAAATGACATACGCTTTCAGGACCTCAGAGGTCTCTTTTTCAGATGGGTTGAGTTGTCTGAATTGATTCCATTTGAAGTTTGAAGAGTGCAATAAAAAAATGAAGTTCCATCCCAGGATTAACTTTTTTTAAAAATGTTTCACTATTTCAACAGACAAAAGCATCAGCACATATTCCAATCAGATTGTGCAAGAAGCCGGTCCCCATCCCAGCAGATCGCGCGTCGGCGAGGGTGGAACCCGGTAACCAGGCTGATGCATCAGAAACGCAGCCAAACGGGTTTCTCTTCTCTTAACTCTTATTGGGAACTTTAATCCCCTGCGATGGTTATCCTTTCAACTCAAAGTACAGGGAAGGAGAGACCTTACAACAAGTGGCCAGATGTAATGCGGGAGGATGACTTTTACCAAGAGGGGGCTAGATAAATGGAACAGTCTCCCAGCAGAAGTGGTAGAGGCACAGGATAGGCATCCTATGCCACAAGACGAAGGACTGGTTAAGGGAAAACGGGCAGACTAGACACACCGAAGGGGTCTGATCTTTCATCAAGCGAGTCCGACGTCTAAGAGAAGCTGCCTGGCACTGAACTTTGGGCTTTTTTTTTTTTACATAAGGATCAGGTTTTAGATGAATCGCCCGGAGAGGATCCGCAGCAGCCGAGGTCTCTGATCACAAGTAGTTTCACGAGACGGAGTGCTGTCCATATTTACAAAGCAAAGGCGAGGGAATGCAAATCCTTTTCATGGGAACGCCGTCATGACACACAGCACTTTTTCCAGCCATTCTTGGCAACCGCTAAAAAAATGTAATGGTGATCAGATTTGGTGAGGCTATATTGGGCAAGGGGTGTGGATATACATTCCCACTACAGTCGTGAAATTAGAAGTAGTGGATCAGTACCCACGCCAACCAGCTGAGTCCAGCTGTGAATTCCCCTACATGAAATACCGATCGCTAGGGACAGACACAGGCGACATACACAACTTCCTCTCCGTGTACACATCCACAGCCTCCGAGCAGCTGCAGCAGCGCAGACACCATTTACAGGGCAGACAAAAGGCATCTGCAGCCCGTGATGCGGGAGCCGGGAAAGGGATGTAGTCTCGGGATGTGCCACAGCCAGACGGTCGGGAGGGGGTCTGCAAAGAGCTCGGGTGTGACCTCTCCATAAAGCAGCCCGTTAATAATAACCGGAATGTAGGATAAGTGTCAGGGGCAGGCGGTCATACTCACAGAAGTACTCGCGGAGCGCGGGGCTCCCTGGTTGGACGGGCTGCTTCTCCACAACAAACTTTCGGAGCATCTGAAAGGGAGAGATTCCGTCCTTCGTGCGACTCGCCGCCAAATAAAGTCTCAGGGGAGAGACGGCGGCTTAAACCCCCACTTTACGGGAGTATAAAGCAGCGGCTGAGCCCGGGCACTAGAACGGCTACCAGTAGCGCTACACACACCGCCGACTGAGGCTCAGCCTCCCGCCTCTCTCTTTTCCCCCTCCTCCTTCTCTCTGGGAGCTGTCAGTCGACGCGCGTCACGTGACTCCCCGGGGTGCCGTTCTAACCACGAGTTCCGAAAAGCGGTTCGCGTCCAGTGGCGTCACGAAGCCCCGCCCGCCATGTGAGGCGTCAATGAGCTCAGAGGGCATTGTCTGCCGCTGCAGTCCCACAAACCGACGCCCAATAATAGCGGTAGTCGCTTACAGGCGGGAGTATACCGTGACAGTGAACGGGTGACTCTTCACACTGCGGTTACCCTCCGTTACCAAGCGGTTTGCCGGCGGATGGCTTCCCCTGTTCCATGGGCCTTTCTATAATGATTTTTAAAAGGGGGCAAGCAGCGGCCGGCGCAGGAATGTGATAACCCTCTCGGGCGGACACCCCGCTGGGTTTCCTGGTTGTGTTTAGAATGTTTTCTTTTCTTATTGTATGTGTAACTAATGCAAATATTATAATACCAAGAAACCGGGCGGCACTTGGAATGTTTTCATTGATCAGTGATTGGTCTGTTTGCGCTCTTTTGCATCGGGCGTTACACCCTATGTCTTTACTGGCCTAGAGGGCTAATATTTTTGTAGCCATCAGGTCACGCTGTGCAGTGGTGTGTTTACCTAGGCCACCCCCTCTGCAGCCACCATGCACCTTGCGGGGGCCAGGATGTGATGTCATATCTCTTCGCTCCGAGCGTGTAGTGCGTACTATGGGAGGTGTGCTGACGCGGCTCAGCTCTCCATAGTATAAATGGGCTGGTTGGAAAGATCTGAGAATCCCCTTGTGACCATCCCGTTGAGTAGCAGCACGGGGGGCGTCATCTGAGGGTGATCTGTCCCCCAGATCTCTCTGCCCAGAATTTGCCGCTGCAGCTATGCTGCGTTATAATGGCTACTTTTGGGAGATTCAGTACCACTATTGGAATATGGGAGAGTAAAAACTAACAAAAAAATTGACGTAACACTTTTTTATACCATACAGACCATCCCCAGTGAGCTTCTGTTGCAAGAAGAGCTTGGTTGGCCCTGTATAATGCATACGAGATTTATTCACCCACTGAACTATGCATTATAGAGGGTCAGCTCAGCATCTTTTTTTAGCGAGTAATCTCCGTTGTCTTGCAAAAGGAGAAGAGGGCCCTGCTGTTGTGAATCGATTAGGTGATTATAAAGTAAACCAGTATTTGAGCCTTAAAATCTCCACTACACCATAATTACATTTCCTCAACATGCGCAAACTAATGGATTAAGCTGGTCATATTCTTTTATAAGGGAAATGTACAGGAATGTATTAAAGGAACATACGTGTCATTGAATGTCTTTCCCACCATCAACACATTAGGCTGTTCCATTCTCAATCCTACCACTAGGGCAGATGAGAGCGCCAGTGATTCAGCCTCTCTTTGCCCCTAGTGGTAGGAGTGAGAATTGACAAATTATGCATCCTTTTTTTCCAGAAAAAAAAACATTTGCCACCATAGAAACATGCAAAAAATAATAATTGTGAGTGCTAGTATGTAAAAATCCTATAGTATTTTTTTTTGTAATTTTGCTTAAAATTTCTTCTAAGCAGTAGATGAAAAATGGCCCAATTTATGTTCAGCAGACATACCCCACATATATATGTATATATATAGATATATATATATATATATATATTTATGTTCTAGAGGACCACCTTTATCTCTTATATAGCAAACTATAGAGTAGTAGTTTTAATACTTCTGGCTCCATTCTCGATCCTACCACTAAGGGAGAGGAGAGAGGCCCAGTGATTCAGCACAACTAATGTGCAGAGGTAGCTGCTGGGAAAATAAGCAAGCAGGACTTTTTAGGTAATATTGCTCTCATTTTACTAAAAGATGGGTATAAATGAAGTTTAACATTGGTTTTAGCAGACCTTGCTTGAGAGGGATGTTGGGATTATGTTATTATTCAGTGTCATTCAATAAATAAGTTTACCATTTTGATGTCAAATATTCAGCATCGTTAAGTGTGTAATGTCCTATTTGCATGCATTTCTGATTCATTCATTAAGGAAGAAATTCAATGAATTTAAAAATTTACTTTTTTTATTTTATTAACGGATGATTTATTAGCTCTGAAATACATCATTATAATACAATGAGTGAATAATCATTATAATGAGTGAATATGATGTAACATTGTTGCCTGGCTCATCACACATTTGCTTAGGCATTGGTTTATATAATTTTTGTACAATGTCGTTGAGCATATGGTTATTCAAATATTCAAAACTTGGACCCATACCAATGTGCATTTCCAAAGTTTGTATTTTAAATGTCTCATGCAACCTCATCCAAAAGGAGAAATAAAAATTCAGAGCCAGCACTGGAGCTGACTGGCGTTAAGAATACCATTTGGGGGATTCTCCTGAACCCCCCATGCATTTTCAGGGGGACACCATCTATATTTAAAAGCGCCATGTGGCTATTGTGTGCAGAAGAGTGCATATGATGGCTGGAGTTTCCCTTTAACATCACATTTCTCAGCAGATGGTATAGCAGTATGTGAATCTAGCTTGCGTAGAGGTATGAGTCAAGGCAGAAATCAATATTAGCACATTGATACGCCCTTCGCTTTATCTGTTACCTGACCCAGAAGCACAACATGGTGCTCTGTGATTCTATAAAAGACATAATGTCAACAACAAAGCTCTATTTGAAATGTATTATGCTGTAAAATATAATTCGCAGCATAGTGGCCAACCTATGTTTCAACCCTTACAAAAACAGGTCTTCATCAGGACAGAATGAACAAAATAATCAGGCCTCTCTTTGTGTTACAATTTGTAGTGATCAGTGATGATGATGTTGAGAATTGCATTTGCTTATCTGCAAAGTGTTTGATTTCAAGTATGATGGGAAGTCATGGTACCCAATTGGACCTGTATCTTGGTAGTCCTGCATCACCCAAACTCACCATTAGCTTTGGGCTGAGCCCTGATCTGAAGAAAGTGTTTAGTAATACAGGGATTCACACAGCTGTAACCAACAACATATTCTGCCCTAGGATCAGGGTGGCAGGTTCAGGGGCAGATCATCCTCTTTGGCGATCAAGGACCCCTCCTCTGTGTGCTCAATGGGCCCAGCTGACACATCCTCCATAATGGGTGCAGGTGCTCCGCAGTGAGGATCGTGGCTGGAGAAGGAGCTGACTAGGGTGCTGCCCTGGGTCAAGCCTAGGGCATAACAAAGGTAAATATGTCATTGGCTGTGACTCATAAGCCTATAGGTTATTGTTAGCTTTTGGGTGAGGCAAGCCTTACATCTGTTTGTTTCTAAGATATCTGGATCTATATTCAATGAGCTAAAATAATGGCACAGATTCACAAAAGGATTGCTAACTGCTCAGATTAATTTTAATGTTCAGCAGATGTATCTCATAATCATAGAACAACGTCCAATGATTCAACGTATAAATTAATACAGGCCTAAAGAAGTCAAAGTCATTCTGCAATGAAATTTTTTGTGGTCTGTTCTGCAAATACATGGCTGAATTCTGCAGAATCCCCCTAAATGCATTTGCCTCTTTGCCACCCCCCAGCTAAATGCCCTCCAGGAGATGCCTCTATCTAAACGTGAGGTACTCACTCCACTGCTGGCTTCATGGTAAACTCTATCCAGGGGTCTGTTTTGACACCAGTGCGCATGTGTAAAGTCTTCCCATTGGTTTCAATTGGAGTGCTTCCTTGCCACTGATTGACTGCTTAAGCTATTAAAGTACTCGCAGTACATTGGACTGTCCCTTTAAGTACCAAATAGGCACTAAACATTTCTAATATTCAAAGTCAATGGAATCATTATCATATTGGGCATAGTCCTCTCATGCAGGTCTCCGATCATCTACATCAGAAAATAAAAAAGAAGGCACGCTGGTGTAAATGAACATTGACAGGTGAATACAAAGGATCATTTCACTTACTTTCTTAAGAGAACAGTTCTTACAAAGGGCTATGGACTTGACTCAGAAAACAATTACTAGTATATGAGCTGGCCATTACATTTGCTAGTCAATGAGAATCCCTAAAATCCCCTATCTGTCCCTAACCGTGAGTCTATTAAAGGCTGAATAGAAAAAGGAATCAATAAGTTATATTGAATAAAAAGACAGAAATGCATATGAATCTGTGAAATAGGAAAATTGTAACTGTGTAGCTGCTGTTAGTAAAATCGCTTCCTAAAAACTATTTTAAAGTTGATGCAGATTAACTTTGCTTTTCTCCATTTAATGCATACTTGGGAACTTTCCAGTACTTTTACACCCATCTGGGGGTAAATGGGCAAATTCTCAAGGTCACAGAGTCTGGAGCGGACTCCTCTACATTCTGCTCCGAACATCACAATTGGCTTGTTTTTCAAGGGTATATCAGGTGACAACTTACAATATCTGGTTCTCAGGAAAAGTTAGAGATTTCATATGATCTCAAATTCATAGATTTAACGTCTCAGCTGCTTTTCTCATGTTCAATGACATAATCGTTTTCTGAAATACGCGGTAGTTGATGCATATGGAAAATGTATATTGCAGGAATACACAGAAACAGCTATTGCTGCCATACACAATGTTTTTTTATATGTGTAATATTAATGGAACCTAGTCATCCTAGTATACACTCTTATGTCAAGAATAAATACAGAAGAGATGGATCTGTTAATTAAACTATTCATACCTGTACATTACCCGACTCTCAAGGACAGTGGGAGTAATCAAAGTACAAGGCCATGGGTGAGCAAGATTTATAAAGGCAATCACACTATACATCTGACTACAGTGAGAGGTTAAAGTCTATTAAAAAGACTTTCCGGTTATCATGCAATCATGCCGGTGACACTGATATATATATAATTAGCTCTCATAGGAAAGGTATGCAGCATTGTGTATTCCAGTACATGCAGGGACATGATGACCTTTTTTTAACAAACAATTGATTAAAAAACAAAGACCTGGCCATGGTCCATTTAACGCTTCAGATATTTTAGTCTCCCTAGTTCTCTCATTGTGGAGATTACAGAAGACATTGTTTAATACACGTTTTGCACAGCAGTGTTTTGGTATCAGTGATGTATTTATGAGGGCCACTTCCCAACGCCTAGTCCCAAGTCAGTGTCACCAACTGCCCTTACTTTTATTTCAAAGGGGGTTTCTCTTTGTCCAGTGTTGAAAGCAGGATATAATGTCAAATGCCACACGCATTAGGTGACACAGCAATAGGAAAATGTACTATAACGGTCTACGCAGAACTTTGCAGTATTAGTTGCCCACTTTAATCAGTTAAATCATGGTTGAAGTCATGGACTGTAATAGAACACAAAAGACATTTATCATCAAAGCGAACCCTGAGAAGTACATGGTTTAAATGAAAAAAAAAAAGTATCTGATTTGTGAAGATATATCATTTTTACCAAATTCAATATCACTGGTGCAAAGGATAGTATTCAATAAAATGGCATAGGAGTGATCATTTTAAAGACATATTATTACACGCTTTGTCATGAAGGAGTTCACATTCACCCTTGTATGGCTCACAGGTAAAGATTATTTACAAAAACGAATTCTCATGTAAAGTGCGCTTCTTACAATACATATATTCAAGGGGTGTAACAAAACTAAAGTTTACAGACTAAGACAAAACTATACATCAGGTAAAGAGGGCCCTACTCACAAGCCAGAGGCAAAGGGTCTAATATATACTATATATATATAATATAATTATATAATATATATATATATATATATATATATATATGTATATATAATAAATTCATTTATCTAATATGGAAATTTAGCGCTAAACTGCATGTCCATCATCAGAATGCACCTGTGTGGTTTTTGTGAAGATACTTTTTGACTAGACTTGAGACGTATCAAGTAATTATACGGTATTTCCTCATCTATTGCATCTATGCAGAATAGAGGCCATCCTGACAAGAAAAGTCACATTTAAGATAAAACTATAATGAAATACAAGGTTCATGCACCAAAAGCATGAAACATTTCCTATATTTCCTATATGGTAAATTTGCATTGGATTCCTGCTGTCACCTCATATAGGAAGTGTAAGCGTTTCCCAGCATGCAGTGTGTTAGCAGACCGTCCATGAGCCTGTAATACTACATGTTGTTTATGAAAGTGCAGCTATCATCACAAATAGCTTTGGGTACGGCACCTGTTTCAAACACAAGATGCGGCACCAAGAAGCGGAAGTAACTTTTATATTCGTACTCCACTAAACAAAAAGGGAAATGAAAACATTATCAATATGTTGCATGCATCAGAAATAATGCGATCCCTCTTATATAATAGGTTTTATTACACACTTTAGAAAGTGGGGCATAGCACAGCAATGTATGTTTTTCCACTGCAAGCATTTTCTTTTTTCTTTTGTTAATGCAACTTAATAACCCTATATAATAAGGATACTACTTTCCATGATGCCATGTATCTTACAGCCACATTAATGAATAAGCAATACACCTGACTTTAGAAACAATGTACCCCCTCTTCTATGCTCCATTATTTGGTTGCTTAAAGTAGGTAATCGCGGGCAGGAAAGCGCTACCATTGAAATAAATGGGATCACTAGTATGCAAGGTTCATGTTAGATCCCTGGAAATTTTAGCTCCTTGAACACATCTTCTGGGATGCAGGCAGCTGGGGGCCAGGATTCAATAACACCCAGCTATTAAAAAAAGCCTGATACTGCATATTAATTAGTGGGCAAAGTGAGTACATGCCCAGGGCCCACCAGCAACAGGGGGCCCACCAAAGCCGGCCCTTACATGGGTCCATGGGACAAAGCAGGGATAGGTAAAGTGTCGGTACTAGGACACCAGTGTCTATGAAAGTTCGTAGAACATCATTAAATTGTCCATCACAGACTTCAGTAAATGTCCACCATGAGCAAGGTTGGTGCCTACCCCTGGGACCCAGGCGGCATTTTGATTGGGACGGCAATTTACAAGAGCAAGATCTTTGCTGTAATTTACATTTTTTTACCATTGTTAATGTTCAAACAAATCAGGTATTGGATAATAAATTATTTTATTTGTGACCAACACGTCATGACTATGTATGGAAACTGCAACAAGATACAGGTATCCTTAGAGCCAGGCCATGTCTGCCATGGAATTACACAGCAGGTCCAGAAGCCTACAACAGTCTTGGTACATTACATTCTCAAAGTGTTTTCAATGCAAATTACCAAGGCCAGATTAAGGCACTTGGTTCCATTCTTGCATCCACTCCTTGCCTCCCAGATGTTCCTTATGGACGGTAGCTCCCTAAGTATGCTGCACGCCTGGAAATCATGTCATTTTCAGGCATGAAGGAGTGAAGAAGGATCACTGACGGTGCTGCGTTAAAAGATACCACATTGTGGGACCCGATCAGATCTTTGTGGGACAATTAAAAAAACTGTTGCATTGAAAGGGTTAAACGTATGACAAGTGATGATTAAAGAACTGTAAAGAAGAGATTCTTTTTTAAAAGCGTTAAACTTTCCATTGTTTTGTAACAAGTAATGGTTAGGGCCATGAAAGGTAGAGACAAGCTTTTTGGGGGCAAATATGGCAAAGACAAGCTGTTTGGGAACAAAGATGTCACTGACGAGCTGCTTATTACCAGACATTACACTCACACAAACAAACACAGTCACATACGCACACAATCGCATACCCACATAGTCACACACATATAACACACACACACAGTGGGCTTCTAACCTGGTACTGCAGCTTACGCTGAGTTCCACGCACTCATCCAATAAGGAGAGGCTTCTGAACTCTCAACCAATCAGGAGATGTGTGTATCGTTTGAACATAAAACAGATTTGCAAGCAGGATTTGGACGCTGTTGTAAACATTATCATACAGGACTGTAATGAGCACTATCTTGTCTTTTATACTATTGATCTTTTTCTAATGCATTTTCTGGAACAATCTTATGAGGTCTGAGCTATACAGTGGTTAGAAGCTGACATACGATATGACACATGATTCATAAATGCTCTTGCTACAGAGGAATTTGCTATGTACAAAACAATAAGATATTTTTGCAAAATGACACTAGCATTCTTAATTCACATTCCATTTACAAATAAAAGACTTTGTTTTTATAGTAGATTATCAGCAATCCCTTCTTGACGGCACTTTTTATATATCGGAGATTGTGCAACCTGTTAATATGGTTAATGTTCAGTGTTTAATAACTTTTTTGTGCTCATTGTTTTAGTCGTCATGACCTTCTTATTACACAACATGTCCTGAAGCCAAAGGTCAAGAAGCAGATGAGAGGCTAGTCTGACCAAGGTATAATCCTGCAGATATTTTAGCCATAAATACTTTTAATATCTTAAAAAATACATAGCTCTAGACCAAATATTTGTTTTTTTGGTGATACTACAGATTAGAAATCTAATTAATCTATTACAGTTTAGGTAATAAATGTATTTAAAAGGTCTGCAAATGTTCCGCACCCCATCACACAGAATAATTATACTGCTGTATAGAGCTGATAAGTTTTACAATATTATTTACTATTCTTGCAGGTGAACTCTAGACCTGTAATTATTACCAACCCTCCAGTGGTTAGGAATGATGATTCAGGTGCAAGTCAGATAATAGCTCCTTTATTTAAAATCGCAACAAAACTTAATCTGAAGCGAAGTATTCATTTTATTATGTATACATCATTTGTTCGCCCATTGGAAAATGATCATTGCTATTTAGCGTTCGTAATTATGCCGATTTTAAGCAGGGACTCCCTTTCTTGTTTAAGGGCAGCTGGAAGTCGTAATTGGGCTTCCCTGAATACTGTACTGAACCTATATTTGCAGGGGACATTGGTGATGTCAATATTATAACAATGTTATAAAGCAATTAGGCAAAATGATTCAATATACAATCTGTATTACTTGTAAAAACTACACGTTTTACAAGTTTTACCCCCATTTTGGAGGTATCAGGTTTCCCATCATGTCCTCTGGCTACGTAGGAATTTCTTCCGTCTGACTTTTTCTTTTCTGTAACTTGTTTTACATGCTTTCCCCGTTTCTTTTGCTTCTTATTTTTGCCTTGGTTAATATTACCTATATCTTCTTTTATCCTTACTTTTATCAGGATACGTATGGGATATGTCTACTACATCTGTACTCACTGACATATACTGTATGTAAAACAATGGCCTTGTTATTCTAACAATATGTATGGCTCCTTCCTTGTTGATACTTGTCATTGTATCTGCCGTGTAACATTCATTATACTGTCGCACCTGTATTGTACACATGTATCTTTGATTACTGCTTTCTTAATAAACAGAGAATTGTCAGTTTCCATTCTTTGTTAGCTCATATACCATCTCATCAAATCCAACAACATTACGTATACAATGGGGTGTGGAGCGGTCAGGGCCTTAACTTCAGCCAGGGCAATAAAGCATTGTCCTGGAGCCTCCATGATCAGCTATGATACTGGACCCTACAGGACAGAGACAACCTTACCATAGTTTTCCTAGAAATGTAGGGCCAGGACTTCCTATCCTATTCCTATCCAACATCAGTACCTGACCTCACAAATGCTCTACTCTCCAAAATCTCACGGAAAGCATTTCCAGAAGAATGGAAGCTGCAAAGGGGGGACCAACTACATACTAATGCTTACGTCCCCGCTGGTGTTATGGTCAAGTGCCCCAATACTTTTGTCCATATATTGTGTGTGTGAGTGTGTGTGTATATATTTATATATATATATATACATACATATACACACATTCTTCACAGTTATGAGGAGGTGATATATATATATATAATATATATATATATATATATATATATATATAAGGCATTGTTTAATGAATACCATTACATAGATCAAAATACATTATATGTTGAGTGAAAATAGTTCAGTAGAAGCAGCAAAACAAAAGGCTGCAAACTTCGGCAGTGATTGTATCCGCTATTTGTGCTGACATGTTGAGCGCACTAAAAAGTAAAAAGCTCTTTATACCAGAGTCTTGCCAAGATAGCTCTGTTCCGGTACAATTTAACTTATATTTATGCACTGAAGTGAACCTTCAATTAAGTTTCTCTTCCTCAGACTGCTGTTGCGTGGGACTTTTACCTTGTCTTACAAAGTGTTTATTAAACCTGGCAAATGTCCTTAATTCTGCATAAATTAATTTTCTCATGGATATTTTTAACAGATTGAAGATTTTTTTTGTCGCATAAATTGATAATTCTAATAGGTATATCAAGTGAACCCTTCCAGGCACACTATATAGAGAAACATTTTCTGACCATTACACCAACAGGGACTTTTATGACATCACATTCTATATATATATATATATAGACATTAACATGTAGTTGGTCCCCCCCTTTCGAGCTATAACAGCTGCCACTCTTCTGGAAAGGCTTTCCGCAAGATTCTAAATGTTATTTTGATTAACATGGAATTTATTGTCCTTGGAGGACACCCCCTATGTATATTGGAAAAATATTCTCATGCAGATGTCTTTTCTCCAATGTAAAGAAGCCTGATTTTTCCAAAGATCTTCAGTTTCTTTGATTTGTTACCAGTCTCTGAACCATTTCTGGTTCCATGACATTATTTTTGTGAACTAGTTCTCAAGATGTGGTCTTACTAATGATACATAAACAAGCAGTACTATGCTGTCATCAATACACTTATTCCCTTTTACTACAGATTAATTAGTTGCTTCTATTTACAGGAAAGTCTATTATCAACAAGTACTCCCGGCTCCTTCTGCATAGTGGATTTTCCCAATAAACAGCTAATCATATGCCTGTTTTTCTCACCCAAATGCACATTTTTTTTTAACGTGTTTCTATGTTGAAACACATCTGTCGTTTAACTGCCTTGCCCCCTGTTTTTTCTAAATCCCTTTTAATTGCCTTACATAATCAGAAAGTAATGAGATGTTTTCAGTGCCCTGTCCAGATTAGCAAATGAAAAGAAATGTGATCAAGTATTTCCCCAAGTATAAACCCTTTGTCTGCTCCACTCCAAACTTTTGTAATTTTGAGTTTACAACATCCCTCTATATTTTATCTTTTCAATCATTTCTCTTTCCAGGCACAGATACTTATGTGTTTCAATTTATACAGCCTTCTTTTGTGTCTCACGGTACAAAAGAGACAAATAAGACCCCCCCACAACATGAAATACTGAAATAAAAAACCTTTAGTTAATGTACTTTGATGAATAAAATAAAAGACAAGTTAATGAACAGATGTAATTGGTGTTGTAGTGCCAGAAGTGCGGTAAACAAGCCTAAAAATAGAAAGAGCTAATGACTATACCTTCTAAATGAGCTTCTAATATACCTTCTAATTTAACCCTTTAATAGTCTGTGAAAAATTGTATTTTATAGTGGTAATTAGTTGGTTCTAACAATGGTCCTTTTAACTTGTCAGACGGTAAATATATTCTGAATTAAGCCACCCGTATTTAACCCCTTAATGACAAAGCCTGTACATGTGCGGGCTCAAAATGCATTGTTTTCAATGGGTTTAAGGGCCGCCCATTGTCCTTAAGGGGTTAAGTAGGGAGAAAAGTACCAATTGGTATGAGCCGATCAATGAATAAGATTAGGATATTATCAAGACGTCAGCTCTAAACAGCGCAACCCTTGGAACTTGCCCATTCACCCAGGTATGCTAATAGCAGTAAAATAATGTTGATCCAGGCAGGCACTTAATATGCCTTATGGGATGAATATTGAGAGTGTTTTTAGACAGAGCAACTCATGACAGCAGGACTTCGGTTTTAGTTTTATTATAAACTTCATAACGTCATTGCCAAATCACCCAATAACTCAGTCCAAACAGCCAGCTAAGCTCTTAGGGGTACTGGTTATCCTTAAAAGGGTCCCCAAAATACTATACATGATTCATTCCAGTCTTGTTGAACTCACTAGGGGGTATACAATCATGTCAGGTAGATAAAGCTGGCTTAGAGTAGAAGCAAAGTGGCTGCTCTCCAAAATGTAGAGATCTATGGAGCACAAGGAAAGCAACTTCTAGCTGGTCCTCCAAAGAAAGTGTGTTAGACATATGCCCCGATCAAGGGATGACGTACAGTGTCCCACTCCATGGGGAGTTTGCAGAATTATTTGGGCTGAGCTAGGTAGTGTGTAGGTTGAGAGGTAGCCCCATTTCTGTAGTCTAGTGGTTATTAAATGATTTTAGTGGCACTCGCACCATTGGTTTGGAAAGACTTTTGGCTGGAGAACCCTATCTATACACAGTCTTCTGTGTCTGTACCACCTCAGTAATATGTCTGAATGCTTTCCTTTGCAGGTTTAGGTACACTGGGAATCCTGTAAATCACCAGCTTGCAGTCAATAACATGCAGAAAAAAGGGATTTACATTATTTGTGTCAAAAAATGGTACCAATAGCTGTAGGTGCCATGGATACGCTTCTTATTCTGGTAGAAGCAGTCTTCTAAGTCGGTTACCATAAGAAGTAGCTTTTCACACTCCTCTTTAGCAAAGTCCACCATTTTTTTCTGTATGCCAATTATGTCCTCATTTTTTGTATGTAACTCTTACTTACATCTTACAGTTGTACTTTTGTCCTGTCTAGAATTACTGTTCCCGCATTGTACCCTGCTGGGGCTGACTCACCTTCACCATTGGAGCCACAATCAAAAGCTGACATGCCATTTTCTGGCTCCGGGAAGCCATTGCAGCCAATGCCAGGTAAGTTGAAGTGTGGTTGGTATCTATGATAAGAGAATGCTCTTTCTGGAGAGCTATCAGCTTGAGTAGCTGTTGTTTTGGGATCTAATGTAACAATTGTTGGAATGTAACACGTTTTGTTGTAGATTTCTAGGCTGTTTTGGGGAAAAAGGAAATGAAAAAGGGGCAAAAACACATATCATCAATAACAGTAAAAAGCACTGTCAATTATAACCTATTCACATCTCTCCATTATATATTTCTCCATTATATATTTCTTTCCCTCAAAATATAAATATTTAGCACAGAAAGTAAGCAATATTCAAACATGCATTAAATATTCTGAACTGGTGAGACTTTAGCTTATTTGCAAACATATTTGGAAATCTGACATAAATAAGTATTGCTTTCCTTAAGATAGAAAAATCTGTCTCTCTTTTTCTAAAATTCATTGTATCTCTGCTTGATTTGCCATTTTGAACAAGACAGGCTTTACAACCTTGTGAAAACTAAAGTTTATTTTTTTTTAAAGATTTTGATCGTATCGTATAAAGAAATATAATCCATTTGAAACTTCTGATTGGTTGTTTGAAGATAGCGTTTGCCCGACATTCCAGATACTTTTCTTATGTAAAGGAATTCATCTGGTTGGCTCATGCAAAAAGAAAAATCCCTATGTGTTGACACAAGGGTATAATTTGTATTAGATGTTCTTTATTGGTACCTTGCCATTTCTCTAACGATGAAGAACTGCTCGTTCTGAACTGAAAATCTCCGGTGCAATTATTCCCTTCTCTCTGTGTGAAAAGGGGCTGTTTTGTGTAGGAAATTACAGTTCTTTAACTGGGCTTTGTATCCTGGCATCCTACTGAATACTAGTTACTAAACATTATACCCTAGAGTTTTTAGGCTTAAATGTAATTGCTGTATCATGATGCATTGGGTTTGAGATGGCGATCCATACATGAACTGGAACTGGAATTGCTGAACTAGGATTTCTCTAATTACCCGATGTGGACAAATTTCTTTTCTTATTGCAGGTTACTTGTGCTGGGGCTGCTGTCAGCCTCACCTGAGAAGAGCCAGGTCATATGGCACTCTGGGCAAATGCTCTTTGGGCTGGTGCCCTATGGCACCTTTCATGTACTTTTTTCTTGCTTGTGCAGCCAAGCCCATCCTTTAGTGTGCAGCTGTCAGCCACCTAAGGTTCCTGGCTGATTTTCAGTCTCAGCCGTTCCTGTGCCAAGCAGAGAATATATAATGTTATTTATAAGCTGAGTTGTTTAAAAATATGTGAGCATCTTACAAAATACCTTTAACTTGAAAGTGTTATTGTGGGTGTCTGGATATGTTACTTTGTGTCTCGAGTGTGTGTGTTAGTGTCAGTGTGTGTGTCTTAACATATCTAGCTGTGTTAGCGTGAGTTTCTGTGTGTCTGAGTATGTTAGTGTGTGTCTGCTTATTTTAGTGTGTGTAACTGTGTCTGGGTATGTAAGTGTGTGCATATCACTACATAATAAGTTCCATTTAAGTTGTATTAATCACCGTGACATTAGAAATATTCTTAATAGACAAAAAGCAAAAGGGAGAGAGCTTTGAACCAACATTGAAATACATCTAATTTTGCTCACCTGTGTTCACAGTATTTCATAACAAGGAGAAATTTCATTGGATAATGTTCTTTTTGCAATTTTGATATGAACTTTTTTATACACTGTCCTTAACTAATGTTGTTAAAGAAATCACTGCCAGGTTTACTTCTCTTTTAATGAAAAAAGCAAAGAGAGTAGTTATTTAGAATCCCGTAAGTCAGCTTTGACAATCTTAGCGAAGGATATTTGAGTAATACTTTACTGCAAAGCAGCATATTCCCTTATGGCCTGAGAGAACCATTAATATATATCATAAGAATGTTTTATAAATATGAATACAACATGATATCTGCATGCTTAATAATCTAGATAAATATTTGTAAAATATGTGCAGTTGTGTTTTGGAGTCATAGCTGAAACTAGTAGAATGGATTTCAAGTTGAAGTCACAATGCAGATGAAAGAAACTACATGTATTGTCATATTCAGTCATTAATATCATCTTAATGATGGGCATTGATGCCCAACATAGTGGGGAGGGGGCAGAAAAGGTAGAGGGCAAAAGATGGAGTGGAGGGCATCATGCTGACATGGAGGGTAACAGAGGATATTAGCCAGGCAATGGAGGGGAGCAGAGGACAGCAGACATAATCACGGGAATCACTGGTCACTGTGGGAATTGAAATACTGGGTGGGACAGGGACCACTCAAGTGCTGATGGGGGTATGAGAAAAAAAAGCAAGGTCATAGATGTCTACCATGTGAGACGTCTCAGAAGAGGAAACACCTTTCCTTTTTATAAATGTTATCTCATGCTGAATATTTACTGGAAAATAAATTTGCTTGACGCTGTGCTCTGGCAGGACATCAACATTTTGCTGATAGTCAAAGTATTTTGAAAAGCTTCAGTAATCTGAATTATTCTGTTCAGCTTGATACAATCCAGAAATCTAATGAATAATGGGGTGTAGCAGAACTGTACATTTGAAATGCTTCATTGATTTTGAATACTATTGAAAAAGCAGTTTTCTGAAATTTGTGTTTTTTATTTTTATTTTTTTCAACTTATTTTAGTTTATTAACAAATATTTTTGTTAAAATTGTGATGAGAGAGGAAAATAGACACACATCTGGTATAAGAGGCAGAAGCACCATGGATGATGAAATGTTAGCTTTTCTGCCCAGTGACAATTTGAGTTTGTGTGCCTAAAAAGACTACCCAAATAATATGACTTATTATAGAAGGTAGAGTTGGAAGAGTTGTCCATTGATGGACAATTGGCGTAGCTGGATGGACAGGGAGCATGTATGAGTGTGGGTGAGTGCTATGTGATTGCTGTATGTAAATTGGGGGGGTGGGGGTCTCTGGGAGGATAAAAGGTGACCTTTCTGTGACCTGGGTCATTGCCACTTTTTGAGATGGCCAGCAATCACTTTCACCCACCCACCCCTTTATTTTGTTGTTTGTTTTCAGTCTTTAACGTTTTGTTGTTCTTTCTTTGTCACAGCAGGCAGTTGGTGTGTAAGTTACGGTAAGTTATGGTTATTTTGCCTGTGAAGGAAGGGAGGTTGGGCTCAATCCTCCCCTGACCTCTGGCATGTTGTGGCCAATGACCTTGGACGTGCCCACTGAGCTTAAGGTCGGCTGGTGGTTAGCATGATTGGGGGCAGCGGAGGGAGCTGTCAGTATTGCCGGCACCGGAAGTTGTATACTGATCTGCGTAGAATAAATGTCCCTCGCCGGCCCCACAAAACACTGCACTGCACTGGTAAGGAAGATTGTTAAAGCTTATCGTGCAGACCTTCACCGGGGAGCGTAAACAACTTCCGCTGCCGGCACGTCTGCACAATGTGCTTTAACAATCTCCCTTGCTGGGACTCCCCCCGTGGGAATTCCCGGCAAGGGAGATTGTTAAAGCACACCGAGCAGACGTGCCGACAGCGGAGGTTGTTTACGTGCATCGTCGCTGCCGGTGAACGTCTGTGCGACGTGCTTAGACAACCTCCCGTGTTGGCACTCCCACCGTGGAAAGTGCCGGCAAGGGAGGCTGTCTGAGCGTATCGGAGAGTAGGATGCAGGTCCCCTGCACCGCTGCAGGGGATCTGTATCCTAACCCCGCTGCATGTCCTGGGCGTCGGGCGCTAGACCCCGAATATAGGCCGCACCCCCACTTTAAAGACTTAAAGTGGGGGGAAAAACTGCGGCCTATACGGTATACGGTTATGCCAACACAGTGCCTATTTATGTTATGTTAATAAAGCTGTGGCCTATTAAATCCATAATGTTGTGGTGTGTCGTTTATTGGTGGGTTTTCGGGTTTTAGGAGACGGGGGGGGGGAGTGGTTTGTACATGTACCTGGCGGTCTACTGTCTACTTTCTGTATCCTGCAGTAACCTTTGCCGCAGCCCCCAACATCTGGACTGTGTTTAACTTTGCTTGCGGACAATAATTCATTGTTTCCTTGCATTGGGTTTACCCTTATTCTGTTGTGTGTTATGTGAGAGCTTGTCTACTATCTTGACCTCCTTAGTAGAGGAATATTGTGCTGCATGTGCATCATTGTGGCACCCAGACTCGATAAGCACCAAATAAGCCTGTGCACCAACACAGAGCTTTCGTTTCCAGCTGCACATTGGTGGCATGCACACTGTCCCTTTAAACCAGTTTGTGCTTTACATCGATAAATGTTACATTTGCACCTAGACATGAATGATGTTCCTTTGATATGACAATCACACACAGGTTTCAAGGTGGCTGACATGGCATGAATTACGTGGCAGGTTTTACCTTAGCAGAGATTCTAGGCCACGGTATCTGGTCAGGGTTCTGAGATACAGAACATAACACAATTTTTAAAAACATCCAATAAGCAACCAACATCAGCATTGGTTAGTGTTTCTCGGAATAAGAGACATTTCATGGCACCAGCAGGGAGTTTGGAGGGGGAGCCAAGCATGCACCAGAGCGAACTAATTAGACAGCAATGTAGCATTATTGCATGCTGTGCAATTATAGTTAAAAGGTTATTTTTTCCTGCCATTTTCTTGAAATGTGTTCTTTTTACTTGGTGTCAGGCCACTTTTCTGTAAAAGAAAAAGTATGGATCAGAGCTGCTAGTAATAGCTCTAAAAGAATCATGGCTTTGGTAACTGCACAAATAAAGTGGGGGCCACAGCTTGGAATGCAGTACAGCTGTCTGTATTCTGATGGTAGAATCCCTTTAGGAAATGCATGGAAATTCCAGATTATGGAAAGTCTGTAGATATAAACGCATTAACCATATTATGAGGTTGGGGGTCACTTCATTTTAAAGGATCCCAAATATGCTAGAATTGAATTGTATTCATGAAGAGATAATATAAAGACCACACCACTTATGTTTACCGAGAATGTTGACTATTGAAAATGGTGGAGGACATAAGAAGAACATGACAAGAAGAAGCCTAGACTGTATTTACTTTGAGCATAGAATGATACAGTGAACTACCTTAGTGTATCTAGGCCACTGCTACTCGTTTTTCAAGTTAAACACTTTGTTTTCTTAGTAACACGTGAAATTTCCTAGACACATGTTTCATTTTGCCGTTCTGAAGCTAATCACAAAAGCTTTAGGTAAAAATAAGTAGTCCATAGTGACCCAAAATATAATTTTACTTTACGTATATATCTTTAATCCTTCTTCCATGATCTACAGATAAGGCAGTCTGCATATAAATTACAAAATAAGCTTACATAAGGTTATTTAGTGTACAGATTCCCATGTACATTTCCCATTGCCCACTCCATTACAGTCTTGTGTTTCTAGCCTAACCCCATTACGACACAGTCATCAGTTTGTGTATCTTGCGCCCCTCTGCTTTCAGTACTTTATTTTAATTAGTTTCCTTACAGAACCAGTGAATACATCAGACTATTACATGTAATACTCTAATATTAAAGATAACCGTGTAGTAGGAGATTTACTATGCATTGTGTGATGGGCAACATACCACCAGTTATCTCCTTCCTATCACTGCAGGGAGTCAGAGGCTAACTATCCACTATCCAAGTGAGAAGTAGTTACTGATACTGTATATGATTACAAACTGTTAGACTGTCTCAATTTAATCGATGCTCACTGATGAAATTACTTAGTGACTGCAAACTGTTTGCCTTAGGCTGTAAACTCCATTTCTTAAGTGCCAGTACAGCATCGCCATTATAAATGTAATGAAGAGGGTAGTTATGCCAAAGATGCATTTACTGCTAAATTTAACCAAACTCTTTAATACTGCTGATCTTACAAATTATTTTGGATCATTGAATCTTAAGACCAGAGACATTTGTTCAAACTGTGTATACTATGTATCTACATATCCGCACTTACACTAGCCGGATTCTTTATTATTCTATTTTAGGGGTATAACAAAATGACATAAAGGAGAACAGAAAGAGACAACTCGTTGCAAATATTTGGTACGGATTAAAAAGTGTGTAATACTAAATACTAATGCACTTAAGATTTAAATTGACATACTAAAGCCGTATCTTCTGGTATGAATGGACAGAATAAGCAGGCAAAAATGGAATGGGATTGGGAGCGGAGGATGAGTTAAGGGTAGGCTAACACAAAAGCTTTTCCATAATTGACTTCTTAAAGGTAGTGATTCTATTACACCTTTGAGATATTTTATAATCAATGTTCTATCATTACAACCAAAAATGTCCATGATTTGGATGGGATAAGTACCCTAAACATCACAATAACCAGCACAAACGGCACTTCCCATGGAGATTTCAAAGACACTCCACTTCTTCCAAGAACAGGGGATTTTTGTTTTTTTCCTCTTCCAGGCATATTTGAGGATGGATGCCTACCTGGAACAAGAAAGAAAACACAAAGAAATAATACCCCTTCTCTCCCAAACACATAGATACCACATATTTGTGGTAAAGGTAGCATTATGTGTTCATGAGAGTACCCCCAAATCGTGATCAATAATCAGTGACTTAATAGTGTTTCGTAATGTAATAAAATCTTTATTTGTATTAATGTGTGTGGTGATTTTTTTAATGTATGACCCGATCATATCACTCCTGACCCATAGGAGTGATCTGGTCATAGGAGTGATCTGATCATCATAATGATCGTATCACTCCTATGGGTCAGGAGTGATTTGGTCATCATCTGCTGCAGAGTCTTACAGCAACTGACCTCGAAGTACGAAGTACGTTTGAAGTCCAGATCATTGCTGTTGACGACTTTTTGTTAACTCTATCAATGCTTCTCCGTAGAAGTTCTCCATAGGAGCAGAGCATTGGTTGTTACAGTGCCCCCAGGTGCCTGTGAGGGCTGAAGTAACAAATGTTCACCCCTTCAATGCTGTGATCGTGTCATTGCAGGGGTTAACACTGCACAATCACTCTGATAAAGGATACTTAACTATGCTTCCCACTTTCAGTAGACGCAGCCAGGGGCAGGAGGAATATGAAAATAATTTTTGTGTTCTAATTATGTTAAGAAAACAATGTAGACATTGATTTACATGCAGAAAATGTATTGTTATCTAAACAACATAGACTATGAATTTTAAATGAAGACAGGGCCGGAGAGGTCCTTTAACTGTTACTTGGTTTAATTATGGTGAATTATGAGTTTGTCTTTGGAGTTAAACAATCAAGACAAACCTGATGTTTATTAACTAGGTTTCATTGTGGGAAAAATAACATTTAAAGACAGTGAAAGTAATTTATTATAAACAGCATAATATGTATTCTTTATCTGTAATGGGCAGGGGTGCATTTAAATAGCATTTTATCTTCATTAAAATTCATTACTTTTGCTGCTAACATTTGTATAATGCTATTGAAGCTCTGTTCTTCCATGTTTAAAAAAAAATTAAGGCTGGTAATTTAAACATCAAACGCTACTTTTGATTAAATTTTAATGTACGTTACTTGGGGCTTTAGAAAGAAAAAAACATAATTGAATTTCTGAAAGAAAGTTTGTTTTCTAATGTCCAGATTTTTTTAATTTTCGTATTGAAAAACTGGGATTTTAGGTAGAAACAAAAAAAATCCCTTGAACAATGAGATGTTCTAGACCGGTCACAGGGTGCATACGCCATTGTGTATGTCACTCATACATTACGTGACATCAGAAATTACCAAATCATGTCTGGAAGGGGTGATTTCCTTTGCAGTATCGGCCATTCACTGTTCACAGATTGAACTACAACATGCTCCAGTACCAGAACTCTAAAATGGAATAGTAAAACCTCTAAGTTGCCTGTGCTCAGGTTTCCCATACATATACTGGCATACTATAATACACCCTGGAAGGCAAATTGCAGTACCAACCTTCTAGAACATTATAAAACATTTACCTCTGCGAGTGGGATAATCATAGATAGTGGAAGAAAACGGTAATATTAGTTCTAATCAGTTATGTTCAAAATTACACATGTTATTGTTACAGGGCCTCCCCAGTGTTCCCCTTGAGACCAAGCAGGGAGAAGCTCAGTGAGGTCACAAATGATATGTGATATTACATGTGATATTACATAGCCAAGCAACGATAGTGTGGCAGCTCGCACATGCACTGACTTACACGTGTATGCTCATATTTATTGCAATGGTGGGGCACTCGGCTATACATGTCCATCTGGGCCCTCCCCGTAGATGATCTGAATTTGCTTTGGAACCCTCGGTTATTATATCATGACTATTGTCTGTTTCCCCTGGGTGACCTCTTGCTGTTGTTTACATCAATTCCTAATTTATGCACCAAAGCTTCATTTTTTCCCCGTCATTTTCACAATAAAACAGACTGAGCGATTTGCATGACGATTTGCTTTTCTTAGGGGATATTTGCATGCTATGCTGCAGATGCTACGATGTGTTTATAGTGCCATCTGTCAGCTCCACGGTCCATTCATGCTGTCTGGTGTTCAGAGAGGTTTAAACGTTTAATAGCTTTTGTATAAGAAATTATATATAGAATTCTGTGATCTTCCTGTTATTTAGTTTCTCCTTAAACTGCACAGAGCATGTCTTTATTTTTACTGAGAGGCAGGGGATGGCCAGCACCTTCTAACCCAGGGGACACGAAATGCCAAGTGCCCCTACACCCCCTCACACCTTAACAATCACATGCACTGTACCAATACCCACCTTGCAACTTAAGCCTGGGCCACATTACATTACATGATCCTCTGTGTAGTTCGGGGGCCAGCCTGCCTGAAATTGGGCTTCTGGCCAGTCCTGTTTGAAAACAGTGGCCTGAGTATTGCCCCCTGCACTATTTTCTTTATATACTGTCCTGGCATGCATATTGTAAAGCCGTATACTTTGATATGCATTGTTCATTGATGTCCCTCCGCGTACCTACCGTATTACAAATAGAAGACAAGGCTGACATCTGACACAGAAACATATCATAATGGCATGTTTGAAAATTTACATACATTAAGGGTCATTGTGTTAAAAACCAGATAGACTTGTTTAGATATTTCCTCAAAACCCTGAGGTTTATTCATGCAAACGTCCCAAGAGCTTGCCAGATATTGTAAGTTCAGCACTGCGTGAAAAACTGTGTTTCCCTACAGAAAACACGACCCTAGAAATCTGGCTACAGCACAAAGCCGTTACTAAGCCACGTGAAGCCAAAATGTAGCCATATCTGTGATGGTGTCACACTAGTGAGATGTGTATATTTTTATCTCATTTCCAGTTTCCTGGGGCTGGGTCAATGCACCCCTCAATACACTGCTTGCTAGGGATTTAATACAAATGTCAGATCAAGAAATCATTATGAAAAATACAAAGTATAGATTAAGAGTAACCATTTCTGACAGGGAGGAACTTGAGTGACATCTACTGACCAAAAGTAACAAGCTTGTTTTTTTCAGGCAAGTTTCTAAATATGTATGAGGATTAAATGATCGCGACGCAGCTGCTAATACTGTAATTTACCCGAACAGAGGATTATTGTAAGGCGTAATGCATTGTAATATAGCAATAAATATTTTATTCCCCTTTTTTATTTCTAGTGGCCATGATAGAAACTACTGCGTCAGCAGAGTCTGGCCACATTTTTTCTATCCGTGGCATTTTGTGTTTCATTTTATGGTGATAATGAATTAACCTCATTCAGCCAGTCACCCCCCAATACAGCAGCCCAAGACACATTTGGCAGACCACACACTGTCTGTTCCCTATTCAGGCCAGTCCAAAACATGTCTAGAGAAAGACACTACATAAAAAGTAAACAAAGGAGCACAGAAAGGATTGCGTTGTAGTGTAATGCCTAAAATAATTTTTATACTAGGTATCGTTGTGGTTATATGTGCCCAAAAACTTTACAATTAGAGCAGCACAGGCAACAATTAAAACTAATTCCTGGTTGCTCAGCTGATCAGGGCTATCTTCAAAATTAGGCAAAAGGGAAAGTTGCCCTGGGTCCAGTCATTCCCGGGGGTCCAAAGCAGCTGCCCACTGAGTCTGCAACAACATCTGCACCAAGGGGCCAATTGCCCCCTGAGTCTATTGTTCACGTGACCCCGCTGCGTTCCTGTTACCACGGGAGGCCAAGCCGGTCCAAAATTGTCCAGATTGGACAGGCCCTTTGTAAACAATTTTGGACCAGCCACCTGGAGAGACATGAACGCAGCAAGATCATTTAACGAAATATTTCATGATACAGTGGTAAAAGCGTGGTTGCTCACAAGTGAGGTAAGGGAAGACAGTGGGAGGGAGTATTTATGAGTGAGTGATTGTGTATGTATGGTAGTTGGTTAGAATGAGAATGCATGTCTAAGTGTGTTTTTGTGTGGGTATGAATGTGTAAGCGTGTGAGCATGAATACAGTGTGTAAGTGTGTGTGAGCATGAATATAAGTGTTGAGTGTATAAGTGTGTGTTGAGTAGGAGTACGTGTATGTTAGTGTAAGTTTGTGTTAGAGTGTAAGTATGTGTTTACATATATGTGTGCTAGTGCATATGTTGGGGGGGGGCGATAAGGCTTTATTTGCAATTTTGGGGCAGCATTGCGACCTGTGATCTATGCCTGCATCATTTATTTGATCTATACCTTCAATGCTGAGTTTGCATGTGATTCTCAGTTGATCTATACCTGCAAGGCTGGGATTCCATGTGTTGTTTATTGATCTGTACCTGAATTACATGGGGAGGAAAGGAGATGTGTAGCAGTGAAGAATGGGACAAAGGGACTCTGTGGGTGATGATGGAGGGGCACCACAGGGCACATGATCACATAAGGCCATCCCTGATCGCGACTTGCATGTCTGTTTTGGTTCACTCACTGGACCTGCACCATTCATTTGCCATGCCCTCGGCATATTATTGTGCTCCTCCCATGCCCTGCTCATGTGGCAGATATCTCTCACAGAGTCACACTAGGATCAGAAGGAGGGAAGCAAGCAAACCCAACAGAGTAAAATTATACCTGGGAATTCTCTGCATTTGTTCGGGTCTCAGGGTTTTCTCACCAGTATAGGATTAAAGAGGAACTCTTCCTAATCTAGTATGACATTAAATAGGAGTTTTCAAAAATATTGTGGGGTTTTCTTTTTAAAACAGTTCATGTTTTTTGCAATGTAATGGTTTTGGGCTGCAAAATAGTCAGTGTGTTCCAGCTGTGTTGTCTTAGCCCAATCTACAAGACAAACTTCTAGGCGACTTATACTGTTGAGTGCTAAAGAACAGAAAGGCTTAGTCTTAATCATCCAGAAGGTGACAGTGACTAATAAAAGTCTATGGAGGAATAGACATCACTAGCTGATCTTTTTATGTCTATGGCGACCTACTTGTGTCTATTCTACATGCCATTTTGTCCCTTACACAATCAGCATTACATAAAATGTGAAGCAACATCAAAAGAAAAAGCCAGAAACAATAGCATTTTGTAAAAAATCCATTCCAAATAAAACAATACAGAGCACATCCTGGCCCTAAAGGGTTCCGGGAAGTATCTGCCTTCAAATCTCTTGATTATATAAAGAGTAACCCTTTATTGACAACTCAAACTAGTTAGCACTGAGTTGCATGCTTTATATAAACATGGAAACCTGAAGAGTTGTGGACTTTATTCACTTAATAGGGAGGCGTTTTTTGGTAGTGATGAAAAAATTGTGCCTTGTGTACTTTAGTCATCTCCAATGAGTGGACTGAGTAGCCTTGCATTATGCTAAGTCCAGGGCCTCACTTATATTTAAAGTTGTAGGACTACTCAAATTGGCTTGTTGTATTTGAAGATTTAGAGATTCTGTCTATAATGTTTGCATGTTTGGAATGATATAGATCTGTAAATAAAACCTGAGGTTTGCTGGCAAGGTTCCATGAATTGTTCACGTTCCAGCAGCTGCTCGGTCACATTTTATATTGTCAGCTTGTGTAGACCACAAAAAGAAGTCCTCTGTGTTGAGGGACCAATTTTTCTCTTTTTATTTAGTTTTTGAATGATAGTACTAAATTAGTTTTTATTTTTCTTAAAATTGACTTTATAGGAGCAAATCATGTATGGAAACATAAACTTACACTTCAGATTACCCCAAAACCTATAAATCGCCTTACAGCCATGAAGAAGTTGCTCAGCCAAGGTTGCTCACATTCTAGGTTGTACTGTCTATCTTGGCCTGACCCATTTCAAATGTAATGTAATGAGGATATTTACTTGGTGTAATCATTATTAATCTGCCAAAATGTGCTGCCCAGCTGTATTTAATGGAGTATTCTTAGTGTGTTTAAAATCATCGGTTGTGGATAATTCCACTAAAAGCAATCATGCTCTATAAACAAATTCATACTTGGGGTAAATTGTGTGTAATATACCTGAGATTTTACATAAATGTAGTTTTATGTTTATTATGAACACACTAAAAATTGTTAAGAACACAAAATGTTATTTTTGCTTATGATTTTCTCAAAAGGTACACGTCCAAGTGGCCTACAATGTCACATAAGGCATGTATTTACAGAAAGTGCACCTTAGGGGAATAACACAGTTCCATTTTTTTATATTAAGCCCCAACTTTGAAATATTTTTTTTAATTCTATTTTTTCTTACACAACAAATACCAGGATATTTGATTATGTACTGTATCTCTCAAATGTCCGCTGAATGAAAGAAGCTATTAATTAAATATGAATCCAAAGTCTTCCAATAACGTAATAGCACATGGATTTTATTATATTATTATATGGTCATAACATGCCCCCAAATCAGGAGATACATTTTCACAGTTGAATAACAAATGCACTTGCCATGGTTAATAACTCCTAAACATTAAAATAACCCTGCAAACTATATATTTCCGGAAAGCACATCCCCTGGAGAATTCAGAGAGATATTTCAATCCAAGCAGACAATCACTAGAAGGAAAGAGCTCCCACTGAAATCAGGGCGCCAAAAGCGTATGTATGTGGGGTGTCTCACGTCAGCCAACGCATCAGATTTACATCTCCTGCAAGGCAAATAGCTGGCTGGGTGGGGGAATAGAGAACTTGCATAGAGAAGATTCTCAATAATTGATGAAAAATGGTTACATTTGAGCTAACAAGGCTATTAAATGCATTATGATGGCTCTCCACATTGGTTTTTGTGGGATCCTGCAAAACATTAACAACATAGCAGATGTTAAACCTTTCACATAGGTTATTGTAGTTTTAATGTTCATATTTTGCAGGTGTGTTGTGTGGATATAAGATAAAGCAAACATTACGGAATGACAATGAAATCATATATATTTCTAGATATATAGGGAATGTTTGTAGGATAGCAACAGCAACATGTGTAAGAACGACCTTTGGAATGCTTTATAATGGTCCAAAAGGTGTGCCTCAAGTAATTGATTTAAGAGAGTCTTATCCAGAACCAAGAGGCTTAACTATTTTAATATAGCATACGTGTATGTGGCAAATTACAGATCGTGTAACGGAAGGTTAAAAGAGCATGAAGACTAAGTATTGCTCAAATGTACGGGACAAACCTCACAAGGTCTGGGGCAGGTCCCCCAGGAATGAATGTCCTGAAGATGGGTTCATCAGCCACTTCTTCTGTTGAGATGCATACCTGGGAACTCTCCGGGTGTAGCACCGTTTCTCCGGGTAAAGGCCCGAATCCTCTGGGTCGCAGAGTCTTGACATGCTCCGTTCCCCACCCATTTTCCCTTTAAATGGGGGTGTTTCCCACCCACCAACAGCAGTGGGACCGTCCACAGATGTCAGAGGGCAGTCCTGGCCGCATCCCGCAAGGGAAGGGCCCAGGTAGCCGGAGGTCAGAAGCTCCCAGGTATGTTCAGATGGCATGTGGGGGGATTTCTAATGCTTGCTCCTTGATTGATGCCAAACAACCTAATAAACCTGAAACGAATATATTATTATAAAGTGATTCAACTGTCAAGGACTCAAAGACTTCATTGAAGTAAAGAGCTCTTTGTGTAAAGTACACAAGGTGACAATAAAGCTAACGTTAAACATTTCAACGTTCTTGCTGCAGGCAATATTTCTATCATATAAAGGAGAGGGAAGGGTGTCTTCTTCAGGCACCTTAAGCAAAAGGCCCATTTCTGTAACGCAAGTGAACTTCCCTGTCACTGATACAACCCCCACCCTACCCCTCACCCTTTCTCTGTGCCTTATGTTTGTCACCCCATTCCCTCAAGATTGTAAGCTTGCGAGCCGGGCTTTTATCTTAGACTGTCAATTCTCGTCTTATCAGCCCCCTTGAATATATGTATTATATTAAGTGCTGCGTAAACTGCTGGCGCTATATAAATAACAGATAATAATAATAATGAGGAGGAAGCTGTATATCACCATCATGAAACCTCTGCAGCAGCTTAATGCGTTTATACGGCAGAGCCGTCTGAATACTGAGGTCACTGCAGGTATCATTTGGCCCTTTCAGGTATGGGTGCAGGGAGGTGAGATGCAGTCCCCCTACCCCATTATTCTACAGAGAGAGAGAACCTGGAACAGAGCTAACAACATCCCCAGTGCCTTCTATGAGGAAATAATACAGGGCCTGACACTAGGCCACATTGTGCCCAGGGTCGAGTCTGCGCAGTAGTTTGTACATAGTGAGGCGGGGCATTGCACATGTGCACAAACGTCACCGCTAGTTGTATCAACTCCCACCCCTAGTCCCCCTATGTCTCTCCCACGTCCCCGGGAGTGCTGTGGGGAAGCTTCGGGTGGTGAAGGCGCGGCCCAAGCCTTTGTAACGTCTCACACCTTCCCAATAAGAGCCTAATAAACGCTCCATACCTCCCTTTGTAATGTAACCGCAGCACAACATAGAAAACAAAGCGCCCCGCTGAGCCAATCCCGAAGCGAGCTGTGATTTCTGGCAGCCAATAGGAGCGCAGCCGTGGGTCCCGCACACTGTGTGCAGTCCGGCCCTGGCCCTGCTGTCTCCTGCTGCTTTACCTCTCTGAGTTTTATGTTGTTGTTATTATTGGAGATTGCGGGTCGGTTGGTGTGCCGGTAAGCAGCAATAACGGGAAGGGACGGGGGATCGGGGACATCCGGGGAGGTAGTGGGTGGCCGCGGTAAAGGATGGCAACGCAGGGATCAGAGAAAAACTCGAGCAAGAAGAAAACCGAAAAGAAATTCGCGGCCAGGGAAGAAGCTAAACTGCTGGCGAGTTTTATGGGAGTGATGAATGTCATGCGGAAACAGGTAAATGGCCCCCGATAGTTATTTGGCACCCTTTACGTGCCGGCTGGTGGCTGCTTTGCCCGCCCATCTGGCGCTGTATTGGTTAATGGCCTGCTTGGTTTATGTTTGCTGTCATACTCTGTCTCCAAGGAGACTGCGGTGACATCACAGCCAGGTGCTGGTTTAATACAATGACATTATTTTGGCACAGAGCAGCCATGCAGGTGATTCATCTCTCTACAAGAAACTCTTAAATACAATGAGTGAAGTTCTGCGTCCGCTTACTATGCATATCATCATCATTATTATTATTAAATAAACTAAAGGAATGAATAATAATACTTAGTTATTGTATGACATGGCCGTTCCCTAGGGATGACGTTAATAAATAATATTTTATTGTGTTTGTTGTATGCAGTGGAACTCTATTGTTTTACATAACAATACAGGGTGAGTGTATTGTGGCGTCTGCCCATGTTAATCATGCCCACCGTATGGATTGCTTGCAGCACTAATGGATTACAAGTTAAAAGCCGGAATGTTTCTCGGATCCATTTCTAGTACAGTAACAGGTTTTGGATAGAAGCAGATTGTTGCAATGGACGGAGGGGGCTCCACTGTTCCCCACATTAAATGATACAATTGGGCTCTTTAGAAGGCGTTCTTTACTAATTTCTAAATTTAAAAATATACACCTGCCAAACAATTCAGATGCAAAATTACTTTTTTTTTTTTTTTTTAAGACGATGGTCATATAGTCGCATTCACCCCTGATTCTCAATTTGGCCTTTTTGTTTTCAGGAATCAAAAAAAGAATTTGGAAACCTAGGAGTTTGACAGCAGATTTAAAAAAAACAAACTCTAGGCTCATCTTGGCTTCGTCGTAGATTCAGGATAGCTTTTATTCATTATTAATATTGTTTTATATAGCGCCATCATATCTATGGCCCAATGGGTTTGATGGAGATGGCTTACAGATTTCCCCTTTCCACTGGTGGATGGTCCATACAGGTGATGAGGAGAACGCACCTTTTAGGCACTTACAGCCACAGCAGCAAATTCTTATAAATCATTTAGAACAGGTTCCTTCCACTTATCACTCCAGACCTTATGCATTGAGAACGAGAGTTAGTTGGCACCAACAAGTCTATTTATACAGCCTGTCATATGCTTAATAAACATGAAAAGACCCTAATGCCCGTTGCATTGGATTTGGAGTGTAGTATGTATTACATGCGCGCTTGTAAATGGAACAACACTTCTGTAGCGGATACCTCTGGATACCCAGTGCAATCAGCTGTTTTCTTTTTATACGAGGTGGAATAAACACGTCAATTCACTGAGTGCTGAGTTTGTTTTATTTTAAATTAGGATATATATATTGGCTCCAAAACATTATTATTATGGTTATTTTGGGTATTACATTTATGCATTAATAGTCTGTATATATATATATATAATTTGTATTGGTACATTTTTGAATTGTATATTTATTAATGTAGTTGTCAAATCGTAGTATTTTGCATTGTGGGTGTGTTGTAATTTTGTACTGAATAGTTTGCCGTGCCTCCTCCACAGAGGCTGGTAGTGTCTGTAACTGGATAGATCAGCATAAAGTGACAGCCCAGCCCAATCGTTCACACCAAGCAGTCTCAGACAGAGGATTATGATACGCAAGGAGCTTAGTCTACAGTCTGAGGTGCGGACAGGGAAAGGATGGGATAGTTTGTGAGTAAGATAACGTTACATATGATCATTGTGCTTCTCCCGGGTAACACGCTGGGCAGTAGGACCCTATTATAGTTATTAACAATGTAATGAGGTGGGGGGGTTATGTATGTAAGTTATTGATGTTTTCTGGTTTCTGTAAGTCCAATTGCTAGGTTATATACTACTTGTTATGTTTACCCAGTGTACAGCGCTGCGGGATATGATGGCGCTATATAAAACAATATACAATAAGAATGTTCACAACCGTAATATACTTTAGTCACTCCTTACGGGCACCACTTTTAGCATATGCTTTTTCACTATTGTGAATTTTATGACTGAAGCAAAATGCTCTTAAAAACCATATTGGACAGCCTAGCCTTTCATGTCATCTTTAATTGAACTGTTTGAATGTGTCTCTTCCTGAAATTCTTCACATTTTATTTTTCTTTCTTTCACTGTTTCTTCTTTTCAATTGATATTTATAATTCTTCCAATAATATTTCATAAAAAAAAACAAGCTGTTATATCTATATGACTATAGATAGGAATAAATATATACATTCACTTATGTTCAGTGGTGGTCCAGGACTACTGGCTGTCCTGAAACACTGCTCGTTTTGCTAAAATACCCAGTTCGCAGAACAAACGTAATTGTTCTTCACTATTTCAAGAAACAAAAATCACAGCTCCTTTAATGCCACCAATGTGCTATAAATGATGATTCCACATATTAATGGCACACATTATTTTATTATTTATAAAATAGTCAGTTTACTCCAGCATGACTTTTTATACATAACCCCAATTGCAGTCATTTATTCTTTCACTATAATTATCCCAAACACGGTGAGCATTAATGTCCCGGTGATGTTTTTGGCTCATTAAACCACAAATACCATTTGCATAGGAAGAGTTGTGTCGCAAAGTGGTTGAAGCAGAAGAGCAAAATATTTTCATACCTTTCTCGATCACCCGTGACAAACTTTTTTACACTTCAAATATCTGTCCGCGCCTTACATATCCTTTTCTGTGTATTTCTGTAAAGTCGTAAAAATGTTTCCTTCGCAGTCACACCTACTTAAAAGCGCTGTCCACCGAGACGGACATCAACTGATTGCCTCAAGGGATCTTACACGGATTTCCTTAAAGGGTTTATTCACACACAAGTAAAGTGGAAGCATTTAAGATGATGTTGCTATGACAACAAAAACATTCTGTATGTCACATGATTTAAGGTTAACAATCAACAAAACATGGGGAAAATATAATTTGGGTTAAAATATGATTGCAATATTTCTAGGCAAGGTTGGCACATCTGAAGTACTAAGAAACGTCTTTCTAGTGATATAGTAAGTTCTAAAAGTATTCAAAAGAGCGCCTTCTAGTGCCTTCAGAACATCCTCACGTTATTCAATATGCCAGGTTTTGTAAATTTATCCCATCTCTCACGTTTGGTGAAGTTGACTGGATGCCCGTCACAGTCTGGTGAATGACTTATTAAATTTTGGGTTGGCAATATGCAATATCTGTCCTCTGCATATCTCCAACTGGGTGCATGGAGCCTGGATATAGAGGTCTGGCTCTCGGATACAGAATACATTACATTTATTTATAAAGTGCCAGCTAGGATAATTTTAAAATAAAAAAAACAATAACAAACTGGTACAAAAGGAGAAGGGGGCCCTGCTCTTGTGAGCTTACAATCTAGTCGGTTGGGGGAAGTGAAACAGGAGAGTAGCAGAGTCACATCCCAGTTCTTTAATTAACAATACAGGTGTCTTTCTATACATCTGCCTTGTTGAAAATCTGGTTTCATACACACATCGGTGGCACGTGCATAATGGAATTATCGTTTATTGATTTAGACACTATATGACCAAAAGCATGCGGACCATCACACTTGTATGAACTTGTTGGACATCCCATTCCAAACCCATGGGCATTAATATTCATCTGAAACGTATTCGATAGGGTTGAGGTCGGGGGTCTGTGCGGCTTGACTTGTGGCAAAGGTGCCATCCTATGACAGTGCCATGTTTAAAGTGACTGAACTCTTTAGTGCGACCCATTCTTGTTTGTTAGGAAGGGCAAACACTTGTGTTTTTTCAGTAAGAAGCGCTGATCTGACCCTGTTGAGAATGAGATTGACTAAATCTCACTTATTAAGTATACATGATAGAGGGTAAGCCAAGCTCGTTCTGTACCATAACTGTTGTTAGACCATCATAATGTATAGTGAAGTCAGGAAGTCTTCTAAGAACTCTCCCTTTACTAAATAAACCGAAAGGTGAGGAGGGCCCTTCTGAAACAAGCTTACGATCTGGAAGTGCCTGAAACTGGTTTGTTGTAGTGGATTTCTGGGTAATATCGTTGTGTGCCATTGCTAAACTATGAACTTATGAACTATGTGATTTATTAGAATCCATATTGTGCTTTAGCTGGTCAAATATCCATTACTTCTCCTTCCTCTTCGAATTTCTTTTGCATGCAGTGGAAGAAGTAACTTGATTGTGTAATAATAATGTATTTATTGTTTGATTAGAAAACCCTTTGCGATGTCATTCTTATGGTGCAAGACCGGAAGATTCCAGCTCATCGAGTAGTATTGGCAGCGGCTAGTCATTTCTTTAACCTGATGTTCACCAGTGAGTATCCTTCACATACTTGATACATAAAAGTCATTTTCTCTAACCGCTTTGGGAATCAGCGGGGCTTACTGGCTGCTGGGGCCAAGTTTGATCTAAAAACCTTTTTTATGTAAAACCAATGTTTTGGTCCTATGGTTTGTATTTTTAAGCACCCACATCTCTGTTCTTGCATAAGAGCTGTGTATGGCCCTTGTCCAATTCTTGCAGTATGTTATTATTTAAGTTGCACGCATAGACACCCCTGGCAGCTCTGGTTATGACAATCAATTCACGTGTTTTTTAGGGTCAGGTTTTTGAAGTGTGTGAATGTTTCCAACTTGGCTCCCTCCTACCGGTGCCCCCTTTCATCTTAAACCCATCTATCCTGTGTGTCTGGTTCCTCCCGCTCCTGGCTTCCACATTCAGTTTTTGAAGTCTCTGAATGTTTCCAACTTGGCTCCCTCCTACCGGTCCCCCCTTTCATCTTAAACCCATCTATCCTGTGTGTCTGGTTCCTCCCGTTCCTGGCTTCCACATTAAGTGCTGAAAGACGACCCTTCGATAATCCGGAAGGTGCACGTTGTCACCAGTCATGTTGTAAGATGTATAGAAGCAGAACTTATGGAACACCATGGAAATCCATTACATTTTAAATATTTTGTAATTTTACCCAAATTAAATGAATACTTTTTATTTTTCTTTTTTTTTCTTGCAGCGAATATGCTTGAATCAAAGTCTTTTGAGGTGGAGCTGAAGGATGCAGAGCCTGATATCATAGAGCAGCTGGTGGAGTTCGCCTATACCGCAAGGTATCTTTCTGAGCTCAGATTTTTGGGGCTTTCCGTGGTTTATACTGACCAGCTCGGTGTTACCGTCATGAAGTGTTTAAGTAACCTAGAACGTGTTCCTTTTATGTTTTCAATTGGTATTGTTTGATACATTTGGTTTAGAGGTAAAATACTATTTTACCTAACTAAAGCAGTTGGTAGTGAAACCACCAACCCTGAACCCACCTGCCTTCTCTTCAATGCCCTCCTAGGGAAACTGCTCCCATCAACCACCCAAGGGGAGGAATAACTTAATGGGCAGACATGCAGATCCTGCTAACAGGTAGTGAAGGTCACTGAATGAGTGAATGAGAATTATTCTGCAAGGGATTAGTAGATTGGATTTGGCATTCCCTGTGTGGTAGAGGGCCATAGGTATTATCACTACAGATACAACGTGTTTGCCTCCTAATATTAGTCTGGTAGCAATGCAGAGTAAAGACATGCATAGAGTCTTCAGATTTAAAGCCTATTGACTATTTTATCTAAAGCATACATCATTGGACCATTAGCTGCTAGTTTTTGTAGCCCATGCAGTTGTGAAATACTTGCTGGACACAAAGGGGTAATGTTATTTTGCTTAATCCTTGTAGGATATCAGTAAATAGTAACAACGTACAGTCCTTGTTGGATGCTGCCAATCAATACCAGATTGAACCCGTCAAGAGAATGTGTGTGGACTTCCTGAAAGAGCAAGTAGATGCTTCCAACTGTCTGGGTAAGAAGAGGCTCTCTGTGCCTACATAGACCACTCCAAAATGTGCTACCTCCATAAAATTCTTTCAATGTTTTTGTCTAGCGACTCAAACTGTTGTACTTTCATTCCTAGGGATTAGTGTTTTAGCAGAATGTCTTGATTGCCCTGAGCTGAAGGCTACTGCAGACGACTTCATCCATCAGCATTTCACTGAAGTTTACAAGACAGACGAGTTCCTGCAGCTGGATGTAAAACGTGTTACCCATCTTTTAAACCAAGACACCCTGACTGTTCGCGCAGAGGATCAGGTATGACATTAAGGAACTTTTGTAGAAGCATACCAAGATAGGCATAAACCTGCTGTGTAAAAATACCATTTTAGAGAATAAAAATAAGAAATGACCAATGCGAAATACACTTAGTTCAGTTCAGTTACCAGAGTGGGACCTATGAGCCAAAGAAGGGGAAAAGGTCACCACTCCTCAATCGGGAACACCCTGGTAGCTGAAAGCTCTTATGATGCACTGTAATATCGGCAATAATATGCGATCTGCAGAAAAGAAGCAGGCATGGGTGACCATGACAAGGATTCTAGACCCCTCCAAACCACTTCTCCAGCACCCCCACCCTGCATGTAACATAGGAAGAAACCTTATAGTGCTGCCCCCTACCACCGCAACCCGTTATTCACAGCACCCACCTAGCTACTCAACCTGGTAGAGCCTACCCTGTGACCCACAAGTTAATAAACAGCAAAATAAAATTGATAATAAATTAATGATTTTGTCCAAAGGTAACATGTTAAATTACATCAGACAGAACAATATTACTGTGTGTTCAGCTGGGCATTGTATGCTTATATGTGATTATTTTATACTTTTTATAGTGTAATGCTACTTAACGTAAATTCAAGGGCATGTGTTTTCCTACTTTGTCAATGTTTTAGGTGTATGATGCAGCCGTCAGATGGTTAAAATACGATGAGCCAAACCGCCAGCCGTACATGGTGGATATTCTTGCTAAAGTCAGATTTCCTCTCATTTCCAAGAACTTCTTAAGCAAAACTGTGCAGGCTGAGCCTCTGATACAGGACAACCCAGAATGCCTGAAAATGGTGATAAGTGAGTAAGCTTGGCAGTTTTTTGGATCCCTTCTCTCTTTCTAATAGACTCTAAACACAGTTTTGTATCTGTTGCTTCGACTGGTGCCTTCAAAGTATCAGCAGGTGGAAGTGACGTATGTTGATGTTTGAAAATAAAAAAATGTGTTTGGAGAGGATATCTGATATTTGTAGTGAAGCTGAACAGAGGACCAAATTCAGAATTTTGATGTTTAATCGGGGGAGGGGTATGACTTAAGGAGACAGAATAATAGTAAATGTTACAATTAATAAGCAAACATTTACGCTTACAATAAATGGCATGTAGATTACATAATATAGATTGGGGTCTGTCTTCATCAATACATCCCCCATCAGTCTGAAAAAATCAGTTCCAGAGATAACCCACCATGCTAGGTGGTCCGTTCGAGTCATATCTTCCTGCCCCGCCGTCATGACGTATTGTATACCATAATATTACATAAGCCGTACCCATATCCTTTTCAATACTCTGTGTAAATGGAATCACCATCAACAGTTTTGTTTCTCTCTAGTTTGCTTTCACCTTTCTAGGCATTTATTTGATGATAAGACCTGAGATGTGCAGTATTGTATATCAGGCTTTGTGGTGACTTCTGAGCATGGTCCCCGTGGGATGTTATATCATGACATGGATTAGGATGCCTATTGTCAGGAGATGACGCACATAAAATATGTTTCCTTTATTCTTGTTTTATTTAAAATGTCAGATTTGATTGTTCCTTTTCAAATAAAAAGTGAAACTAAATTCCAATTACAAGTAGAATGTAACAAAGGTGGACCCAGTAACGTAGACAAAAACGAGGCACAAGTTTTTCTTGCATTGGGCAGGTTACTATATAATGAGTACATTACTCTTAATATTTTTTACTCGCAGGTGGGATGCGATATCATCTGCTTTCTCCAGAAGACAGAGAAGAATTGGTAGATGGAACAAGACCAAGGAGAAAGAAACATGATTATCGAATTGCCTTGTTCGGTGGCTCGCAGCCTCAGTCCTGTAGATACTTTAATCCAAAGGCAAGTATGTTGATTGATGGTTATAGTTAATTGGCGGATATTCAGTGGGGTATTTTTATAAAGGCCTATTCTGGGACAAGGTTCTAAATGTGAAACCATGGCCAAGATATGTTAAGCTTGTATGTCCTTTAAGCAGAAGGAAAACACCATCTTTAAGGTAATTGATATCTAGTGACATAACTTTTTTGTTCCATTTCCAATGGGGAAACCATTATTATATACAAAATGTATATCCAGGTTTTTCTCTACCAACAGGATTACAGCTGGACTGACATTCGCTGCCCCTTTGAGAAGCGACGTGATGCAGCATGCGTTTTTTGGGACAACGTGGTTTATATTTTGGGTGGTTCTCAGCTCTTTCCGATAAAGAGGATGGACTGCTACAATGTTGTGAAAGACTCTTGGTACTCCAAACTGGGGCCGCCAACACCACGTGACAGCCTAGCTGCGTGCGCCGCTGAGGGCAAAATCTACACATCAGGGGGCTCAGAAGTAGGTGAGAGACCTTTCCATTATCTAGTTCCAAAAACAGAAATCTAAAGTGATAGTACCCTGAAAGTGGACAGGTCTTAGTTTAAGTAACAAATGTTTTAATCCAAATGCATTGATGGATTTATCAGAATACTCTCTGTATTTGGATCATTCCCCGACCCCCAACCCCTTTGTCTTTTGGCTGAGGTACTCTCATCCAGTCAGCTTCAATGCTTGCCAACAAAAGATTTCCAGAGGTTCTAATAGATCCCACTGCGCATATGGCACCCTCAGATTTCATATAAGACAAATGGATATAGCTGTGTTAGCCTAAAAATGGAGTGTCTCATTTAGTAGAAAAGGCTTGCTGCTGCATGGAAGGATCAAGCAATTTTGGGGGCCTGTTACTTGTTCCTCTAATCTCCGATAGCCTATGTCATCACCTTTGAGGTTGTGGGAGTTGTAGGAATGATCAGTGAATTGGATGTGTTGTCTAGTTTTAGGCAGCAGAGAGCCCTCAATCTGTTTTGTTATCTAGGAAGCTGAAATACAAACCAAAATGGGCAAATATTTTTCTCCCTCTTAAGGAAATTCTGCTCTGTACCTGTTTGAGTGCTACGATACCAGGACCGAGAGCTGGCACACAAAGCCTAGCATGCTGACCCAGCGCTGCAGCCACGGCATGGTAGAGGCAAACGGACTCATCTATGTATGTGGAGGAAGCTTGGGAAACAACGTTTCTGGGAGAGTGCTGAACTGCTGTGAAGTGTACGATCCTGCAACGGAAACGTGAGTGTGCATTAAAAAAGATGCAAATGGACTTTTTAGATTTCACTTTGTACAAGATTTTTTACTTGTGTCCCAAGCCCATTCTGAGTAATTTATGGGTCAAAGTCACAGAATCTTTACAAAAAATCCCCTTGGCAGTCAGGTCTCTGAATGAAGAGCTAACTTGACCAGCTTAACCCTTCGTGCATGGGAAAACTCATTTTGTAATGATACCTGTTAAAAAGTTTGTCTCTCTTGCAAACCTTTAGGTTAATAAATACTCGGTGGATATAAGGAAATCCAGACTTGGACTCCTTGCTTGCTGTTGTCTAGATGCCCATCAATAACAAGGTCCAATCGCCTTTACTTCTATTCCGGTTGTGCATTCATGCACAGGCAAAGAGTCTATTTAGCGCTGTTATAGAATGTATATATTTTTTTCAGTGCCATTCTATTAATCAAATTCTTTTTAGATGACAGACTACCTAATTTCTTAATTAGAAATCCATTTGAATGACCGCAAACATTTGTGGAATACATGGCCACGTAACAGTAATTGACCTTAGTAGTAGGATGACCACATCTGCCATGTTTTCCAGGACACGTATATATTTTTTTTTACATATTGTTGACCAGCCCAGATAAAATGCTGCCCTGCAGTATGCGCGATATATAGACGTATGGAAGGGAATCAATTAGTCAGTTATAGATCCCACATAATACAGGGCAGCATTTTATCTAGGCTGGTCCGCAATGTGTGTCCTGGAAAACATGGCCAGCGTGTTCATGCTACAGCTAGTAGGTCAATGTATTCATAAATTAAATGAATGCACTTTTAAATAAATGTCCAATATAACCATATTGATTTACCAGTTCCCTTACTGCACTAATAACCACAAGGTTCGATTTTGTCTTTTTTTGTTGCTATTTTTAGGTGGACTGAACTATGTCCGATGATAGAAGCTCGGAAAAACCATGGGTTGGTGTTTGTGAAAGATAAAATATTTGCCATTGGTGGGCAAAATGGCTTAGGTAATTATTCCACGTATTTTTGGCTCTTTTGCAGATCGTAGGTAAATAGGTTTGCGTTGGCAAATAGCTCAGCAAGTGTCTAAAAATACTATTTATAAAAGAATACAAAAGAAGGACGGTTAAGATACTTTATCTTAAACCTATGCTTTAAAGTGTGGATGTATGGAGTTGGTTATTAAACTAAACAATTTACTACACAGGCGCTGATCTCAGGTTTTATGGAAGATGTGAGGGTTACCATTTTCAAGATATTTCTAGAATATATTGTTATCTCCTACTTCTAGAATGATCTTATGCGATACAGTAAAATGGATTTCCATGACATTGTGCACTATTGTTTAGCTTAAAAATACAAGAATCTGTATAGGCATTATGTGTTCCCTTATTGCACTAATTAGTGATAATAAATACAGCGTAACATCTGCTCTAAAGCTGACAGATGTGATCCTAGCTTGTGTCTTTCTGCTGTTTCTTTTAGGTGGCTTGGACAGCGTGGAGTATTATGATATCAAACTTAACGAGTGGAAGCTGGTGTCCCCTATGCCGTGGAAAGGCGTGACGGTGAAATGTGCAGCTGTCGGCTCTGTCATTTATGTTCTGGCGGGCTTCCAAGGAGTAGGGCGCTTGGGACACATTTTGGAATACAACACAGAAACAGACAAGTGGGTCGCCAACTCCAAGGTCCGTGCCTTCCCAGTGACTAGCTGCTTAATCTGCGTGGTGGACACGTGTGGAGCAAATGAGGAAACGCTAGAAACATAAAGATCGATGCTGCAGAGAGGACGTAATGCCCAAAATAAGACTACTATTTTCATACAGAAATAAACATCCATTTTTTTGTGTTGAAAATGAACTTTTCAGACTGGTTAAGTCACACAATAAAAAAATATGTATATATTCTCTTAACCCTTCGTGTCCAAGCGGTGCGATTAATTCAGCAGATTGGACTGATCATCTCTTTGCAATTATTACTTTTATCAGGTAATAAGACTTTTTTACAGGTTTTTTTTTTTTTCTACCAGGCTGTTTAGAAATGGTCAGTATTTGCTTACTGCGGGGCCCCTTGGATCATTTTGGTTAAGCACTATGTTTTTAGTTCTGTTGTTTAATATGTTTTATTTGGAAAGCCTTTCAGCTATAAATTGAAAGGAGTTTCAAACCCTAGGTATGCCAGAATTTGCTCATTACAGAGATTATAGTTTATTGCACTCTTTACGGGTTGAATACATATAAAAACTGATTAATTTAACTACAATTACTTAAGGGATATTTTTTTTATTTATCCACCTCTTAAATCTCATTCATTCCCTGCATTCCTTGTCAACATCTGCCTACTTCCATTAAACACTGGATATTTGGTTCTTACTTTCCTAATTATTTACATCACATCGCTTTATTAATGGTACCTATTAAGGTAAATGCAATTCTTGCAAATATAGATAACTGACAAAACTATGATGAATGTGGTCCCAAAAGGGGTTTTTCACTGTAATTTGAGTTGCTGTCAGAAAAATTTCATCTCACTCACTTAACTCTGCATTATGCAGGGCCAATTAGACCCTTATTGTATGGCAGGGCCCTTCATAATACAAACATTATATAAATAAAATATCTTAATTGTTACATCATTTAATCTCGGAATTTAGTGAATAAACCCCTAGATTGCAATTATCGAATGAGGTGTGAAGGGAAAAGAACGCAGCGTTTCATTTCTTAATTTAAAATTGCTCACCTTATCTGAAAATAGTATACACAGCACTTTGCCAGGAACCCGACATCAGCAATGGTTTATTTTAATATGGTGCCTCCAAAGCTACCAGCGATCTAGTCGCGTAAACTTCTATATTGAATCTCCTCCAAAAATAAACAATTTGTCCTTTTGTGTTTGCAGTTCTATATGCCATCGAACAGGGCTGGGTGGTTACTGATCTGGACAGTCACACTTTTGGTAGGTAGTGGGTAACTGTATGGGTTTACAAGTGTACAGCTTGCATGGTAGTTCTACGCCATCAAAAAAAAAAAGCTTTGCCGTTAACTGGCCGATCAGAACAGTGCAATTTTCTAAATATAATGATGACCCATAAACTATAATTGAAAAATGTTGTTGTACATGTTCACTATGAACACACAATTATTTTTAAATTTTTGTCAATGTAAAGGGTGAAGCCATCTCTTTGTAAATATCCAGTGTATCACCAGGTCTACTGAACACACTCCTAATGCCTTTTCAAGCACCTAGGCTCATGATTGAACCACTCCGCCACCTGTATATGCCCATTGCACACTAGCCAACTATGTGGTCTGCCATGCCACATCATGGAATGGGTAGGACCAAGGGCTGTGCAAAGGGTTTCATTGTGGAATTTAACAATCAGTTATTCTTTGTTTAGTTTAAATGGATGCGTATGTTATGTTCAAGTTCACTTTTATTTTCAGAGTAGCATTTAATGTGTTTGTATGAAAGTATTTTCAAGTAATAAACTTCTAAAACTTTCCTGTTGTAAAAATACCTCTTACAGTTCCTCCTCCCAATAGTGCAGACCAGAATTTTACCCGTGTTCTGAAAAAGTGTATTTTGGTACGTTTTCCTTTCTAGAAAGAAAAAACAAAAAGTGATTCAAACCTTATTTACAGGGTGATGCTGGTTAAAGGTGACTTAATACAAATCAAAAAGTAACACTGTGTGGGATTTGTGTTGGTCGTAATAACATGGAAAAAAGGGCCAGCTTGGGCAAGGTGTTTTGAGATGTGGATTTATATATAAATATACTCGGAACTACGAAAAGATGTCACGAGCCACCAGTGTGAGGAATAGGACAAGTATTTGCATACTATACTTACTAGAATATATGTCACTCTTATAGAACTGCTATAATACCCATGAAACATCTAAAAAAAAGATGTTATTTGGTTGCATTTGAAAAACATTCATTTTTTATAGCATTAGTGTTTACAGTATATACAGTACGTCAGTGCATTTTCAACATACAACGTGTGCGTCATTTTTCACAAGATTCCCAAGCATTTGCAGTTCCTCAGGTAGATTACTGAATCTATGGTTCTGTCTTATTTTTATACATCTTTTTAATTTCATATTATGTAACAGTTTCTGTATTCACAACGTTCATTTATTAAACTAAAATAATGTGTATAAAAATACATACTGCTCCTTCTTTTGTCAAAAAATACCATACCAGAGATACCATCAAAGGGTGAGTCACTGTGTATTCATGTATAATAGCTGTGTGTGTGTGTATATATATGTATATTACATTATACAATATATATATAGATTTATATGATAATTTATAATATATATAATTAGATAATATACTAATTGATAATGTTGTAATATAAATAGATATTATCATAATAATATATACGATAAAAATGATATAGTATGTTATATCTATATTTTTATATTGGTATATTCCATTTATTATAATTATATATATTAAAATCTTTTCATGTGACAACGCTGAAGAAATGGCATTGTAGTTGAGTGTGCAGCCTGTATAACAGCGTAAATTTTCCGTCCCTTCAAAATTACTAAACACACAGCCATTAATGCCTCACTTTTGTGAGCTACTGTGTGTGTGTGTATATATATATTATATAATATATATATCTAATGTATATAATTATACATACTCTTATAATATATATCCTATATAATCTATATATCCTATAAAATATATATATATAATATATTTTATACACAGCCCAGTGTATAGTTCAATGGGGAAAATGCTTCTGAAAATATAACTGGAGAGTTTGTATCACCTTCGAGGTTTACAATTTCATCTTATGATCAATTCGCCTTTTAAACTTAATTTTGGATTAGTGAACACAGGAGTGATAAAGGGAAGATGTTCCATTACAAATCGGCAGGGCTAACGCGCCTTACTAAGCGGCCGCCATAAAACTCAACATGAATGAGGAAATGAGGGAAGGCAGCGCCTTAACCCTTCCCTGGCCCCGGCACGTCTCTTACCCGAGAAGCACACAACCTGCCCAATGATCTGCGCAGATTTGCGACGCGCAGACGGGGCGCCAGAACCCCAGCGGGCTGTCGCGCTACATATGCATCACTCTGCAGCGCCGCTTGTTTGGGAGTCTTAGGTTGTCGCGCTAGTTGACGTCACGGAACGGCAGTATGGCGATCTGTCAATACTTCTTGGAGGGCCGGTGCCGTTACGGAGATAAGTGTTGGAATGAACATACGAGAGGTGGAGGAGGGGGTGGTAGGTACCACACACAGACCCGACACCAGCAGCCACCCTCTTCAGGTAATACCGCTAGGAGCTGCGATGGAGCCTTTAGTTGAAGTTGAAAACCAAAAGTGGATTCTTTCTGAAGAAGAGACCTCTGAGGTCCCAAAAGCCTATCCACCGTTACAGCTTTTTTAATGTTGGATCAATGAAAGTTACAAACTTAAGACTCCATTTTCCTCTATCTATAGCATTACATGGATTATAACGTTACCTGCCTCTGTGTAATGCATTCTTTGCGCTGAAACTGTTTCTCTTCTTCTATAAACTGTGAATTAATAGGCGTTCGGTGATTATATGCTGGACACCAAACGCTGCATTGGGCATTATTTCTCAACCGCCAATTAATAGCATGTCTGATGATAGATTATCTCAATCATAATTAAGTATAAACATAAACTTGGCTTCTCCTATTCTCCTGTATGCTATCTGGGGGGGTATCTGCCATGCAGGGGGGGGGGTTTAGACGGGCGTATGGCTCCTGAACGTGGGACAGGGTAGAAGAGATGATCTGAATTGTTGCTATCGGCCGTCACATTGTGTGTTTCTTGCGGAACGTAGTAAATCGAGTTCATAATCCTGCTTTGGGTGATTCCGGTTTGCTCAGGGTATTGGGAAGTGGAGGGAGGTTTGGCTGGTGCTGCGTGCCATGGAGCCCGATGACCTGGAGAATGTATATTGGCCTAGATTCACAACAAATTTGTCAAGCCCTGAAATAAGTGATGTTTTTAGTGCTGGATTCATTTGTAAATTTTAACAGATCCTACGCAAATATTTAATTTTAATGTCTATAATTATATGTTTATCATGTTTATATTCAGACTAAACATATTGTTGTTGTCTATCACCTTTTTTTCTGCCACATGTTAACAAAGTCTGTTTTAAAAAGGTTAATATATTATGTTTTTAAGTTACGCTGAATCAGACATGCTTCTAAGCCATTCCACCCATGGAAAATTAGCACACGTGTGCCATAAACATAAGTGATAAAAATGAATAACATTTCACTGATCCTGGCGAAATTCATGGCTATGATACATGACTTTGAGGACAGAACTTTCTAGGCTTCATTTCTATGTCGTTAATGTGAAATCGATCTGGAATATCTGCATTTCCGCTTTACATCTTTCGTCATTTTCAAACAGGCGGCTCTCATATTTGGAAAAATGCGCCTACAAAACAGGCTCCCGGTTTCCAGAAATCCACAACATGGAGCAGTAAGGACAATAACAGGGCTGGATTTGGATCATATTCCGGCTCTGACAATAGCGGGAACAGAAACTTTAGTGGATCCTCGGGATTCCAATCTACCCAGAATCGTTTTTCCGCCTTAGGCAATCAGAGTCATAGTAAGGATTCTCAGACAGACCAAGACGGCAACCTAATGTAAGTAAAAATGGTCATCATTGAGCCTTCTCGTACTATATTATGATGGTAACAGCCATCTTAGAACAGTCATCAGGTTTATTGATGGCCAACATTTGCTATGTGGAATAGTAACCAGAAATGATTTCTAAAAACACAATTACAAAGAACAGAACGCAGGATATGCTGTAGGCACCGGGGGGCTTTCCCATGAGTCTATACATTCTAGACGTGAGTAAGAAACCATGAATTGAATTGCTTTTTGTACAGCATGCATTTCTCCAAATGTACAGAAAGTTCATTATTGAATGCCTGGACCTCAGCCTAACGTGTTTGTATCTGTCTTATCTTTCAGAGATGACATTAAAAATGACATGGTGGTCTGGGAATCTACAGGACAGTGGCAGCTTTCTGTTTATGCGCCACAAAGGGAGAAACATAATATCTCCGGTAATTATTTGGTTTCAGTGGCTGTCAAAGCCTTTTCTTGGAAGCACCTTGAAGCCTTTAAAAAAAAAAAAAAAAAGACAAGTTTAAATCACAATCTACAGGTATATTAGTGATATTCTGCGGAGGTGGCACAGCATATCTTGCTAGTGATTTCTCAGAGTGGATATGACTGTTCAGCAATGCTTTATTCTCATCTTTATTCTTCTTATGATTAGTAGAATGGGGATAAGCCTAATGGTTACTTAAGGGCCCATTGGGATTTCTCAACATATTGTCTAGTTGGTAGCCGCATGTAATATTTACTTTTGTTTTTGCCTTGCAGGATTTTCAGACGTCTCACCGGAAGAGCTACGTGTTGAATACTACATGTCCAAGGCTAATGGCAATGCTGCAGGCTATGTACGTTGACATTTTATTTAACTGAGTTTACCAAGAGCGCGATTACACTGTGTGGCTGGGGGAAAAAAAAGACAAGCCTTCATTGAAATTATTTTATAGACTTTTTTGTACATGAAAAAGACAAACACATCTGTTTGTAAAGTGGGTTGGAGAGTTTGTGGAATTTGGAACATGTTTGCTAATTTCATGTGGTGGGTAATGGTTTTATTAGCTCAGTTTGTTTAGGGTAAAGCTTGGGGGTGGATAATTTAGTTTGTGTATAACAATCAGAGGATTTAAGCCTTGTTTTCTTGCACCAGATAAATACAGTCCAGCAGATGGTGAACCAGTGGAAACAGAGACTTCTTCAACTCAAAAACCTAAACCCATTGTCTAGAGATGCCTTGGTAAGAACTGTACCCTTATTACTTCCCCACGTCTGTCTTTATTTCTTCCTCTGTTTGCTCTCCAGGTTTATTAGTTACAGATGTACAGGTACAGATGGCAGGAGAGTTGCAGTTTCAGCTCCCTCACTTAGTTGCAGTCCATAACGCACAATGGTGCATTATAGATTTCCAGCACTGGCACTTTTCTCCAACAAGACGACTGAGCTGACCCTCCATAGTTCAATGGGTGGGGGAGCCTTTTTGAAGAAATCTTAATCATTAACTGTGCATTATACAGGGCCAGCCAAGCTCTTCCAGCAGCTGGAGCTCACTGAAGATAGACCTTCGTAATGTATGGTAGTCAATGTATGGTAAAGATAACTCTTGCAAACTCTAGCAGCACCCAGTTTAGTGAATAAACCCCTCTCTCTCCCCTCTTTTTTCTACTGAATGATATTTCGTAAACTTTTGTGTTTTAGCTGCGTGAACTGACATCTGCATCTTCTAGTAACACGCCTGCAACATTTGGAGCAGCCCAGCAATCTACCTTTGCGCCTTCCAGTAAGTTTCTGTTAGGGAGTAGAGATGATATGTCCATTTAATAGGGGAGACAATACTGTGCTATTTGGTGCAGTGTTTCAAAAAAAGGGGTCTTATTTCCTTAGCAACCAATGCAGTGGTCCAATCAGCAAGAAAATACCGTTGGTCGCTAGGGCTGAGTACCACGCACCATAATCACTTTTTTTATAAATATCCCACAGTGGATTCGTATTCAAATGTAGCAAAAGTTCAAGTTTCTTAGCAAATTAGTAATTTTATTCTTTCATCTGAACATTTAACATAAACCAACTTTTTAAGAAGCTATTTTACTTAACCGTGGCAAAAGTTCATATTCCCTAAAACATTATGACTGTAGCAAATTTTGAGATTATTTATTTTTTAATGAATTCTGGGAAGGTTTTGAGCATTGAACCCTCCTTGGAATAGTGTTTCCTATACTCTATAGTTCTATAATGGCTAAATTAAGCAGAGCAGGTTAAACAGCACTTTTAAAATGAGACGCCATAGGAGATCTATCATTCTTGACTTTTCAGCATTAAAAATATTTTTTAAGAAAATGTTTTTATTCTAAACTGATGCAGATTACAGTGTAAGCCATATATTAGCGTTGTAACATTGTTTCATATAAGGACTTTACAAACAACCAAGGGAAGACGGAATGGTGTTTGTACATATTAAGTGCTAATACACACGTTTTTGTTCTGCAGATGCGTCATCCAGCAGCGCAGCCCTTGCCTCATTCAGCTTTAAATCGGATTCTACCTTTGCCCAAAATGTGAATGCTCCATCTTCAGGGACTGGTTTTACTTTTTCAGGGGCTTCAGGGTTTGGTAGTAAACCCAGCAGTACTGCTGCAGCTGGCAGCATGGGGACGGCATCTGCGGCCGCAGCAGCTACATTTTCATTTGCAAGGACAACTGTGCCAACCATTGGAACATCTGGCTTTGGTGTGCCATCTGTCGCACCTAGCTTTGGAATGTCTTCTGCTTCACACACGGTTCCTGCTTTTGGTGCAGGCGCCCCAGGTGTTTCGGGATTTGGGGGAGGTGATGGTACTTTTGCCAGTCCTGCTTTTGGGGGAGGTCATAATACCGCAGCGGCTACCGGTTTCAGTGGCATTGCAAGCACAGCCTCTTCAGTTGCTGACCTTTTTAAATCTGCCACCGCAGGTCCTGCTTTTACGACCTCAATATTTGGGCAGCCACCAGCGCTTCCAGTCAGTGGTACTGCAACTAACACACCACCTGCAGCTTCTGCATCTGACAGCGGCACACAGGATCCTTTATTTACCCCTCGGAGTGAGCTTTCTCCCGAAGACCTCCTGCAATTTACGGCAAAGAAGTTTACTTTAGGAAAGATTCCTTTGGAACCACCGCCAGCTGATCTGGTTAATTGATACAAGACTCTTTGAAAGCCGGCTTATTTTATTTTTGTATTGTTTGAACGTTGATTGTAAACTTTCTTTAATGCGATGCTTCCTAAAGCTGGACACCTGTAAGAACTCACAGCTTGTAGCCTCTATAAGTTAAGCTCTTTTTTACCTCATTTTTAGTGGTGGAATCTCCCAAGGAAGGAAAATATATTTTTCTGTGAATTTTAAATGCATTGTTGTATACAGTAATGTAATGCAGCATTGAAGAAAACTTTTGTTACGAATAATACTTGGAGGCAGCAATTTGATATTTTCCCTGATTCACTCTTAGTATGAGTCTTATAGACCCTGATTCAGGGGAATCGGTGATTAAGACTGAGACATTCCACTATTTACCACAAGTTCGTATGTTTGGGTAATAGATTCGAGTCTTTAGTTGAAGCAGATCTACATATTTCTTTATTGGGCCAACACAGGCTGACCTATCCACTTGGTTAAAAGATGAATTTTCTCTTCTGCTAACCTAACTATCTGTTTTTTTTCCTATGTACGGTAGTAAGCTGGTCAAAAATAACAGACCTAAACCTACAGAAGCCCACTTACAAAAATACGTTCTGTTTTAAATTATACTAGTATTTAAAAATCAAAAGAAACAGAAACAAAAGTTAACAAGGGCCCTGTTCAAACGATCTTGAATAAACTATATAGTGACATTGTCTCAATGTCTTCTGAACAGTGTATACAGAACACAAGTGGGATGCACGTAATGGTAGCTGATGCGTCCTCCAGCTGTGGATCTCATGCCTCATTCCTATACTGTTCGGCCGGTTCCATAAAACACACGATGAGAAGGCAAATGTAATATTTCACTGCGAGATACATGAAGGGTAACGTGCTTCTAACTAGTGATATCATGTAGCTGACGCACACGCTTGTCATCTGCACTGCTGTGTGAAATGAGGTGTTGCTCATCCTGAACACATGTATTGAAGGCGCTGTTTCTCTTCGATAAAACAGTTGTACTCTCTTGTATGCTACGCTAACAACTTAGCAGTGCTGTCATTTTATAAGATTTAGTGAAATTAGAAGCCTTAAAAAGCCTTTTCAGTTTCTATGGCAACAAACTCATTGCCTGCCGCTGTCACATAAGTTAAGTGTTTCATGTGACGTTTTGACTGAAACTGAATGTTTTACAACTGTTTTTGGTAATGAGTTTTGGCTGATTTATCAGGTATGATGATTCTAATGCTGCATTTAGTTACAGAAGTGCGAGACTCACAGAATCCGAGATGTTTTTACCTTCTGTGTGGTCCTCTGGCCCCACCAAGGGCAACACACACAGCTCTGTCCCTGCATTAAATGCGTTCTGTGCCTTTAAGACACGAAGTGGCAGGCTATGACGACCTACTCCGGCACGCTGTGTCTTATACACGTGCAGCCTATGGGGGTTGTGGGAGAGCTAAAGTCTTTCCTATAACAGGCCCATTGAGCAGAGTGACACTGGGCGGTCTGATCACCCAAGAGGGCAATCTGCCCCCCCTGGTTTTGCAGCACGTGGAGTGTTGCCTCCCTGGGCCTTGTCAGTCACTGCTGTGAATGGTATTTAAATTATCTCACTGTTACTTTTTATTGAACACGATAAATCAAACTATAGTGTTGGAGAATTTCCAAGTACTTCTATATCTTGGGGTTCCAAATTCCATAGATATTTTATCGAGCGGCTCGAGAGAAATCAGACAGAGGTGTATGTATAATAAGATCTCTGTTTATTCTAATAGAGAATGTATATATACGCTTAACACAAAGACCGGAAGTAACGCTCTATTCTAATCCAATCGTTTTACATAAAATAGCAGAATGCCCGTATTTATCAAATACAAGGGAGGAGAGGCTGGGCAACAGATACTCGCTGCAGCTTCCAAAATGACCTTGCACCTGGTTTCACCCGAAACTGGTTTAATTTGGAATAGCGTGGTCCTGCAGATTTTGGGAGAACCAAATGTGGGACAAAGTTTAACCTGTATTCCTCCACAACAGGGTAGCAGATAATTCTAATCAAGCCTGGACTGACGGGCAGATCGGGGGCTTCAGCGTCCAGCCAGCAGCTGGATATGCCGGTCCGCACGCAACACGAGCGTAGAAAACACAGCGTGCGTAAAGCGCCGGCTCCAACCCATCCCGCCAGTCTGGCCCTGATTCTAATTCAGATAAATGATCTCCTTTAAAATTTTCATACAAGGACAAAAAAAACCCTACCTAACAGATAATTGTTCTACTAGCTCTAAATCAAAGCTCTCAATAAAATAATACTGAAGCGGGCAAACCGGTACCTGCAGCACAGGTAGAAAAATAGCCAGCTGTCAGCCCGTGGACGAAAACACGTGTTTAAAATGCATGTTCATAAACAAAAGTCGCTGTGTTTTTATAGGATAGAAAATCTATACCTGGAACTTAAATAAAAAAAGGTTTTGAGCCTTGTCCAGATTGGTAATAGACAGATTGCTGACTGTTTTGTTCTCTCTCTCCTGGGTTGAGGATCACATGATAGGCTGGCTGCCCTCGCTGTCATGTGTTTCTTAATATTATTGAGTTATTGGTAATTACACACATCGTGCCCATTGTAGACACAGGGTTGCGTGCTAACAATTTGTTGCAGTAATAAAAGTTTCTCCAGAAAAAAAAGACATATATATGTTACATTTTGTGAAACATCAACCATTTCATATAGCTCCCAGTACTATACCTTTCACAAAAGCCTGTTTTTTCCCCCCATCATGTCTCATTCCAAGCGCTCAGATACAATAATATGTATTGAAACAGCAAAAACGTATTTATTAATTATGAAAATAAAATACATGCTCCTAGCACACCATGCAAGCAGAAATCACCCTGAAATCCGCAAACTAAAGAAACATAGAAAATAAGTTATTTAAGATAGTTATAAATGTTGTTTTACTGCTGAGTAATGTCTTCATACCGTTCATATCATGCTGTGAAAAAGTAAAGCTCATATCATTGCGTCTGTTACTGTCTACAAGGGTCACCCATTTCTTTGCCGAGTACATCAGATGCTCCCTGTGATGATCAGAATTCTCTTAGGTGCTCTCCCGAAGGGTCTGCTTGTAGTCTGCACATGGATCCGAGCTTGGCGTGTCTCGAGTCACTATCCATATCTCACTGAAAAGGCCTGTGAGATGCTTGAATTTGCCTAGGGTTCTTGTGCATTTGTGTTGTATTTTGCCTATGACATCTCTTCATGTCATGAGGCAGTTTGATGCTTATTACACTCCTTGAAAACCATCTCACATGCAAACCTCTAAGTAACACGAGATCTTAGGATTGTGATCTTAAACGTATATTATGCATAGTTTAATATAGACAGGGATGTACTAGAGTATTTGGCATCCAGAGCGGACCCTATGTGTCGCACCCCCCATTGGTCCCTGGTAACTCAGAATTTCACTGTCCAGCATTTTTACTCACACTCTCAGGGGCTTACACGTTCATGTAAACACATATGCACACACATACTCACTAAAACAGTTAAACCCTCATGATAACACGCACTTACACATACACATTCATGCTCATGAACACTTACACAGACACATCTATGCTCAAACACACCTAAGACATAACACACCCATCCTCACATGCATTTACACATACATGGTCACACACACATATACACACCCATGCTTACACATACACATCCATGCTCAAGCATTTACACATACGTGCTGACACACATCGACGCTCACATACATTTACACAAACATGTTCACACACATATACATGCATAGACTTACACATAGACATCCATGCTCATACACAAACATTTACACATACATGTTCATTATAACACACGCATCAATGAATATATCAATACCTAAGAAAGTTTGTTGACGAGTTTCTTGTTTTTTTAGGAAATAGCGCCGCACACAGACCTAAGGCACACAGAGCTGAGTGTCCTTTAAGAGGAAGTGTACATTTACAAATAGTGTAAATAAGGAGGAAAGCTCTAGGAAATGTTTAATTAGTTGTGGCGTAGACATTTCCTGAGTGTTTAGCTATGTACATATGTAATTAAGACTCTATCTTACAGTTACATAGATAAAAGATACTTTACTGAAAAAAAAACTTGAAAAGAAAGAACAAAACTAATTATAATTTTATTCTAGAATGAAAAATATGTTGTAAGCGCCGGATTTTATGCTCAAACCCAGCTATAAAAAAACATATATATACATACTAATGGTTCCTGCACTTGGTAGAGGCAGTCAGGGTAGAAGTTAAATGAGACAAGAGATTTATTTTCTAACTCCAATAAATAAATAATGAATGTTCTAATTTGCACACCGTAAAATATACAGGAAAAAACGCTTCAGTACTAGAATCCTGGGGGGTGAAATTCCTGGACATAAAAGCAAGTCCATCATTTCTGGATATCCCTGCATGAGCACTAACAGATTAATGAAAATTATTTAAATCACGTATGTTCAGATCAAGGGTTTCCCCAAATCCTGATCAGTTTGTAGCCTTCTGGTCTGGTTCGGAGTTCAATACACCTGGGCAAGACTGCTCCTTTAAGAATCCTTGCACTTGCTTTGGCTCTATTTTACACATTGCCAATTTTCTCAGTGTAACATTGCATTGGATACGTCCATTCTCTACATCCCTCCATAGTAAATGTTAGTTAGTCTTGCTGTTAAACTATATGTATGTTTTATATTTTTTATATAAGTATGAACTGATTGCCATGTTTCCGCTAATGAAAGTATTGTTTGTTACATTTGGCAGCATTTCTCTTTTGGTTAGGTTTTGGTCAAGATCACAGTTTTTCGTCCACCTGATGTAAGTGCTGATTCATTATTAGGAAATCACAGGCTGAGAGCACTTTTTTAGCTGCCCAGCATGACTTCTGCTTCCCTTTTTGTTGTCATATGAAACATGTCTTCATGGTCCACATCAAGTGACTACAGAACTAATATAATCACATGGCATATGAACCACCCAGAGTGATGCAAGCAATTTAAAGGATAGATGTGACAGTCTTCTTTATTAATCTATACATATTAAGCTAGTTTACTGATACTAACAGGTCATCACAGAATACATACTCCACAAATAATTCCCACAATCCCCAGCATCTTTCATACATGTTATAAATGTAGAAATAAACCTATGAGGAGCTCATCCTCATATTTTGTTTATTTAATTTTTAGAATAGACAACAAAAGGAAGTCTTGTGCTGACTCTATGAAGCCTTAGACCAGAAAAGGGAGCACATGACTCTCCTGATAATTAAGTTTAATTTTCCAGTTTTCTTTCTCACAGGCAATATTGGAGCATACTGAGTCCCAAGTAGCAGATTGTGGTAGACCATCATTCTTAGCACAAAAGATCGACTATAATATCCACTATTCCTTCTGTTAAAGATTTCACAGTGCTTACATGCAAAGTCAAAAAGGTGTGGTGTGAATCATCTATGGTGAATCAGAGAGGGTCTGCGTTAAACTCACATGTCAAAAAAGTTTTCACGGAAAAGGTTTATTAACACTTAGGTTGGAGGTTATGAAGCCACACTATGTTTGCAGTTCTAAAGAAGTTGATTTTCTACAATAAAAGCTTTGGTCCCTCACTTAGAGTTCAGATCCAGCTTCCCTACTTGATCAGTTATGTTACCACTTGATCAATTATGTACATCAAAGCTTGATACATGCAGAGAACAACATAGGAACTTCTAGCTGAGTTCCATGAAAAAACACCGATGTCCTAATGCAATACTCCTATAATGTCAAGAAAAGATAATTAGCTGTTCTGTATATGAAATTAAATCATTAATTAGGAGAGTGCTTTTGAGAATTATATTTCCCCAAAAGAAAATTATTTATTTATTTACATTGATAGCTTTCACATGGTATTTGATAAAGTTAAAAATTTAGAAAATATATTAAAAAAAAAACCATTTTGCCCTACATTTAGAAATAATACTTCAGGGGTGGTTTCCTGGGCGTAAATTGAATGGCAGGCTTCAAAGATGTCCCAAATAGGACATGGGGTGCAGAATGACCAGTTTTCGGGTATAAAAATGGTTTTTGAAAATAGCAATATGCATATTTGTACTTTTTGCCCTATAATTCGCAAAAAAACCCAACCAACATAAAAACATTGGGTGTCTCTAAATGCATTTTTATTAGTCTTTTGTAGGGTAAAAGATTTTTCAAATAAAAATCAGAAAAGGTGACTGAATTTTATTATATTTTCATAGTAAATTAGATAATATGATCAAAATAATTGCATTTAAAGAAAGCCCTTCTTGTCCAAAAAAACATTATATGTAATTTGTGTGGGAACACTAAATGAGAAAGTTACAGCTAAGTACAAACACTGCAGAAGTGTTAAAACAGATATTGTCATAAAGGGTACAAAAATTAAAAAACAGCTCTGTACTTGAGGGGTTAAATTGTAAAAAAGAAGCTACCTGTATTACTGGTCTGTTTTGATAACAGTATATGATATGATATGATTGCCTTTGTTTGGTTACCAGGATGTCAGCATGTCCCTAAATAAACTCATTTGTTTTTCATGCCCTTGTGGTTCTTGAGTGAGAAGCTATCATTTGCTTTAACCAGTTTCGAAATTTTAAATAATAATATTTTGATGTATGGAACATTGTCATTTCCAAGCTGTTCTCAACATACATGGTTGAGACAAAAACATCATGAATCAGTGATTTGTTGTAACGTCTTTTTTTTTATACTTGCATGACGGTAACAATATGCCTCTCGGCACAGAAAATAATGTAATGAACACTAAGCTCTTTGTTCAGAAGAACCCCAGAAAAGTTTTAACTATAAATCCATACGGATAAACATAATTTCTGCCAAGGTGACTAATGTTTATTTGTGTCGAGCAGCAGATCACTTGGTGGGGAAAAAAATCTAAATATTGTAAAAACAATTTTTAAGAAAAAGTTTTGTTTAGCCACTTTAAAGCATTTTCTACATGAAAAGATTGCCCAGTAGTAATCACAGGGAGCAAATTAATTTTGTGCCATAAGAATACATTAAGTTTAAAATTAATGCATATGGAAAGATAAAATTGCAATTCACAATATGTGCAATGTTTCAAAATGATCTGCTTCATTTAATCAAAGGTCTTATCGATGCACAATAATAACATTTTTTAGGTATTGTTTAAAAAGCACAGTATTGCTTGAAATAGCTCCTGATTACAGATTTACCAATATCATAAACGGGAAGGGATCAGAAAAGAAATATTCCCCACATTAGAAGAAATCTCTACATTAGCAGCACCATATTTGCAAAAACTGCTTAAGATTCCCAACTAAATTGACAACAGACGCTCACAACCTTTTACCAAGAAATTTAGCGGTTATATAGCAATGCCACAGGGGAAACTTTCCAGTCTATAGAACCGTCTGGGTAGTGTGGGAATACAGACACTATCTAAATAGATATCTACCATTCAAAGGGTATACACCTCATTCCCTCAAGAGACTAGCCTGGTAGGAAATCATCATTTTTTTGTTAATTTTTTCTGATTAGCAAGTCCAGCCGCCTTAGACTATGTTGCGGGAACCATCAGTAGGAAGAGTTATGATTTCCTACCTGGCTATTTTTGTTAAGATTCTCAAAAGCCTAGGTAGGCTTACTAGTACAGAGCCACCACCCAACATACCCCCCCATTACTAGGGTTGTTTATTTATTTAGATTTTTAAATAATCTAATGTCTGTATTGGGTCCATGGCAGGAATTCCTATTCAAATAATCATAGTTTTTAGAGATTTGGGCCCAAGTGTGGCATTGTCTCTCCTAAATAGGGATACATGGAAGGTACATGTAGATGACGTGGGCAGCAAAAAATCACTTTTGGTCAATACACAAGGATAAACAGCAGAGAAACAGAAAAATACCAGCACAACCTAAAACAACAAGTCAGCCTACTACATGCAAACAGAGCAGGACATGGGATTTTTAAGCAGATGGAAAAAAACATCAGGGATTATATTTGCTTAGTATCAGAGCCATAACAAGGGTTGTTAATGCCTGAGGTAGGGTTGGAGGTTCCATTCATTGTCACACCATTTCTGGAAGTAGAGAGTGGGTCACAGTGATACAGGACAAATAACATACTGGGACCGTCAAGGGACTGTCTCTGAAATGAGCAATGTCTGGTCTGTGGAATATTTCTGGGAGAAGCCGGAGTCCCCTGGCGCAAATCAGGCTGCCCTCCTGCCCTTAGCGCTCCTGCAGCTTTAGTTGCGGCTGTTTCCACACTGTGCAAGCACCTCAGTTTCACCGTGGGGTCAACCCTGAGTTCCTGTCTCCCCATGCCGGTTTAAAATTGCTTAGAATTGCTTTCTGAAAAATGTTAAACAGGCACAGGGATACAGCAACCAGAGGTCACAAGTGTCTCCTGTGCCCCCAAGAGAGATGGGCCTCGTCGCAGTTGCGACCCCTTTAGTTACACCACTGTTTCGGCCGGTTAGAAGGAGATCCTGACCCTGGTGGCCCCCCACCCTCGTCTGCCCTTGGTCCATGCCTAAGTGCCCGATGGGTCGGTCCACCCCTGGAATTTGGCCTATGTGTTGCCTAATATTTATACCCCTGTGAAACAGGAAGTCACGATTGAACAATTTTCTGTTCCTAGTCACCCAGGTGTAGTACAGAAATGTAAAGTATCACTGGGAATGTACTTTAACTATATTTTTCTCGTATGAATTGATAGGGGTGCTAATAATTGCGGCACACATATATTTAACAATTTTTATTTTTTGGGATAAACCTGTGTTGCGTTTGCAATTGTTTGATATCTGTGGGAGCAGAGTATTTTTGTATATTGTTTTAAGAAAAGATCAAAAGGTTAAACTATTTTTCACAGCCTTCTTTGCTCATATTTACCAAGGGTGCCAATATTTGTGGAGGGCACTGTAATTAAGTCTCTTCTGTGAGTGTATAACTCCAAAATAATGCAGGGTACTGGTCAGCAACATGTAAAGTATACATATGTCCTGGTAAAAATGGTTGATGTGGCAACCATAGCCAAGACAATAACGCTGGTTATCAGGACAGCAACTTCAGGCAGTTTGGCAACTATGAGGTTCTCTCTAGAGTAACAATGTTCTTGGAGGATACAGTTTTTACAGTCCAGATTTCTATTCTGTTGTTGCCATGAAAAATTTAGTAAATGTTTAGGATTCTTATGTGACTCATAAGCACATGAGCTAAGAGGCTGGACGGTGAACATGAAATCAGGCATCTTTCCCTAATTCTATCACATGATGTGCCTACAGCCTGTTCATAATCAGGAGAAGGGATGGGAGAAGCTGATTTCTGTTGGCTTCAGCTGTGAGGTGCAGATCTCTGCTTTAAGTTTGGTGCACTGACTTCTTGGAATCTCACTCTCTTGGCAGAATGAAGGCTATGGGGCTGGGGAGTGTAGTGGCTCTCATTCTGTGTCTTGGCTCAGGAATCCAGGCAGTAACACGTGAGTTATAGTTATATGCATATTCTGATTCCCTCTCCAAATAATCTACAAGCTTGTCTCATGCACATCCATTAGTTAGTTTGTTATTGTGTTGTGCATGTGTTCCTGGTCTGTTGCACCCATTATGTACTGGTGGAATGCTGAATCCCTCTGGCTTTTGTTACTGCTTCAAAAAAAAAACCTGTCCAATACTGACGAAATACAGTAAGACTTTATCAGGGTTTTTTTTGTATTAGAATATTTGGTATGCTGTTTGTCAACTATAGAAGTGGCTTTTCAAGTGTTCTGGAGGGTCTACTGAGAGCCCCCTGTGTGTACCTGCTGAAAGTGGCCAATTGGTCAACAGGTACGCATTCAGCTGCTGTTAGAGTGTGTGTGTGTCCCTCTACACAGGTGTATTTAATATGCACTTTGTCAAAAAAATTTAGTGGGACATGTGAGCCCTTTAAGGAGCTGTTGGGATCTGCTTTTCAGAGGATGCCAGACCGATTAATTTACTCCCCTAATGTTGGTTTTCGACAGACTTTAATGCTGTTAATACAACTTTAACTGGGTCTCCAATCACATAATGTATCCTTCATAGAAAGCACATATTGTAAGTAATACACCTGAGGTTCATAGGTATACAAATCTTATAGAAGGTTATGGGTTTTTCATGATCTAATCTTTGCAATACTACTAACTGACCTTCTTGCTGTGGTGTTCTGGCACTCGGGTTTCAAGATGCTAACGTCATGTGTTAATGTTGGAAATTATTACCTTGTCAAACAGGTAAATATGTCTAAGTTTCCAACAGAGCTTGAGCTCTATAGCCTTCAGACATCCATAGTGATGGATAGATACATGTGTTTTGTTTTTTTTTTGTCCCCCCCCCCCTCTCGATTATGAATGTGCAGGTGTCTTAGGTTTGTCTGTCTCATCAGGTTATCAGGATGTGATGGTTCTTGGAAGCCAGTCTGGCCATACTGGAAATCATAACCAGATTCGTGGCTGGTCTCCTGGCAGTAACTCTTGGGATGAGAAGCTCTATCCTGCCTGGAAAGCTGGAGATTCCAGATGGGAGAACTGCTGGAAAGGTAAAGTGATATTATTTTGGCTAGTAGATGGCATACCTGTATTGGAACAGCAACAGTTAAAGGGCTATTGAAACGGTGTCTTCATACATTCCTTGGTAGCCTTTTTTTACTAGAAACTTGGATTAGCTTTAAGTTGTAACTCTGTGCTGGTGAATAAACGAATAGATGTGGCTTGTTCCCTTAACCACTTGACTGACTTCTAACATCTATTGGCAAGGTATTTGCTCGTGTCAAGCCATACTTATTGCTTCAAAGGGATAAATGCTCAAGTGACCTGTGTGCTACAGGCAGGGTTTCTTACACAGGCTATCCTTTTTCAAATAGAAAAGGCACAGCTATATTGCTTAGGCACAAAATGCACTGTTGCGATGGATTGATATATTTAATGAGGTGATGGCCTTATAACCACTACCTCTATAGCGGCCTGTAGGGTTATTTTCCCTTTGAGTAATTTACTTCAATACAATCGTCTTGTAGATGACTGTGCTCCCCTGAGGATACTTGTACTATAGAGATTATCCTTGAGAATGGGCCCTGAAATATAACTTGTAAATTTGTCTGGTTTCATTGTAACTTGCTGTCATAATGAATGTCTTTGTATTAATCTATAAATGCACAAATCTTGTAGGTGGAAAGGTGGTGGCTCTCTTGACCAGTAACAGCCCAGCGCTGATAGGGTCAAATGTTACCTTTGCTGTAACACTACAGTTTCCCAGATGCCAGAGAGCTAATGAAGATGGGGACATAGTGTATGACAGAAGATGCAGAAATGGTGAGCAAATGAAGACATTGAGCCTTGCACATTTACCCAAAAATTCAAATCCATATTGCCATTGTGACTACTTTGCCTTGTTTCCAGATACTGCCAGCTACCAAGACCAATATGTATATAACTGGACCAAGTGGGTAGATTACTGTGATGAAGGAAACTGCAGCTTTTTCAGCAAGTTTCCAGATGGCCGACCTTTCCCACAACGTCATGACTGGAGAAGGAGGAATTTTGTTTACGTTTTCCATACACAGGGTTGGTAATGGTGAAGGGCCAAGCATCTTAAATGACCTGTCTGGGAAGTAAAAGGCTGTGGGCTATAAATGAATGTTGTACTGTAATCAGAACCAAGATCCATAATGTTATGCCCCATTATGTTACTTCAGTACGGTGTTTAAAAACTGACCTACCAATTCAGCCTGGGCTGAGCAGACCTAAGGTAGAACCGCCTCACCATGCTGAAAGTACTTGCCTCAAACTAAACCTGTATTCATGGTAGGAATGTCCCAGAGTCCCTCTAGAAGCCGAATGGCATGCAGCTGTACACATGCTAATGGTAGCCTTGGTATCCATTGGCTTGTTCAGTATAATATAGAAGTGTATGCTAGTTATCTTAATCCGCTTGTAATACGACAAATCGGTATTTTAAGAAATGCCTTCATCATAAGGTGATTTAGAATCTAAATGCTTTTAATCACTAAGTCTTGCGCTGCGTTTATTGAACCATAGACTCTCCATTTGTTAAGAATCCAATGCCAGTCCTCTTCATTTGGTGTGTGATTGTTCCAGAACATACTTCTGTCCTTAACTCTATATAACACCACATGTTTAAATTAGCAGAGATGTTGCAGTTTTAATATGTGGCTTTCACATGGCTTGTGTGATTTTAATGCTTGTATATTAGGTCAGTACTACCAACAACTCGGAGGACCATGGACAACTCTGTCCCTTAATACTACAAATATAACAGCTGGTACACAGATGATGGAAGTGTCTGTCTATAGACGAGAGCACAGAAGATGTTATCCAGTTGCTAAAGCAAGTGACATTTACGTTGTGACAGGTAATATGTATTTTATTTTGGTTGGCCGGTACTTCATGGGGATCTGCCTGTAACTCTTGCTTGACAACATAAATCTCGGCTATCGTGGTGGTTGTTTTGAACCGAGCATTAAGTAGTGAATCTTGTTACAGATGAAATTCCTTTCTATGTGAACATTTCTCAGAAGAATGACCGCGACTCATCAGACAAGATCTTCATTAAGGATTCTCCTATTAAATTTGATGTTCAGCTTCACGATCCTAGCCATTACCTTGATGATGCTGTGGTGACCTTCAATTGGAGCTTTGGTGATGGAAATGGGTCTTTCATTTCTAATGATCCAGATATAAAACATACATATAATGTACTTGGAAATTACAGCCTTAAACTAACGGTGAAGGCAGCCATTCCTGGACCCTGTAATCCTGTCACGCCTACTCCTCTTGTACCCACAACACACTCTCCTTCCACTGCCCACACAACAAGCAACAGCACTAGTAAGTTGTAAAACTGTGTGTAAGGGGGGGGGTGTACTTTATTTGAATATGGTTGACTCCAGCTCTTGGTTCATCCCTACAGGTAATGGTACAGAGTTTCCTCCTGCAGACACTACATTTCCATTTACCACTGAAGGTCCCAATCTGACAACTTACTCTCCTCTAACTACTACACAAGTGCCAACAGAAGCTCCTGGATGTTTCATCTACAGATACGGGCATTACGAAACTAATCTTACCATTGTAGGCAAGTGTCTGGGAAAATTCCTATGATTAACCGGGACACTACCTTCTACCACTGTCAATTATATTTTCTCTCCTTCTGCAGATGGTATTCTTGATGTGAACATCATTCAGATGACTGATGTTCAAGTATCAGCATCTCTAGCACAAAATTCTTTCATAGACTTTGTTGTGTCCTGCCAAGGAAGGTAATGAGCTATTGGTAAATCGTGAATTTGGCGCGTGTGTGTATATACTGACTTGACGGCTAAAACTGATTTATTCTCTCCCAGTTTACCTAAAGATGCCTGCACAGTTATTTCAGACTACACGTGCATGGTGCCGCAGGGTATGGTCTGTGATAAGGTAAATGCTTCGGACCAGTGCTTGGTGACCCTCCGAAGATCATTTGCTGAACCAGGAACCTACTGTGTAAATATCACACTGAGAGATGATGCAAGTGTGGCTCTTGCAAGCACCTTGGTATCTGTAAATGGTACGTCAAGCTACTTTTGTAACCTAGAACGCTGATGGTAGGCTCTACTTGGGCTAATGAGTCTTCTATCCTTTCATATTTTAGGATTCAGACCACAAAGAACAATAGAGGCAATTCTTATTCCTCTAGGCTTGGTTGTCATTGTAGCAGCAGTAATTGGTGCCATTCTCTTCAAGTAAGTGAAATAACGTCAGGGGAGGTGCAGTTAGTTAAGCCTGAGTGTCATAATGGTGGTGCACAAACTTTCCTCTTGTAGCAGCAACAAGAGCACATGTACACCAAGCCTCTGCAAAACTATGCAACATGCGTGGACTTCTAAGTCCACTAGAGCAAATTCAGTGTACTCCTTACTTCACCTACATTCAGGAGCATAACTAATGCAGAGTAAGGTGTGATTTTTGGAGACAGATGCTGCTGAAATACCAAGTATTGGTGCTATTGGAAACCTTTACTACTCTATGCTGTTATCGTAACTTAAATTTATCTTTCAGGAAATACAAGGAATACAAACCAATTGGGAACGCTGCAGATCAACATGCTGATGAAGGAATACGTGTGTACTTCAATCAAATTAAATCTGGTCTCTTTAAGGAAAACTCTGAGAATGACCCTCTCCTGAAAAACAAAGCTAGGATTATATAATATATACCTGTGCTTAAGTAAAACTACTGAAGGTGTCAGTCTGGATTGTGCGCTGTTTTTTATTAAAGTGACTTTTCTTTAAATCATATTGGATAGTCTGTAAATGGTGATCTTTAATAGGTTTAGCTTACTCACAGGTGATCTGTTTAGTTAATCCATACTAAGGCTTTCAAGGGCTAAATTTCCTACAATGGCAATAAGGCTGTCTCTGATATTGGCTGACTTGTAGGCATTTCCTTGGCATGCAATCATGCCCTCCATCACCAGAAAACAAGAGTATTTGCTGCACTGACCCTGCAGAGGAGGTGCATAATATGTTGACTTGCATAGTATATTAATTGTGTGGGTCTGATGAGACCTGGAACAGACATGTGGATAAGGCTGGCCTTAGGTGTTCAGGTGCCCTATTCTGGACTCCTATGCCCCTCTATTAACCCCAGAGTCTGATGCCCTCCATCACTTTACCACAATTCTCTTTTCCTTCCTCATGTAGTTCAGGTATAGATTAAATGAACACATGGAAACACAGCATTGCAGATATAGATACATTGAATAAGGCAAAACATACAAAGTCTCTATTTGCTTTGAGTAATATGGCATTGGAGATATAGAGAAACAAAACACAAACTCAACATGCATGCATAGATTAACTGTACATCATATACAACGCAGCATTGAGGGTACAGATAAAATAATGCATGGATCATCACAGGTCACACTCCCCAAAGGCCAGCCCTGGCACCCAGGCTACATGCACACATCGGGACTTTCCCTGGCACCCAGATTACACACGTGACTTTCCCAGATGGTACCCACAGTGGTCTCAGGCAGGTCTCCTCTTAGTTTGGCTCTTGCACAGCCATGCTTCATGGAGTCTAAGCCTGGAGAGGTCATGTGACCTTTGATCTGCCTTTCCCATATGTGTATGTAGCGTGAGAGGCTGCCTGCCTGCCCCCTGAGAGAGAGCAGATGAGGGGAGAACTTTTGGTTAGTTGTGTCAATATAGTCTGTGGCCCTGATCATCCTCCCTGTGATTTGGGGAGAGCGCTGCTTAAATGAAGGATCTCTGCATATCTTAAGTTGGTAGCGATGGCTATTTATTGAGGGGGGGGAAAGTTCCATTGCACAGTGGTATTAATCTACTTTAAGTATTGTATACCTTCTTATTCTTTTGTATTGCTCTGAAAAATAAAATTCTACAATATTTTTGTGTCGTGTTTGTTCCAAAACTATGCGGTGTTGAAAGTGACTCTAATTTCATTTTTCTGAGTAAGCAAAGTGCTCTCAGGGGAGAGGGTGGTGTAATATATATTAATATATATAATATACAGTGTGTGTGTATATATACACTCTATGTATTTATATTACACCACCCCCACCCTATCCCCTGAAAGCACTTTGCTTACTCAAAAAATGATTTTATATATATATAACCCAGTATGTGGACACCTGATCATTACACCAAATATGAGCTTGTAGTACATCCCTTTCTGAAATGAATATGAAATGAGTGCAGCTGTAACAGCCTCCACTCTTCTGGACAGGCTTTCTACATTGTTTTGGAGGAACTGGTGTCCATTCAGCAGCAAGGTCAGGCAGTGATTTTGGATGAGAAGGCCTGGTTTACAATCAGACTTCCAATTCATCCCAAAGGTCAGGGCTTTGTGTGGGCCACAATAGTTCCTCCATACCAAACTCTTCAAACCCTGTCCTTATGGACCTTGCTTCGGGCATTCTTTTATTAGGGATAACACAGATCTTCTTATATCTATAGAACTATAGCATTTAAATTAGGCTTTAGAGCCGAAAGGACCTTACCCAAAACTACTAGAGGCAGAATACTGGACACACTTGGAGTGGGAATAAGGTGGCTCATGGGAAGATTTCCTCCCTTTCCCGCGGAGGAGAACGAAAAATAGGAGCAGAGCCTAACTGCATGTTATCCTATAGAAAAGGGTAACCAATTGGAGAAGCCCCCTGCCTTCTCCATGGGATCAGCACAGACCACCCGGCTCATCCGTTATTGCTTGAGGCTTCCTAATGCTAAACCCGGGACCCTCTTACCCTGCTGGGCCCTGCACTCCCACCTTGTCACATTTATACGGACCCAGCTCTTCCTGCAATAGAAACTAGACTTGTGCATTCGTCTTCGGCGAACATGAAAATGAACACGAAGAGTGCGTTTTCGTTCCAAAGACACGAAGAAGAGAAGAGAGCGGCGGTAAAACGTAGACGAAGACACACAGCACGAAGAATCTTCGTGATCGTCTTCGTCTACTAATCTCCGTGGTGCCTTCCCCATCTAGCCTACCTTATCTTCGCGACATCATGGGAGTTGACGGAAGCGGAAATCCGTAGGTTCGCCGTCAGGAGGGCAGTGCAGGTGAGCCTATTGGTCGCCTGCAGGGACTTCCTCTGGCATCAACCAATTGGATGATGCTAGAGGAAGACCCATGCAGGTGACCAATAGGCTCACTTGCACGGCCTTTTTAACCCTGACAGCGAAGCTACGGATTTCCGCTCCCGCTAACCCCTGCGATGCTGCGTTAGATAACAGGAGCAGAAATCCGTAGGTTAAAAGGCTGTGCAAGCGACCAATAGGCTCACTCGCACGGCCCCTTACCACTGGTTGCAGAAATATATTTAGGAAAAAAAGAAAAAGCCTGAATATAAGACGACCCTATAGGAAAAAAGTTTTACCAGTAAATGTTAATTCATGTAAACTATGTGAACAATTGTTTGTTAATAAAAGCTATGATTGAGAAAAATATTTTGTTTTTATTTCCTTTTTTTACAACCTGCCCCCCAGTTATGCACATCTGCCCCCAGGCTTGCCACTCTGCCCCAGAAATGCAGAGCCCATATGACCCATGATACGCCTTTTAACCCTCTATATGTCACTGTGCCCCATGATATGCCTTTTGACCCCATATGTGCCACTCTACCTCCAGAATTGCCTTATACCCTTATATGCCACTTTTGGTCTGACTATGAGACTAAGATCCAGATCCCCCGCAGCGATCTGGATCTTATGTATTTGAGGGGGGGAACAGGAGGATCCAGGTCCCCTGCATCGCTTCGAGGGATCTGGATCTTAGTCTCATAGTCAGACCTATTTGCTCTGGAAAAAACCTTGTCTTATAATCAAGCAAATACGGTAAATAAAACAACCAGGAACCCTGCTGCAACAGTTAAAAGTCGCTGGTACAGACATTTAACTGACACTTGCGGACATTAATTCTGTCGAACTTGCAAACTTTTTTTTCTATTTATTTTGGAGGGGGGTTTGTATTAAACTGTTAGACGAAAGGATCATGGGAATATATATATTTTTTTAAAAGGTTGCAAGTTCGACAGGGGGCCCCCTGCTGGCGACCAATAGAGTTGCTCATACGGACATTTAAACTTCTGGCGCCAGAGCTGCTGCGGTATGCTTTAACCTCGTATTAACCCCTTAATGGAAAAAACGAAGAAAAAACGAACACGAAGAATGTTCACGAATATTCGCCCGAGGCAGGAATGGGCGAATATTCGCAGAATACGAAGATTTTTTGCCGAAGACGAGCACGAAGAGCCCCCTGGTGCCCAAGTCTTATAGAAACTCACTGGGGTTGGCTTTTTATATCGTATAGTGAAGGAGCTGAAACACAATTTTGTCACATTTGTCACTATTTGTCACAGCGGCGGCCAGTACCTTCCTAAATAAGCAAGAATGCCAACCGAGCGTAATATGCATTTATTGCACACGTTATCTATCGCGCTCCGCAAACTGCTGTCCCTCAATGATGAGGCACTTCCACAAATGATTATTTTTTGTTGTTTTTAGCTTGGAACGGAAACTATAGTCATAGCAAGTGTGTGTTTTGCACTGCATCTCATTTTTATACTGATAGCTTGTGAAAGTTGTAAACTGTAGTAGAAGTATAGAAATATATAATGTATACGATGTCACTTCTCCCCATTTGTGACGCATATAGCGCTGGACCGGAGACATAACTTTGAGCACCGCCGCTCCATTTACGTAAAAGAAGTCAAGGCCCTGTGTTACTTGATTACCAATTAGAAATTTCCGAGAGCGTCTTGGCAACCAATAGCAGCGCCGCTGTCATATTCAACCATCCGGTGCCTTTCCGGAAGTTGTTTTCCGAGAGCTCGTGTAGAATGTGGGTGCGATGGCTGCGGAGGGTGCATTCCGTGCACGTAGTTCGTTCCAGCTCGCTCCTCACGTTCGCTCAGCTAAGACAACTGACATACCGTGGCTTTGTTCACCGTAAAACCGAGGCCAGAATACGCGGGGTCCCGGCCGCCATTACGACCGGAGTTAGCCAGCTCCGTTTTCAGCGTGAGCTAAACTGTGTAACGACTGAACGGGTAGGAAGCAGCCACGAAGCACCCCTCCCTTCCAGGGCTTCTGATGGAACCTACATGGAGGAGGGCGAGAGAATACAAAACGAGAAGAGAGGTAGGGTAAGAGTTAAAGGTTCATGTCACTGGTCAAGGGCATCGGTAATACCAGCAGGCATAGGAGACGCCTGTCAGTCCACTGCTACTGGCATCCGGGACCAGAGGGTCAGCAATTCAGCTATTAACATACATAAGGTCATTATATACATTCTGCAAACTGAAGGGCAGCATGTGGAATACGGTATATAGGTGTTGGGTATAAATCTCCGATTTGGCAGTCTTAATGATGCCTTCAAATAACAAGCATGGTACTCCTCTGCCGCTGGAACTGCACAGTATATACCTTCTTTTTCCAGGCATTGTGAACTGCTTAGTATACCATAACTGATGATGATGTCAGAATTGCTCTAACGCAATATTTTAATTTGACGGCAGATAAGAGATATTAGGCCCATCTTTTCTGATGTAAGGGGTTTAAACCCCTATCAGTCTTTGGTCATGTCCTATAGCGAGGAAAGCTTTATGTCTATCCCATGCGTGTTTAAATTCCCTCGCTCTATTAGCTTCCGCCACGTCTGCTGGAAGACGGTTTCATTTATCTACTATCCCCTGAGTAAAGTAGACCATGTCCTCTTGTTCGAACATTGCTCAAATAAGCTTGCCTCTTGTACTTTAAGTCCCTTTAAGTGTTTAAATGTTTCTATGACATCCCCCTCTCTCTTCTTTCCTCCAAGCTGTAGGTATTAATGTCCTTTAACCTTTCCTGATCATTTATTTCTGTTTTTCTTTCAGGTGAAGCCCTTCCCAGCTTCGGGATTCATGTGCTGGTCAGCCTGCTGCGTGAAGAGAATGCCAAAGACATGTGCGTTATTAAACTTCCTCCTGAAATGAAGTATGTTGATTATTTTGTGGTTGTCAGCGGCACTTCTACGCGACATATTCAAGCAATGGCGCAGTACTCGTTGAAAGTGGTAAGGTCCTCAATATGCTCGTGTAACGGCTATGACAATAGATATTACCGTATTTGCTTGACTATAAGACAAGGTTTTTTTCATAGCAAATGCTCTCAAAAATACCCCTCGCCTTTTTTTTGTATTTTTGGGAAAGCCCCCCATCGCATTATCGTCCCTCCAGCAGTTCTTTACTTAAAACAAATGGAGTAAAAAGTGGACTGTCTTACTAACCCAGCAATGACAACAGTGTTTTATTAATTAACATAATTTGTAGAAGTCAGTTCTACACCATATATAATTGTATTTTTCAACATACAACTCTCTAGAAAGTGAAGAATGGACATGCCATAGCTGAGCCTAGAGATAAACATTGTCAGCAATAATGCTCCCCAGTGCCACTAAGATGCACAGAAACAAATCTCTGACGTTACTGGATTTACAAATGCGTTCTCCCGTTAAAATAAACTTTTTTGTGTCTTTAGTTCAAGTCTTTAAAGAGAGTCAAAGATTCACACGTTGTAATTGAAGGGAAGGAAACGGAGGACTGGATGTGCATAGATTTTGGTATGTATTGTTAGTGGTTATAATTTAAGATAGCAAAGTTATGTACTTAACCCTTGGTTGGGTCTGTAAAACAGCACAGGAAGAACTAATAGGACTGGATGGCACTGGGCATCTTTCATTGGCTTTAGGGTGATGACAGGCTTCTGTATACTTTGGAGCCTTTGAAGTTATCTGCATGATGTATAGTCAAAACTGTCAACCATAGAAAAAAAAATTCCCATAATCCCATGGGCATGATTTATGTATCTTTGTTACAGGAAATATTGTTGTCCACTTCATGCTACCAGAGACAAGAGAGCTGTATGAACTGGAGAAATTGTGGACTTTGCGTTCATATGATGACCAGTTATCCCAGATGGCAGCAGAGGTTTTACCATTGGACTTCACATTTGGACTCCATTCACCAAAGGAATGATTACGGACACTTATTTGCATCTAAAACCATACTGAGAGCTGTGGATTATATATATATATGCTGACTTGCTGGCTATGAAATTAAGATGCAACAGATATAAAGCGGTCTGGTCACTTGTAAAACGCATGCTAGGATGGATGAGCGGATTACGTTTTGTCTAGGAGTTTCAATTTCTGTACCTTGGATTTTCACTTTGACCACTGTAAGAGTAAACCATGTGGTTACGACACTGAAGTAATTGCAAGTAACATTAAACACCTAACATTTTGAGATTGACCAGTAAATGTGGTTTGGTTCTTCAAATAAATTCCTAGGGGTAAGGTGGTGGCTTTTATCTGGTATCCGCAGGCTGATATTTTTTTTTTTTTCCCTTAGCACAATTTAGAGGATCTGAAATCTAGTACATATGACAAACATTACATTTTGTTACTGGTTACCCATTCAGCTGTGGACATTTCTCTAAAATGGGCAGTAAGACACTTGTAAGGAATTTTATATGAAATGGAGGGTTTTGTTTTATTTGTAACCAATGCAAAAATAAAACAAGCACTTGACCCATTGGAAAGTAACTGACTTGATTGGACAAACATACCGACATGCCTTTAAGACAGTATCTTCGTGTGTATGTTTTTTAGATTAGCAACAATGATTTTAGTTAAACCACAGCCCCTCGTTTAATGATATGGAGCAAACAGTATCCTAGTGCTAACTTATGTGATTTTTAGCATGGTTTATTGAAAGTAAGTTTTGATAGAACTGCCTTTTTAATGAAGACTGAATATATATATTTTTTTAAGTGGTTCCAATTGAGGGGGGGCAAGCATAATCTTCATGTGTATGTGGAGTTGTGTTTTCAATAAAACAATTTTCACTTTTCTTAAATTGTCTGCTTCTGAGCTTCTGCTTCTGAGACGTAAGGAGGAACTGCTGCTGGAAGTCTTTTTGCATAATAACCTACAAGCTTGTGCTTCTCTGAAAAGTGGGGATATTTCATGTACAAACTCATCTCATGGAAGGCGGAACTGTTGCATGATCTGGTACAGCCATCACTTCATTTCCTGAATTTTTCTACCTTGTCGCCTCCTTTCAGATCCAATTAACACTAAGGAACTTAACAAGGACAAATAGCCATGCAAATTCTGAAAAGGAGGAATAGCTATATCCCTCCAACATAAACAAGATGTGGCCAACACCTGCTTGTGTTTGAGTCCATACTATTACCTCCCCATGATAGGGGGTTAAGATTTTATTGAGCATATACACAGACAGAAAACCTGTTCTACAGTATGCTGCCTAATGAATATTAGCCATTAAAAGTTTAAAAATGCTGCCATAAAGTGATGTTGCTTCTCACAGCTGGTAACTGCAGGCATGTATTTGGTCAACCCCAGGAAGCTAAACAAGCAATTTTCTCACTAACCCCACCCCCACCTAATTTTCTTTTTGCACAAAATAAAGGGGGATCTAGGTTAGAAGCCCTCTGGCTAGCAGAGAAAGTGATTGAAAAGACAGAATGAAATGATTTTCAAATAAACCCCCCCCCAAATAAAATGCAAAACCCAAACACACAAGAGCCAATCTAGGAGTTAAACTCTTTATTCCATTCAGAGGCATCTGGCAAGTGGAGCTGCGTTGGGGGCACATTACAGATGAAAAATGATCCATGCTTTGCAGATATTAAACTCATTTACAGTATTACTTTCTACTGTATCTATTGCCAAAATACTCCAAGTTACCAAGTCTCAATTGAAAAGAACATGATTACCACACTAACAGTCTAGAATTTTAAAGAGATATGACAGTATTTAAATCAGCAGATGTAAATGCAGCACCTATCTGTAAAGAAAAATTCATGGAAAATCAAGTTATGTCTGCTTCAACATGTTAAGAAAAAGAAAGTCGGGTCTGTACTTGAGACTCAACTAAAGATCAATAAGCTATTTTAATGACTTTTCCATAGTTCAGTATTTCTTTAATCAATGTAAGAAAAAGAAAAAATTCTAAACACTAAATGAAGTCACTCTCGTCAAGAAGAAGAAGAAAAAAAAATATGTTTCTCTTAAAACTACAACGTAGGCTCTGAGTTTTTTTTATTTTAATCAAATTAGTAAATTTTAAATGCAGTATAAGAAAAAGGAGGGGGGAGGGGGAAACCCAAAACACTTCAGACCATTTTCAAAATTGAAGAAAAAACAAAAAGACCTCTACTTTGTACAATAATGATAATGATCTTTGGGAAAATTATCTATTCTATGCAGAAATGCCTCTATTTCAATATGAATCTAAGAGGTAGATCAACAAAATGATGAAACAAATGGTTTTTGCTAGTTGTGCCCCTCAAATCAGTGCAGCATGGTGATTGTGATCATCTCATGCACAAAAACATCACGAAAAATAAAGGTTCAGAGGTAAATCGTATGGCTCTGGTAAGACCACACACACGCACGCACACACACACAGCAGTCTTTATGCACCATGTGTTGCCACAATTCCAAAACTGAGGTAGACTGAAGTTTATTGTATAAACTTGAATGTGTACTATTACCACAATCATCGTTCAAATTACATTCTGAAATTAAAAAGAATTTGGTAGCTTTCCTTTCATTCCCTGCCTTTTGAACTGGTTTTCTCTTCCACCCTTTTGCTGCCAGAGCGGCTATCAGAAGCATAGTCTTGCTCGCAGCTCTGGCAGTCAAAGGGTTAATGGTTGGTTGCAGAAAAAAAAAATTGAAAGAAAAAAAACAAAAAAAAAAAACGTGCAATAAACCTGCTGTAGCTATTTTAAGCCAGAAAAGACGGGGTATTCCGCTTTTAAAACCTTCTAAGTGGCTTTGTGTGGCCCCTTTTTGGCTTTAGGTTTTTTTTCCATATAATATATACTTTATTTTTATTATTTTTTTTTTACTGCTGCTGGATATGTAAACTAACACTTGTCATCTTCCATATGATCAAACATGAGTTTGACGCCATCCCCAGTTCCCTCTCCCCCAGTCATGGTACATGAAAGTAATATGTATTGATCAGATGGGAAGCATCAAGTTGATGGTCATGGAGGGCACAGGGGAGGGAAAAATTAAAAAAACAAAATTTAAAAAAAAAGGAAAAAAAATAGAAAAAAGGAAATATTATTTATATATAATTAATTATTTATATATGCTCCCATAGATCGTGTTTTTTTTTGTTGTTTACCAAACTGATGATGAAGCTTGCTCTTTGAACAGAATGGCAAAGTTCAAACAGGCTGCAAATGTTTATGTAACATCATTAGGTAGTGATGGTCAAAGGCACAAAGGGTTCATTGCATTCAACCAAGCAGCATGAAAAAAAAATTGAGAAAAAAAAATCCAGTCTTACATAGCATTAAAATATTTTCCCAAACCCAGCCGGCCTCTTTCCATCACTTCCTTGTGTCTTGTTCCCAGAAAAAGTACCGTCGAACTATTTTCATCCCATAGTAAAAGAAAAATAAACGGCATTGCTGCTATCAGTATGGTGGCGTTTTTGTTTGTCTCAGTATCTATTTTTTGAACATTCACTGAACTTTGTAGCAAAATGATGGCGTGGAAGGCCACAGGAAATCTGAGGCAACTCCCCATCTTTTACTCCCATCAACCATCAGCGAGAAGCAGCTTTTCTCATAGTCACCAAATATTTATGTGCTTCTAGCTGCTGGCTGATATTTTATTTTTTTATTAAAAAAATAAAATGCTCAAGAACTATTAGCTTTATAAAGTATACAAAATACCAAAAACAAAAAGGAAAAATAAAAAAATTAAAATAAAAAGGAACAATTTCTCATTGAGGTACTAAATGCCTGAGGTAGTTTAGTAAAATGCATATTTATCTTTTTATGCCCTGGCCAACACCTTTCTACACTTCCCTTAGGTTATTCATGGCAGTGTTAAGTAAAATGCAACCAAATTAAAAAAAAATGCCACTTGTTCAACACTGGGACTAACACTTAATCTCTTCAATACCCTTCAAAACACTAACCCACCCTCTACTATTTTCTTTTTAATACAACTGGACGTATAAGAGCAATGCCTTTTCTTTTTGAACCAGAAAACTCATAAGAGAAAGCTTCATTAAACAAAGTTCTAAAATTGTTGGGGGAATAAGAATAATAAAAAAAAAAGACAAGGTTTATGTTAACTTGTGAGAATAGATCAAAAGGGAAGTGAAGGGGTCCTTTTTTTCTCTTTCCTTTTTTTCTAATTTTTTTTTTTTTTTTTTTTTAAAGCTGTATTCCAAAAACTTTGATAGCCTATAGAATACATTTTCAGAGACAGCTACATGGTTGCCTGGTCCTCAAACAGGTGACTAGCTAGGAGGAAGTCTTTCCCCACATAGCACCAACAGGTATGGGTAACCTATTATTCAGTCTGTCTTTGGTCTGGCATCCATCTCTGTGAAGGGCCATTATCCTGAACCTTTATTTTCGTCTTGGCTGAGGCTGTCCGCTTGGTGCCGTCTTTTGCTGTTGCTGCTGCTGTTGCTGCTGCTGCCTTCTAACCTGAGCAAGGATTTCCTGGATTTTCCGCTGTGCAAGCTGCAAACAGAAAGGAGACATGAAGAACAGTTGATATTAGAAGCAGTGAAAACTGGGGATGTACAGTGTTTTGTAATACAATTGTGCTATTTAAATCAAATATAGAATATACAAGTTACACATTTAAAAATTGCACCCACACCACCACACTTGGATTTATGAAGAGTAAACTCAAGTTTGCCTGGGTGGCATATTTCAGTTTGTAGTTTTATGAAATCTTGTCTTCATCGCTTCCGGAATTACCTTCTAACATTCTGATGGCTTGGCTATGCTGTAAAGACGTTCAGCCTGCAGGCCCCCACCCCACTTTATTTACCCATTTCCAGTCTTCTATTAAGTTTACCCACATAAACATGAATGTGAAAAATATATATTATATATTGGTGAAATGTGCCAAAGAAATCATACCTGGCTTGCATAAAAGTGGCCTGTTATTTTAACAACCACTTGGTCATTCTCATCAGGTGTTTGATCACGGGGAACAACTACTTCTGCACTGGTTAGATTCTGAAGCTCATTAACCTGAAATAAATAAAATAGTTTCTCATAATGTGATTATGAAGCAAACATCACCTCAAAAAAGTCATGGCAAGACTGCTTATAAATATCATGCCGTCTAGCACACAAATATTTCATCGCCAGTCCATAGGTATGGAACAGGTCGTGGAATTAAACACAGTAAACAAGGGAACCAAAACAAAAACTTTTCAGCTTAAATATATTTTAAGGACGCCAAGACTATATAACCAAGGCAGCTACAACCCTTCCTCGGCTACCTCGATAATAAATATCGCTGAAATGGTTTTGAACTTACAGTTTTGCCTCCTTTGCCGATAACACGTCCCGCAGCATAAGAGGGTACTTTAATGTGCGCCTCCAGCTTCACTTCCTCCTTTGGTCCAAAGAAGTTTTCTTCTTTGAGTTTGCCATATATTCTTCCTTGGGCCTACAGAGAAAATATTTGATCAGACAGATCTTCACATTTATAGGCTTTCAGTTTTTCAATTTGGAATACAAGCAGATCATTGCACCATTCGTATGTTTTGGGAGACCATTACCCAACACGTAAGGTAAAAAAAACAATCTTAAGCTTGTATTGATATTGTTGGATTCTGTATTCTAGCTCAGATTCCAGAACATTTGTGTTGCTGTAACATGCAAGTGGAGTTTAAGAAACTGGCTCTGGTGCGCTTAATCCTGCTTACATATTTCACATGCTGTATGAGCACAATATGCACTCGGGTATCAAGTAATTATCAAGATGGTATAATAAGTCCAGATACAGAATATTCATAGTTACTGGGCTTGGGAAACACAAAAAAATAGTTTTCAAAGGGGACAGCACAGTTTGACATACACAATGCATCTAGAAATCTGTAAACTAATGTAAAAAAGTGTGCAGATCTGTACCTCCTACAATAAATGTTAGCAACGTATTTGCACAGAAATGGAAATGCATGTTAAGTAAAATGAAGCACGCGTCGGATCTGTATTTAGGAGTCTCTTTTCAGTTGGTGGTTGGCCAAAGCTTGTGATGTCAAATTTTTAATCTGCCCCAGAGTATAAATTCTTTAGTCCATGCGGCTAAATAACTAGCTTTTAGCCTATGCAGACATGTCACTTGGTACAAGCAAAACAAGGAAGTGAGGCGGTGTTCCAGATCAGGTTTATGCTCTAAAGCATTAAGAATTAAGTAGAATTATAAGAGCGAGACAGAAAAGTTTGCCAGCTCTTACCCACGCCAACATGCAAAGGAAAAAAAGTGTATGGAAGTGAGCTGGGAACACTTAAACCATACATATAATACATTTCTCCTTTAATAGGCATTTAGAGAGTTTTCATTAAACAGAAGTAAATTATAGCAGGACTTACAAGTGTGCCTGAATCATCAGTTATAAATTACGCACACGTATTATGGTACCAATGAAACTTCAGAATTAGAACAGCGACCATCATTCACACTATAATGCATTGCAACACTAGGAGGCTGGCTAGCAAATCTTACACGCACCCTACGAGCCCTGCTAAAGAAGTACACCGATCAAGCTTCCATCAGACTATTTCATCCATGCAGAAAGTATTTTGGCCGTGGAAGTCTGCCAATGTTACAGACTGTAAAAGTACCAACCCCCTCCCCCGGTATGTGTTCTATTAATGGAAACCATGTGCCCTTTTTAACTTGGCCCTATACTATGATTCACAGGATAGGTTGGGAGTAACGTTATATGAACACAAAAGGTCCCCTGCTAAATCTTCATGCCAGTCACCCAATACTTAGAGAAAAGTTGCATCAATGTGCAATTCACCTTAAATTGGGCTTCAGGTGGTCCAGTAATGATCACCATTCGTAGCTTAGCATCAGGCCCTTCTGCAGGGGCAATCTGAAAAAAAAATAAACACATGTTACCTATTACACAAAAAACAACAGTACTAGACCTAAAGTGCTAAGTATTTCAAAAGCTGGATGTTAGTCCATAAGAGAAAAATAGATATTTTATTATTTGAATAAGCAACGTAAGCCACTGGGCTAATACAAACACTCATGACTGCAGACTCACTCACTTGGGAAAGTGGTCCTTAATCCAAGTTAAATTATATTTCCAAAGTTGTAATGCTATGTTTAAAAATTAAGTCTACTTTCTAAAAATGAAGTACATACATTTACTACTTGGAAAGGGTAGACACATGAGAACTGTAGCCACAACCCACCTATTCCTCCACTACAGTGCTGGACATCACCAGAAATATTAACCTTACCTAAAAATATTTTAGATTATTATATATATATATATATATATATATATGTGTGTGTAAAAATAATACCTTAATAGATGCTCCAGCAAAGCGGGAGAGTTGTTTGATATGTTGTCCTTGCTTGCCGATAATAGCTCCTACAGCTAGTGCTGGGATGAAGAGATGAACAGTCTCTGATTCTGGCTGTTGCTGAAATTGAATAGAAGTCAAGAAGTGCGTTAAATGTAAAAGGAATAAATACCCAAAACCTGCTTTAAAATAATTTGTAATATTAAAAGGACAAGCATGACATTTTTTATTAAATGTCTTCTATAAAAAGCAGCTAGTTCACACTTAACTTAGAAAAATAGAATGATACAGGAAGTGATATAGGAAAAATCACATGACCTTACCCCAAACGGCGGATATGAAGAAGGAGTAGTAGGCGAGGAAACGCCAACATTTGGAGGAGGCATCCCTGATGAAGTCGGGGGAAAGAGACCCAAAGCATTCAGATTCAATCCAGGAATCAAATGAGCTTGGAGCTGCAACAGAGATCACAGGCAATGTGGTTAGTAAGGATATTGTAAGAAAATGAACTACTACCTGTGATAAACAAAAAGCTGCAACCGAGGCCTGTTGGCTAAAGGAACAAACTCATGTTATGTGTGGTAGAAGCCTTCCTCCTGAGGGACCATAAGTTTCCACAACTGTTCCCCTCTATTAAATGAGTTCCAGTCCATGAAAGCCAGGAGGGGTGCTAGAGGGGTTTGCTGATGAGCAGACCACAGGCCACGGCAGCTTACACAAATCATTCTGCCATTCCAAGCCGGTACATGAAAGATTAAAGATGGCACACATCCTTACAGCCAGCAGAACCCGTTAAAAAATCACCGAAAGAACAGTTATCACTTCACATAAGGCTGTCGAGTTAATTAATGTATTATTAATAGGAAAAGAGCACGATAAGAAAAACACTTGTTTAGAAATGTTTTCCATGAATTAAGAGGGCTGGCAACTTTAGACCAGAGGGCAGGTAAAGCCAAGTGGCCACATCGGCACAAAATATTTTGTGTTTGCTGGAATATTAACCCTTTTCAGCTATACAGATATATTTCTGTCAGCTGCAACAAAGTGTGTTAAATATACTTTACTGCAGAATTTGAAGCACATCATTCCAGCAAGACTCTATTTCCATTCCAGTCTCCTCCTAAACTCCGTACAATGTTTTTTCCCCGACTCCCATCCCCCCCCCCCCCCCGGAACAGTCACTTACATTCATAGCAGCGATGTCATTTTCATAGGATTCCCTAATTTTTTTCATTATTTCTTCCTCGGCCTTTGCGCAGGCCTCAATACTGCCTTTTACTGTAATGGTCCGTTCCGGGTTATACAGTGTTAAGTCCTGCAGTCTAAGGTCACAATACACAAGGGATACAAGAGGTTTAGTTAGCCGTGGATACCATTTCCATTCTATAACAAAAAAAACGTTAAAGAAAAATACGCCCTTACGGAGAGATGGTGATTTTAGTATCTGTATCCTGTTCAATTTTCTTCAGGTTCCTCCCTTCTTTTCCAATGAGGCGACCCACAAAATTGTTATGAGCTAGAATTTTTAGGGGGATTTCTTCAGTGCTGAAAAAGAAATTGAAATAAATGTAAGACTCAACAGTTATCAATTTCAAATAAGAAAACTAATTTACTATGTCCAATACCACATAGTGTAAAAGGCCATGGTCAAAGCAATCACAAGAACATGTTATTGATGTATGCAACGCCACCATTCAGCAGTAATGATATAGATGTATATATTAGATATTTATATAGAGCTTCATTATTCTGATATATAACACACTTAAAGCACTTGTGATAACCTTACTCAGCCTTTACTTACAATTTAGTATCCTGAGCTTCCTTCTGCATGATCTCCATGATTATTTTACAAGCTGTTGAACAACCTTCGGGAGTTGAGTGAATGGTAATAGGCTTCTCTGCAGCACCTGCATTCTCTTTACGATGAATATCAATCCTAAGGAGAGGAAAGATAACAGCTTACAACAACAACATGGTCTCAAAAACATTACTTTTTCAGATTGCCTGTTAACAGAAAGAGCAAAAAAAACCCAAAACATTCTAATGAAACCAATGCATTTTTAAAACTGGCTCAGCCAACAATACTTGAGTTGATCAGAGTGAACGGCTGAAACCCCATAAGAATAACCATTTAGTAAGTAATAAAATCCAGACAGAATATATATATCCTAGTTGGGTATGAAATCCCAATATACAATGACCAAATGCAAAATGGCCTTACCCAGCAAAACATAAGTGATGAAACCAATATCAGGAAGTAACTGATGCAAAATGCTGATTAGGTGAGTAATCCATCAAGACTTGTTTTGGGTGAAATTATTTGAGCTCAAAAAAAATACTTAGGGGTTTACAACCAAATTTCTGTGGAACGCAAGAACAAGCTACGGAAAACTAAATAAAAATCGTTCTATACATTTGAGCAGCTGGAAAATATTTAAGGAGTCTTTTTTATATTTTTATTTGAAAAAAAAAATAAAGATGTATTGTAGAGAAGAGAACCATGAAAGGGCACCAAGGCATTGACACACACAAAATGTAGCATTTAAGCCATGCTTACTTGGACTGAGTTTGCTTAGTGATGTTCCTGATCGTTGCTCCTTCTTTTCCAATAATTGCTCCTACAAACTGCGTGGGGACCAGCATTCGTAGAGGAACCTCTGACTGGGGTTTGGGTCTTGCAGAAGCACCAGGGGAGCCCTGTCTGGGAGGTCCCCGCTGCCCAAACCCACGCCTCCCCTGAGGGTGCTGCTGTTGTGGTTGCTGCTGCATTTGCTGAGAGGGGGCTTGCTGTGTGGCCATTTCATCAGGAATATAAGTTACCTTCAGTGAATAATTTTCGAGCTGGTAACCGTTTAGTTTCTCGAGTCCCCTAATTTTGCGGAGAGGAGAAAAAAAAATTATACACACTATCAGGTTGCAGGAACAGATATGCAGGATGCGAGAACACAAATGAGTGGAATTGCTAGTCTAAAAAATGCACACATTAACAGAACAAGGACACGGGCTCCGGCTATCGGACACGGGCTCCGGCTAACAAGAGGCAGCAATCAGGCAAGTATGGGATGAAGTGGACGCCGTTACCCCTGTAAACATTTGGGTAACTTGCGTTAAGAGGGACAGGTTTTGACCTTTCTAAATCATTCTTTACCCTAGTGTCGGTGTTTGCTGGAACGGAACATAATCTTTTTTCTGGATTTGTAACGTTTGTCATTTATATACCGAGAACTTTAAGAGACTAAATTCTTAGAATTCTGGAAATACAGGAAATCTCCACGTTTGTGAATATTTATCACGTAAGACAGCCATATCCTTTGTATAATACACACAGTACCTAGGTTTTCTGTAACAATGGCTTGCGTTTTTTACTTTTATCAATAATTAGCATTTTATCCATTTTAACAAACTGAAGGAAAACATTTTCTAATCTTGGAATCTGCAAAAGATCCACAATGGGAGACCAACACAATCTCCATGGACCGAGTGTACAAACAAGGAGGTCATATTCCCTTTCCACATATAATGAATGGATTATGATCTCTCCCCACACAGTATTAATGAACATCAGTACTACTGGAAAGCCACTTGGTCAGCTTTGGGCCAACATATGGTCAAACTGAACCTGGAAAACAAAAGCCCTGAACCCCTCTTCTAGTGCCAAAGCTTTATGACTGCATTATGTATTGACGGACTTTCCCACGTCTTCATTGTACATTTCTTTGCAAGGTCAGTACAATAAAGGCGTCACGGAGCTATCAGACCGCTGCATCCCACAGCAGAATTAACTCTGTGGATGATTAAATTGCTAAGTGCAAACTTCAACCTTTATGACAAAAGCCTATACATTTTGTTGGTTAAACTAAACTACTATCGAAATAGCTACAGAACACAGAATTTTTTTTTCCTGTGTAAATTGTTGTTGCCGTATAAATAGCAGTAATAGTATTGTTCCTCCCGAAGGGCTTTACAGAAACCTGGGCTGCTTACTCTTAACCCTACGCGCTTGCATGGTTTGCAGATCCCCAGAGCTACAGAGAAGGATGCGGCTCTATCACTGAATTACCACAGCGGCACAGGAATCATTATGGAATTGATTGTGTTAATCCTTTAACCCTTAGAGGGCCATATTGATATGACAGCAACACAGAGCACACATGGCATTGAAAGTCTAAATAATTCCAGGTTATAACTCATATTTCCCAATCAACTTTTCTAATGATTTTCTTGTACGTGTCCTGTGCTATATTTCTGTATTTCACTGCCAAGCCCTCGATCTGTGCAAAACAATTTGTGCGTAAATTACTATAAAGCAAGACCGACGCATCGTTCAGATATTCTAAGCTTCTAGATCCCACAGGAGCGGAGTTTTCAGCAGCTGATCTTTAAAGATCAGAGTCTTGTCAATATTTATTTTGGCCACAAGGTGGCAGAAAACTACCAAACAAAACGCCTGCTGGCACTGCATGGCGTTCACTGCATCCTTACTACGAAGTACCAGCAGCGGTAATACGGCAAAGAAAACAAAAATGTGGGAACGTCACGACAAACACCAGAAAGAGGAATTTTTACCACTTTTTGGAATGTACTCGTCATGATCTTTGACAGTGGACAGGATGAGAGCGGGTGCGGAGTTTTATCTCATCCTCTCTCATCATTTCCAGGTCTTCTACACATAAATGTTTAAGTAACCTTATCTGGAAGGAGCCTATAGAGGACATAGCAGAGCAAGGAGATTGAATACGATGTATACTACTATTACAGCGCTCTGCTCAAGGAGAGCAGGCAATAGATTACCATATTCGTTGTATACTTTTAGAATGCTACTCCCACAACTCTCAAGCAACCGATCGGATCAAACACTGTACTACCAACGAAATGCCACACAAAACAGTGTTTATATACAACGGAATTCTACGGCAAACAAATGTCAGTTGCTAAGCCTGGCTGTTTTTACCATTTAACACCAAAACAGCTCTTTAAACATCTCCACGTGGCTTCAAAAAAAACAAAACAAACACCCAGCTAGTTGTAGTTAAAGACAACACTACACAAAACACATTGGTGCGAGTAGAGTTGCTTTATAGGTAAACACGGTCTACTTCTGAGTCTTATTACGAGGCCAAGTTGTGGAGATTTGGGGTGGAATTGTAGAGAGATGGAAGGGGAGAAAAAAGAAGAAAATGCCATGCTGAGTTAATGAAAGATGGATGTAAATTAAAAAAAACTTACTGTACAGGCAAGTCTGTATATTTTAAAAATGGAGATGCTTCTGGAAGTCAGGAATTTAAACTTACGAAGGAAGCAGCAAAAGGGAAACCGTGGGAGGGGGTATAAAGAGGACAAGTATAGATCGTAACGCTGTGTCTCGTATTTCACCAGACAGGAAGATGGAAAGGAAGAGATGTTCGCCCATGCGAAAGGATCTGACATGCTATAGGTATAGATTTAGGTTTCACGTGACAGAATTTACACACACGGGATGTGCTAGCATTTCATTTACAGTAGATAAACATTTTGTTTTTTTTAATAAAGATTCATTCTGGTGCAAAGTGATGAAACTGGTGCAAACCCTACACTAACCCCCGGGCTTACCACACTTCATGAAGCCCCCACGTGTATTTTGAAATGTCAACTTACTGTCTTGCGTGCTCCTTATTGGCATATGTTACATTCACTACTGCAGTCTCCGTGTCCGTATTCACTGTAAGAAAAAAAAATATATATATTAGAGTACAAAAGCTTTGAATTTACCTAAAACCATGACACCGCATTATCACAAATTATGTACCTTGTTCACAGTTTTCAACTGTCCCGTACTGTGCTAAAAGGCTGTCCAATACCTGGAAAAAAGAGAAGACTTTTTAAAATTCCCCCAAATTTTCAAAAAGTCTACAATGTAGACCATACATAGACCACTAGTAGCTTTATTAGAAAGACACGGGGATGACTACGAGTATAATATATCTATGAAATGAAAGCCCACTACATGTTTAACAGTCATTCACCAGAACAAAGTACCAAACAAAAAAAAATAAAAAAAACGTAATCTTACAGTAGAGTTTCCAGTGAAACGGCCATCACTGTTATAACCAAACCGGCTATTTTAAATTAAAACCAAAAATGCAAATCCTCTTACAGACCAAGACCTTTAATGTAATCTGCAGAGATGGCTGGATGTAAAGGAGTCATGTTTCCGAGTACATCGGTGGAAATGTGTCCTCATGCAAGTGAGAATCCCCATCCATTGATTCATGGGGGGTGGGAGGGGAGCGGAATGCCTACTTCAAATTCCACATGCCTTCTTCCCATTGGCCGAGCTGTACTACATGGGGGGGGGGATTTATAATCATGCGCAATGATTCCAGCTGCCCTGGGTATGGAGGGTGGCTGTAGCAAGATCAATGGGAAAGAAGAAAATAAAAAGACCACAGCAGAGAGACCCTCCTTGCTATAGCACTGGGATTAAACACGGAAAGGGTGCTTACCAACAAAAAAAATAAAAGGCATAGGAAAGTGGGGGAGGGGCTACCTACATCATACTAAAGGACATGTTTTGGCTGTATATTATATAATATATATATATATATATATATAATATATATATATATATATATATATATATAAAAAGTAGTCACATACACAAGGAATTTGAATATGCCAATACACTGTTCACTGTGTCAATCCCCCCTCTGGAGAACACAATGTGGAATAGCAATCACTCGGATGTCAGAGGTGCATAAACTCTTAGGCTTCCAGCAGTAATGACAATACATTTCAAGGACAGTTTGCTTCTTTTTAAAAAAAAAAAAACACAAAGCACTTCAGGGTCTGCGGAAGGAGCGTATGGCCACGCTCTTTGTACACTGTATGGGAGGATAAGCCGAAAGCAAGGTGCTTACCAATAAACCCAGCACAAACGGTGCTATAGGATTTCACAACACATCAAATAATGTGAATGCAATCAAGGATAGTGGACATGTGCCTAAAGGGGGCATGACACAAGACCATTAACTTGCTTCATTACAAATATTGCTTGTTAAATCTAAAATATACAAACATAACTAAGTGAGAAGCAAAACAAGAAATAACCAAGGAGGTTTGAGTTTGCTACTCCCTCTTCATCGTAGTCCCAAATCTATCTTAACTGTCCCCAGAAATGGGGCTTACCACAAAGAAGGAGCTGCAGCCTGCAGGTAACGCCAGCTCTACGAGAATTTGACGCTTGTTACGAGGGGGGGGGGTGTGCCGTAATCGTACAGTAAAAATGGACATAGTTAACCTAAACCAGCAGTCGGGAATCAGAGAAAATTTACTGGGAAAAAGAAAAATGGGCCAAACACAGCAATATTTTTTGGTTTCCATAAAAGAAAAAAAAAAAAAAACTGAATACACACAACTATTACATTATAACATAATAAAACGGTTGCCCATATTGACTAAAAGCAAAACCGGTCTCGATTTGAGAGCAGGACATGAGGAATATATATATATATGAAAGGTCCTCCATTACACAACTAAGAAACCCCAGCACGAGGAAGCCGCATCCATAATATACAATTGGGTAATATTTACAAAAATGGTATATGTGTAAAAACCGAAGCCTAATTTTGGTGACAACTCTTGCAGGGCAACAGATCTGCCCTGTGCAAAAATTAAAATGGTTAGTCTGGAAGTGATTAAGTAGAAGGACAAAGCCCGTCACCGAATGTATATGAATAACCATCTCCTGTTTGCGCAGGCATGTGCTACTGAAACTACCATCCCCCGCTTCAGAAATGCAGCAGAATGGCTGCACCTTGATAAACCTCTTACATTAGCATCCAACCCTCCCCCAACTTCTGGAGAAAGAAAAAAAAAAATCAAGAGGGAGCCCCCATTTAAAACCTGGAACAGGAGCATTGACTATGTCCAGTATTCCAATATCTAGGTATTGAGGAATGGAAGCAGAATCAGTTCCATTACACTAAAAAAAAAAACCCAAAAACCTAAACAATCTGCCCGGCGTAGACACGTGCCATTAAAAGTCTTACAAGAATATCAAATATTTGATAAAGTTTCGAATCGTATGGAAACATGGAAAGATACTTTGCATCCAGTTGTATTTGGGTTCCCTGCATTGTGCGCACCGGTAGCCAAACAATTCTTTAGGATTTCTGAATGGATCCGAGATGGACGGGTAAATAAAGAATGGCTTCCCCAGGAGTCCAGAAAGTTATTTAATCATTTTAATCGGGAGATAAGAAAATACCTGTTGTGAACTCTGCAGTTACTGAAAGACTCCCAATGAAGGAGGTCAACGGAAAGCTTGCCTGCCCCCACAATATGGGATCAAACATGCAGCTTCATTCACAAACCCAGGACTAGATCTTCATTCTAATCTGCAGATGCAGCCCCCATTCTGAAAGGCGGGAGGGGATGCTGAATGAAACACATGCTTACTTAAGGCACAGATGTATTCATAATTAACCCCTTGGGTTCAGGAAAGGAGAGGCAACATGCACTGCTCCTTGGCCATGTCCAAGCCCTAGTTTCTAATGTAAACAGCCGCATCTGCAGGGGTTTCCACGCCCTGTACTGTTTATTGTGCTCTTCCCTATGGAAAGGAATGTATAGCCATGTGTTCAACAACCACGCCTAACATTTCGCCTGAGCATACGCTTTGCCCCCAATTCCACGGGAGTTCAAGATGGTTTCCTTACGAGGGAAGCATTTTCCATTTACAGATGAAGCATATACATAACAATTAGACGTAATAGCTTGTCTCTTCAGATGTGGAAAATGGGAAGGCGATATCAGTCCCCTGATCCACAATAAGATGGGGATATTATTTAGCACATTGTATAATGGGTGCATTATGTAAGATTTAGCAGATAAATGTTTGATCCAGTAGAGAATTTAACAATACATCAGGGTTACATGTTAGGTGCAAATCCAGTGCAGCAAAAAAAGCTGATTTCACACAATTTTAGCACCAGCCCCCCACCCAAAGACTGCAACAAATCACCAGATATACTAGCACAAAAAGGTATTAATATAAATATGTATATTTTCATATTACATAGAGAATGCAAATATGACTGAAGCATTTAGTCATAAAGCATTGTAATCGCCTATTAAGCATCTTTTTAAGGATATATCTATATACATATCTACGTTTTTGGCTGCAGATGGAATTCAGATGTTCAGATTCACAATTTTGAAAAATGCATCCAGCAGCCAAAAGATTATCTAACCAATCATGCATTTTCCTTAGACTACCCACAAAATGAATCATGCATGGAAAACAAACACGAGAGTGGGGATTTTTCAATATTGCACCATAAGCGAGCCGTACATTTTGATCCCTTCAGGTTCCAAAAGCGTAAACAGGCCATAATAGACGGGTCTCTGTCCTTTCATTCTTTAGTAGTAAAAACTATTTATTTTGTACATCACTACAGAGCAGCAGCTCGTTTTAATGGCTAGATATAAATCCTGCGCATAGCCGACATGCATTAAAACGCAAGACTAAAACAAAAGCCATACACACACACACACACACCGACACCCTTCAGAGTCAAGGGTGCCTACCTGGCTCCCTAAATAAGGACAGTAACACACACAGGGATTACCATGTCCACAAACATCCACTATTCCCAGTCATAGATATAAGTAGGACACCTGAACTTAAAATTCACAACTTAACTTCAGTAAGTTTAAGTGATCTAAATTTTTTCATTAAAAAAAAAAAAATGAACAGAAAGTAGATTGCTCTAGACCGGTTACCATTTGCTTAGATCACCAGGTTTAATGTTGTCATTAACTTTGTAAACTGCATGTTTATAAAAAGATAATGATAAATATAATGATATATATATTTTTTTCAGTAGTTATTCCCAGTATATGCGGTTTCGGACAAGGCAATATGGCATCGGATTTAGCTCTAAGCCACATTGTCCACTAATTAAAAGATCTGGTGGAGCGAGGCAAAAAATAAATAAAACACGCACACTCAAAAAGCATTAACCTTTCCTTAGTTCACATTAAAAACAGTATTTGACGTACACTAATTAAATAAGCCCCAAAATATTGTACAGAGGGAATATATCCGAAAATGAATGCTCCACAGACCAGAATTAATACAAAACATGCTTTTGTGGGTAACACGGAGCATTAAAACAGTTGATGTGTTTTCCCCATTTCTTTGGGAACACAATGAAAACATTTGTTCAATAAGCTCTAATTACAATGTGTTTGCACATGCAACGGTTCAGCGTAGAGAACTGCATTTGTTAAATGCCACTTGTTACTTCAAAAGAGAACGGGAGAAAAGGGAGGACGAAGCAAATCATTTAAGGTGGCCACAAAAAAAAAAAATACAAAAAAATAGTCTTCAGCTGTTCCACAACCACCTCTTATTATCCAGTTTCCGCATGCAATCAGAGGGAAGCCAAGTTGGTAAAGATGCAAATCAGGAGGGGGTGGGCAGCTGAAAAGAAGAGTTTTTGTTTTCAGTCCTGCTAAATCAAAACTGGAAAAAAAGTCACTTGTTGTTCCAAGTTGCAGCATTTGGGCGAGATCAGGCCTCCCTCGCCTGTTACGGCACAGATGTCATTCCGAACTGGAGTTTCATTCATAAAAACTTGAATGAGTCAAGCCCAGGGAAGACAAGAAAATGGCTTCATTATATATAAGAGTAAACAAAATGCAACCATTCATACAGCTTGCAACAATCTAGAACAAGAACAATAGAGTAAGACGGATGATGAGTAACCAGGAGGTTAAACAAAAAAAAAAAGCCGCACATGCCTTCGAACCACAAAGGACAGATCTATAGTTACAAAACTATCTTTTTTTTTTTTTTTTTTTTTTTTACTTTTGGACATAGTTTTCAGGTCATATATTTTACATACAGCTGACCCCGGATAGCTTGGCATGCCTCACCCTAGGATTCAAAAACTGCGAGGTTCTCATACGCGACTGAATGTGTAGGAAAGTTGCTGGAAGACATTAAAGACATTTCATTTGGAAGTAACAGCAATAAATACCCCATAAAAGATATTGGCATTCACAGTGGCTAGTTTTACACATTTGACCCGAATGCTTTGTCTCAATGCGCTAGAAAAGTGTGTGGATGACTACACCGAAGGGTCTAGTGGCCCATTAGCCACCTGAACACTAGCAGACAATGGGAAACTAACACAATCTACCCAAGCCAGAAATCAAAACGGAGAAGGTTGTGCCTTAAATGAACTGAAATTTTTTCTTAATTCCTAGATCCAAAACAAGCATTCTACATTTAGGGGATATTGCCCTAAACAAAGTTAAAAGGCAATACAGTCAATTTGACATAAGAGGTGGACAACTATCGAACAAAAACATTCATGACAATAAATATGTACACTAGATTTAAATCTTTTTTTTTTTTTTTTTTTTTTTTTTTTTTTTTTTTATTTTTAAAACACAAAACAGACATCGACAGACTAAATACAAGTAACATCAATATGAATGCACTGCGTCGGACAAATATAACCGATAGTACTAATACAGTACATATTATTAATTCAGACAAAAACAAAAACTCCAAGAAAAAAAAAAAAAAAAAAAAAAAAAAAAAAAAAAATAGATAAAAATATTTGAGTCCAGGTTGGAGAAAGGTACGTGGAGGAAACTAATGTAGATGAACTGACTTTTTAATATGGTAAGTCTATTTACTAATAATCTGATGCCTGACTTCAATAAAAAAAAAAAAAAAAAAAAAAAAAAAAAAAAATTTAGTGAAGTAACTTTTGGTTAGGAGGTAAGTCAACTAATGCTTGTAATCGAAGAAGACATTATTTGGAGACATTTATCCCATACTATAGTTTTCTTAACATTAGAAGAGTAAGATCGAGAAACTTCTCTTTCCATCTTTAGTTGGTATTTCAGTTGATTTTCTACCTGAACCCAGTTAATTTCTATATCTTGTTTCCATTGTTTTGCTATTGTTCTCTTAACTGCTAAGCATAAGTGTGTTGTTAAGTTTAGCTGCACAGGAGACAGAGTCGGCCATCCTATGTGTAGCAAAAGTGAAGCTGGGGAATTAGGCACCTCTATATTGGCCACTCTTTTAAGGCAGTCGAGAGTTTTACTCCATAATTTGGAGACTTTTGGGCAGGACCACCAAATATGGAGGTAAGATCCCTCCAACAGTCCACATCTCCAACACAGTCTGGTAGCAGTGTGGTAAATATCCGCCACTCTAGTCGGGACCATATACCACCTATATGCAACCTTGAACTGTGTCTCCAGTAAAGATAAATCGTGCACCATAGGTGGCAATCTTCTAAATGCACTTAACCAGTCCTTTGTTGGGAGTGCGCAGTTTAGCTCTTTTTCCCATCTAGCTATATATGATTTTATAGGATTATGTCCTTCTCTAAATCTCATAGCTTCCACACATTTAGAATATAATTTTGACGAATGTTTAAGATTAAATAACGATACCAATTTGAGGAGATCCTCTCTGTGAGTAGACAGGACATGTTTGTTGATAAAATTTTTAACTCGCAAATAAGTAAAAATGGATATTTTCCTTGGATGGTATTTCTCATTAAGAATATGAAATGGTATTATTTGTCCCTGCGCAACCAAATCCCCTATCTTTTGCAGCCCCGCCCCTCTCCACTGGTATAAGGAGATATCATCTATAGATGTTTCCAGTAGATGTATATCTAAAGAATCTAACAATTTATCTTTTATTCCCATTCTCTTTTTAATATTCATCCACTCTGTTAGGATGTTATCCAGGATACTATTTTTCCCTTTAATTTGGTGTATATTTGCTCTGTCTTTCGTAGACCAGATTAGATTGTTTAACCTATTGCTCTCTAAAGCTTTCTGTTCTATTTTGTACCAGCTTTCTTCTTTGGAATGGTTTTGGTAAGTTTTACAGATGTGGAATAAAATACTAGCTTCGTAATATAATCTTATCAAGGGAAATCCCATCCCGCCATCTCTAGTCCGGAGACCCAAAAGACTAGCTTTAACTCTAGGAATTTTACCTCTCCATACGAAATTAATAAAACTGGAATGGATCATTGAGAGCCAACTTTGTGGAAATTTTAGGGGGAGCATGCGAAATAAATATATCCATTTTGGCAATAAGTAAGATCTAATGGCATTAACTCTACCCCACCACGATAATTCCACTTTCTTCCAATCTTTTAATAATTGGTTTGAGAGTCTTAATAGACGGAGAAAATTCTTTTCAACTATTTCTTCTATTTTCTCTGGTATGCATATCCCTAGATATTCAAATTCGTTAATTCTGCTTGTTATAGAGAAACTTTCGTAAAAAGTCTTCATAGTTACCTCGTCTAAATTCTTAGCCTGAAGTATCGTTTTATCCAGGTTTAGTTTATAATTTGAAACCTTACTAAATGTATCTACCTCTTGGAGAAAATAACTCATAGAATTTATGGGATTGGATAAGGAGACTACAACATCATCTGCATATAACATAATCTTATAATCTTGTTCGTTAATTTTGAGGCCTGAAATATGATGATTGTTTCTGACTCTGTTAGCGAATGGTTCCAGGGAGAGAATGTAAAGTATGGGTGACAGAGGACAGCCCTGGCGGGTGCCGTTCTGAAGATCAAACCACTTAGAGCACAATCCTGATCCAACTACTCGGGCACTAGGATTGGTATAAAGGGCTGTAATAGCTTTATATATCCATCCCGTTAGACCAAATAATCCCAATGAAGCATTTAGATACTCCCAGCTGACCCTATCGAACGCCTTCTCAGCGTCTAGCGAGAGGGTCAGGAGGGGGCACCTTGTCCTCTCTGCAAAGTCCAAAGTGTCTATTAGTCTTCTAACATTGTTAGTAGAATCTCGAGCGGGTACAAAGCCCACCTGATCAGGGTGTATCAGAGTATTTAAAATTGGTTTTAGTCTTTCCGCCACAATTGCAGAGAACAATTTGATGTCAACATTTATTAAAGAAATGGGACGATAGCTTGTTAATTGTACCGGATTTTTATCTTTTTTTAATATTGGTAAAATATTGGCTTGTAATAATTCTTTTGGGCATGTTCCTGTCGTTGCTATTTCTCCATAGACACCCATAAGTACATTTATTATATCGGCCTTGAAAGTTTTATAAAATAGATTGGTAAATCCATCTGGGCCGGGTGCCTTCTGTTTCACTAGCTTATCTATTACATTACTTAGTTCTATTTTTTCTATAGGTTTGTTTAGCAAATCCTTTGTTGTCTCTGATATAACAGGTAAGTCTGCCGATTTTAAATATTTAACAATATCTTCCTCTCTCGCTCTCTTAGGGATAGTGTATAGTTTTCCGTAAAAAGCTCTAAAGCTTTCTGCTATATCTTCTGGGATCATATGGACCCCGTTCTCTGTCACAATCTTTGTTATTCTTTCTTTGGCCCTTTTCTTTTTCAATAATTGACTCATGAATTTGTTTGTTCTATTGCTTTTTTGGTAATATTTCACTCTTAGTTTTTCCATATAATATTTTGTTTTCTCTACTTCTTTTTGATTTATCCTTTCCCTTAGAGACTGAAATTCTTTTTTATGTTCTTCTGTGGGGTCTATTTTAAATTTTTTCGCTACCTTATAATAGGCCAGATATAGCTCATTCATAGGTAAATTATTCAATGTTCTCATTTGTTTTTTAATTTTAATCATAAGACCTCTCGCATAAGCCTTATAGGCGCACCATCTCATATAAACGGGTTTTAACTTCCATTCCAGGCCCGCTTTTTCCGTTGTCACATAACCCGGATCTCACTTCCCACATCCCCGCTGCCCTTCTCCGGTCGTTAGCGTCTGAGCCCTCGGAGATCGTCCGAGTTTGCCGGGTTCTTCGGGGTGCAGATTTTCGGCCTCTGAATGATTTGGTGACTCCTCCGCAGGGGAACCACCCCTTTCGGCTGGTTTTTCTATATCATCGCCTTAAGCATTATTTAGACACTATGTTACCGGACTCGCATCTTAGTAGACCGCTTACTAAATTTGAGCAACTATGTGTTGCTAAATCCGAACCTGCCCACCTTCTCTCTTGGCTCTATGCCCTGCTGACTGATGCTCTAGGCCCAACCAAGCCGTTTTATCTTAGTCTTTGGGAAAGGGACCTAACCTCGTCCTTCACAGACCCCGAATGGGATAAGATGATATGCCTCGCACATAAGGGTTCTATTTCCGCCAGAGTACAGGAATGCTCCTTTAAGTTGCTCTCCCGTTGGTACAAGGTACCAGTGGAGCTACACAATTATCTCCCACAAATCTCGCCGTTGTGCTGGAGGTGCGGGATGGGGGAGGGCTCCTACCTCCATCTGTGGTGGGAATGTTGTGATATTCAAGCGTTCTGGCAGACGGTGATTGGGGTGATCAAGGAGGCGGTTGAGACGGATTTTGTGGCTTCGCCGGAGGCGCTCTTGCTGCATCATACGCACTCCTCTCTGGGCTCCTACAAAAGATCATTGTTGATCCATCTCATCCAGGCGGCAAAAACTGTTATCCCAAGGTACTGGAAGAAAGTGGGGCCCCCTCCTATCAGGGCTTGGGTGTCTAGAGTCAACTTTATTGCACAAATGGAAGATTTGGTGGCGTCCTCTAAGGGGCAAGAATATAAGAATGGCCTCAAATGGCTTCCTTGGTCCATGTTTGTGGCCTCCCCTAGATTTTTAGATATTTTCCCCCCCGGGACCGGTGACGAGCCGGGCTCGGGATAGGTATAGGCAGTCTCATGGCCTCTTACTGGGAGGTATCACTCGTTAGCCTTCACTTACTCATACACACTCTGATTTAGCAACACTGACATCCTGGAGTTGTTTGTTCGAGTTATGTATTTCATTTGTTTTATTTCTATTTTGTTTCGTTGTGCTCATGCCTGTAATCTTATACCTGCTCATGTGTTCTTGTCATACGGTACTGACTTGCATGTGTGCGAATTGTTCTGTATTTTCTCATTTCTCCGCGTTACGCGATGTACACATCTTGTCTTTTGTGTCCTCTGGACCCTGGTGTGCTTCTTCAACATTGTTATATGTACATTCTGTAACTTGTCTTCATGCTTACCTTTAATAAACGGAGATTTGAATTAAGATAAGTCCTACTTTGCTAAGGAGAGAAGCAATATATTGTAATCAACAGAAGCCCCTAGAATGGAAACAACTAAGGGGTTCCCATTTTAGGGATACTGTCACCAGAAAAGGTCTATATTACTCAGAATGTTCTTCATATCAGCCATCATTGTATTGAATGTATTTAAATGTTTTTCTGCAGGCTTGATGATCCAAACTCTCACAAGCTGTAAGAACAGTGAAGAAGTAAAGGTACCGTGCACGGGAGGTCATAGCCAATGTAAAGGTTAGTGTTTTGCTCCTCACACTGTAGCAAATGAAAATATCCAGTTGTCGTAGGAAGATGACTCGTTGACTCGAGGAAAAATGTAAGTTACATTATAAAGGTTATCACTTATTTAAATGGGGGGGTATATAGTGGGTGTGAGGGGGTATAATAGATGGGTGGGAGGGGGCGTATATAGATGGGTGGGAGAGGGGGGCTATATAGTGGGTAGGGAGGAGAGGGGTTAGAAAGTGATAAGGGAGGGAGAGGGGTTAGAAAAGTGATAAGTGAGGAGTAGGGGCTTGAAAGTGATTAAGGGAGGGAGAGGGGTTAGAAAGTATAAGGGAGAAGAGAGAGGGGTAGAAAGTGATCGGGGCTAGTAAATGGGCTTTAGACAGGGGCGCAATTCAGTGCTTGCCATAGGCGCTATTTTCAGTACATACGCCTCTGGGTGGAGGTCTATGCATATCTGAGTTGGCCTTGCGCTACTAATTATAAAAGAAATTAGTCTTTTTCGCACATTTTATACTACAGTTGATATAATATTGAGGTCATGATATATATAACACTTTTGATATTTTTATTTTAGATCGGACTACAGACATAATCAAAGGTCAAGAAGTAATGTTTGATTGTGGTTTAAATTGGCATGCCGATGTGAACCAATCCAGTGCGTTTTTAAGAAGGTAATGTTCACAAGACCTTATAAGACATTTCACAACTAGAATACATATTTCACTGAAGACTAAAAAGTAGTTTAAGTCAACAATAGTTATTGCAGTTTATCAAATTCCAAAATACCAAGTAATATCAGAGCATTGCATTATTCCACATTAAACTGTATATGACATGAGAAGTAATTTGGTTTATTAACTAAATTGTGGAACTACTGTTCATGGAATGTTTGTCAAAAATACCACTGCTAAAAGGATTCTGTTTTCTGTGAGATAAAATATTTTATTTTGCCGCATTAAAGGCAAAGCATTCCTGAGGCAAAAATAATCAAAAAGCGACTTAGGGGGTTTGTAAAAGAGCAAGTGTGACATGAGGGAATTAGTAGCGCACATACTTAATAACAGTAAAAGTAATGAAGCAAATGCATATTATTATTGTTCTGTTTATCACCATTACTCATTTTAGGTAGTAAATCACAAAAGTGAAACACTGAGCATTACACACAAGCCCTTCTTAGAGAAAAAGGATGTTGACTTTGGTGATGCGGTATTGCCACCAGAATATGCTGCTTGTGTCTATAACCATTTAATCTAACTATGACTTTTTATTTCTGTTTTAGAAAAGATTTTTCAGTGTCCGCTATGCTTTTGCACTGGAGACAACAATATATGCAAAGGTAAGAAACTACCAGAAAATTATATTAAACATTTTTATTTTGGTTCATAACTCTTTCGCATGGCACAAAAAAGACAGATCATATTATCAAGTAGCAACACTGGCCTGTAAACTCAAAATATCTGCTTATTTTGTGTGAAATAATCAAGTATATAGGCTGATTATCTACACAATATCATTTAGAAGCATATAATAACTAAATATTGCAAATAATTACATTTGTATTGTTCTAGATGTGCAGAGTGGGAAATCCTGCAAACCTTGTAGCGGGCACGAATCCTGTATGACTGAAGTACTGAAATGTGGAGGTAAGAGAGAGGGGTGCCTAGCAACCGCTCGGCACCCCTCGTTCTCCCCCACATAAAAAAAAGAAGACAGCGTTTAAAAGCCGCTCGCTGGTGCCCGCTGCTTCACTGCTGGGCGTCGAAATATGTGACCTGGTTTTAACCCAGGAATGCTATGGACATGTCTTATTTAGTATTTATCCACATAGTTTTACTAAATCTATAACTCTGTAATCTAAAAACAGAATAAAATCATTTATTTCCACATTTAATTTATTGTGGAATAACATATAATGTAAAAACATTTATCTTTGTACTTTTAGTGTTAAATAGAAAATCATTTTTTTTTTCATTTTCTTATTCTGTTTTCTTCTCTTTTTAGGGGATAAAGCATGTGGTAAGTGTCTTTCTAATATACTTTAATCACGACAACAAATCACAATCCTTGTCAACATTATGGGTCCAACTGTTCAGCACTGGCATGATTCTCCACATATAATACGTCCTAATTGCTGGTGATTGAGGGTATGAGTGTTAACGGGTGAAAGAGAAATCAGAAATGTATCATGCAATACAGAGAAAGGACATAATCCAATGGAGCAGCCAAGAGGTGCTGTTAAGAGAGTGGCGCCTGAGAGGTTAAGATAAGTCCTACTTTGCTAAGGAGAGAAGCAATATATTGTAATCAACAGAAGCCCCTAGAATGGAAACAACTAAGGGGTTCCCATTTTAGGGATACTGTCACCAGAAAAGGTCTATATTACTCAGAATGTTCTTCATATCAGCCATCATTGTATTGAATGTATTTAAATGTTTTTCTGCAGGTTTGATGATCCAAACTCTCACAAGCTGTAAGAACAGTGAAGAAGTAAAGGTACCGTGCACGGGAGGTCATAGCCAATGTAAAGGTTAGTGTTTTGCTCCTCACACTGTAGCAAATGAAAATATCCAGTTGTCGTAGGAAGATGACTCGTTGACTTGAGGAAAAATGTAAGTTACATTATAAAGCTTATCACTTATTTAAATGGGGGGGTATATAGTGGGTGGGGG
>VKOC01000006.1:11576885-11591897 GCA_009364415.1 Spea multiplicata | reverse complement strand
TAAGAAACCCATTTTTAGTCAAACTGTGTCTCTTTTGTTTTTAACTATAGGTGAAAATACTCGAGTTCCGCTATCTTTTTATGTATAGGTGTGTTTGTCGTGAGCAGAGACTTTTTTGTTCTGTAACACTGAAAGAGGGATACAAAGATGGCTGCTTTTAATGCCAGTTTTGGCGCTGAGAGGATTTAACTTTTTTTTGACCAGGGCATTGAATGCTTTGCTCCAACTAAATACCAATATAAAATTCAACATACATATAGCTACAAGTTCCTGTCAGAATACAAAATGATGAACGTTAAAATCATGATTAGGAGAAGGCCCTGTTCTGTTCACGCTTACAATCTTAGCTTTATTTCTCTATGAAGCTCTTACTGTGTGTGGTATTATATAGAAAATAATAGCAAGACATATGAGTTTGTAAGGATGTGTAATAATTTAATACTCCTTTTAAAGTAATGCATCTCATGTGATATACTTGTCTATTAGAACCTATGTGGGAGAAAAAGATTTATACCTTATGGACAATACAGAAGGCGTTATTTGCCCTCATTACCAGAACGTTTTGCTTTGTATTGTTTGTGGCAAACAAATGTATTTGCGGACGCCTGACTGGGGGACCATAACGTACTTGTTCTACAAACAAGAAAAGGAAATGGTGATTTCACATAGGCAAACTATCGATACGACTGATGGTTTTTGTTTTCTATTGTTTTTTTTTTTTTATATATATATAAAATACTTGTATACATTTTCAAGGGTACATTTTTCTAAAAGGCTCTTTAAAGTACTTTTACTAGTAGAGTAGCCCTACAATGAGCAGTTTCATAAATGTCTATGTTGTGTATTGTATCCTTGTGTATACGGAATGCTTTTGTGTTCTCGCCAGACCTTCCCTACGATGCAAACGATGGCTCCCTACATTAGATGTCTGATGTTCAGTGTAATTTTGGAATCCTTAGCCTCTGCTTTGCCAGACTCTCCAAATAACTCTTGTCTTAAGAAAGAAAAAAATATTTTTAGACTTGCTTTGGCTGAGGTCAGTGTGGACACCTAATGTTCTCATTTAAAGGGGGTCTTGGAAGGCATTTTTTTAAAGCCCCTTTCTGGTGCATCAGTTCTATAGGTCAACAGTAGGATTGTATATCTTTAAATACGCATTCCTGGGAATCCCATGGATCGTGTGGCATCTCCTGCATTCATTCTGTTCAAACGGCTCATCGCCAGAAAGGTTTGGCTGTAAAGCTCAGGGCAGAGACTTTAAACAACTCCGTGCTATGAGTCTGGAATTCCATGTGTCTCTTGGTACAGCGCCCCTTCAGAAGCTACATCCCTATTTCTATTTTTTTTTCTTCCACCCCCCCCCCCCTACACACACACAAAGGACCTGGAAATAAAGTGAGCTAATTGAATGATTTCAACTTCAAAGACCAGGAATGATTGGAATTTCACATTAGTTGTGTGTGATTAGTTAGCTCATGGCCAGGCACTTTTCTAAATTTCAGCAGCACCGATACTTTTTGCACTATTGAATCTGACTCTATGCCAATATTTTAATGCATAGGGGTAGTACTTGGTTTATAATTTTTGCTTGCCTTTCTTAAATGTTTTTTTAATTTTATTTTCAGGAGTCGGAAGCTACAGATTCGTAATATACCACCCCATCTGCAGTGGGAGGTAAGATCTTTCTTACCCTATTATGATTTACCTTTACATTTTCTGTTTTTTTTGTTTTGTTTTGTTTTTTTTTGTATATGGTGTCAAGAAAATGGGGAGCAAATGATGGAAATGTTTTAGGTTTGTGGGACATAAAGGTACAGGAACATTTATCAGGAGAACTATAAACATACAATTTCTATTAAGCACAAAGCACAATTTGTTGTAATCTGGCTCAGCAATTCCAGTAAAGATCACCTTTCTTAGTAAGCTTGTGATCATAACAGTAGTTTTGCTTTTAATTTAAGACCTAAGATATTGAGATCTCGCTAAAAACGTCAGCTTGGTGTGCAAACCTGTTCACTCTTTTGAAACAAATATCCCCTGTGTTTAAAAGTGTGCATCATAACGTTAAAATATATAATTCCACTTTCTCTTGTAGAACTAATGCAAGAGCCCCTCTGTATATCTTTGAAATGCAACCAACCAGAACCTCTGAGAAGTAAATTGGTTTTAAACATAAATAAAATTATAAACTTTTTTTTATGATGCTAGCAAAATGCAAATCTTTAAAAAAAATTGAATGTATTTGAACTGGAGCCAGGCAATTAAAAATGTGCCCATCTCTATAAAAAAAATATATGGGTGGAAAGTAGCCCCAGGGAAACACGGGAGAAAATCCTGTTTTCCACCCACTCTTGTTCGTTGGTGCATCTGCTGGAGTTATCACGGAAGCCGGTGAAAAGGCCTGTGATTATACATGAGACTGACGCTCAATGGAAGAACAAATTTCAAGATATATTTATTATTACCAACAATTTTCTTGAGGAAGTGTTTAACATGTTGGCTTACGGCAAGTGTTTTAAGAAAAAAATGTGAATTCTTTCATAAACACTATTTTCAATATGACTTTGCTGGCTAGTAGCCTCCTAACAAGCCTGACGAATTCTGCTCCCTGGAGACAAACTATGCATTTTCATTCCAAAATGTAAATGTTACCTGTACACAATCCTTAATGTGCTCTCACTCATAATTTGAACGCTAGTCATCTAACCTGCCAGAATTGCCTGTTTCCATCATGGTGTCCAATTATGTTTTGTTTTACCGCACCTTGTTACATTTTATCTGTAGATATGGAATAGATAAATCTATGGATTCTATAGTGTGTTGATGGATAGGTTTTATTAAACAGCCATTACCATGGTACTGTTCTGGTGATCATCAATACTAAAATTAGACTGTTGAAGTAATTCTATTTGAGGGTCCGGTTAAACAAATTCATTTTTGCCATGTCGTCTCCGGTTAGTCTGGCTTTTATTGCCATTGTAACACATGGTGTCTCCTGGGCTTAGTGGGTGGCCTATAAGGTGGGATTTCCTGATCGTCCAGATGTCATTCACAATGAAGAGAAATTCAAGATTATCCCACTTGCAAAGGAAACAAAATGGACGTTGGTCGTGATCTAATATTTCTTAAGAAATGAGCAAGGAATTGGTTAAAAAAAAAAAATCTCCAGACCCCTAAATGATTTTGGTTTTCAAATACAAGCAAGTCAAAGTGGATTAAATGCAGATCTATGCATAATCATTTGCGTGATAACCACTCTCAAAACACCGCCGTGCTACCGCTAGATACATGCCCTGCATTAGGCAGAGCAGTCATCGCTGCCAAACTTCTGTACGCTATTTAGTGACCGCCCAACTTAATTTATTACTTTGTAGAGTGTGAGATCTTTGCTTATGCTCTCCTGCGATGTAACTTAATTCCGCGTGCCATGCTGTGCGTGTTCAGAGGCTGGCAGCAACGTTTGATCGCACAAGTGCCAGGCTGTCTTAAATTCAGGTGATCGGTGTCTGAGGAACCGAGTTGCTCGGTCCTCCCTTAGCAAGAAGTTGCTTGTGTCTGCTGACTGACTCATTTGACGAATGAGTAAGTCCTTGATCGGGGTTCCTGGCAGAGCGTGACCCGCACTTTCTTACTCACACGCTGTCCCCGGAAGCAGTGACATCATCACTAGGGAAGGCCACCGCAGCACACGTGTGCCAAGATACATTAACAGGCCTTATCTTGGTCGCAGTTGAATCATACAATGGTTTAACTCTTACGGTACTTTTTTGTTATATGCCAGAGGCTTTTTCCTAGTGGCTCACTCATGGTTAAATCGCACACGTTTCTGCTACATAACAATGTGTCCCAAATAGATATGACGTCTACAGAATGCATTTTACACGTGCTCGTGAGATAATGATCTATGTTGAAGCTAATGACTTTTCGGGGCGTGTGGAAAGGTTAAATTGGTTTATCAGTAGTATGTTTTTTGTATAACTGACCGCTGTCAGCTCTCTTCTCTTATAGATCCTGTTCTGCTGTTTTTTATATGCAGGCGTTTCGTATTGTTAGTGTTCTATACGCACACCTGGCTTCTTGCCAGAATCACAGCAGCGCGATCCTATCTCTTCTTCATTTGTCCTGCGATTGGCTGCTTGTGGTTTGCAGCAAATAGCCAAGTGAAACTTGCACTTGGTGGGTGTGTTTGTAGCGCATGCACACGTGTGTAGCTATATATAACATACTAATGTCTGTATATGTGGGTCGTATGCTTCAAGTGGGGACCAGCTGACGCCTTAACGTTTGGAAGCATTTAAAAAAGAAAAGAAAAAACAAACCTAAATCTGGAATTACCGGATCATGATTTTCCAGTAGCCCAGTGAACACTATAGTGTATTGGGATTACACACATTGCAGAAATCTGCAATCCTTTTCTTCCGGGTTCGAGGCGAATTTCTGTAAATTGTTCTATATCAAGGAATCGGCAAGGAAAAGTACAAATGTCATATCGATAGGGAGTCGACTTGGTTAAGCGGAAGTCTTCACCATTGACTTCAATCCGGGAGTGATCAAATCTTGAATTTAGTGCCCTAATCTGAAAAAACATAATAGCCCACTAGGCGTTCGTTAATCCTCACTGAATTTGAAGAAAGTTTTAGGATAATCTGCGTTTATTGCAAATATAGTTATTATTTCCGAGAAAGCATTCTTTAATCTGCATGCATATAGATGAAAAGTAGGTTTGATGCCGCGTCTGAATACTACGTGTGTTCTAGTCTTCCACCTGCATACTGTACTCAATGTGGATTACGTGTAATCTTAAAGAAAAGTGCATGTAAAATAGCCCTTCTCAGTTATTTCTGGGGTACTGAGGGATATGCTGTAAAATAAAAAAAATAAAAAATCCTAGAGGTTTTCATGGCAGACACCCATAGAGGGAAAAAAATCATTAAAATCCATTAAGTAGATTTAGAGATTAGGGGTTGGTAGTAGTAGTACTGGGGTAAAAAAAAATAAAAATGCCCGACTAAGCAGATTTTCAGCCCCTCGCTAATGTGGTGGTAAAGCTAGTTGTGGTGATCTGTTTGCTGTTGAATCCGTAGCCCACTGTATTTCCTTCGACACAATGAACGTTTTTAAAATTTATAATCAGATAAGATTTTTTTTTCCTTCTCACAAGCGCATAAGATTAATTTCAGCCAGCTGTGTGTGTAGTGTAATGTGCATTTAAATATCTTTAATTTGACATTTTTCCGGTAATTAAAACATTTAAGGTAAACTTTTTTTTTCTTCTTTTAGCAATCTCAACAGCATTTTGTGTAACATCATTACATTTGATCTATGGCACATTAACTTAAACAGAATCACCTCGTTAGAATAGTTTAAATCTGTATATATATATTTAAGGGTGCCGATACAGCCATGAAACAAAATTTCATTTTAGTAATTAGAACTACCTTCTTTGCGTTTTTTTTGCAGAGGGATGTGACATTTTAGGTGTGTGTGTGTGTATATGTATATATATGTGTATATATAATTATTTTTTTTTTGCTTTGAAATGGATTGAGGCGATGTACCCATGAATTCCTTCCCTTCCCCCACAGAACAGCTGAAAAGCAGAGTCTTTTTCTCCCCGCCATTTTGCAGATGAGTGGTGTTCCAGGATCTGGAGGCACACTACCATGTGTTCACTTGTGAATTCTTTTGAACTTAACCACTTCGCCATACACATTCTTCACAGAGCAGCACGAAGTCCTTGGCTTGACGCAAATTCCCAGAGATGTTTGTGTGTAAAGACCCTATTAATACTGCAGATGACTCCGAGCAGCCTCTACAAGGGGGTCTTGATATTAACGCAGTATATAACTTCTCTTTGTGTTTATTCCCGTAACGCAAACTGTGCAGCAGCTGCTCCTTGCGCGCCCGACTTTTACAGTCATGACAAAATTATAAAGACTATCCTTTTGTTTTTAGGGGTGTTAAAGAAAAAAACAAAACTTAAAATGCAGACCATATATATTGACAGAATGCCTAAAATAATTTTATGTAACGATACGTGAGCTGTTATATTTGTGAGGTTAGGGTAAATAATACACAGCCTTCCCCTTGGAAGATTCATCTATTCTGGGTATGTGGCGGCCATACACCTTTTTGAGCAGATACTTTGAGTGTAATTGATTGCGGTGCTTTTTAAAAATGGCCCTGCGTCACCATAAGGGCCGGGTCTGTGGTGTATTTGCTCAGCAGAGAATGTAAAGTATATAGGTCAGGTTACAGTTTGTCAATGACATTTCAAGGGCGTGCAGCGAAGCAAGTATATAATTCAGCGGGTTGCTCATGAGCATAGTAAAATTTCAGACTCATCTTTACGCTGACTATTTGTGACTATTTAACGACCTTACATTACAACATTTCAATACATTTTTTGTTTAATTTTTTAGGCGTATGGCACAGCATTCATTTGAATAAAACCAGCTCTGATTCTAGATCTTAAGACAGACGCAGCTTTTTTGGCCTGTAATATCACTTTTCATGCATTGTTCTATAAACGGTATTGGGTGTCTCATTGAACCCAGAACAGTCTATGGAGACTCAATGTTTAGTGGAGAACCTGCAAACAAGGAGCACTTTGAAAAGTTTCCATTTGTGGCGTACCATTGATGTTTCTGCAAACATTTGAGCCATACAATTGCCCTGTTCAGAGACGCGTACTTAATGAATTGTCTGAGCTGCCCTCTAGTGTAATGTGCGCTGTTGCTGGGAAGTAGTCTTCTAACCATTGTAAGATGTATTGGAGTAGCCTCGGTAGCTAGTGTACACGGAATCTGGGCAAACAGGAGCCACTGAACAAACCAAGGATTAACAATTAGGACTCGCAGAAACAAAAAGTTATGTGAAGCTTTATGTAGGCCCTGTTTATCTGTTGTAAAAAGCTGCAGGACATGATGGAACTATTTAACTCTATAAGTGAAGTGATGTTTACCCATTAGCATACATTAGAAGGTCTTGAATGTGAATATCTCTGGTTAGGAAATGTAGGTTTTGTTGCTTGCTGAGGTGTTTGTAATCTGTTCATAAAGCGCCACCTACAGAGAGATCGTGGTACTGCAAAATGTGGACTCCGATGAGTTTCGATCAGCCGTGATAAAGATTGGCATATTTGTCAATGTGTTTCGATTTAGAATTAAGATTAGAACTACATGATTACTGAATTCACAAGGTTTCTCACTGTATTTTCCCCCCAACCTGATGATCTTTGAATACGTACAGTTCATGTCTCTTCAGAAATATGCAGTGCTTGCTGGCTTAACAAGCTTTCTTAATTCTGAGATGGACTGTAAGCTTAACTAAGCATAAACCTTATATACTTCTAGTATTGGTTTGGTTCTTTTAGAATTGTGCACTTTTTTTCTTTCCACATTTTTTTTTTAAAGGTTTTACGTCTCAATGAGGCATTGGAATCTGCGTTTCTAGTACTTTGGAACGCCCCAACCTTTCCCAGAAATCATTCTTTAATAGAGGGATGTTGTATCTGTCACAGGACTTCGGTGAATGGCTGTCATATGCCACAGAAATCAGCCACCTAAAGGTGGTTACCATACAAACTGATTGGTTGTAACCGGAATAAAACTTATGAGAAGTTATTAATGAATATGAAATAAATATGTAGAACAGATATATAGGGGATGGTTTTAGCCCAAATTCAGTGCATTTTTTACGTTCCCAACATCTTTCTAAGTGTGCAATCAGTATCAAATAAATCGTAATTTTTCTACTTCATCCTGGGTGGCATATAAATAGTTCTATTTACTATTAAGGGTGCTTTTTTTATAAAAAAAAAAAGTTTCATATCAAATCAATGTTTTAGTTGTGTTCATATAAAATGCAGACGTTAAGTCCAATTTTAGGCAAGGTTAGGTTTAGCATAATAACAAATACATTTTTATTCCGTTTCAAATACATGCATGGCTGGATTAATAAGAAAAGCCATATGCTTTGCCATTTCCCAAGTCCTTTGCTCCATGCCACTGTGCCCCTTCCAGCACCGGACCTCACGAGTTCCAGAGGGTCTAACTACATGCAGCCCCCTACATGCATGCTTCAAAAGCTCTGTTTTCAATGGGTCTACCAGACCTATCCCATAGCATTACCATTGCCAAATCCCCTGTCCTTATATTCCTATTCAGTGCAACAGCTTAAAAAGAATAAAACCAACATATAATATCATTTATTTGGAAAGTATTAAAAAGTAATGAAACCAGCATATACCTTTTTTTTTCTTTTGTAACTCGGGGAACCTTGTTTCATTTGCCATCCCTTTAGTTATTCTGGAATGGATAATATATACTCTAATCATACTTTTTTCCCCCCGACGCTAAAAGTGTCCATTTTTAAATGTATAAAAGATTTAAATCTAGTGTACATATTTATTGTCACGAATGTTTTTGTTCGATAGTTGTCCACCTCTTATGTCAAATTGACTGTATTGCCTTTTAACTTTGTTTAGGGCAATATCCCCTAAATGTAGAATGCTTGTTTTGGATCTAGGAATTAAGAAAAAATTTCAGTTCATTTAAGGCACAACCTTCTCCGTTTTGATTTCTGGCTCGGGTAGATTGTGTTAGTTTCCCATTGTCTGCTAGTGTTCAGGTGGCTAATGGGCCACTAGACCCTTCGGTGTAGTCATCCACACACTTTTCTAGCGCATTGAGACAAAGCATTCGGGTCAAATGTGTAAAACTAGCCACTGTGAATGCCAATATCTTTTATGGGGTATTTATTGCTGTTACTTCCAAATGAAATGTCTTTAATGTCTTCCAGCAACTTTCCTACACATTCAGTCGCGTATGAGAACCTCGCAGTTTTTGAATCCTAGGGTGAGGCATGCCAAGCTATCCGGGGTCAGCTGTATGTAAAATATATGACCTGAAAACTATGTCCAAAAGTAAAAAAAAAAAAAAAAAAGATAGTTTTGTAACTATAGATCTGTCCTTTGTGGTTCGAAGGCATGTGCGGCTTTTTTTTTTGTTTAACCTCCTGGTTACTCATCATCCGTCTTACTCTATTGTTCTTGTTCTAGATTGTTGCAAGCTGTATGAATGGTTGCATTTTGTTTACTCTTATATATAATGAAGCCATTTTCTTGTCTTCCCTGGGCTTGACTCATTCAAGTTTTTATGAATGAAACTCCAGTTCGGAATGACATCTGTGCCGTAACAGGCGAGGGAGGCCTGATCTCGCCCAAATGCTGCAACTTGGAACAACAAGTGACTTTTTTTCCAGTTTTGATTTAGCAGGACTGAAAACAAAAACTCTTCTTTTCAGCTGCCCACCCCCTCCTGATTTGCATCTTTACCAACTTGGCTTCCCTCTGATTGCATGCGGAAACTGGATAATAAGAGGTGGTTGTGGAACAGCTGAAGACTATTTTTTTGTATTTTTTTTTTTTGTGGCCACCTTAAATGATTTGCTTCGTCCTCCCTTTTCTCCCGTTCTCTTTTGAAGTAACAAGTGGCATTTAACAAATGCAGTTCTCTACGCTGAACCGTTGCATGTGCAAACACATTGTAATTAGAGCTTATTGAACAAATGTTTTCATTGTGTTCCCAAAGAAATGGGGAAAACACATCAACTGTTTTAATGCTCCGTGTTACCCACAAAAGCATGTTTTGTATTAATTCTGGTCTGTGGAGCATTCATTTTCGGATATATTCCCTCTGTACAATATTTTGGGGCTTATTTAATTAGTGTACGTCAAATACTGTTTTTAATGTGAACTAAGGAAAGGTTAATGCTTTTTGAGTGTGCGTGTTTTATTTATTTTTTGCCTCGCTCCACCAGATCTTTTAATTAGTGGACAATGTGGCTTAGAGCTAAATCCGATGCCATATTGCCTTGTCCGAAACCGCATATACTGGGAATAACTACTGAAAAAAATATATATATCATTATATTTATCATTATCTTTTTATAAACATGCAGTTTACAAAGTTAATGACAACATTAAACCTGGTGATCTAAGCAAATGGTAACCGGTCTAGAGCAATCTACTTTCTGTTCATTTTTTTTTTTTTAATGAAAAAATTTAGATCACTTAAACTTACTGAAGTTAAGTTGTGAATTTTAAGTTCAGGTGTCCTACTTATATCTATGACTGGGAATAGTGGATGTTTGTGGACATGGTAATCCCTGTGTGTTACTGTCCTTATTTAGGGAGCCAGGTAGGCACCCTTGACTCTGAAGGGTGTCGGTGTGTGTGTGTATGGCTTTTGTTTTAGTCTTGCGTTTTAATGCATGTCGGCTATGCGCAGGATTTATTTCTAGCCATTAAAACGAGCTGCTGCTCTGTAGTGATGTACAAAATAAATAATTTTTACTACTAAAGAATGAAAGGACAGAGACCCGTCTATTATGGCCTGTTTACGCTTTTGGAACCTGAAGGGATCAAAATGTACGGCTCGCTTATGGTGCAATATTGAAAAATCCCCACTCTCGTGTTTGTTTTCCATGCATGATTCATTTTGTGGGTAGTCTAAGGAAAATGCATGATTGGTTAGATAATCTTTTGGCTGCTGGATGCATTTTTCAAAATTGTGAATCTGAACATCTGAATTCCATCTGCAGCCAAAAACGTAGATATGTATATAGATATATCCTTAAAAAGATGCTTAATAGGCGATTACAATGCTTTATGACTAAATGCTTCAGTCATATTTGCATTCTCTATGTAATATGAAAATATACATATTTATATTAATACCTTTTTGTGCTAGTATATCTGGTGATTTGTTGCAGTCTTTGGGTGGGGGGCTGGTGCTAAAATTGTGTGAAATCAGCTTTTTTTGCTGCACTGGATTTGCACCTAACATGTAACCCTGATGTATTGTTAAATTCTCTACTGGATCAAACATTTATCTGCTAAATCTTACATAATGCACCCATTATACAATGTGCTAAATAATATCCCCATCTTATTGTGGATCAGGGGACTGATATCGCCTTCCCATTTTCCACATCTGAAGAGACAAGCTATTACGTCTAATTGTTATGTATATGCTTCATCTGTAAATGGAAAATGCTTCCCTCGTAAGGAAACCATCTTGAACTCCCGTGGAATTGGGGGCAAAGCGTATGCTCAGGCGAAATGTTAGGCGTGGTTGTTGAACACATGGCTATACATTCCTTTCCATAGGGAAGAGCACAATAAACAGTACAGGGCGTGGAAACCCCTGCAGATGCGGCTGTTTACATTAGAAACTAGGGCTTGGACATGGCCAAGGAGCAGTGCATGTTGCCTCTCCTTTCCTGAACCCAAGGGGTTAATTATGAATACATCTGTGCCTTAAGTAAGCATGTGTTTCATTCAGCATCCCCTCCCGCCTTTCAGAATGGGGGCTGCATCTGCAGATTAGAATGAAGATCTAGTCCTGGGTTTGTGAATGAAGCTGCATGTTTGATCCCATATTGTGGGGGCAGGCAAGCTTTCCGTTGACCTCCTTCATTGGGAGTCTTTCAGTAACTGCAGAGTTCACAACAGGTATTTTCTTATCTCCCGATTAAAATGATTAAATAACTTTCTGGACTCCTGGGGAAGCCATTCTTTATTTACCCGTCCATCTCGGATCCATTCAGAAATCCTAAAGAATTGTTTGGCTACCGGTGCGCACAATGCAGGGAACCCAAATACAACTGGATGCAAAGTATCTTTCCATGTTTCCATACGATTCGAAACTTTATCAAATATTTGATATTCTTGTAAGACTTTTAATGGCACGTGTCTACGCCGGGCAGATTGTTTAGGTTTTTGGGTTTTTTTTTTTAGTGTAATGGAACTGATTCTGCTTCCATTCCTCAATACCTAGATATTGGAATACTGGACATAGTCAATGCTCCTGTTCCAGGTTTTAAATGGGGGCTCCCTCTTGATTTTTTTTTTTTTTCTTTCTCCAGAAGTTGGGGGAGGGTTGGATGCTAATGTAAGAGGTTTATCAAGGTGCAGCCATTCTGCTGCATTTCTGAAGCGGGGGATGGTAGTTTCAGTAGCACATGCCTGCGCAAACAGGAGATGGTTATTCATATACATTCGGTGACGGGCTTTGTCCTTCTACTTAATCACTTCCAGACTAACCATTTTAATTTTTGCACAGGGCAGATCTGTTGCCCTGCAAGAGTTGTCACCAAAATTAGGCTTCGGTTTTTACACATATACCATTTTTGTAAATATTACCCAATTGTATATTATGGATGCGGCTTCCTCGTGCTGGGGTTTCTTAGTTGTGTAATGGAGGACCTTTCATATATATATATATTCCTCATGTCCTGCTCTCAAATCGAGACCGGTTTTGCTTTTAGTCAATATGGGCAACCGTTTTATTATGTTATAATGTAATAGTTGTGTGTATTCAGTTTTTTTTTTTTTTTCTTTTATGGAAACCAAAAAATATTGCTGTGTTTGGCCCATTTTTCTTTTTCCCAGTAAATTTTCTCTGATTCCCGACTGCTGGTTTAGGTTAACTATGTCCATTTTTACTGTACGATTACGGCACCCCCCCCCCCCCTCGTAACAAGCGTCAAATTCTCGTAGAGCTGGCGTTACCGCAGGCTGCAACTCCTTCCTTTGTGTAAAGCCCCCATTTCTGGGGACAGTTAAGATAGATTTGGGACTACGATGAAGAGGGAGTAGCAAACTCAAACCTCCTTGGTTATTTCTTGTTTTGCTTCTCACTTAGTTATGTTTGTATATTTTAGATTTAACAAGCAATATTTGTAATGAAGCAAGTTAATGGTCTTGTGTCATGCCCCCTTTAGGCACATGTCCACTATAATTGATTGCATTCACATTATTTGATGTGTTGTGAAATCCTATAGCACCGTTTGTGCTGGGTTTATTGGTAAGCACCTTGCTTTCGGCTTATCCTCCCATACAGTGTACAAAGAGCGTGGCCATACGCTCCTTCCGCAGACCCTGAAGTGCTTTGTGTTTTTTTTTTTTTAAAAAGAAGCAAACTGTCCTTGAAATGTATTGTCATTACTGCTGGAAGCCTAAGAGTTTATGCACCTCTGACATCCGAGTGATTGCTATTCCACATTGTGTTCTCCAGAGGGGGGATTGACACAGTGAACAGTGTATTGGCATATTCAAATTCCTTGTGTATGTGACTACTTTTTATATATATATATATATATATATATATATATATAATATATATATATATAATTATATATATATAATATACAGCCAAAACATGTCCTTTAGTATGATGTAGGTAGCCCCTCCCCCACTTTCCTATGCCTTTTATTTTTTTTGTTGGTAAGCACCCTTTCCGTGTTTAATCCCAGTGCTATAGCAAGGAGGGTCTCTCTGCTGTGGTCTTTTTATTTTCTTCTTTCCCATTGATCTTGCTACAGCCACCCTCCATACCCAGGGCAGCTGGAATCATTGCGCATGATTATAAATCCCCCCCCCCATGTAGTACAGCTCGGCCAATGGGAAGAAGGCATGTGGAATTTGAAGTAGGCATTCCGCTCCCCTCCCACCCCCCATGAATCAATGGATGGGGATTCTCACTTGCATGAGGACACATTTCCACCGATGTACTCGGAAACATGACTCCTTTACATCCAGCCATCTCTGCAGATTACATTAAAGGTCTTGGTCTGTAAGAGGATTTGCATTTTTGGTTTTAATTTAAAATAGCCGGTTTGGTTATAACAGTGATGGCCGTTTCACTGGAAACTCTACTGTAAGATTACGTTTTTTTTATTTTTTTTTGTTTGGTACTTTGTTCTGGTGAATGACTGTTAAACATGTAGTGGGCTTTCATTTCATAGATATATTATACTCGTAGTCATCCCCGTGTCTTTCTAATAAAGCTACTAGTGGTCTATGTATGGTCTACATTGTAGACTTTTTGAAAATTTGGGGGAATTTTAAAAAGTCTTCTCTTTTTTCCAGGTATTGGACAGCCTTTTAGCACAGTACGGGACAGTTGAAAACTGTGAACAAGGTACATAATTTGTGATAATGCGGTGTCATGGTTTTAGGTAAATTCAAAGCTTTTGTACTCTAATATATATATTTTTTTTTCTTACAGTGAATACGGACACGGAGACTGCAGTAGTGAATGTAACATATGCCAATAAGGAGCACGCAAGACAGTAAGTTGACATTTCAAAATACACGTGGGGGCTTCATGAAGTGTGGTAAGCCCGGGGGTTAGTGTAGGGTTTGCACCAGTTTCATCACTTTGCACCAGAATGAATCTTTATTAAAAAAAACAAAATGTTTATCTACTGTAAATGAAATGCTAGCACATCCCGTGTGTGTAAATTCTGTCACGTGAAACCTAAATCTATACCTATAGCATGTCAGATCCTTTCGCATGGGCGAACATCTCTTCCTTTCCATCTTCCTGTCTGGTGAAATACGAGACACAGCGTTACGATCTATACTTGTCCTCTTTATACCCCCTCCCACGGTTTCCCTTTTGCTGCTTCCTTCGTAAGTTTAAATTCCTGACTTCCAGAAGCATCTCCATGTTTAAAATATACAGACTTGCCTGTACAGTAAGTTTTTTTTTAATTTACATCCATCTTTCATTAACTCAGCATGGCATTTTTTTCTTTTTTCTCCCCTTCCATCTCTCAATTCCACCCCAAATCTCCACAACTTGGCCTCGTAATAAGACTCAGAAGTAGACCGTGTTTACCTATAAAGCAACTCTACTCGCACCAATGTGTTTTGTGTAGTGTTGTCTTTAACTACAACTAGCTGGGTGTTTGTTTTGTTTTTTTTGAAGCCACGTGGAGATGTTTAAAGAGCTGTTTTGGTGTTAAATGGTAAAAACAGCCAGGCTTAGCAACTGACATTTGTTTGCAGTAGAATTTCGTTGTATATAAACACTGTTTTGTGTGGCATTTCGTTGGTAGTACAGTGTTTGATCCGATCGGTTGCTTGAGAGTTGTGGGAGTAGCATTCTAAAAGTATACAAGTATGAGCAGAGCGCTGTAATAGTAGTATACATCGTATTC
>VKOC01000006.1:11525564-11576785 GCA_009364415.1 Spea multiplicata | reverse complement strand
AAAAAAAAAAAAAAAAAAAGAAAAAAAAAAAAATAAATAAATAGATAAAAATATTTGAGTCCAGGTTGGAGAAAGGTACGTGGAGGAAACTAATGTAGATGAACTGACTTTTTAATATGAGGTAAGTCTATTTACTAATAATCTGATGCCTGACTTCAATAAAAAAAAAAAAAAAAAAAAAAAAAAAAAAAAATTTAGTGAAGTAACTTTTGGTTAGGAGGTAAGTCAACTAATGCTTGTAATCGAAGAAGACATTATTTGGAGACATTTATCCCATACTATAGTTTTCTTAACATTAGAAGAGTAAGATCGAGAAACTTCTCTTTCCATCTTTAGTTGGTATTTCAGTTGATTTTCTACTTGAACCCAGTTAATTTCTGTATCTTGTTTCCATTGTTTTGCTATTGTTCTCTTAACTGCTAAGCATAAGTGTGTTGTTAAGTTTAGCTGCACAGGAGACAGAGTCGGCCATCCTATGTGTAGCAAAAGTGAAGCTGGGGAATTAGGCACCTCTATATTGGCCACTCTTTTAAGGCAGTCGAGAGTTTTACTCCATAATTTGGAGACTTTTGGGCAGGACCACCAAGTATGGAGGTAAGATCCCTCCAGCAGTCCACATCTCCAACACAGTCTTGTAGCAGTGTGGTAAATATCCGCCACTCTAGTCGGGACCATATACCACCTATATGCAACCTTGAACTGTGTCTCCAGTAAAGATAAATCGTGCACCATAGGTGGCAATCTTCTAAATGCACTTAACCAGTCCTTTGTTGGGAGTGCGCAGTTTAGCTCTTTTTCCCATCTAGCTATATATGATTTTATAGGATTATGTCCTTCTCTAGATCTCATAGCTTCCACACATTTAGAATATAATTTTGACGAATGTTTGAGATTAAATAACGATGCCAATTTGAGGAGATCCTCTCTGTGAGTAGACAGGACATGTTTGTTGATAAAATTTTTCACTCGCAAATAAGTAAAAATGGATATTTTCCTTGGATGGTATTTCTCATTAAGAATATGAAGTGGTATTATTTGTCCCTGCGCAACCAAATCCCCTATCTTTTGCAGCCCCGCCCCTCTCCACTGGTATAAGGAGATATCATCTATAGATGTTTCCAGTAGATGTATATCTAAAGAATCTAACAATTTATCTTTTATTCCCATTCTCTTTTTAATATTCATCCACTCTGTTAGGATGTTATCCAGGATACTATTTTTCCCTTTAATTTGGTGTATATTTGCTCTGTCTTTCGTAGACCAGATTAGATTGTTTAACCTATTGCTCTCTAAAGCTTTCTGTTCTATTTTGTACCAGCTTTCTTCTTTGGAATGGTTTTGGTAAGTTTTACAGATGTGAAATAAAATACTAGCTTCGTAATATAGTCTTATCATGGGAAATCCCATCCCGCCATCTCTAGTCCGGAGACCCAAAAGACTAGCTTTAACTCTAGGAATTTTACCTCTCCATACGAAATTAGTAAAACTGGAATGGATCATTGAGAGCCAACTTTGTGGAAATTTTAGGGGGAGCATGCGAAATAAATATATCCATTTTGGCAATAAGTAAGATCTAATGGCATTAACTCTACCCCACCACGATAATTCCACTTTCTTCCAATCTTTTAATAATTGGTTTGAGAGTCTTAATAGACGGAGAAAATTCTTTTCAACTATTTCTTCTATTTTCTCTGGTATGCATATTCCTAGATATTCAAATTCGTTAATTCTGCTTGTTATAGGGAAATTTTCGTAAAAAGTCTTCATAGTTACCTCATCTAAATTCTTAGCCTGAAGTATCGTTTTATCCAGGTTTAGTTTATAATTTGAAACCTTACTAAATGTATCTACCTCTTGGAGAAAATAACTCATAGAATTTATGGGGTTGGATAAGGAGACTACAACATCATCTGCATATAACATAATCTTATAATCTTGTTCGTTAATTTTGAGGCCTGAAATATGATGATTGTTTCTGACTCTATTAGCGAATGGCTCCAGGGAGAGAATGTAAAGTATGGGTGACAGAGGACAGCCCTGGCGGGTGCCATTCTGAAGATCGAACCACTTAGAGCACAATTTAAAATTTAAATCTTTTATACATTTAAAAATGGACACTTAGCGTCGGGGGGAAAAAAAGTATGATTAGAGTATATATTATCCATTCCAGAATAACTAAAGGGATGGCAAATGAAACAAGGTTCCCCGAGTTACAAAAGAAAAAAAAAGGTATATGCTGGTTTCATTACTTTTTAATACTTTCCAAATAAATGATATTATATGTTGGTTTTATTCTTTTTAAGCTGTTGCACTGAATAGGAATATAAGGACAGGGGATTTGGCAATGGTAATGCTATGGGATAGGTCTGGTAGACCCATTGAAAACAGAGCTTTTGAAGCATGCATGTAGGGGGCTGCATGTAGTTAGACCCTCTGGAACTCGTGAGGTCCGGTGCTGGAAGGGGCACAGTGGCATGGAGCAAAGGACTTGGGAAATGGCAAAGCATATGGCTTTTCTTATTAATCCAGCCATGCATGTATTTGAAACGGAATAAAAATGTATTTGTTATTATGCTAAACCTAACCTTGCCTAAAATTGGACTTAACGTCTGCATTTTATATGAACACAACTAAAACATTGATTTGATATGAAACTTTTTTTTTTTATAAAAAAAGCACCCTTAATAGTAAATAGAACTATTTATATGCCACCCAGGATGAAGTAGAAAAATTACGATTTATTTGATACTGATTGCACACTTAGAAAGATGTTGGGAACGTAAAAAATGCACTGAATTTGGGCTAAAACCATCCCCTATATATCTGTTCTACATATTTATTTCATATTCATTAATAACTTCTCATAAGTTTTATTCCGGTTACAACCAATCAGTTTGTATGGTAACCACCTTTAGGTGGCTGATTTCTGTGGCATATGACAGCCATTCACCGAAGTCCTGTGACAGATACAACATCCCTCTATTAAAGAATGATTTCTGGGAAAGGTTGGGGCGTTCCAAAGTACTAGAAACGCAGATTCCAATGCCTCATTGAGACGTAAAACCTTTAAAAAAAAAATGTGGAAAGAAAAAAAGTGCACAATTCTAAAAGAACCAAACCAATACTAGAAGTATATAAGGTTTATGCTTAGTTAAGCTTACAGTCCATCTCAGAATTAAGAAAGCTTGTTAAGCCAGCAAGCACTGCATATTTCTGAAGAGACATGAACTGTACGTATTCAAAGATCATCAGGTTGGGGGGAAAATACAGTGAGAAACCTTGTGAATTCAGTAATCATGTAGTTCTAATCTTAATTCTAAATCGAAACACATTGACAAATATGCCAATCTTTATCACGGCTGATCGAAACTCATCGGAGTCCACATTTTGCAGTACCACGATCTCTCTGTAGGTGGCGCTTTATGAACAGATTACAAACACCTCAGCAAGCAACAAAACCTACATTTCCTAACCAGAGATATTCACATTCAAGACCTTCTAATGTATGCTAATGGGTAAACATCACTTCACTTATAGAGTTAAATAGTTCCATCATGTCCTGCAGCTTTTTACAACAGATAAACAGGGCCTACATAAAGCTTCACATAACTTTTTGTTTCTGCGAGTCCTAATTGTTAATCCTTGGTTTGTTCAGTGGCTCCTGTTTGCCCAGATTCCGTGTACACTAGCTACCGAGGCTACTCCAATACATCTTACAATGGTCAGAAGACTACTTCCCAGCAACAGCGCACATTACACTAGAGGGCAGCTCAGACAATTCATTAAGTACGCGTCTCTGAACAGGGCAATTGTATGGCTCAAATGTTTGCAGAAACATCAATGGTACGCCACAAATGGAAACTTTTCAAAGTGCTCCTTGTTTGCAGGTTCTCCACTAAACATTGAGTCTCCATAGACTGTTCTGGGTTCAATGAGACACCCAATACCGTTTATAGAACAATGCATGAAAAGTGATATTACAGGCCAAAAAAGCTGCGTCTGTCTTAAGATCTAGAATCAGAGCTGGTTTTATTCAAATGAATGCTGTGCCATACGCCTAAAAAATTAAACAAAAAATGTATTGAAATGTTGTAATGTAAGGTCGTTAAATAGTCACAAATAGTCAGCGTAAAGATGGGTCTGAAATTTTACTATGCTCATGAGCAACCCGCTGAATTATATACTTGCTTCGCTGCACGCCCTTGAAATGTCATTGACAAACTGTAACCTGACCTATATACTTTACATTCTCTGCTGAGCAAATACACCACAGACCCGGCCCTTATGGTGACGCAGGGCCATTTTTAAAAAGCACCGCAATCAATTACACTCAAAGTATCTGCTCAAAAAGGTGTATGGCCGCCACATACCCAGAATAGATGAATCTTCCAAGGGGAAGGCTGTGTATTATTTACCCTAACCTCACAAATATAACAGCTCACGTATCGTTACATAAAATTATTTTAGGCATTCTGTCAATATATATGGTCTGCATTTTAAGTTTTGTTTTTTTCTTTAACACCCCTAAAAACAAAAGGATAGTCTTTATAATTTTGTCATGACTGTAAAAGTCGGGCGCGCAAGGAGCAGCTGCTGCACAGTTTGCGTTACGGGAATAAACACAAAGAGAAGTTATATACTGCGTTAATATCAAGACCCCCTTGTAGAGGCTGCTCGGAGTCATCTGCAGTATTAATAGGGTCTTTACACACAAACATCTCTGGGAATTTGCGTCAAGCCAAGGACTTCGTGCTGCTCTGTGAAGAATGTGTATGGCGAAGTGGTTAAGTTCAAAAGAATTCACAAGTGAACACATGGTAGTGTGCCTCCAGATCCTGGAACACCACTCATCTGCAAAATGGCGGGGAGAAAAAGACTCTTTTCAGCTGTTCTGTGGGGGAAGGGAAGGAATTCATGGGTACATCGCCTCAATCCATTTCAAAGCAAAAAAAATAATAATTATATATACACATATATATACACATACACACACACACACACCTAAAATGTCACATCCCTCTGCAAAAAAAACGTATTAAAAGACAAAGAAGGTAGTTCTAATTACTAAAATGAAATTTTGTTTCATGGCTGTATCGGGACCCTTAAATATATATATACAGATTTAAACTATTCTAACGAGGTGATTCTGTTTAAGTTAATGTGCCATAGATCAAATGTAATGATGTTACACAAAATGCTGTTGAGATTGCTAAAAGAAGAAAAAAAAAGTTTACCTTAAATGTTTTAATTACCGGAAAAATGTCAAATTAAAGATATTTAAATGCACATTACACTACACACACAGCTGGCTGAAATTAATCTTATGCGCTTGTGAGAAGGAAAAAAAAATCTTATCTGATTATAAATTTTAAAAACGTTCATTGTGTCGAAGGAAATACAGTGGGCTACGGATTCAACAGCAAACAGATCACCACAACTAGCTTTACCACCACATTAGCGAGGGGCTGAAAATCTGCTTAGTCGGGCATTTTTATTTTTTTTTACCCCAGTACTACTACTACCAACCCCTAATCTCTAAATCTACTTAATGGATTTTAATGATTTTTTTCCCTCTATGGGTGTCTGCCATGAAAACCTCTAGGATTTTTTATTTTTTTTATTTTACAGCATATCCCTCAGTACCCCAGAAATAACTGAGAAGGGCTATTTTACATGCACTTTTCTTTAAGATTACACGTAATCCACATTGAGTACAGTATGCAGGTGGAAGACTAGAACACACGTAGTATTCAGACGCGGCATCAAACCTACTTTTCATCTATATGCATGCAGATTAAAGAATGCTTTCTCGGAAATAATAACTATATTTGCAATAAACGCAGATTATCCTAAAACTTTCTTCAAATTCAGTGAGGATTAACGAACGCCTAGTGGGCTATTATGTTTTTTCAGATTAGGGCACTAAATTCAAGATTTGATCACTCCCGGATTGAAGTCAATGGTGAAGACTTCCGCTTAACCAAGTCGACTCCCTATCGATATGACATTTGTACTTTTCCTTGCCGATTCCTTGATATAGAACAATTTACAGAAATTCGCCTCGAACCCGGAAGAAAAGGATTGCAGATTTCTGCAATGTGTGTAATCCCAATACACTATAGTGTTCACTGGGCTACTGGAAAATCATGATCCGGTAATTCCAGATTTAGGTTTGTTTTTTCTTTTCTTTTTTAAATGCTTCCAAACGTTAAGGCGTCAGCTGGTCCCCACTTGAAGCATACGACCCACATATACAGACATTAGTATGTTATATATAGCTACACACGTGTGCATGCGCTACAAACACACCCACCAAGTGCAAGTTTCACTTGGCTATTTGCTGCAAACCACAAGCAGCCAATCGCAGGACAAATGAAGAAGAGATAGGATCGCGCTGCTGTGATTCTGGCAAGAAGCCAGGTGTGCGTATAGAACACTAACAATACGAAACGCCTGCATATAAAAAACAGCAGAACAGGATCTATAAGAGAAGAGAGCTGACAGCGGTCAGTTATACAAAAAACATACTACTGATAAACCAATTTAACCTTTCCACACGCCCCGAAAAGTCATTAGCTTCAACATAGATCATTATCTCACGAGCACGTGTAAAATGCATTCTGTAGACGTCATATCTATTTGGGACACATTGTTATGTAGCAGAAACGTGTGCGATTTAACCATGAGTGAGCCACTAGGAAAAAGCCTCTGGCATATAACAAAAAAGTACCGTAAGAGTTAAACCATTGTATGAGTCAACTGCGACCAAGATAAGGCCTGTTAATGTATCTTGGCACACGTGTGCTGCGGTGGCCTTCCCTAGTGATGATGTCACTGCTTCCGGGGACAGCGTGTGAGTAAGAAAGTGCGGGTCACGCTCTGCCAGGAACCCCGATCAAGGACTTACTCATTCGTCAAATGAGTCAGTCAGCAGACACAAGCATCTTCTTGCTAAGGGAGGACCGAGCAACTCGGTTCCTCAGACACCGATCACCTGAATTTAAGACCGCCTGGCACTTGTGCGATCAAACGTTGCTGCCAGCCTCTGAGCAAAGATAATAAGCAAAGATCTCACACTCTACAAAGTAATAAATTAAGTTGGGCGGTCACTAAATAGCGTACAGAAGTTTGGCAGCGATGACTGCTCTGCCTAACGCAGGGCATGTATCTAGCAGTAGCACGGCGGTGTTTTGAGAGTGGTTATCACGCAAATGATTATGCATAGATCTGCATTTAATCCACTTTGACTTGCTTGTATTTGAAAACCAAAATCATTTAGGGGTCTGGAGATTTTTTTTTTTTAACCAATTCCTTGCTCATTTCTTAAGAAATATTAGATCACGACCAACGTCCATTTTGTTTCCTTTGCAAGTGGGATAATCTTGAATTTCTCTTCATTGTGAATGACATCTGGACGATCAGGAAATCCCACCTTATAGGCCACCCACTAAGCCCAGGAGACACCATGTGTTACAATGGCAATAAAAGCCAGACTAACCGGAGACGACATGGCAAAAATGAATTTGTTTAACCGGACCCTCAAATAGAATTACTTCAACAGTCTAATTTTAGTATTGATGATCACCAGAACAGTACCATGGTAATGGCTGTTTAATAAAACCTATCCATCAACACACTATAGAATCCATAGATTTATCTATTCCATATCTACAGATAAAATGTAACAAGGTGCGGTAAAACAAAACATAATTGGACACCATGATGGAAACAGGCAATTCTGGCAGGTTAGATGACTAGCGTTCAAATTATGAGTGAGAGCACATTAAGGATTGTGTACAGGTAACATTTACATTTTGGAATGAAAATGCATAGTTTGTCTCCAGGGAGCAGAATTCGTCAGGCTTGTTAGGAGGCTACTAGCCAGCAAAGTCATATTGAAAATAGTGTTTATGAAAGAATTCACATTTTTTTCTTAAAACACTTGCCGTAAGCCAACATGTTAAACACTTCCTCAAGCTAGTTCAGAAAATTGTTGGTAATAATAAATATATCTTGAAATTTGTTCTTCCATTGAGCGTCAGTCTCATGTATAATCACAGGCCTTTTCACCGGCTTCCGTGATAACTCCAGCAGATGCACCAACGAACAAGAGTGGGTGGAAAACAGGATTTTCTCCCGTGTTTCCCTGGGGCTACTTTCCACCCATATATTTTTTTTATAGAGATGGGCACATTTTTAATTGCCTGGCTCCAGTTCAAATACATTCAATTTTTTTTAAAGATTTGCATTTTGCTAGCATCATAAAAAAAAGTTTATAATTTTATTTATGTTTAAAACCAATTTACTTCTCAGAGGTTCTGGTTGGTTGCATTTCAAAGATATACAGAGGGGCTCTTGCATTAGTTCTACAAGAGAAAGTGGAATTATATATTTTAACGTTATGATGCACACTTTTAAACACAGGGGATATTTGTTTCAAAAGAGTGAACAGGTTTGCACACCAAGCTGACGTTTTTAGCGAGATCTCAATATCTTAGGTCTTAAATTAAAAGCAAAACTACTGTTATGATCACAAGCTTACTAAGAAAGGTGATCTTTACTGTAATTGCTGAGCCAGATTACAACAAATTGTGCTTTGTGCTTAATAGAAATTGTATGTTTATAGTTCTCCTGATAAATGTTCCTGTACCTTTATGTCCCACAAACCTAAAACATTTCCATCATTTGCTCCCCATTTTCTTGACACCATATACAAAAAAAAACAAAACAAAACAAAAAAAACAGAAAATGTAAAGGTAAATCATAATAGGGTAAGAAAGATCTTACCTCCCACTGCAGATGGGGTGGTATATTACGAATCTGTAGCTTCCGACTCCTGAAAATAAAATTAAAAAAACATTTAAGAAAGGCAAGCAAAAATTATAAACCAAGTACTACCCCTATGCATTAAAATATTGGCATAGAGTCAGATTCAATAGTGCAAAAAGTATCGGTGCTGCTGAAATTTAGAAAAGTGCCTGGCCATGAGCTAACTAATCACACACAACTAATGTGAAATTCCAATCATTCCTGGTCTTTGAAGTTGAAATCATTCAATTAGCTCACTTTATTTCCAGGTCCTTTGTGTGTGTGTGTGTGTGTGTGTGTGGGGGGGGGGTGGTGGAAAAAAAAAAATAGAAATAGGGATGTAGCTTCTGAAGGGGCGCTGTACCAAGAGACACATGGAATTCCAGACTCATAGCACGGAGTTGTTTAAAGTCTCTGCCCTGAGCTTTACAGCCAAACCTTTCTGGCGATGAGCCGTTTGAACAGAATGAATGCAGGAGATGCCACACGATCCATGGGATTCCCAGGAATGCGTATTTAAAGATATACAATCCTACTGTTGACCTATAGAACTGATGCACCAGAAAGGGGCTTTAAAAAAATGCCTTCCAAGACCCCCTTTAAATGAGAACATTAGGTGTCCACACTGACCTCAGCCAAAGCAAGTCTAAAAATATTTTTTTCTTTCTTAAGACAAGAGTTATTTGGAGAGTCTGGCAAAGCAGAGGCTAAGGATTCCAAAATTACACTGAACATCAGACATCTAATGTAGGGAGCCATCGTTTGCATCGTAGGGAAGGTCTGGCGAGAACACAAAAGCATTCCGTATACACAAGGATACAATACACAACATAGACATTTATGAAACTGCTCATTGTAGGGCTACTCTACTAGTAAAAGTACTTTAAAGAGCCTTTTAGAAAAATGTACCCTTGAAAATGTATACAAGTATTTTATATATATATAAAAAAAAAAAAACAATAGAAAACAAAAACCATCAGTCGTATCGATAGTTTGCCTATGTGAAATCACCATTTCCTTTTCTTGTTTGTAGAACAAGTACGTTATGGTCCCCCAGTCAGGCGTCCGCAAATACATTTGTTTGCCACAAACAATACAAAGCAAAACGTTCTGGTAATGAGGGCAAATAACGCCTTCTGTATTGTCCATAAGGTATAAATCTTTTTCTCCCACATAGGTTCTAATAGACAAGTATATCACATGAGATGCATTACTTTAAAAGGAGTATTAAATTATTACACATCCTTACAAACTCATATGTCTTGCTATTATTTTCTATATAATACCACACACAGTAAGAGCTTCATAGAGAAATAAAGCTAAGATTGTAAGCGTGAACAGAACAGGGCCTTCTCCTAATCATGATTTTAACGTTCATCATTTTGTATTCTGACAGGAACTTGTAGCTATATGTATGTTGAATTTTATATTGGTATTTAGTTGGAGCAAAGCATTCAATGCCCTGGTCAAAAAAAGTTAAATAGTCTCTGCGCCAAAACTGGCATTAAAAGCAGCCATCTTTTTGTATCCCTCTTTCAGTGTTACAGAACAAAAAAGTCTCTGCTCACGACAAACACACCTATACATAAAAAGATAGCGGAACTCGAGTATTTTCACCTATAGTTAAAAACAAAAGACACACAGTTTGACTAAAAATGGGTTTCTTACAAAATGGCTGCCAAACCATCTGGCTCCACCCCGACATTCTTGGAATGGACTTTACAAAGCTGTCAAATTTGCAGGGTTCAATAGACATTCTTTCACCCCCCAGTCAGGAATAAAAATGCAACGGCAACAATTTGTTAAAGGATAAAAAAAAATTAAATTCAGCTTTAATGGAATCTGAGTAAATCACCCTAATCACATGGGGGAAAAGTAAATCACTTAATGCTTTTTTTTCTCTTCTTCTCAACCAAAATGTTAGAGGACTATCCAGAAAAAGAATCTGGTGCAGAGCTTGATAAGCATAGACCACTTTTTAAACTTGGCAACATATGCCCTCTGTACACATAACCCAGACAGCCTCGCTGCCCCCTCCATCTTTGCCTTTAATGAAGTCAGATGCTACACTGATTAAAAATGAATGGGGAAATTTTTATATATTTTATATATTATGTTACAAAAAATTGAAACGTGGTTCAGACTATTCAGTGCACACATTAAATGATCATTTATGCACCCATGCATGAAAATATATTCTTAAAGTTAAATCTAAATTTTTTTTTTTTTTTTTAAATAAAAGTAGCTTTTTAACAGGCATTTGCAGCCCATGGCACAATGGTAATTTAAAGCGTTTTAAAAGACCTGATTAACACCACTACCCGATAATATCAGATGGCTTCTAAAGATTACTGGTTAGCATTAACTAGTAGATGCTGCCTGATATCCAGTTTTTTTTTTTTGTTATAGCCCCGGGTACCCTAAGCTGCATAGCTCGTTAGCCTTTTCTAAACTACCCCCCTAAAACAAAAGGTTACTACATAACCGATAATAAAAGTCTGAGGTTACACAAATTACATTTACGACACAGAACATGCAACATGTACACTAATGTTTAATAAGACAATCAAGCAGTTATATACAGCACAGGATATTAAAAAAAAAAAAAAAAGGTTAAATTACTAAATGACGGCCATTTGAGCCACAAGCAAGTTTGAAAGCCTCAGAATAAAACTATTGTTTATAGCTCAAGCTAACCAGGCCCAGGCTGATGTGCCTTTGACGCGGATGAAATTGGAATAGAGCACAGAATGGGAATCTATAGAGGTAGCCTAGCACATTGCATCCAACACATAATACAATATCTCTGCTCCAAAATAAAAAAAAAGTTTTACAAGATAGTCCAAGAAATATCTTTAAAGACAAGATTTCTGAACGCTTCATCTGCACAAAAACCCACAAATAAGGAACCCCTTCATAGCCAGCCTTACCGCACCTGTCAATTTCCATAAATGTGCAATCTGTTTTTACAACTCTTATCTGTATGACGGAAAGAAGAGGACATAAGATATTGAGCTGCACAAGAGAAAGATGCAATGCAACCAGTACATTCTCCATTGGGAGGAGGAACCCCCCCCCTTTATGGGACATCTAAATATGAATTTTCCCGACAACCCTAAGGCGGACTTAATGCTGGGGAGATATTGTAATGACTGATCAAATGGATTATAAACTTTGCTCTGGACCAATTTGCTGTGTTTTAAATAGCATAAAGATCAAAGCCTACATCACAAACCACAGAAAGAATTCTATAATACACATCATATGCACACGCGGTACTTCAAATCAGAACTACTCTTTACTAAACGCCGTTGTTGGATTCTAAGCCTTGCACCAAGTCAAGGTTACCAGATAACGTTACTACAGGAGGAAAAGAAAATAGATATACTATATATGCAAATAAAGGACACGTGACCACTCTAAGGACAGTAAGGGCCAAGGAAATTATGTAAAGACGTGTTAAAAAAAAAATTAAATAGTTCTATTCTGTTCTATTGTTGATAAGCCAAGATGTGCTGAAGGGTTCCTACATTCCATTGATTTCTAGGACATTGTTTTGTATACTTAAATTTCTCATTAAATGCCCAAATAGAGTAATTAATGTTCTTTACACTATACTGGCAATGATGTGTTGGGAATTTTAGCTTCATTACGGATTTAGCAGATGAATATGCCACAATTTTCCACGCAAACCTCTGGCTTTTATCACAAAAATGAATATTGCCATTTAATTATTTTTTTTTAGTAGCTGTCAAGCTTATGGCTTTAAGGAGCAGACACGTATTGTGTAATATACATATCAAAGTGAATACACATGCATCCAGCTATACACTGCAAACAATATTTGTTGTCAATCCACCATTCTACAAGCCTCTCTCGTGGCTTCATAAGCATTAACTTCACTTAAAGCTTTCTTTATTTCCCTAGCTATGGAGGACAGGTTCATCATTCTAACACATTTGCACACTCTGGGTAACTCTTGCCTAAAGTTACTACTGAAACAAAGGTCCACACCGGACGGTATTTAAATGACCCTGTAAAGCCTTCCCACTTGAGCATGGTCCTATTCTCGCTTCCGGCTGCTCATTTTCAAGATATTAACAAGTACCTGCAAGTATTTGCAAGTGAAAAAAGTATATTCATATTAAAACACAATATTGACAACATTGTTCCTATAGATCAAATACTGATCAAATGAAATAAAGGCCATTAGTTTATAATAAAATTAAAGTCCTCATCGAGTCAGAAAATTGTGTAAGAATGAAGTAGGTCCTCAAAAAGGACCTTCTGGAACCATGCAAAGAAATCAAACAAATTATGCGTAGTAAGGCACCGTTTTCTATAAGCACTTCTTACTCATCCAAACTGAACAAAGATTCCCCGTTTCCTATGAATGGACGTGTCGCACCCTCCTCATTCCAACGATCGTTACAAACCCACGTATACACTCTACAATCATGTCAACTTCCTTTACATTATACATCAGGATGCTGAATTTCCCCTTCGGTCCCCTCCCCCACCCCGGAGAGCTATATAATCCTGCCCATTTGGAAGTGCAGCAGCTTACGTTGCCTTGGGAACGGTGGGGCCCAATTTATAAGATCAATGGTTTGGTAGCAATGCAAAGCGAACATGGTCAGCAAAATGGGGGTGGGAAGACCAATGCCATATACGTTCCCTCCATTGGGCTAAGAATGCTTTGTGTAAAGCTTACGCTGTGTTTACCAAGCATACAGTCCATATGAGGAATCATTAAACGTACAATAAAAACCAACACTAACCAGATCCCAGAATTCATGCTACATGCATGCAATCAATATTAGAGAAGATATAATTTAATAAAATTATCCATTAAGTTACGCAGTGGGAAATTAAAAATTGTTCCATAATAAACAAGGTATTTTTTAACCTTTCGCATTCAACCTACCTTCTACATTACTCTTGACAGCACTATAGCCAAAGGCTAAGAAACACATCTAAATCAATATCTTGACGCCTTAAAATGTCTCCATCGCACCCATCATCCTCAGGCAGCAACTGCCATACCATGACCACAGCAGCTACAGATCAGAATCGATACTCAGGCGTCTACCAGAAATCAGTCAGAGTGGGACCCACGTGTAAACATAGCTACTGCGGCTCATTTATCACAAAAGCTGGCGTCCCCACTTAAATATATCCTTGAAATCACTGCAGGACGGCGCTTGTGATGTATACCCCCACTATGAAAAATAATATTCCAAAATCGTTCTGTTTATGGGCAGAGTCTATGGTAACATTTCACAGTGGAAACCTTGTTATGGAGGGAAGGCAGAGTGAGTGAAAGCCACAGACGAGGTAGGATCAGACTTCATAACAGAAGGTCACTGTGGATTCTATATAGGAGCGGCTTCTCTAGGGTAAAAACAATGACATCTTGTGAGCTTGGACCAGGCTAAGAAACGTTTCATGGGGAAGGTCGAGAAACGCATTTTTATGCTCTTGTACTGGAAGACGTGTATTACTAGAGTAATAGCAGGCCGCTTATTTGGTTGGCTGGGGATTTACCCTACTTTAAAAGAAAAAAATAAGATGGCAACAGGGTATGGGGCATGAATGATACTTAATGTATAGATTCTTCCCTGTAATAAGAAAAAAACCTGCGATAAAAAGGTGAAGGGTTTTCATGTGTGATAGAATCCATTCTATAGTATTTTTACTTACACTTCCGTTACCTGCATATACAGTTCATGTTCTTCCTCAATAGCAAGTGCTGGCTAAATGGGAAACGAGACAGTATAACTATATTATTTTTTAAAATAGAAAAAAAACCTTGCTGCTTTTTTGTTAAATTGTATACCTTTGTTCTCTTTGAGTCTACTAGGGATAGCCAAGACATTTACAAAGCCTTGTCAACCATAAAACAAAAAATGAAAAAAAAAAAAAGAGGAAGGAAGGGATATATAAATTGAAATTAATCAATTACACTCCGGAATGACAGATATGCATAAGTACAAATTTTGCCAGTTGAATTGGTTCAGTTCCCATTCAATCTGATCCTTTATGTTTCTTCTGGATGTACATGTTTACAAATAATTTAGAATTACTAAACAGTCTGAGAAAAAAAATAAATTAAATTCAAAATATAACAAAATTGCTATATATATATAGTTTTCCCTCTAAGTACAAAAAGCAAACAAAAAACCCAGGAGGGTAAGGTGAAATTTTGGCTACTATCAAACATTCCCTGCAGTAAGTAAGTTTAACAACTTTATTAAAAAGACTATTTGCTTACATAATATTGCAGAATCTCAGTTTCTCTTTACTGCTGCTGAAAAATATACTCTGTATCGTGCAATCCCGCCTTGACGGTTTGCAAGGACAGTAACACATTCGAAGTAGCCAACATCGATCAGGAGAAGGCATTATTTACTCTCAGTCACCTTTCCTGTAATTCCTCTAATTACCCCTTTTGTAGGCGTATCACAACAAGGCTTATTAAACAGCGTAAACGGCTTTGGAACAAAAAGATTTAAAAAAACACTTAGTTCTTGTTCCAGAATTAGAAATATAGTACTATGTAGCAGAGTTATGTTTAGGCAACGCAATTACAGAACAGGAATGAATAAGAATTAAATAGAACATAAAAAGCTAAGTAAAATATTTGCTGCCTGCAAATACATAAGTTTATTTATATTATATTATATATGTACTATAAAAGAGCTGGGAAAGTAATTCTGCAAAATTATTTCAAGAGCCACTGACTCTCCTGGGCTCGCTGATGGGTTAGTATGTTTAACGTGGAGGAGAGGATGTTTGGAAAATATTAACCCCAGTATTACAAAAGATTCGACAATGACCTGGGGAGAACTGAAAAATGATTAAAATTGTAAGTCACCAAATGGGCTAGATTTATTCAATTTTACATAAAACCACTAAATGGCACAAGACAAAAACAAAAAGTTCTGGGAGACGGATTTGTGAAACTCTGGTGTAAAGAGCAGGTGATTGAGGTTTGTGTCTGGTTGTTTATATATGTGTTGACTTTATTGGTTAATTTTGTACATTAATATTTTATTCTCCCTTTATTGTAGTAGTAAACCAATAGCACTATATAATGAAACCCTCCCAAAAGATGAACTGTCTAAGATCTGGACACTAAAAGAGAAAAAAAAAAAAAACGCCATGCCAGTGTACATTGACAGCAAGTAAAATTTAACGTAAAGGAGGTTTGTTCTGATGCCTTTGCTGAATCAACTTAACAAGCAGCTTGAAGGATGTATAATACCTGCTAGCAATAAGAGGAGTCTTTTTTGGCAGAACAAGTTACTGTAAAAGCCTACGTAACATTTTAATACAGTCTATCATATTAGCATCTCCACCAAAAGGGCGCCTCCCTCCTACTAGCTTTGCCGCTGGGGCATTTGGCTCCGGCATGAAGTTAGGTGGAAAGCACATGTAGGTCTACAACTTACACTAGCAGAGCTTTATACAAAGGAAACCATGGTTATTCCTAAGGGTTTAAGACTTTAGGAGAACGGGTGAAGTTTAATGAAGTCTTGTCATAATAGAGGACCTGCATCGGAACGCACCAAGCCTATTTTTATTGTTGTAGTATCACGTAGTAACAATTGATGGAGATCATAACGAACGGAGCAAGTTAAAGAGGGGCAGTGCTTTAAAACCGTTCCAATCTTTACGTGTTTGTCCACCTGTCATAGGATCGGACTTTTGCGCTTTAAAAGTGACAAAGAATCCTGAAACAAGACAGATCTTCTACACATAAGGACATCCATATTGTGATTTCTGAGTCTCTTCTGCAGCTTGCAGTTCAATCGCTCCAATTAGGTCCGGAGATACAGATTACACACCATGAACTATCTTTGGATCTACACTAGCGTGACAGTTAAGATAAGAAAAGAATCCTCCGAACTACGTAGCGTTTGCTTGATACCGGACCGGGCTGAGATTCCATGACACTCAAACTCCTTAGCATATACATTCTTGTTAACACAGAAGTTAACCATCTTCTAACGCATGATAACAAATGTAAACAACCAAAATTACACAGAAAGATGCATTGCTTTTCGTGGCAACGTAGAGTAGAACATTTCCACTCACAAACAGAAAAATGAAGAATTGGGAACTCTCCTCCCCAGTGAGCTTCTCCTTCAAAAGGTGTCCGGGCTGGCCGGTTTAACACATACATTGAGATGTAATTTCACATTAAAGATGCATTAATCTTTTTGCTTTAAAGTGAATTCGAAGTTGAACATAGTATATAAACATTTTGAAAAATACAGTTTCCCTTTAAAACACAGTCTCGTATAAATATTATATATATATATATATATATATATATATATATATATATAAAAAACAGGAACCCGACACCTGTTACTTATCGCATTCTGTTCATGCATTAAATTAAAATCACGAAGAACAGCAGGTTCCTCATTTTCAGAAGTCATGAACTGGTACCAAGCTGAATGCCCAGTTGAGGAACCCATAATTGTTCGTATGAACCCATGCTAAATCATGTGTTTCAAAAAGGTATCAGGGTATAATTGTATGTTATCTCAATTTGTAATTTAATTTAACAAAGATAGTTATGTGTCCTTCACAGGACCAGCAGAAGCCTTTACATATGCCATGTGCTAAACTGTTCCAGTGTCGTCATGGTGACATGCAATGCGGCTTCACTGCTAACCCAAGCTACCAACAGCAAAATAAAGCATTCTGCAATATGTAACAAGTGAGCTTTCACTTTCTGTTTAGATTTACACAACCTTCAACATGTTGATTAATCTCCTCGGAGCCAAGAGGCTACTCAATGCATCGCCAAGTTCTTACCCTGTAGTCTCAAGTCTCTAAACCACTTCTGTTTTCTCCAACAGGCGACACAATACCAAATCGACTCGCTAAACCATCAGAAGAACGTGTAACCTTTGAGCTTTACTCCACAGGGCAGGGACGTAGTATCCAATCACACCTTTACAAGCTGCAGCACTCCGACTTGCCCATAGCTTGAACCATCCATCCATATAAAAGGAATACATATTACTATTATAGTTTGTGGGCCACTGATGTGTATTAAAGCAGAAAGAAGGTTGGACTGTCTTGACGCTACCATTTCTCACACCCACTACCATGTGGCGTTTAGTGTTTGCTAGAAAATTACCTAGAAGATACTTCCAAGGGAACAAAATCCTGCCTCAGACACCAAGGTCCAAAGGAAACAACATCTTTATCGCCCTGAATTCACTCCACCTTGTGAAAATCCAAATGGAGCTTTTTCCCCCGCAAGAAATGATGAACTGGCCCTGTAAAATGCATAGTTAAGATTTCTTAAGCACCAATTTAAGTAATCATTATGCGGGAGGAACTCTGCATTCTTACAAGAGAGGCTCATTGGGGTTGGTTTTTCCCCATATCGAATAGACAAGAGGAGTTCTTCTGCGTGTCAGCGAATACACCTCTAAAAAGGGAACAAACACGAACATGAGGTCACATGTACCAAACCTTCAGGAGGACCAATGGCATACCTTAGACCAAAACAAGACCGGGTCACAGATAATAAGGGAGACGGTCTACAGTGGATCAGTCACCCCAATGCTTCATTTTACAGTTCAACACAGTAAAGAGTGTTTACATTTTCAGACAATCAGATTAGAAATCTGTGATTACAGGGGGATTCACTAATTTTCCTGTTCTCATACCTATATGACATTTACACAGGTTCTGTGTGGCTCAGACAAACTAACACGACCAAAACATATTGTACAAGAAGGATTTCAATAAAAGAAGAGTCTATTCACTGAACAGACAATAGGCAGGAATGTTTGGCGTAGAGCTTAGTTTTAACTCTCACTCAACTATTAATTACTAAGGGACAAGAACAAGGTGGCATGGGTTGGCCCTACATGATTTAACTGGTGAGGAGACTATGAAGAATCCTTATTAACAATACATTACACAGGGCCAGCCATGCTTTTACTGGAGAAATTCACTGGGATTGGCCCTTCTTAATGTATAGTAAAATTAAACCACAACTTTCCATTAACATTGAATAAACCAACGCCATGAAATAATGTCCATGAAGAGCAGCAGCATCAAGGTCTGCAGATAAAGGGAATTTTAATGGAACAAAAAGATTGTCAACGCTACTGTACATTACCGTATACAGCATTGTTTTTATGCTCAAGGAAGTTCTCTCTCCATGGCACTTCCCTGTTAATCTTTCCAACCTAACTCTTTCACGGTTTAAATATATATATACATATACATTCAGAAAACTTACATAGCCTTATGAAGAGGAAACATTGATTCCTTCTGCAGTACAACAATCTGTAGGAAGGATGCAAACAATATGGGCACCTGTGTCCTTACCAGAGAGGAAAGTTAATATCCTTCATAAAAATAGAACCCACCTCCCAGCACACTTAACTAAGCGGAAGGAAACTTTCAGATAACCATGAAGGAGCCCAAGCTCATTTCTGACAAACATTTGTCAAAGAGCAACATTGTTTCTTTATACATTCACACAAAGCATAAACTTATTGCCAGTCAGCACTAGCTCAGTTATGCTTTGGGTGTTTAACTTAAGAGTTTGGTTTCTTGTTTGTTTTTTTATTATTTTGGACACGTGTGCCTATTCTATGAAAGGACAGGACAGTTTGCAGGAGACTTGAGTTTCATCTGTCTCACTGCACTATACATTTTGAACGTCCAACATTAGCAAGCTTCTGATGCAAGAAGACCTCAGGCTTGGAGGACAAAAAGGCCAGGTTCCCCTAGGCTAGACAAATGACTGGAAGAACAGTCACTAGACTACAGATCACATCATTGTAAGCAAAGCAACATTAGCCCCTGTTCCTAAAAGACTTCAGCTACCCAAACAGTTAAAAAAACATCAAATCCACTCATATCCATAGGTGAACTTGACAGACATTTCAGTCAAATCCTCACTTTACAGTCACCAAAAACACAACAGAATGCAAGGTTTACTTTTCTCTAACATTCTTTTTTTTTTTTTTTTAAGAAATACGCAGCCCATTACTTCAACTGTAAAGACTCAAACCTTAACTGGTCCTTGGTCTTGACTTCAGGATAGGCACATGCATGTTTAAAGTAACTCACTGCATTAGCCTCTACATCTGCTCTTTGGAGAATGTTCCACTTATCTACCATCCTCCCAATACATTAACACTTTCTTACATTACATCCAAACCTCTGACGTCGTCCCAACATTTCCCTCTTGTACTTTTTAAAATCCCTTTACGTATATAAACCTTTCTATAATTTCCCCTCTCACATCATGCCTCCAAGCTCTGTAGAATATGTACCGTATACCCTTCCAGGGATGGGGCCTCAAAAAAATGTACACAATACTTCAGGCGAAGCCTGTCGAGATCTCTGTAAAATGGCATAACCGCCTCATCTCTCTCCAAACGGGCTGCACAATTCAGATCAGTGTAACCTCAGTTCTCCGACAACAAATTGGGAAGAAAGGGTGCTGAACATCTGGATTGACCCTTTCTGTGATCATACACACAACCCTACTACCTAAAGGGAATACATAGGAAGCAGTCATTAAGGTAATCAAGTAAACATCGCTTTTTAGCCTACAACAATGAGAGAGAGAGAGTGAGAGTGTGAGAGTGTGAGAGAGTGAGAGAGGACAATTCAACCAAACAGAAAGTACCCTTCAGTGTAGACAATCCCTACTGGGCAATTTGAAATATATGTTTAACATCTACAAACATATACAATATGTTTTTGTTAAACTTATAGAAAAGCTTAATACAATTGGTTGAGTTGACCGGTTTTAATCACACAAATAAGTAGCATGCAGTTGCAATTAGTTAGAATGTAAACAAATGCACAGACTTTTGAAAAGAACACATTGCCATGATAACGGAACAAACAACGAATTTTGCATGAGCTAAACTGTACAAGCAGGAGGCTATGAACGTCAATGTTTACAGACATTATATACGGCCTTATAGACACACACACACTTATAGATACCTATCTTTCTGTACCAATAGATACAGGAAGCGTGTTTTGCCGTGTGTGTGTAACGGTATAGCATCTAAAAAGAGTTAAAGTATATGTAGATTGACAGCTCTAGCAAGCAGGCCCTGCAACACACCTTTATGTATAGATTTGTTTCAAGGTCTCATTTACACGCAACATCACACTGCGTAGCCCTGAAATCTGCTACGTAAATAGACACATTAAACAGCGCAAATTTATAAAACCAGTTAAATGCTTAGTTTTTAATAGACATTTAAAGCGCAAGGGAAGGGGGAACAAAAACTGGTAGAAGCTGGCCACAATCAAGCGGTTTTTGGGCAATATACACATACGCGCATATACACAATTTTAAGTTTACAAACTACCAACAAATAAAATAGGCAGCTTTTAAAATTGTCGCACACACAATATGTGAACAAGCGTTAAGTGAAACAAGATTTGATTACCAGAAGCTTATCGATGAGTAAGCGCTGCATCACTTCATTTGGTAGGGAAATTATGTCTGGAATGGTTATTTAGCGTCATCGTAAATACACGGTATAAATGATGCTATATGCATGGATTTAAGTTTGTATTTTAAAATGTGTAAATCTTTACGAGTAACTAAGAAATACGAGAATTCAATAAGGTCCATAACGTCTAACGCTGAGCAGGAAACCGAAATATTACGCTGGACTACGACTGCCTTCCATGACTCATTAAGGCCTAAACATCTGAAGAAGGGGGGGAAAAAAACTGCATTCCTATGGCATTCTCTGGAGACTTCAGTAGTGTAATCAGGAACCAACATTGGGCTCCAGCCATGTTCCCCTACTCTCCCTTCCCCCACGCCGACTCTACTCTCCAGTAACAGCCCTCTCTGTGACAATGCCGCTTAATGGCTTCTGCAGCACCATATTCCCAACCTGCTTTCCCAGCAGGTAGAAAAGGTCACGCCAGCAATGTGGGAGTCTCCACCTCGGATTTCCAAAGCCCCAATATGGGTTGGAATGCAGTGACTAAGGGGCCCAAGAATTCTGCATTTGCATAACAAATCAAGCACACTGGAAGGTGATTGGTTGTCTGGATTCAGCACAACTTTAAGGCAAACCTAACTGACACCACCTCTTGACCTTCCCATACTGAAGAGGATATGGATTGCCTTTTCCAACCCCCACCCCCACAATGCACAGCTTCTTAAGGAATCGGCCGAAAGAGGGCCATGGGGGGAGGGGATATACATAGATTCTCACTGATCGAAAGGAACTCAAAAGTTAGATGCTCAGCCTCTTATATGACGGGAGGACTTTATAACCCAAAATACAAAGAAAAGGATCAAAGACGAATAATAAAAACAGAAGATGCCAGCTGAAAAAAAAATGAACACTGCAGCCGAGTGGGTGGGCTGCACACTTACCCAATAAATGACTGCCTACTTCCCATACCTTACTTAACCCCACCAGCACACAAGAGGTTAATATCCATATGGAACCATGAAACATATAAAGAATTCATCTCCTCCCCCAATAGCAGAGAGGGGGCAGGGGGACCACCCAGTCCTAAAGAATGCGTCACCTTAAAAAAAAAAAAAAAACCCAATTCATGGATTTCACTTGAATGAGCGTTAAAGTAAAACGGTCTTGGTACGAAACCTAGCAAAGGGCACGCTGGCAATAAAGACGCATCCATATTAAAAATGAGCATGCATTTAATAACACTAAGTCTTCATTTTAAACGCACTGCTAAAAATACCAGCCGGAGCTTCTTTAACACACTGAAGGTTTTTATTGTGTATTTAAAGAGAACCTATGCTTTTATTTGCCACTTATACAGAGCACGTGGCTATTAATACACACCTTTGAAAAATAGAATTGGAAACTATAAGGTTTTTTTTTTGCTTTGAAATAAAATTGCTATTTATTGCAGCACTTTTCACATTTTATTCTCTCTCTCTCTACATAGCCCTCTTTTGTAAAATGTAAATATATACATACACAAAGCACCAACATCAATACAAATACTGATCCAATGGCAAGACAGCAATTATTAAAAATAAGCCAATCTATTTTTAAGACATTAAGCATCCTAGAACAGGCAATTTAAAAAAAAAAAATAAAAAAAATAATAAACTACCATTTAATGTCAGATTCGCATTATAGCTGAATGCCAATAATATAAAGATAATTCTAATTAGAGAAGGAATGTGCCAGAGGATTATTTAGGGGAACAAATATTAAAAATTAAATAGAAAGGCAAAAAAAAAAGCAAAGAAGAGTTCCCCAATTGGGCCTCAAAATGGCAGCAAGTTACGCATGAGGCCCTGTGCATAGCAAAAACAGGCCGCAGAGAAACAACATTCACAGCATGGGGGAGTAGAAGAGGCGGCTAAAAAAAAAAAACCTATTTATCAGCTTCTGGGGGTGTAACTGCAATGCATTTTTTTTTTTGAAGTGCAAAAATACACATTTGCATATAAAAGTGACTACGCATTTGCATTCAAATGTCTGACTTGAATTAAAAAAAAAAAAAAAACCTACAAACAATATACCATATATTCTACATACAACAGACATCAGTATACAGGAATATATATACATATATGCATAAAACATATATATGATATACGACATATGTATAACCAGTGCAGAAAAGAGGCTGATAAACATACATTCAAAATGCATACATAGAGAAGACTGAACAGGTCACATGTTTGACCTTTAACCCACATGGGGTGGCGATCCATTGTTAAGAGCGTTTCACAAATGTAACAAGAATAACGCGACATTATTTATACCCTAACGTGCATCATACGTGTATCATACGTGTGTGCAGAAACTTAAAGATGTATAACGTCATAGATTTTATTTTCTCGAATTCTCATTTGAACACAAAGCTATATTTTCATCTTTCTGCACATGATGTGTTGATGGATATGGAATATAAAATGACAGGTTAATTCATAAGTTACCAACTTTTTAACTGAATTTAAAAAAAAAAATGCACATTTAATGTTTTTTTTTTTAAATTATTTTTCTATCTGTAAATGGTGGTAACCTGGTGACATTGAGTGAAATCACACTCCACCTTCACAATTAAACAGCTGGTTTACCTTTGCCTTTTAGGCACTGAATGTTCAACTTCTATTACTTTGCCATGCAGTTCAACCTTCCCTGCAGAGAATAAAAAGGGATAAGCAGTTAGTATAACAGGTTATACGATAGTTACCCCTTCCCCATACATCCAATAAGGTGGGGAGGAAAAAGCAAATAAGGCTGAGAGATGCAACATGTTACCATTTTAAGAGGACGTAACTACATTTTGCTTCTGATCTATAGATTGAGTTATGGATCGCCCCAGATTAGACACCCGTATGCGAGTCGTGGGCTCGCGGATATTAGAAGCAATAAGCGGTGTTTGATTTTTGAAAGGAAGTGGCAGCTCGTGTGAGATCAGCGAGGCAATACTGAATAATTTAGTGTGTGCAGAAAGGGATGGGGCTGGACATCGGGGGCACGAGTGAGTGGGAATCGGAAGATTATTTGGCAGCTGCTTTGCTTTAAAGTGGAGAAGGATCCGTGTGCATTTACACAATCCTAGACAGCACATAGATTATAGATTAGGGAGCCCGGCGTGGAGCAGAGGCTCGTGATCCGGTCATGTGCGTGTTTACGCGTGTTGGTTTGCAACATTCTCTTTTTATGAATGAGCCCTGCGCTCGGCTATACAGCAAAAACCACTAAAGCCCCCCCCCCCAATCAGGGTCCTGCGCTGCCCGTATGCATTCACCCAAAGCAGCGGGTGCAGCTGCCCAGCTCCCCCCGCAAACACGCACATTAGCGGCGTGCGATCCTCCGTGTGACAACATACACGTTAGAATGAAGCGATCTATGCACGGAGAATTCCCAGGCAAGGGGTGTGGGAGAAGTCATCTATCCGTCGCATGTACCCCCTCCGGTTAACTCTATCCGCTGCCGGTGAGATCAGCAATACGATACAAAATGGCCCAGAGATCAATACATGCATGTAGCGCACGGCAGAAAGGGGTGTGTTGGCACGGTGGCTCCTAAACCGCTTTAATACTACCTACCCTGGCAGACTTCAACTGGATGTGCGAAAGCTCCTGTAATAACACGTATGGATAACAAGCGATCGTTTCCACGGCTGTGCGTTTTTTTTTTTTTACACGGTGTTACCGAGTGGGCCACCACCCACGCCAGTGTACTTACCATACGGGGATGGGTGTGGGTTCAAAAGGAACACGCACGAGTGGCCGGTGTTACTAAATAAGCAGATAACACCTGGGTACGAATCTATAATATGGTCGTGTAACGTCCTTACAGACCATTACCTTTTAACTAAATGACGGGGTCATCGCTAAATCACCGATCCCCCCCCCACCCAAAATAACCGAAAGAAACGGGATCCTCAAAACGCACACACGCCTCCCCAACTTCACGATCACACGAATTAACCCGACCAGGCTCTGCGTGTTTACACCCCCCCCCCTACGAGTGCAGCAAGCAGAAAAAAGGGGTCATGTTCTGCTAACCTTAAAATGAAAGAACGGGGGGGTTACGAGGTTGCAGATCGCTGCCCAGCCCGGGCCCCGTTTGCAGCCTATGGGGGATTTAAATAACCCTCCTGCGGCTCGGGAGAGTTGGGGGCACCCTGAGCGCGCACAGATCCGGGGCTTCGGTTTAGAACGCAGAGTATTGAGCAGCCTTGCCCCCGCCTCCCCTTCCACACCCCCGGTTCTGTTACCTACCTGAGAGGGTGTCGATGGCCTTCATAGCCCAATTCTCATCCGGACAGTCCACAAACGCGTATCCAGTTTTAACGAGAAACTGGCCGGTAAAAGGGATCTTGGACTCCTTAAAGAGACTTTCCAAATCCAAGGGGCTTACGTTTTCGCTGAGGTTTCCAATGTACAGCTTGTTCATTTTAAAACAAAATAAAAAAGAAAGGGGGGAAAAAAAGCAAACAAACCGAGAAATTGCCCCCCGAAACACCCCCTTAACAACCCTATGCACTGTTTGCACAAAAAAGGTGGGGGGCACCGCACGCCGAGAAGTGAACCAAGCTCCGGAGCCGCTGCCCGACTAACGCATAGAACTGAGAGGGAAAAGAAGGAGCGCAGGACGGGCTGCTATCCGGATGTACGGGAAAAAAACAGCTTTTTGACTAGAATGGCGGGCTTAGAAAGAAAAAAAAAAAAGGAGGAGAAAAAAAAAAGTACTTTTTGTCTTCCCCCAAATCCTTTTGGCAGGCAGACTGTGAAAATGTCACTCTACGTTAATGTAGGCACCGCCTCTAAATAAAACCGAGAGGAAGAGAGGGGAGGAAAAAAAAAAAATCACTTTAATATTCCGGCTTTTTGAATGAGCCACGTGTTTCAAACTACAAATCAACTTCTCACGTGAGGAATCCCAGCTCCTCAATAGATAGTAGATTTGGGGAGAGAAGGGAGCGAAGGAGAAAAAAAAAGTCGGGGGGGGGGGGGAGGAGGGAGCGAGAGATTGGGTAAAGGGACAGGGGGAGAGGGGGAGGAGAATAAAAAAAAAAAAAAAGAGAGAGAGAGATGGAAATGAGGGGGAGGGGAGAGAAAGAGGCGACCAGGGCAAGTTTAGATGGGGGTGGGTTGCTTGGTGGATTTATGGATGTCAGTGTGTTTGTGTACATAGGAGGGGAGTATGGGGGTTCTGTGCTATACTGATCAGGAATCTGCTCTAGAAAAAGTCTTTTGCTCTATAGTGCAGGGCAGTGGGATCCAGAGCGCCCGGGAAGCTGCCTCCTTACTCGGTTATCGCAGCAGATGGCTGATGTGTTTATTTGGGTCTATTTATTATGAAGTCATATATATATATAGATTAATGCATTGGTTTTATAAGACATGCTATAAGGAAGGAGGCGGGGGAGTTGTCTTTGTCTCCTCCCACGCCCTCTCCCCCACTCCTCCCCCCCTGGGTGTGCGTAAAAAAAACCCTTTTGCGAGGAGGAGGAGGAGGTCGTGCGCTTCCCCTCGCTGTTTGCCAATATGGCTTGAGGACTTTGAATAGGTAGATCGCTTTCAAGAATGAATGGTGGAGGGGTGGGGGATGGAGCCGCGGTTGGTGGAGGAGGAGTGGGATGGTATGGTCCAAGGCTGTTGTGTTCCACAGCGCTCCAGTCCTCATGCCTGTAATAGGTTGCAGTAAAGCTCGGGATTCGTTTTTGGTGGCTTCCTCGGATCCTGTTCACAATTGGTTCCTTGCCGATGAATGACTAGGAGGGGTGTGTATATCATAAGAGTATACATGGGGGGGGGGCAGCGGGGGCCTCGTATGGTCATTTCTTTTGCATTTTTGTTCTTTATTTTTTTAATTGTCTTTGCAGTTCTCATCACTAGATGCCAAGCTGTCGTCATCAAGACACAATTCCTGATTAATAAACTGGAAGGCGGGTGATGACACCCTGTATTACCATAAATCGCACTCATTTCTATTAATAATAATAATAATAATAATAGTAATAATGCCTACAAAGTACCAACAGATGGTCAGTCACACAATAAACCAAAACCCTCCTGAATTTCGGCTCCACACACCATGTTTTTCTTTTTGTTTGTTTGGGGGGTTTGTATACGAAGTATATGGTCATTCATAATTTTCTGGATTTGTAAGAAATACAATGGTGGATCTGTGGGGGGAGGGGAAGTGGATGGGAAACGCTTCTGTAGTAAAAACAAAATCTAGAATGAAGGTTCAAGGAAGCAGCCTCTATAGCATTTGCTTTCATTTTGTTCACTTGTTGCAGACATAGTTCCACTATATTAAGTTCACATAAAGAAATCTGTAAGTATTCTAGAATTTTTCTTTTCCTTTAAAAGGGTATTTGCATGTATAGGATGTGTACTTAATAAGGGGTGTTGCTGCTATTCTATTATTTACAAAATATCTAATTTTTCCCCACCAGGCTGCAATTTATTTTTTATTTTTATTTTTTTTTACAATTTAGATGTTAAATTATAGATATCTAGAAATAAAACAGAAAATGTGTAAATTACAATTTTATAAATGTATTCACTATTTTCTAGTTTTCATTAAAGTGAACATAAAATATAGATTTTTACACCAAGTGTATTTATGTACATATTTAATATTCATATAAAATATGAATATGGAAACCCGTATGTATGTAAACATATATAATATGTATGCCTTTAACATATTATGTGTAATTTATTGGTTATTTTGTATTTTAATTTTAAAATAATTCAGAATTCAATAAATGAGATCTAGAATGTTATATATATATGTACTAAATTTTCAGTTGTGTGCATGGGGTGTGTTTTATGGATGCATAGACTCGTGTATACATTTTGTTTATGAACCATAAAATGATTTAAAAAATGTTTACAATTAATGTGATAGAAGTTTAAGTAAACTTTTTTTTAATGTGTGGATGGTTTAATGCTGTGTGATAATCCTTTTAAAAATGAGCATTAATTGAAGAATTCAATGATAATAAATTCCAGAATCTGTAAAAACATTTAAGATTTAAAGCAAAATAAAAAAGGGGGAGGTAAGAGGATTTAATTGATTATGTGCACCATCAAAAAAAATACAAATTAGATTTTTGTAATTGACAATATTTAGGTCATACACTTCACAATTAGATTCTAGCTCTTACACATTTAATTTGGTATTTAGTAATAATGTTGTAAACTTCACAATTGTGTAAATGATCAGGGGGGGGGTTGTATAACTGGGACAGAATTTGTAACGCTATAGGGGTCTTGTATTCGTATAAAACGTGGTGCTCTTGAGGTAGGGGTGGCATGTACATTTATATATATATATTTACATGTATATAGCGCCAGCAGCTTCCGTGGCACAGTTTCAAGGGGAGGATGGACAATATTTAACAAATTACAATGTATAACATACTGGTATAGAAGGAGAGGAGGGCCTTGGTCTTGTGAGCTTACGATCTATTGGCATACGTCCAATGCACGTACTGTATGTGTATATATGCTATAAGCATCATTGATGTGTAGCACAAATTCTATATATATAGAATTTATTGGAATTTAAAGGCACAGAGTGATGGGAATTGGAGCGGGTTTCCCTGCTGAGGGAGGCGGGTCCTCCATCTGCACACAGTTGCAAGAAATCTAGAACATTTTGTATCGAGATTCTTTAAGAATAATAGATCTGTACGTCTTGGGTCTATAAGCTGATTATTTTGGATAAGAGGAAAAGTATTTCAAGGAATGACAGCGTGGGGAGGCTTTTGTGATACCCACACCTCTTCTCGAAATAAAGTTTTTATATAAATTATATTGAACACAAAAGGTAACATTTCTTTCAGGCAATGGCGGGGATTATTTGTTAGCAGAATGGTATTTTTTTTTTTAATCAAGGATCATTAGGAAAAGAGCAGCGATCTTCCAGCAGAATGCATTTTTCTCGCGTGGGTCTGCAGCGTCAGTGGTGCTGGAGGAGAAAGATAGGAGAGGGGGGGGATGTTCTGAACCCGGCTCCAAAACACTAAGAACACAAACAGCAGCGGCGGCGGCGGCCCCGGTAGTGTGTGCATTGCGGGCGAGGGTGATTAGCGCCCGCGGGCCTTCTTTGCATCCTTCCCTGTGCCGTTAAAGCAAAGTCAGGAGGAAGAACCAGGCTGCAGCAGTACAGGGGCGGCCGGCGGGTGTAGTAAACGGTAGTAGCCAGTGTGTAGTATAGTACGGCGCTCCGTGCCAGTGTGTGAGCGGCGTCGCTTTCCTCGCAGCTGATTGGCTGGTAGCTGACTTACTGTCGCCTCCCTCAGCCTCGCTCGCGCCGTGAGCCCGGGCTGACTGGCCTCTTCCCTCGTGTCTCCCCATTCATTGGCTTCTCCGCGCTTTAAGCTCTTGCGCCTGTGGCGCCAAGCCAGCCCCCTCACGCCTCCACACCCCTCCTTCCCCTTGTTTGTCGTGCCCTTGTTGTTTAAAGGCCGCGGGAGACAAGCAAAGGGTTAATAATTGTAGCCCATGTGTTTGCTAACGGGGCGGGGAGGGAATGTGATCACCGGAGCCGCATCCTGCGGGTGTGCAATGCAGGCCCCGCTCCCTTATTTCACCTGAGCGCTTCGCACGGCTATCGTTAGCCTTTCCTGTAAGGGTGCTGCGTTTAACCCTTTGAGTGCTGATAGGGGGGCGGTTGCTTTCGGTAATATTAATTGAAGAGTTAAAGTGGCTTGAGGTTAATGTGCGTGTGAGGGCATAAATGGGAACACGTGGTGGCTGGGGGAGATTTAAACCCCTCATTTTATGCACAGGGTGTTCGGGCTGAAGTTAGCTTTATCACAAGTCACAATCCTTTACTACAGCATGAACACAATGGACCCAAAACATGTCATAGATATATCTCCTATCTCTTCAAGGCTCGAGAAACTATTTGTATTTTGTCTGTGAGTAAAAATGAACAAGGTAGATAGCAGTGTATTTGTTGTGTGTGATCTAACCCTAAAATACAGCATTAAGGAATGTTCTGAACCCCAGGCAAGTTCATATGATGCACTGAAAGAATGTGGTTGTAAGTCAAATCCATTGTGAGGTTTATGCAAAACACACTTGTGCTCCAATGAATATAGGAGCAGCTACATACTTTCAGCATGCTACTGTTTCCTCTAAAATGGAGGAATTCCTACTCTGAAATTCAAACCATATGTCAGCGGTATATAGGGAGAACTTGGCTGGGCTGGTTTGGGTGTGCATTTCTTCTTGCATGGAGCAATCAGCAACACAGATATGGTTTTTACAGACAAAAAATGTATTTAATTGTAGTTTTTAATATAGATATATATTACACACCTAATTTGCCTGTTAATTGCAGAAACACACGCTGTGCACATGTGTATGAAATCATTTTGTACCTGTGAGACTCAAGAAAACCATTTTCTCTCCTTTCTAATAAGATCCACGTTTCATTTCTGCCACTTGAAATATCTAACAACTGCAACACAAGCTTTATTTTTGTATAATGCATGTAAATCGCTTACAGAGGAGGCAGATGTGTTTATTGGTCTCATCACATTGATAGAAAACCCTTTAGTATATGAAGGGGTAAAGACATTACTTGTAAATTTGCTGTAAGGACTTAAAAACATTTGCATTAAGGATTGTAGTACATGAGTATTTTAAATGCATGTTTAGATGCTACCTATTTTCCTTCATTTGTTATCTTCCTGTCGTTTTTATGCTGCTTGCTTTTTTACGTCATACATATGTGTGATTATACATTAGTTTTGTATACTCTGCAGTTTTTAGTTTGTTTATGTGCCACTTTTATAAGGCCACCGCATTCTGTAGCACATTTAGATAGCGCTTCTTAAAATACATATTCTCAAAGGGTATGAAAAAACTAAAACTGACAGACAAACCAATGCATTGGGTAAGGACCCTGCTTGCACCCTACAAGCTTACACTCTAGTTGTTATTTTTCATTACCGGGTTTTCTTGAACAAAAAATGACTATTAACATTCTTCCAGGATTAATTGGTTCATGGCAAATATTTACGTGAATTAATTGTCAGCACATTGAGTCTTCAATACAAGAGTCTTAAATCCTTCCCAATTCAGAGATTTAATAAAAAAGCCAGCAAACCATATTCATTTTACTTATAAGGATCAAGAAATGTGAAAATTATTTCCAACATGGTTTGGCATGTCTTGCTAGGGGTGGGCGTATTGCGTAATGGAGTAAAATGGGCTAGCAATTCATGCATGAAACCCCACCAGTAGGAACAATGAAACCTGCTCTCTGTTAAAATGGTACATAGATGCGAAACTCGCCTGGGAGCGGCTCCAGCCTGGGCTGAACGTTAAAGATGGCTGTCTGACATTCCATCAGCATATTTCTAAAACTGGTGTGGGTATGCCCGGAACAACCATTATCAGTGGTTAGGTCCAAAGGCCACATGCCTTCATCACTTTTGTTAGGAGATACACTCCTTTGCACACGTTTAGTGAGATAATCAAGCTTTTTTGTTGTGGAAATTAAGGCTAAAACGTTGGTTTGTATAGTTATATCATGAACCAGGACCAAAGAATACACAATCTGCATACCTAATTGAAAAAAGTGCTAAAGCAATCAGGTTCTTTAATATGTGGAAAGGGAAACATATTTGAAATATTTAGCGGATTCTCCTCTAATTTACTAACTTTAGGTAGTTACCAAACTCTAAGGCTTTTGGTTTAATTAAACTGTGTTTTGGAAACATTTGTATATCTGCTTTATCTGCTTGTATACGCTATAGATAAGGGGTCAGTGCACAATCTCTCTTGGTCTATTTAATGAAACTTGCATGTTTACCCCTGCATAGCACTGATAAATATGTTAATTCTTAAATAAATAAAATAAAGGAATTCTCAATCCAAGGTTATATTACTGTAGATTATATTAAGTATGTGCTTAATTGAAATTCAAAGTTTAACTGAAAATGTAGATACATTTTATTATTGTTAATGTAACATACACCAGTGAAGAAAGACAAAATCCTTAATTACAGACATTTTGAACTCTCCATTGAAATCGTCTGCCACTTTAAATTATTTTCCTAAGTTAGACTCTAGCCTAGCAAAAACAAGGTTAAAAAAACATCTCATAATCTGTTTTTCCTATTTATATAACATCATATGGAACAGTTTGTTAGCTTTTCTTATATATTGACTTTAACATATATTTTAACACATGTATGATATAATGCGGAACAGAAATTACAGCCCTTTTATTTTAAAAAAATATTTTATGTCTTAAAAATAAAAGGGTTTTTATAATGTTTTTATTTCTATATTTTTTTAGTTGTAAAAGACCAACCTGTAGGACCACTGACACTTTTAGTTCACTATGTTCTTATTATACTGAAGAATCTATTTTAAAATTAAAAAAAAAACATTGGTGCAAAAAATCAAATGAAAACAAAAATATTCGTGTCACTTTTTGTGGCAATATTATTAACATGGCCCTTTTATAGCAAAACCCAGCCCAGTTTTTATTCATAACTATGAATTAAGTGGTGTGAATTAAACTTATTTTATTTATTAGACAATTATCTCACATTAATAGCCTTAAAACCAACACATGTTTAATATGCTGAAATGTGGCACTTCCTGAATGCAGCAAACACTAAGGAAAATATGTAAAAATCTGAAAAAAGATATAGTGTATAAAACAGCTTTTTTACCCTTCAAACATTTGAATGAAATAGTAACAATATAACATGTTAATCACAGTGACTAAATGAATGTTGAATGAACAAAACTGAAAAAAGTTGAAAGTACTGGGATGATCAGTCTCTCATAGCAGGCCATGTGGTCCTAGGTCAGTATGCTAATGAGGGGGGCTCTAGAGGAGTAGAATGTTAGAATTTTTCATCTGAGGGAGGGGGTCTCACATATGCATGTTGCATGGCCAAACAAGAGAAGGCTTGCTGGAATGTTCAGGTTAAAACAAACCATGAGAAATGTGGAATGGAGGCAAGTGTATCCCTTAGACACATGTCTGACAATAGCATGTATAAGCACTAATAGAAACACATAAATATTGCTTGGTCCTTGAACTAAATGTTACCAAAATGGTAACCCAATGGTTAGGTTGGAAATACAATTTGCAGATGTGTAACTCTGTTTTGTCCACTAACTAGATTCCCAGCCTTATAGTTGACCTGATTGATGTAACCTTTTCATCCTCTTTAAACCAAATAGTTCATTTGACCCTGACACATCCTTGTTGCAGACGTAATTCTAAATAAGCAGAACATAACAAAAAATGCATATATAAACCTAATTCCCCTATATCAACTTGATGCAGGATATCTAATTTAGTCTGTTTTGTCAATAAGTTTGGTTATTAACAAATATACTTGCTTAAAAACTTTTCTTTAGGTTTTATGTTCTAATTACAAGGTTTTAATTGTTTAAATCCAATATATTTTGATCATTGCTTGCCTACTCCTGTAATTGTCTTTTTATGTTAATTTACATACTTTAATATTTTGAATGCAAAAATAGTTTTACTACATTTTTACACACAAACAGAAATTTGACCATTTGATCACAATTAATTATGCTGTTTCAACTGTTAAGGTGCAAGCAATATAAGTAATATTATTAATACATATTTATATAGATGGATTTGATCATTTTAGCAAACATTTATTTAAGTGTTCCCAATATTCAATATTGGTCCCAGTAGTTGGACAAAATATTTGTTTCCAAGAACTTTGCTTTCTTCTTTTTTGCCTACAAAGTAGTCCTAACTGGGCAAACCAAGCAAGCACTACAGCAAAATGTAAGCATTTCTATGTGTTTAAATGTTTCAAAATTCAGATGTCTTCTGTTTTTGTTTTTATTATTGACAGTTTTCACATACAACTGGCACTTAAGCAACATTTTAAGAAAAGAGAGGTAAAAAGAGAAAAAAAATAAAAAAAAAAGGATGGAATGGCTGAAAAACAGAGTTATCTTCGGTAATCTATGTCCTTTTGGGCTCTTACATTCTTTAGATATCTGTTGGCTCTGTTGTCTGGTGTGTGAGTAACCGAGTTTGCATTTCCTCTTGCAGGAAATGTCTCTTCTGCCCTGCTATAGTTACCTACTCAATATTTCGCTTTAAACAAATTAATTACATATATTCTAGAAGCAGAAAATAAGAACATGTTTAAAAACCTTTAATTTTTGCAATGGGCACATTTTGTATAGTTTTCCCATACATATTATTAGGTTTGTTGTATTGCACATAGCAGCAACCGTCATATTTTAGTCCAAAATTTTTAATCCATTTAATTTGAGACCAGAGCTAATTTATTAACAAATTATTCTATTCTTTGTTTAGTGTTTAGTTTTGAATTCTACCGGTATTTTTATATTTTTCCATGTTGTGCTGTATGTTAAAGTTTTAATTCCCCTTAGAACTTCCAATAAAATGTAGATATTTGTGTTATATAAATGAGAAATGAATTAAAACATCATGGTAGCTGGTAGATTTCATATTAACAGTTTGGCGAACAAGCAGAATTTACCTTTCTACAACCAGTTTGCAAAAAGAAGTGAGCATTTCAGATTTTTAGTTTATTTAGGTGCCAATAAATGCTGCCTCAATATATTTTTCAACATATATTATTTGCATAGGTCCAGATAGGTAAACAAATATTAAATATATTGATATGATTATGGGCAATTAACCTTTCTAAATACCTATAACGTCTAGAAAAAACGTTTTCATTAGGAAGTGAAATGATCATATATACTTTATGATGTTGCATATATTTAATTAAAATGACATAAACCACATGAGTGTTCACTGGTGGATGCTATTAATTTTTTGTTAGACATCTGCAATTAGATTTTCCAAGGTTTTACAAGCTGGCAAAATCTAGAATTCCACTTGTTGAAGAGAGTATCTGAAAATGTATCTATAAATACGATTCATATTCACGGTGATAACTCATATTGCTTGCTTGTTCAATATGTCAATGAAACCTGCTACTTTTACATTAGCATTTTTTATACGTAGTTCTGTATCGTAACAGTCACATTAGCTTAGTTAAATGTCGTATAACCAGAATTTGGTAATTATATCACAGTTTTAAAACATTTCGTTTATTCATATTTAACCTCAGTCATATCGTCTTGTAGAAGTCTAGCATCCGTAAAGCGCTTAGCTTTGCTTTTAATCCTTTTTGCGTTTGCAATGCCCATCTCCAGAGATGTTCTAAATGTGTGTCTAGGTGGAATCGCTTTAATTTGCTAAATCCCTATGTGAGGCTTGGATACCATTTGAATTCCAGAATAGGGGAATTCCTTACTTGGAATCGTCAATGGATTCAGCTGAGGCTAAAATTTTGGGGTAAAGTAAGTTTCTAATTAAAGGTGTCCCTAAAACGTATTCTGTCTCGCAATCAAGATCAACTCTTTTTGAGGGAAATTGGAAGCACACAGCTTATAATGAATGTAATGGCTTGTTGAGTATTTTGGAATAGCAAAACATGAGCAGGTATTTGTACAGGAATCTTTCCCTTTGGCTACATACTACATCATAAGAAGAACTTAAATTACAACCCGAAGAATGCAAAAAAAAAAGGCAATTTGATGTTTATTTCAGTCAACTGGTTAGCTACTCTCTATAACTCATTACGTTAGAATCACCAGCCCTGGCGTTGACCTTTAGCTTTATTTTAGACACTGGATGTTACTTTCCCTGCAGGGAAATATGAATCCTTTGGAAGTCACAATAATGATGTATATTTAGATTGACTATAGGATGATGAACTTTAAAATGGGAGCAGTTGCCTTCCCGACCTTTAGAACATGGAAATCCATTTATCACGTTCCTATTGCACCTGTTTGCATTTCAACCAGTGTAATTGTTTTGGAGGTATTTCGTTTAAAAACTAAGAAACTGTTTTATCTGACGTAAGATGAGATCTGTTGTAAAACTAGTAAACCTAAACAATATCCATGTTCTGAAGTTCTCTCTTCTCCTCACGCAGCCTTTTAAAGTATTTCTGGACCAATCAGCAACGATAAGCAACATAACAAGAGTGTAGAGATAACTTACAAGAGTACATGTATGTTTCATATTTCACTTTGTAAATACCATTATATATAGGTTCATTTAGTAAATATAGACTTTTGGATATGTTCTCCAGTGATAAAATGATAAAATACCAGTATCGCCTAATCATTTCTACCAATCTCTGTCTTATAAAACTAAATCAATTAATATCATTATAACATCTAACTTTGTGTCTCAACTTTTATATGGAGTTGCGCTGTATTCCGGTTTTGAAGCAGTCAGCGGGAGAATTCTATTGGTTGCTATAGAAATTTCTCACTTTTATATCACTCTGTGGGCTAGATTATATTATCTGACTTAAAACTAGTTTGTACCTCTACATTTTCTCTTGCAGTCTACAGCAGAATTGGTGTTCTATTATCAGAGTTATTTTTTCCTCTGAAAATTGTGTCCACTGCCTCTGTTTCAGTTATGTTCACTTTCTCATCGTGCAAACCAATTGCGTCCTTAATGTCGAAACTCATACCAATTTTGTTTTTCTAGGTGCGAAAAATGTCCCTTGTGTTAAAGGTTACTGCCACATAAAGTAAATGTATATATTCAATTAAAAAATATAAATATACTTATAACTGATTCTGTAAGAATATATATATAAATAATATTACAGTGTTCATCTAAATAAAAGGGAATGGATATATGACTTTGTTCATATATGTTGCTGATTGGTGGTAAAGTGGATCATTATTGTCACATACTGTGTATTCACTTATTGGGTTACCTGATAATTAGCTAAACATTTTCCTAATTTTATCAGGAATTGTGCAAACTTTTATATTATATTTTGTGTTATGTATCGTTAAGATTAAAATAGATAATATATAGGTTTGTTCATTTGAACCTTTAAATGTGCAGTGTTTCCCGTTACCTCACAATGCCTTCAGTTGGAAACATCAGGTATGGATAAATAAAATAAGGCAGATTGCTAGAGCCCTGTTGCTTTTCTAGAAGACTGTTAATAAATGGTAGAATTAGTTATTCCAGAGAACATGGAGCCTGAGTTATATCAGTCCTCATTTGATTTTATCATGCATTGTGCACACTTAAATCTTGCATAATAAACTTTGATATTATCTTTTGTGTAAGATTAAAACATTATTTACATTGAAATGTTCATTCGAACCTTTTAATTGTGCAATGTTTCCAAGTGCCATTTATTTGAATGCATTGACTTGGAATCATCGGATAGGTATAAATAAAATAAATAAGATAAGGCAGATTGCTAGAGCCATGTGGCATTTCTAGAAGACTAAAGAAGGTAACTGTGGTACTATCAATAAATGCTAGAATTAGTTATTCCAGAGAACATGGAGCTTAAGTTATATCAGTCATCATTTGTTTTATAAGAAATGCTACCACATAAATTATATCTGACAAGGTAATCTACAAAATAAAGAATTGGATATTGGGGGATTGTTAAAAGACCTCTTGTAAGATTAAATAGTGATGTAAAAGGTATATGTGTGACATTTGTCAATAATTTAAATTCTGTGCTAAACTAGTAGTTTTTTTTAAAAAAAATTAAAGCTTCTAGTGATCTTGGATTGCATGGTTCAGTGCACATACATTAGATTTTAAAAAGGGAAGAATTTCCTGCCATCATATATAAAATACACCCAGTAATACTGTTTATAGGCATTGCTCACTGGAGTCACTTTATGACACACACAGCAGATCTATAGATTCCAGCATTCTGTGCCCATCCCCCACAAGGAACAACCTTTCAAACCTTTGCTTTGCATTGCCATGAAATGGAGACAGTCTTAAAAGAACCATGTTATGGAGAACGTGATTACCCTGCTACTGCAGACAAAAACACTGAGCTGATCAACATGGCACCATCGTACTATAAAACCACACACAACTAAATATATGGACTTTTAATATAAGATAATAGCATTTACACTACAATACTACATCATTTAACGTAATAGTTTGTTTTGTTGAGTTTGTTTCTAAATATACAAAATCAATTAAAATGAAAGCTAGTGGTTTTCTCTTGGACAGATCCTGTCACACATTGTAATGCAACATGCCTTTGGTAGACCAAAAGAGTAGGTACCTTCTGTCATGTTCTAGAAGACAAACCATTCATAAACAACCGATGCAGTGTAATGTGTTCGCTGCGTAATTTGTTGGTGATTAATAAATTAATAAAATGTTGATAATAATAATAACTATAAGCTTCCTTATTCCGTGTTCACAAGATAACCTCAGAAAATGTAAAACTTATTTTTTTAAAAGACCATTACAGAGTCCCTTAAAATAATTTAAACATTAACATTAAATTGTCTTAAATTTATTACATTTCATTGTCTGTTACAAAAAAGTAGATGAGTTTTGTGAAGACAACAGAAAATCGTTTTCTATTCAACATTTAAATTGCTCCAAAAACAATATATGACTATTTCAAGAATACGTGTAATGGTAAATCCAGTAGAATAGTAGTATCCAATAGTTTATAAGGGCTCTTTGCCTTTTGTACCAATATTCCATAAGAAGTGTTAAAGCTATTAGGAATTTACATCTCTACGGAATCTTTTGCTGCTATATAAGTAATATTTCTTTAGGATTAGTAATACTTGCTCTGGAGGATGGTTGGCTTAATTTACAAGATAATTAGTCATGTCAATGCATTGCTTTTAGTTATACCGGTATTATTCATTTTACATTCCTGGCATAGAATATGCTCATGGGTATCTGCTTGGAGGGGTAAAGGAAGGCATCTCCTCCACCCCACAAACTTATTACAGGGACAAGAATCGAGCAGTGGGAAATTTTGGAGGGTTATAACACCTGCCACCATCTTTCTGCCCAATGCTAAAATACATATGTGCGTTCACTGTACTGTTTTCATGCAAGGATTTCAGATACGCCAGAGTAATTATTTGGAATTTCACACACCATCTTATCAATGAGAAATATGGGGCTGCCGTTTTTGTTGTGTGACCCTACAAATATCCCCCATCGCCTTGAGAATTGTAAAAATGTTTCGGATTCTAAGCCCCACAGGTACAAATACCATACTTTCTCCAGTTAAAGAAAGCGGCGTCATAGTCTTCATGCTAGGTTTGAATCTTTCACAAAATCAGAGCAATTGCACCTTTTCTCAAATAATTCTACAGTATATGGCTCGTTACACCAAACAAACCTATATAATCGCTACTTTGATTTGCTGGAAGCCAGTTTATTATTGTAGCCTTTGTAGGAGTGGAGGGAGGAAAAGAAAGATAAATTCAGGGCAATTTTACTAGTTTAGCCACCTTTAGCAAAACATTCACTTCCATGAAGTAGAAAACTCCCTTACTTTTAAACCAAATATCTCCAAACATAATTTTTAAAAAAGCACAAGTTAGTTTTATTTACTAAGCAAAAATCTTTGTTCCCCTTTAAGGCGAGGGCAATGGGAAAAACATGGAAGGGATCTTATTGCTTTTATCTTGGATTGGCCCCTACACAAAGCCCCAGCCTACAATGGAAAGATTCACTGTGTCATGTGATTGAAATCAATAAACAAAGGTGTTTGTGAAAAAAAGCAAACATTGTGTTATATTCACTAAAGTGAACCGTGACAGACAAGTTTGCAATGGTATATTTACCTTGGGTTGGTACCAACCTAGTTGGTATCCTGAATGCGTTAAAAGATTCTGCGTACCTCTCAGGCAGTGTCTTAGAGGCATCAGCACCTTTTAATGCAGTCTATGGAGACTCTGCTGAGTCAGCACAGCATCCATAGTGTAAGTAGGCCGGTTGGAGTGATCAACAATCTCCCTTGTGATTGGCCCATTGCACATCGGGACACTGAAGAGGTTTTGTAGTACGGAGACTGGTGCCCTGGATATGTCACTACTTGGCTGGCCCTGTATTGTGCATACCTACTAATGGTCCTGGATTTCGGTTTCTCTGATTTGGAATGGAAAAGCTTTATTCGATTTTTGGACACCTATGAGACACTACAGACAACCTGTACTGCTGCCTGATCATCATCAGGAGAGAGCCACCAGCACCACGAATGGGCAGCATTGCTAGTTTACCGTGGATTAGTGAAGCCAAAATTTACCTTCTGCCCATTACATTGTGCTTTTGTGTTGACTTATTAATGTTTGTCTCACTAAGTTAAATGATACCCAATATTGGCCGTGTATTTAATCATTTTAAGCTAGAATGCATGTATGCATTAGGGTATGCACTAAATAAAATGGCACATTAGACACAATTACCCATATGTACCATTCTTCAAATTAAAGGTGATGAGTACTGGGCACAGTGAGAGATTAGGGGTGCCAGTGGCAGGTTTTATGCTGATCTGCCTTCCACTATTCAACTTTGATTTAGTAACAAATGTCTTTTTAAAATGGAAATATGGCTGTATGCTGGTTACAAAGTCTGCTGTAGCTTCACCGGAGGCACAGCTCCCTGAGTCAATGATTGACTTGCCCTACACAATGGCCACCCCTGTGTAGCCTAAATGCAATTTAGTGTCAAGTAATTAAGTTCCAAAAAATGAATTCAAGTAGCCACTAGTGAAGACTACTTGGTTCATAAATAGACACACAAACAATTGTGCAAACACTTGTTGATATTAAACAGAATGTAACACTGCATGTGTAGTTATGGTTATTCAGAATGTTGAAGGCAACACAATGAACTCACTTTGCATTTTAACCATTGTGTTTGCAATCATACTGTGGTTGGGACATGCAAGCATTTAAACTGACTTATACTAGATTTGCAATTCCTCTAATCACCATGCAGCTTGTTCTTTCTTTTGGCTGCGGTCACCAGTATACAAGCAGCTTATGTAAATTCCCCTGACCCTACTTAGCTTTTGGGTCCATTTTCTGCATATGCAGGTGTAGGTCCTCTGTTTCTTCATCAGTCACAATTGAATGTACACATACAGTATGTTGTTTGATGCTTGATATGCCAGTGGAGAGAAAGGAACATAAGTGGTAATTGTTAACACAGTAAATTCAAATATGTATGGGATCGATACATGGCTATCCTGAATCTAAGGCTAGACCAAGGACTTTATGGAAAACCCATTCTGCATTGAATTTCATATCTTCCACTGGAAATGAAAATTCTTTCCCTCTAGTCTTTGTACCCTTGAACATATGAACATACGAGTAGAGGAAAACATATGCAGATTCTGCAAACTTTGGTAAGCCTATCATAGAGGTGATTATAGGTGTGTATATATATATATATATATATATATATATATATATACACACAAACTGCACAATTGTTTTGTACTGTTCTTTAGTAATATATGTCACCTTCCTATGTGCAATGAGTACAGATATTATAGTGAATACTGGCAAGTTTTTTCATTTCTTTATAACAAAAGAAAATGTCTTTCGTATCTACATATATATATTTAAAGTTTCTTAACTGTTCATTAAGATTTCTGAATTTAATTCTGAATAAGTAGTTCATTTGCATTTCCCATAAAACAATATCTAGGACTTTAGTAGATAGGGATGGTCCTGCTAATAACTTGCAAGATAACATTAACGTCAGAATGTGTGCATTTATTAACCTTGTAATACATGTAATGCTTTTGTTTAAAATTTGTGTAAAGTTTGCAAGCCTTTTTGTTTGCACACCTTTATACTTTAGTACATTAACCTACATCTGCCTTTTGAATACGTAATCTTTCATTTTGTCTATATCCATCTGGGCTTGGTTTTGAGTCATCACAGACAGGAATTCATATTTTACATTCTAAGTAATCAAATTTGAGTTTGCATTATTTAACTTTGTTTTATTTTATTCTCTCGTTTAATTCTCATATAGATACTGTTTTCTTTTACAGATACATCTTCTCTGTATAACGTGAGAACAGAAACCTGAAGCGTGTGGTCAATAAAAATAAGATTCTCGCCCATTTTAGATCTCTGTGCAATATCTATGTGTTCAGTTATCTTTTGGCATGCAAATTTTGACGTTGGTTGTTTTCTTATCATTTGCATCTCTGAGTCATTTGTGTGGTCAGTCGTTATGTGGACTGGGATTTATAGAGTTATCAGTAAGTAGATAAATACCATTTTCCAGACCCAAGCAAAATCCATTTGCCCATGTGGTTTATCCAATTATCAATTATCATTTTTTATTTTCTGGCTCTCAAATTCTTTTGGTTTCCAGTTGACCACTGCCTCTTTACCCTGTACTATAACACCGTGCCCCTAGACCAAGCAGCCTAACCTATTATTATTATAGTTATTGTTTTTATATAGCGCCATTATATTGTGTAGTGTTGTACAATGGGTAGACAGGACATAACAAGTGGTATATTGACAGAAACAGAAACAGCAGGTGCGAAGGGCCCTGCTCAAATGAGCGTGCAGTCTTTCATAGCTTGGGGTAAGAAGTAATTTAGAAAATAGTTTTTTAATTAAAATATATTAAATGTAGCTAAAAGGCTAAAAGTAATTGTGATGCATACATGGGCTAACAGGAGTAATATGTAGTTTAGTTTATTAGCACTATTAGACTACTTCCTGCTGTTCACTTAAAAGAAACATGCTAAAGAAATCTAATGTGAATCTGATGTGCAGCTCATCAAAAGAAAGGTATCCACCAGGTTTTTCCCCTTTTTCAGATATGGTCACTCAATTTACTACTATGTTGGATGGTAAACGCAGGCGTTTAGGACACTTATATTTGAAGAAGGAACCTTAGTATCCTGAAAGTGTATGTTTACTATCCCATTAAAGTTATATGTTATCAGATGTTTGAGGTTTCTTTCTTAGAAAAGTATCTTTACTCCTATATATTCAACTAGCTAGCACAGTACCACCTAAAGCGGTAATCCACTTTATATCCGAATAGAAATCCTTTCTCAAAAAATCTATTATTTTTCCATGTTCCTTATATCACTATCGCAATAAGAGGAGAATACGACATTGTCATTAACATGATCACACATACAACACAACCGTAGTTATGCAAGTGTACAATGTATTTATGCATTTTTTATTTATACAGTAACATGTGGCACAGTATTATTGTGGTAAGTATGTGGTAAGTATTAATAATACTAATAGATCACATCTACTGGATTAAACCTGATCTATAATTTTGATACTTTTTCATAGAAAGTAAATATGGGGGTTATTGCTCCTGAACCCTTGCCGTCTCCTACTAATGATTGTTTCCAAGTTGCCTCAAGAACATCATAACTTTCCTGTACATTCTAATAGAATTACCAAAAAATGTTCAAGGAGTATTTTTGTGCTTTATTTCATATTAAAATAGTTTAACTATTCTGTTATACTTTTTATTTCAATATCTAAATGGGTGCATCTGCTTTCTCAAACCAGTGCAGGCATTTTATTACTATAGTCTATAATCTGAAATGTAAATTCAGATAGGTGCACATTCTCTTGCATATATTCCAATTAGAAGAAGAAAAAATAGTCCTCCTAAATGTTATTTGTTTCAAATAAAGGATGTAACTCCCCAGTTATGCTTTCTATTCTAATCCCAAAGGTAAGGGTACTTTTTGATAATCTCCACGATAACATTAAGTATATCTTTATTATAATTTTGTTAGGGGTACTTTCTACAAAAAGCTACTATGTTACTAGTAATTAAAAGTTTTATAAGAAACATATTATATAATAATATCAGTTTCTCTCCCATAGGTACTATAACAGGTTACAGGTGCTCTTATATGTTTCTGAAACAGAATCAAAGAAGTATAGGCACTCTTGGTTAATTTATATTAACATTTAAAAAATGTACATGTACTACATTTTAATTTTTAGAACATGTTTAAAATGTACTTTCTGTTACAGGTAAATGCAGATACAGATACAGAAAGGTATAGGTCTTTACTGCTTTTTTGTAAGGATGACATAAAGCTGCAAGTCCTTCATTTTACCTTTAAATCAATCTGAAAGGGTATAGGTATAGTCTTCTATTTCCTAGTATTTCCTAGAACAAGGTACTGTGTTCTATTCTTTGTAACAGTTACAAAAATTGTGTACTTGCAATCTCTTACATTCTATTCTGATTTTGCTGACATTTAGTACTCATATCAAAAAAAGTGCAGAAGCTTTTCAGTTTTTTTTTAATGAAAAGTTAAAAAAAAGAGGGCAAGTATTTTCTTTCAAATATATTTTTTAAAAAGTGAATGTACTCTCTCCTGACTCTAACAACTTCTGAAAGGTACTCTTATACTTTGAATAATTTCCAGAAAGGTACTTTTGTATATTTTCTACAACCATTAACTGTAGGTACTTTCTTACACATTTTTATAGTTTTAAAAAGTAAGGATACTCTTTCCTACATTATTAATACAATCTATGAAAGATACAAATATGCCCCTATACTTAAAACACAAATGTACAAGTACTTTTGAAAAGCAATTTTGAAAAAGGTGAAGCTACTTTCTGTAACAATCACAAAAAAGCAGGTATATTCTTTTATTTTCTGAAACAACTTTAGAAAAGTAGGAAGTATTATTTTAAATGGTATTTTTTTTACAACAATTGGAAGTACAAGTACCTTCATTTATTTCCTACAATTTCAAAAAGGTACAGTTGCCCTCGTGCATTTTATATGAAATTCAAAAGGGTGCATGCACTTTACCTACAAAACAATTTCAAAAAAGAGAAGGAATATTTTCCTATTTTCTATTACATCTTCTGAACAGTATAAGTAAAGATACTCTCCTATAACCAATGTAGCTAAGAGTACTTTTTAATAGCATTTTTAAAAAAGTGCAGTTAACTCTTTACTACTTCTTTACATACAAATTCATAAAGCACTTTCTCACATTTTCAATTCTTTTTTTTTAAATTAAGGCATTGTATGCTATTTTCTAAAGCAAACTTGCACCATCAAATGCATTTCAGAAAAGTGCAGGTAATTGAATGTTCTATAACCATTGAGGGAGAGTACAGGTACTCGCTTATACATTTATAACATTAACAAAAAATGTGCATTGTCCTATTTTCTGTAATAATTTCAGATGGATACAAATGCCCTCATACTTTCAAAACAATTTTTAAAATGTATAGCTATCCATTTTCTTCTACTATAAAAGAAGGGAAAAAACTAAAAAGGCAAAGGTATTGTCTCCTATAAAAAATGTTAACGATACAAGCGCTCTTAGACATTAAAGGCACAGGAACACGTGTTTAAGCCCTATAGCAATGACATATAGGCACTTGTACTTGTTTATAGCAGTTTTAACAAAGTACATATACTATTTTCTTTTATAACAATTTCAAAAAGTAGCAAATACTATAATTTAAAAACAATTATTGTGCTTTGTGTAGCAAGAAAGGTCCAAATTCTCATTATACCCCCCCCAAAAACAGTCAAGCACTTTTTCATAACAATGAACTGAAGATGGAAGTACTCTAATATGTTTATATAACAGTTTCAAAAAGTTGCTGGTATCTGCTTATGTGTGTCAAAAAAATATGGTACTACATCCTATTTTTCTAATAATATCAAGAAAAAATTACTATGTTATGCTAAAAGGCAAAAATGTCTGATTTCCATAACAACAAACTGTAGTTCAAGGAACTCAAATTCCTTTTTATAACAATTTCAAAAATGTGCAGGTACTCTCAAATGCTTTCAAATATTATTTATTTTTAATTGCAGATATTGTCTAATAATAGAAGTATACTTTTTTAAACCATTTCAAAATGATGCAGGTGCATTTTCCTACTCTATGTAACAATTTCAGAAAGGCACACAAACTCTTATACTTTTATAACAATCTCAAAAATGTGCAAGTACTTTTATCTGCTTTCTATAATAATGACTTGCAGGTACTAGCACATTAATTAATACGTCTTTCAAAGCCAATTACAAAGTCTACAGGCGCTATCTGCAATTATCTCTAATAATCAATTATGAATAAATACTGCATTTGTACACATTGAAAAAAATATTTTTTCTAACAATTTCAAAAAAGTGCAAGTATTATCAAATGCCTTCAAAAATAATTCCAAATGATGTTGGCACTATGTCCTGTTTTGTATGTTAGCATTAAGACAGTAAAAGTACTCTTTTATACTTAACATACTTTTATATTTCCAACAAAGGTAGAAGTACTTTTGAATGTTTTCTATAAGAATGAACTATAGGTCCCATTACTCTAATACATTTTAAATTTGGTGCAGGTGCCCTCTTAGACTTTCAATAACAATTTCATATAGGTGCAGGAACATTCTACACAACAATTTGGCAATGGTGCAAGTAATCTTGTCTGCTGTCTATAATTACTCTCTTTAATTTGTATTACAATTTCAAAAAGTTGCAGGCGTTGTTATGTTTCATAGCAATTTCAGAAGACAAATAAATGTACTATGATTCTTTCAAAATAATTTCTTAAACTTGTTATAATAATTAAAAAGCAGGGAAGTAAATCTGGTGTCCTGATTCGGGTGAGTGAGTCGGAGGGAGAAGACTCAAGGACAAGAAATCGATTAGATAATGATCTTAGTTTCATGAACTCCATCGAACTTCATTTATAACAATGAAATCCAGATGCAAGTTCTCAAACATTTTGTTATAACAAGTCAAAAGGTTGTAGGTACTGTATCCCATTTTCTCTAATATCAAGAAAATAAAAAAGGTTAGCAATATACATACCGGTATATAACCAATTATGGATTGACATTAGTTCATTTGTTTGCCATAACATTATTTTTATATGATTTGTTCTAAGTATCAATAAAGTGTATAGTAATAGTGTACCATTAGGATACAGATTTTTACCCCCCCATGGAGCACTTATTATATGTTGTACTATTTAATGAAGTAAAAAGAAAATCATGACAATATTTTCTTTTACTTAGAAAGATTTCCTTGTTTAGCCCAAAAGCTGGGAGATCAATTGTTGATGACATCATTTGAAAGAAGACCCTCTTAACTGAATGTTTTCTAATCCTGCAGTACTATTTCTTTGCTGGAATTTACATAGGATGCCGCTGCATATTCATATAAGCATTGTTGTAGATTACACAACAGGTTGGTAAAAGAATTGAAATCTATAAACTCAATCCTGTACCCTGTTCCTTTCTTTCAATCCAAGTTGTTATCAGGCATGAATGTCAGCAAAACATCAAAAGCCCTCTAGACAAGAATGTAGTAACAGGATTAGCGGACCTGCAATTTTGGCTTGAATTTTGGTATTTTCTTTTGTGTCCCTTGTAATCCATTTCTTATTTCCTTAGTTATTATAGTCATTACATTTTATGTTTTCAAGTTTGTGACTTATTTTTTATTTAAATAAATTACATTTGTATTTGTTGTTTAATTTAAATTGATAAAATGTATAAAACTTGTTGCGCCGCTGCTTCTGCCCACCACCGTACTCCTTGGAACAACAGTGTGTGGATATGACATCCTATTCTTGCAGCAGAAAGGTGACTGAAATATGGTAGGATTAAATTTATATATGAGATATTTAAAATATTTCTACACATCAAACACATTATTCCTTTCGACCAAAAAAGAATGCAATTTGATTTCTTTTATTATTCACATATCTATGAAGAAAATCAACGAAAAACAGCTGCAAATGAATAAAATACAAACGTGTACCTAGTTTAATACCAGATAGAATTTCAGTATGGAAAGGTTCATCCAGGTGAAAATAACTTTGTTTAATATACATAGGTAGATCACCTTGCAGAGGTGGAATATGAGGAATTATTCATGTTGTCATATTGTACAGTTTTGGACTATGCGCAGAGCTAATGTGAAATTTGTGCATGATTTCGTACAACCAGCTGGACTGGGCTTCAGTCTGGTCCTCCTGTGTCTAGCAATATCCTTAGGTGAGTAGATGGTTGTGGACCTTGCAATGTCTATGGACAACAGACTAGAAATGTACATAGTATGCAGAAAACAGTACAAAAATATTCATATATTGTAAACTAACTTGAGAGTAAAATGGTTGTCTAATGCATGCATATATTTACAAAAACAGACGTATTGTACAGGCATACTTCATCTGACTGCCCCTCTAGGACTGTTGTGCCCCCCCATGCCTTACCCTTATGAGACTGGTGTTCCACTTGTGTCTTGCATTCTGGCAGCAAGTGTGCATCAATTAGTAGGTTATGTAAGTAAGAGGCACGTACCCCTGCTGCCTGCTATTGCTTGCCTCTACGGTCTCTATGCATGTGCAGAGCGACGCAGTGCACATCGACAAGGGTGCGTGCCAAAACATCGGTCTCATACAAATGCCATGTGCGTGAAAGGGCACTTCGATCCACAAGATCCACAATCCACAAGTCTTTCCTACACTGGTGATCCAGAAACACAAACCTATCGTCACAAAGGCACTAAGGCAGTGGCTCTACAAATGTATTTTAATGGTCAGTGGACATCAGGTTCAAAGACAAACCAGAACAGCATAATATTATTTACCTGCTTTCTGGTTTCACTAATAAGAGGACATACTGAAAAATGTAACTTACGTGTAGTCACCATTATGATTAAGAATGCCAGTATTAATGATAACACACCATTGCTCAAAAAGTTTGTTACAACCATTGGTTTACATAAACAGACGGTTAAGCTAATTTCACACCCTGTGACAATAGTTGTTTTGCGACTTAAGAAGTTAGAAGCTAGAGGATACAGAGAGCACGCCAGTTTCACAAAGACTCACTTATGAAACTAAGTATTGTAAATACTCAAAATGTATATTAATACAGGAGCAAAACACTTAGACCATTGAAAGTAAGCTGAAAGGATTCGAGCTATTGGAATTCGATGCACTCAGTAACAGTCTCCCCTATCTAGGCTTGCTGGGCCTGGGGCAAGTAAGGCTTGCGACGTCCCTTCATTTCCTTTCTTAGGAGGGGCAAGCGAGAGTCATGTTCTCACTTGTGTTAGTGGTCTCTGCATGGTTGAGAAAGTGAAGCACTGGGAAATGACATCATAAGTGTGAGGGAGAAGTATGGTAAGTAGCAGCATTGATGGGCCCATAGTGTGAGCTCCATATGCCCCAGCCACTGGCGCGCCGATGCCTATTAATACAAGTTACATGGCTCTGCGTTAGTAGGCAGCAGAAGTGTGGCAGTGGAAATAGAGAGAATGTGCTGCAATAAAGACAGGACACAAGGTAATAAAGAGGGTGAGGAAGAGCTGTGTGAGCTGCACAGATGAGAGGAGAGTGTGTGCCTGTGTCTGTATGTATGTGTAAGTGCATGGTGTACCTTTCTCAGCACCCTGGGGAAGCACCCCAAGCTTCCCTGCATTAAAAGGCATGCTATGTCTTTAAGAGGGTAGTGCTCTGTGTCTATGGTGTCCTTGCCTACTACATCAAACTAGTAGCCGGCCCATTGAGCAGCAGGACAACACTGTTAGCATTTGTATGTGCTTGTTACTATATGGTGTAAGTGGGTGTAAGTATACGGTGTTAGCGTGTGTGTTAGTATTTGATTTCAATTAATCATTAATCAAGTACCTGTAGTTACGTGGATTGTCTTCAAGGTTTAGTTTTATAATTCAGGCAAAAAAATGTGATGGAAAATAAAGAGCTTCTTATGAATAAGAAAATGAAAGATTATCTGACTGCACATAATATGACAGTCTATATTGTAGGTTTAATAGGTATAAAATATTTTCTGAAAAACTCTTGGTCTGCTTCTAGCCTTCGAGCACTGAAGTCCAGCACTCTGCTTCAAATGACATGAAATCAATCCCAAATCCAAAGCCCACCATGGCACCATGCTACCTGTCTCAGGGTTTTATTTAGGTAGCAGAAGCTGCAAATGTGGAATGCTTTTATTTCTTCAGATCATGTTACAGGCATCCTTCAAGTCATGGTTATAGGAGTGATAACCTTCCGAGCCAGGCTTCAGGGATGTATGTAGGCATATATTTAGGCTGGGTGCTGCCTCATGGTCTAACCATGACAACTCCCTAGCTAGTCTGATTTCAGCTTTGCACTGGTGGACTCGGCCAGTGAGTGTGAGAAGAAATACCATATAGTGATGTCCGGATCATGAACGAATCGTTCATTTGATCCGGTTCTTTTTAGTGATCCGGATGAATCGGTTCAGTAGACTGAACGATTCATTTGTAGCGGTTCAGTCTGGGACTCTGTGAATCATTCAGCTGTAACCTGATCCTAGAGCTGTGAGTCATCTGCAGAGCACTCAGACACAGACTCTGGGGTCAGGTTACAGCTCATTAATTCACAGAGGAACGATGACTCATAGAGTCAGAGACTCGTTCAAAGAGTCGAATGATCCGAAGAGTCGAATGATCCGAAGAGTCGAATGATCCAAAGAGTCGAATGATCCGAAGATTCAAATGATTCAAATGATTCGAATCTTACAGGGATCCGGATCTTACAAGGATCCGAATCTTACAGAGATTCGAATCATTCAGAGAATATTACTGATACCATACTTTTATAAATAAATACATTAATAATGTTCACACTGCCCCCAGGATTTAGATTCCCCTGAGTTTGCCCCCCTTTACCTATAACTGCACCTACAGTTAACTTTATTAAATTAATTAAATTAACCCTCAGTCATCAGCATAAAATTAACCCTTATACCCCATCAACCATAACGGCCCCTGAAATTAACCCTAAAGACCCATTAACCATAACGGCCAGAAATTAACCCCATTAACCATAACGGCCCCTGAAATTAACCCTAAATACTCCACTCCAGATAAATTACCTAATAAATTGGTATGGTTGATGGGGTCTTTAGTGTTAATTTAGGGGCAGTTATGCTTAATGGGGTGTTTAGGGAAAATTTAGGGGCAGTTATGCTTAATGGGGTGATTAGGGATAATTTAGGGGCAGTTATGCTTAAT
>VKOC01000006.1:11494268-11525464 GCA_009364415.1 Spea multiplicata | reverse complement strand
AAAAATAATACTTTTTTTGAAACTTTATGCGGTGCGGATATTGTGCGCACAAAATTTTTGCTCTGTGAAAATTTTTGCACAAGAGAAATTTTCTGTGCACGCCAACTAAGAAAAATTAGATGGAACATTGTTCCTGGTATGTTTTCAAAGTCCAGGCCAATCTTCTGCCCCAGTGATTGTTATTCTTCTCATGTTTGCAGGTGAACTAAAAGCCTGTGTGATACCTAAAACAAAGTCCACGTTAGTGACCCATTTCAATACAAATGTTTATGTTAATGTATTTGCTAAGAACAAGACATAATTTATTATTCAGAAAAGAAACTCTGTGATACTGTGATGTTCTTGTACTCAACGTGTAGCTCTAAACTAAGCAAATGTACTAAAAGTTGCAATATGTATATATATATAATATATATATATATAATATGGATATATAAAAATCTTTATAGGTAGTTTGAAATAACGCATTATGACACATTTGTGTCTATGGTGCATTACTCCAGTTACCCAGGAATGCAGATCAGTTTTTTTTTCTTCATAAAACTTTGTAATGGCATTAAATGTATGAGTAAATCAGACCTCTAGGGATAGTGGTAAAAATCTTTATCATACCCTTTTGTAAGATTCTAAGTACTGGTTGTTTTTCATACCATCTTTATAAAAGACTTGCTATATGGAAAACAATTGAATAATAACATCTTGGTGATACTTAAATTACATTCTTGGATAGACACTATATAGACAAAAGTATTGGGACATGTGACCATTACACCAACAGGGACTGTTATGACATTGCATTCTAAATACATAGACGTTAATATGTAGTTGGACTCTCCTTTGCAGCTATAACAGCTTCCTCTCTTCTGGGAATGCTTTCCACAAGATTTTGGAGTGTTTCTGTTGGAATTTCTGCCCATTTACCCAGTAGAGCATTTGGGAGATCAGGCACTGATGCTGGCTCGCAATCTCCATTCCAGTTCATCCCAAAGGTGTTTGAGGTTGAGGTCAGGGCTCTGTGCGGGTCAGTCAACGTCTTCCACACCAAACCCATCTTTATGGACCTTGCTTTGTACACTGGGGCACAGTCTAACTGGGATAGGAAAGGGCCTTCCCAGGGGCATAACTAGAAACCACCGGGCACTGGTGCGGGCTCCCAACTTCAACAACTGGTCTGTGCCTTCGTTGCCCCTTACCCTCCGTTCCAACATATGTAAACACACTTACACAAATTACATACACTTACTCATACTCACTGACACACACACTCCATCTCACCCCACTTATGCAATTACACATCCATGATCACACACAAGTACACATCCATGCTCTGACACACACACACATACACATCCATGCTCTAACACACACAAGTACACATCCATGATTAAAAACACACCCACAAGTTAACATCCATGATCACACACACCCACACGAGTGCACATCCATGACCACACACATGTGCACAGGAATGCTCATACAGGCACACACATATTATATATATATATACATATATCTTACCACTCCTGCAGCTCTCCGTCTGGCTCCTCTGTGTCACTGTGTGCGGGCGGCCTCTGTGTCACCGCGGGGTCATGTGACCTTCAAAACAGTTTAGAAAGGGCCCTTCCGACCTGAAACTATTTTGAACCGGTACGAGGAGACAGGAAGAAGGGGCCACAGTGAGTTTTACTGTTGAATTCTCTTCTCAGAATCCCCTCTATGCATTTGCTCTTTTTCCACCCCCAGCTATTTGCATAAGCGGAGACGCTTTCAGATGAATTCATTTCCTGTGCATGAATGCTCACGTGTACAAATTCACTGCCAGCCATCTCCAGCACGGAGGTGAAACTTTCACAGGTTCTAACAAGGTTTTTTATGGAGTTAAAGTTGTTTCTATTTTTGGGGCCAACATAGAAAAAGGTGTAAAATCACATCAGCTGGAGGGGCCATCAAGATATTCCGCTCATATGAAATCTTTCATAAATTGGCGACACATATTTTGTTCATATAATATCTCGTGCCCATATTGTACTAAAAAAAGAGCTGACATGATATTTCAGAATTCAGCATCAATGTATACATGAGCAAATATACAAGACAAATTTGTATTTTTTTGTCTTGTTTTGGTCTTATTTTTACAAATTACCTAATTTCCAATCTAGAACACAATAGATTACCCAAAGACAGAACAACTTCCATTCAATGGTCAAGCATGAATGAGAAGGTACTATTTTTCTTTTTATTATTTAACCCCTTAGTGACAAAGTCTGTACATGTACGGCCTCAAAATGCATTGTTTTCAATGGGTTTAGGGACCGCCCATTGTCCTTAAGGGGTTAAAGATGCACACTATGCATGTATATTATGCACACACATGTAAAGTATGTTTAATGGGAATTAGTTTTGCATTAAATGTGTGCACATGCTGTGAATGACCACTAGGAGGCTCTATTGTGATGAAGATCAAAAGCTTTGACTGCTACTGAAATTCAATGTAGGTGCTGTGTGTAGACATGACATAATGAGCAGTAATTTCACATATTGAGTAACATGTTCCTAGACACAGCCATTTTGTACCATAGTTAGTGCCACGGCACAGTAATTATGATGTTGTGTATAAGCGCACCTGGAACTCTCCAGGTGAAGAACCGCTTCTCGTGGGTCATAGCCCATAATTTCTCCACACATTTCCCCTCCTATCCCCATAAAAGTTTAAAGAGTTTTGAGCTGTGCCCACCCACGAAAGATATTGGCCTCCACCTATGTATCTGTATTATGTATTGATACAACCACCACCCTACCTCTCACCCTTTCTCTGTGCCTTATGTTTGTCACCCCATTCCCTCAAGATTGTAAGCCGGACTCCACCTAATGTATTGGTTTGTCTTAGTCTGTCATTTCTCTTGTCATACCTCTTGAATATATGTATTGTATTAAGTGCTGCGTAAACTGTTGGCGCTATATAAATAAAATATAATAATAATAAGGCTGTGTACTTATACGTTGGTGGTAAATACACAGTACTAAATAAGGCTGATCACAGTGGAGTGTTGGGGAAATACAGAAGAGAATTGCAAAATGTGTAGGGGGCTAACCCATCTCATTCTGTATCAATATCACCAACACCGGGGTCAAAGCTGGATTTTAAACCCAGTGAGTCCCTGCAAGTGGTTGACATATTTACCACTATAGAGCACAACTCCTCTTGTTAACTGTCTGGGGTAGTAGAACAATCAGAAATCAGGGGTGGAGGGGGAGTCTTTGTCATTAAAATCTTGCAACTTAGTATTAAAAATGCTGAATAGTTACCACAGTGCAGAGAAAATAATAAATATATACTAAAAACTAACAAATAGAAAGTAGAAGTATCAAGCATGCGCTGGATCATAAATTTAGCACGACATGCATAAGACAGGCTCAACAAAGTATAAGTAGAACACTGGAAGGCTCATGTCTCAGTATTTATTAACAATGTATAGCTGCAATGTCAACCTAGACTGGCCATTGGACAAACTGTACAAAGGCCCAGTGGGCCAGTAACCATACCTAGGAACTCTTGGGCTCCGGCTACCGGGAGTCCCCCCTTTGCGGGATACAGGTAGGAGGTCTTGCTGATGTAGGTGGGTGGTCCCATGACATCAGTGCGCGGTCCCACAACACCAGTTGGAGATCCTGCGGATGTTGCAGGTGGTCCTATTGACGTTGAATCTTTTTTTCCCTGCAACATACAATGTGATTGGCAGGAGAATAATTCTACCATGATATTGACCATGCACATGTCTCCTTGGTTCGCTTTCTGCAAAAGACAGAACACAGGGACAAGGTGTTGGGTCAGTAATGCCTTGGTATAAATTAATGACATTTAATTTACTACAGGGAAAGGAGTTCTAAAGAGGATTCCTGAAGGCTATGCTTTCTAATTGGCTGAGAATGCAGAAGAGCTAATCGCTAGGAAGCAAGATTTGGAGCCATGGTAGTCAACCAATGTACAGATGAGAAATACTGTAACTAAGTACAGCCAGTGATGTATTCTGGCCTAGCCAAAAGGTCGGAAGGCATGTCAACCATGCCTGGGAACTTTCTGTCCCTGGTTGCCAGGAGCCCCCCTTGGGGGATGCAGGTAGGTGATCCCACTGACATTGGTGGGCGGTCCAGGTGATGATGGGGGTAGTCCTTCTGATATTGTGAGCGGTCACGCTGTTGGGGGGAAGTGGGCAGGGAGTGGCGTGTGCAGCAACGCTGCTCCCGTGACCCAGAGTTTCCTGCTAGCAACCCTTGAAAGAGTTGCTTCACCCGGAGTCTCCGGGCAAGACCGGGAGAGTTCCCAGATATAGTGGCCCCCCGGGCCACTTGACTATGGACTGATCTATTGGGTGGCTTGGGGTTAGGCCTAGAGCAGCGCCCAAGGTAAATAGGTTGCTGTGTTTCTTTGAAATTCAATAATATGACATGCCATATAAGATCACTTTAATTTAAACCATTACTATTTCTTTAACGATGCGGAGGCTTTAAGGTTGAAAATGTACAGCACGCCCTTAGTTACTCTGCGTTTCTCTTTATCTGCAGCACATTCCTCTTAGTGCTGCAAGATTGTTACTTATTAGAGTGATCTCTGTTGCAGTGCATTAATCATTACATTGATCTTTCCAAGCTGCAACAGCCATTCCTCTGGGAAGTACCACGAAGAAACTGCAATGCTTTCCTCCGGTTATTATTCATGAACACATCTGGCATTTCTGGAGCTGTTCTAGGGAATTGATGATATATTATTCACTATATATAATGTATAGGCTGACATTAACTCTTCTCTCTCAAGAGTTCTATAAAACGGCTATATCGAACTCACCTTCGAACATGCAGTAGATTTACAGTGTACCTGTTTACCTGTAAGGTCTGAGGGGTCATTAACCTAAAGTGGTAATTCTGCATAACATCACATGACAGCCTTTGATAAATGCTATCTGGCAGCGCGTTATACGCAGGTTTCACATTTTATCTCAAAATCTCAGTTTAATGATTCACCTAGGTTTTTGTTGTGTATTAGAGCCATCTGCCGTGTTTATAAATCCCGTGTCCTCATCTAAAAAAGATGGTTGTGTGTGTGTGTGTATGAGTGCGCGTGTATATATATATATATATTATATATATATATATATACATATATACAAGAAAAATATTTCTACGGCGATTACCTTCTGACGTCACAGTTTAAAGAAAAAGAGAGTTTTAATCAAACTTTAAGCTGAATCTGGGAAAAAAAGAGGATGAATAAGAGTAACATATTAAGTGAAAATGGCACCAGTATTGGGGATAATGAGCAAAGCACCCCATATCGGCCCACCAGGAGGTTAACGCTAATACATCACCAGTGGCCAAAGCATGAGTAAATGCCGCCCGGATGCGTTGGTGCACTAGGGCCTGAAAAATGACCTTTCCCTCCAAAGACTGCTTATTGGATGTATAAAAGGCAAACTCTGCCAGTGCCAAGAGTGTAAAAAGGTCAGTGGCCTTAGTGCTCCAAGACGCTGTCACACCACCCAGCTTCTACCCACGGCAAATCCAGACGCTGGGGGGCAAAGCTTAGGAGGCAGCGATAGTGGGCATGCTCACAATTCTGAACATGCGCAGTATATGCATTCTCTGCTGTCCCAGAGTGAATCCCACCGTCCCTCTGAGCTCTACCTCTGTACACTGAAAAGCAGGAGGGTTGGGAAACATGCACTTGGTTCCCAAAAATGAACCCAGAACTGCAGGAGACCCTTCAATAATGGTAAGATAGGCTGCAGCTGGCTGCATGGACAATGAATATGGCAAGCCGAAAAAGCAGAACCAATGTAATGTGCTTTTCACACGGGGTTATGGATTTATCTGAAAAGGCTTGAGACCCAGAAACTATATATATGATACAGTAAAAAAATCCACAGGAAAATTAATTCCATGTTTATTTACTTTTTTATAGCATTGTATGTTCCTTTAAGAACTCTTATTTTACTGCAAACATAAGCAGGATTTCCTGGTTTGACAGAATTCATATGTTTACACTGAAGAATAGCAATGTATGATAAGCTTCAAGATGCTTACTTTTACAAACAGATGGAACCCAAAAAACAGTGCTCTTGTGTTTGTACACTAAACTCTCAAAAAATAAATTGCAGACGCTAATAATATGAAGTTTTAGAGGGGAACTAACACCTTGTTTTGTTTTTAATAAAGTGTTAAGTATTCAAGTGATGCATACTTCATGTTTACTTAAATGCATTTAAAAATTTAATTTTACTTACCTGGAGCCTTGACATGCATATTCACCAACCCATGATCCCAGTGGCATATTCTGGTTTAGGTGTAGCTCCCCTGTTCTTTGGGAAGTTAAAATGGACATCGCTGATCTCTCCAGCTGCCCTGTTAAAATTATGGAGGACCGTACCGTGTCGGCATAGCCTCCATAATTCTATTCCACTCAACGTCACAAGCCCTTAAATGGTAGAGCACCTGGATATGACGTCATATGACGCCTGGCACGCAGCAGTAAGGACATCAGTTTGAAGGGAGCGGCTGGTAATGCTGTCCTGGTTTAAGCCAAGGGGAGCACTGATGGTAAATATGACACTACATGGTACTCTGGCACCCTCCATAGTCTTCCCTTGTATCCTCCTGGAGCTTGGAACCCTGCTGTGGTGATTTAGCATGCAATGTACGGAGGCCATGTACTGATGGAAAGATTGTGAATTGCAGCCTCATTTTCAGCAATACATGGCTTTATTTAAGGTATTATCAGCTGCAAATGGCGTCCAACGTCCCATACGTTACTTGAAAAACTTCAAGTAAAAACACAAAACACACGAACAGACTTTAAACCCTTCGTGACAACGGACATAATAGTCTGTCACAAAATCCCAGCAGTTGACACCAGTTGACATGCTATTACGTCCTGACGCAGCAGATGCACAAATTATGTCAAAATGGCCATTGAGCAATCACCTGGGTTGTCAACTTTTCAGAAACATATACTGTTAGGTAGCAGTTTTAAGACCTGTCAGTGCTATTCAGAATACCAAATTTAAAAAGATATTACAGTTTGAAACATTTTAATATTTTCCCTGTAACCACCAAAATAAATGAAAATTTGAGACATATGAGGTGTAAATGAGGACAGGTAAAATTGTAAAGCAATGTGATTTTCTTTTCTATCTTTTACTTTTTTTATGTTTCTCATACTAAATAATGGATTTTATAGATTAAGATGGTTTAAAATAAAGCCTTGTCCTGGAACAAAAACAAAACAAAACATGATTTGTATGAGTGCACTTAATGATAAAGAGGGAAATTAAAGTTGATATATTTATATGTTCTATATGGGCCATGTTATGTCTGGGAAAACGCAATCACTACATTGTGAGGTCATGGTTTTGGGATGCTTTGCAGCATCGAGACAGCCTGTTATCATTGAAGGGACTATAAATTCTGCTTTGCATAGGGAATTCTCAGGGCTGGTGCCAGGGTTTCTGGGGCCCCAGGTAAACAATACCTTTGGCACTACCTTGCTTGCACCCCCTCCCCATCACTCTCCGTTTGCAATTATATTCTTTTAACCCAACTTTTATATGCCTCGCTCCTTTTAACTGCAGTCAGTCTCACCTTTAAAACGCTATTCACTCTCTCTTATGTCTTTAACACTTGCTCTTTGTTCACTCATATGTTTTAATCCTTTGCCTTGATCTTACCCCCATCATCATATTCCGCAGCTCTGTACTATGGGTGAACAGGACTTGACACGCAGTATATAACATAAGGTAGTTATTTATATATATGTGAGATAGTGGACAAGCAGAGGAGCTTCATCATCTGCTAGTTGAAGAAACAGCTAGGACATTCATGAAAGATGAAGTCATTGTTATGAGGGACTCATTGGTGTAGCCTGAACAAAACAGCTGGGTCTGCCAGGAGATCCTAAATTCTTTACAGAGACTCTATCTTCAGCAACTGGTAGAAGAGCCAACAAGGAAGCTGGCTGTGCTGGATTTAGTATTTAGAAATGAGGCTTAAGTTCACTTGTCATGGTAGGGAAACGCCATTAACCCTCTCACGCATGATCACGGGAGATGTCCTTTATGAATGGATGCATCTCATCCTCAGAGAATTTGATGGTCCATTCACGTCCAGTGAGCGAAGCTGATCGGTCACAAAAAATAAAATTAAGCAAAACTGTCTGATCCCTGTTGTGATGCAGGGGATCAGACATTATGGCACAGCCAGCCACCCCCCATCTGCAAATAAAATCAATTACATTTATCCAATAAAATATACAAATAAAACACAAAATAAGGAAAAAAACATTTTCCTCGTGCACCTAAGTTTGTGGTTTACAACTCTCATTACACTCAGTCAACCTGATGATAAGGGTAATGGGAGTTTTGCCCATAAAAGCAGATGCAGGAGAAAACTAAAAGGGTGGCATACCTGTGAAAAAAATGTATCCTTTTTATCTAAACAGTGTTTGTATAGTGTATTATTCGTTAACCCTTTATTTTCTGGAATGGGCATGTTGTGCCCTGTAAATTAAAAATAAAACCTTAGAAAAAATTATGCATGTTGGGTTTTTCAAATTGAAGACACTTAATATATTTTGTAGCATTATGTTCCACTAAGGAACTGTTTTCATAGTAAAATATTAGAAAAATGTTTTTTGGGTTTTTTCCTCTCAGTATTTTGATGTATTATTCTTACTAAATGTTTGACTATCCATCTAAAAAATGGTTTTAAAAAAAGCTCCATCTGTCCTTTACAAAACAATATATACTTTGTGTGGGTGCATGAAAAATGTAAAAAGAGAATCATGGTTAAGTAAACATAGTGTAAAAATGCTGAAAAAGTATTCTTGGGCACTAGATATAATGTAAGAAGGTTTAACTTTCCCGAGGGTGGTAGATAAATGGCCTCCCAGCAGAAATGATGAGGGCTAATACAGCGAGGGAATTTAAACATGAATAGGCATCAAGCTATCCTGAAACCTAGACAAGACTAAGGACTGAGGCAAAACGCCCAGGCTAGATGGGCCGAAGGTTCTTGTCTGCCATTAAATTCTATGTTTCTATTGATGATTCGTGTCTCACATCCAAGGCTCTCTGATATCAGTCATATTTGGGCATTGACAATGGTAGCTGGCCCAATGTGGAGAACTATTGAGAGAGGTTATCTCCCCTGACCAGCCCAGGTAGCCCACTTTGGCAATATAGGTAAGGCTGATTTAATAACTGATTTTATTTTTCAGTTATTTTATTGATTTGAGGCTATTCATTTATTTGATGATCTCCAATCAAATGAATCGATCAAAAAGTGTTAGGTTACCCCCAAAAACATGCTCAACCTTTCTCTGTGCATCAACTTTTTACCGGTTGGGAAATCAACATAATAGTGTACCAGTGTCTTAAACAAAAGAGAACTGCATGCAAAACATTGCCTACCTAGGAATGGCAATACAAACTATAAAAGTTTTAGAAAAAGTACAAAAACAAAAGGTTTCATCAGGCCCACCAGTTATTCAAATTATTCTTCTTTTTTGAAGACTGATTTACCGGCAGACAGAAATTTCCATTCCAATAATATGTATAGCGATGAATGGGTAGGTCAACTTTTGGTATATTCTAATGCAAATTTGACTTGTAGAGAAAAGCAACAGCTTCCATCCTCTTGGCTACCACACCCAACGAGTTTGTTTGTGGACACAGATGCAGATGAGATAGGATTTACCAACAATGTAACTGATTTATTGCAAATCTAATACAGATTACAAGAACAGTGATCTTATTAGTGTGCTTATTGAAGATATCTAACACATAATATTTTGTTTCATTACTACAGAAAAAGCTATTTCATCTGCAGTTTATTATGGTGTACCTACAACTACTGCATTCATTTTTGTATACATTAATAACAGAAGCGCAATATGTATATCATGTGGAATGGAAAACATGGAAAATAGCTGCTGGTAAGTAAATGCGTACAGGGAGATTCTGGAGAATCCCTGCGCATTTACAAGGGTGGCCCCACAAAACTTTTAAGGGGCCAGCGAGCTATTAAATGCATTGAGTGTCCCTTTAAATTAACAGATCTACGATTTACATTTTAGTAATCTTCAATACATAGTTTGTAATCTATTTCATGGGGGTCTACAGCAAAGGCTCTCATATGGCCCCGTTAGCAATAATGATGCCATTGGCTCTCTGGTGGATTCTTCCATGTGCAATGCCATAATATAAAATAATAATGACAAAACAAAGAAGAAAACAATGGAGTTTCCACATCTCTACTCTACTGATTATACCCAAATAGCAGATTGTCTGTGATGCCCATTGGGACATTACGAGAGTCCTAACCGGCTTTCCGGGCTTGTGCCACGATGCAACTAGCAAGTCAGATCATGATGTCATGTTGTATAATACACAACCGGTGAATACAAAGCAGGGTGCCAGTTCCAAGGCCTAGTGAACCCATGTGTGCTCATTTGCACAGAGGTCCAACAGATGAGGGGTGAAACTCTCACCTTAGCGTGCGTTCATCAGAAACTAGAATATGGCACCCGTATGTAGTGAAACAGTTTGTCGATACAATGTATCATTTTTTGTTTGAACATGTGCATTTAGGAATTAGTATGCGTGAGCGCAAACAAAACAAAAGTTATTTTGGGTTACGCAACTTTATGCATTAATTTTGGCCCAAGTGTTTGTTTTCAATGCATGTCTTTCTTCTATCGGCCAATGTGCTTTTTAGTGAAATTGTTTTTGCCATTTGTATGAGCATTTCAGTTACCATTCAGTGAGTCACTTAATCTATCAGTTATATTGTAATTATCAGAAATAAATGTATTTTCATTAATTAATAATACTTATAAAGTATGTTAACGTCATATCTCTTGGCTGCTCACCCCAGTAACAGTTGAGCTTAAGGGGCAAATGTACAGCATACTGGAAAAAGAAAGATGCAGTTGTTAAACACACTAGCTGAATGTGACCCTGTGGAAAAAAAAACTGCTCTGGTTTTAGTGTTAGTGTGTTATTGCATGAGTGTATGTTAGCATGTGTGTTCATGTATATTTGTGTTAGCATGAGTGTATATGTGTATATGTGTGTCAGCATGAAAGTGATTGTATCAATGTGTTTGTGCTAGTTCATGTTGCTTATGTTACCGGTTGCCGGGGGGACATGCGGCTTTCCCGTCCGCCGGGCCAGAAGGTGCCAGCCTTCCCCTGCCCTTGAATAACGGCTAACATTCTTAGTGAATAGCCCTGCCTGCCTGAATTGAGCGGGGACATTGAGGAACGCTAACATTAGCACAACCACCAAAACTCCATTGAATTTCAAGTGAACCTGCTTATCCACACATTGTAGGATTTAAACATGGCTACTGCATGCTGGAAGCCCTTGCCAGGGTTTATGCAAGTCACCATAACCCTTATAACCTGTATGTAAATGTGCTATAGAAAGGGGTAACCTGACCACATTGTACACTTTTGCTAGAATAACTGTATTTCAACATAGTAAACAGAATATGTTAGAATTAGGCACATAATATATATCATACAATATATTTTACCTCAGCCAAGGAGCTCATCCTCCTAACTAAAATAGAGCTATACTGTTAGGAGAGGCTGAACTCTAGTTATGGGCTTTATTCACTAAGCTGCGAGTTGAAACAAAGTGTATGTTATATATACGTCTAATGTGCTGCTCAGGTGGTCTTTCCTCACGTCATGGTAAAGATGTAGCAACATAAAAAGTGGGGAGAGAGTTGGCAACATTGCTAAACTTGCATTAACGCAGTGGAGGAACTAAGCTCTGACTTCCACATTTCAATTGACAAACGATAAACGAAACAGACAACATGGCGTCGCTGCCCCTGGTTACCGTCTCGTTCACACGCACCAAGGCAACGAATGTAACGTACTGCTTCACTCTCTTCCAGTGCGGGGTGCGTGAACTTTACACGGCCGTAACGGCCAAACCCGACATTTTTGTGCAACCATATATTCTTAAAGAGCCAATTCAAGAACGAATGTGTTTAATGCGCATATATTAACTACAACTCACAGTGGGTATAAACGGCGCGTATCTTAAGTGTAATGTGTTCGTGTAAGCCCCTTATATCCAAAAGTGGGTGATAAAGTAGATTTTATCACACAAACTGTACCAAGCCCCGATATACGGTCCTGTACACTCATGGCGCCGGTTCGCTCCTCTTTGGAAACAGAATTATCCGCATCCAGTTATTGTTTGTTGTTACAACATAGCCCGTCTTCCAGACACTATTGTGACGTCACGCCCCTCCCTCTCCTCCTATCTCCCTTATGAACCGCCAGAAAGAGAGACGGTCGCCATTTTGTGAAGTAGCTGGTCAGAGGAAGGACGGAGGGAGTTCGCGGGCGGAAGCCAGATCCTGGGTACGGCCGATAAGGAGGGAACGTCCGACGGGGGATAAACGTTAACCTCCTCTGCAAGACTTCTCCACACACGGTTACGCGTTATTAAGAGTAGCTACTATGAGTGACGCGGAAGGAAATAACTTCGAAGGGAGAGTAAGTATTTCAGCCTAGGCTTGTTTTTCAGGCATCGACTTAATGATCGTTTTTATGTGGCTTGATAGGCCTCAGGCCGCTTCCTCAGCGGCAGTACCGTTGGATCGGTTGGCCGGGCGTGGTGGCAGCGAAAGACCGACGATGAAGGTCTGACTCAAGAATCAATGGTCGCGTTTTAGTAACGCGACCTGGTGATCTACAGAAGCACGGTTGCTGCTTTGTGTGTGTCTGGCCCAAGATGGCGGCCGCGCTGTGTGCCGGGCAGAGACGGACAAGCGGCGTGCCCCCGGGTAATCTCACTGCTCTCGGTTATGGGAGAGCGCGGATGGCTTCATATTAAAGTACCATTAACTGTAACTTTCTGCTTTCGTGTAATTAGTTGGTTTCAGGCCGGTGGATTAGTAATTAGTATTCCCGGATACTGGTCGGTGTATCAGCAGCGTAACGATCTGATCCCCCGAGTATCTGATGCGTGTATAAAATATATATTTTGTGTCTCATTATGGCTTAGTGTTTCAAATACTTAAATTCTGTTACATGCAGAGGTCATTTCTCTATATTCTCTATATTCCTGTGCTTACGTGGAGCATGTTTGGCTTGCCCGTTGTACGGCGCTACCTTATAGGATGGTGCATTATATTTGCGTAAAGCCAGGTTTGAATGGCGCTTGCCACTTTGTTTAACAAATCTAAACAAAAGGCTACATTTTATTATCTATGGGGCGTGTGCGACACAGCCATGCAGGTAATGGAGGGGATGGGAGCTGGCTGCTGGTAAGGTGCGGATGGGTGGATTTTTTTTCTGCCTGCTTATGGCTCTCTTCTAGTAAGAGACTTCCGTGGCGTGCGTTTATCTGGTATGTTATGTACGCGTGAAGTGGCTCGATGGTGTTTAGGGATTGCTTCTGAGGTAAAATCTGCCTGTAACTTGGTGAGGATCAGTACGCTGTTTTAAATGTCATTGTTGGAGGGTAAGTCGGCTTTTTTTAAACAGGGTGTTTACCAGCTTTTGAAATGTTGCTGGTTTTGCTATACAGTCGATAATTCACCCCAGAAAAGCCGGCTACAAGCTATATGTAGCATTACGCGTATACCATAGAAGCAGCCATCTTATCGTCTGTTTCCTGGAACGGCAAGGCTATTCCTCGTGGATAAATGTTCTTCTATTAAATCTTACATGAGGAGTCGTGTCGTCCTGTGAGACGCTGGCTGTACAGCTATTCCTACTGATTAATGTGATCACCGTCTGTTAACGCTTTGTGATATTCCACAGCACGGGGTTTGGGTTCTTTCGCTTCAAACGGAGGGAGCATTGCCCCGTATAACACACGCGGTCTGTCACACATGCCGTCCTTAACCGAAGGCTTCTCGCTAGTTGGTTGGGAAGGCTTTTATTTCTAAGTATCCTGACCGGATATCGCCCGCCCGTAACGGTGTCTGCTGGCTCTGCGGGCTGAGTATGAAGTCCGTGAATAATATGTATTGTGTAAGAATTAGACGGCGAGCCCTGCTTTTTATGGCATTTATGGCAGATGCTGCTTATTTACTTTAGGCTAGAATTGCCTTGGCCGAGTATAAATTACAATTGAAATCCTTATTGTAAGGAGTATGTATGTAATTGTAGCAGCACGGTTAGTTTTTTGACACGTGAACCCGTGATCCTCTGGGTAGCGACTGCGTGACGTGTAACGCTATAAAATAAAAATCTCCTAAAAGCCGCATAGCGTCACGGGAATGGCGAAAAGTTTCTTTATTTGCGTCTTTCTGGCTTTACGTCTGACACCGGCTTCGTGCTGCTGCCGCTCCTTACTGCCTGAAGCCTGGCAGGGATAGGCAACCCTGGCTGTATCCAGCACAGAGTATACTACAGGGACAGAAACCGGGAGGACAAGCTGCATGTGTTTCTGCTTCATGGTGACACATTTTGGGTACCCTGCTGGCAACAAATCGCCAAGAGAGAGTTCCCCTTCTTATCAACGGGAATGCAGATATTTGTTGTTAGCAACATATTACGCCATTTACAAAGTGCCCTATTTGCCAATGGCTTGTGCTGACAAAGCTAACCTATGGATTGGGTTACTTTGTGGCATCAATCCATTAATTGTATATTCAGGGTATTTTTGTTAACTGACCTGCTTTAAAACTTATGGGTATTTTGGGCTTTGGTGCATGCGCAGCACTGTACTCTTACCCCATCTCACAGGCACTGAGGGGAAGACGTGTCTCTTATTGAAGAAACGCTCGGCTTTACGTTCCCTCCCTTTGCGCTTCTATTGCAAAATGTAGTTTGGAGTTTCAAATGAATAGTGAATCCCTTACAATCCATCGACAGGAAACCACAAATTCAAACACTGCAGTCATGCCACATATCCACACTAGATTTATTAGTTAATTAAAATATTTTTTTTTCTTTGGGGGGAGGGGTCTGATACCGCTGTTTTTTTAGCATATATATATTTGAGTGATTACATCATGCCTGTTGGATGTTATTGCTGTTTTACTCTGATCTTGCAAACCACTCTTAACAAAGCATTAAAGGGTAAGGGGTTTGGACTTTCAACACCAGAACATCATGTACGTCGTGTTTGGGACGTGATTTAAATCTGGTTTCTTGTAAAGTCAAAGTGAACCAAGGAAAGCAGAGTTCATGAGTTAGGAAAGATTTAGGTTGGCGTGTAACCTGTAATCATCAGACACTGAGACAATTTGCTGCTCCTTGTGTAGCTTGTAACGCTCTTAAATGTAAGATTCTCGTCACCAAGTGCTGTATTTATTGCGTCCCCAGAGGAAGAGGCGAGGGGGATTTATTATATATTATATAAGTCGGGGCAGAGGACAGATGTCTGATTTGGGGATATAAGCAGGGTGCAGCTAGTGGTTTTGACTGCTTGGAAAAGGAAGTTTTCATAAGTTTAGATTGCTGCAGATGTCCTTGGTGGCGCTCATTTAATTGGCGAGTCCACGCCAGACTTTTCATAGAGGAGATTGTGTTCTACCTGCTGGCCGATCTTTCTAAAACACAGCGCCCCAGCAGAGTATTCTAGTCCCTAAATGCTTAAATATACTAAATGTTCTTTTTCCATTAAGGTTAATGTTCGGGAAGAAATTGAAGAGTTTATTCCAAGAATGTGGAAGATAAAGCAAGATAAACGAAGGCTAATGAAAAGTTTTAAAGATCAGAAAATATCTATTGAATGGGGGAAAAATTTGAACAGAAGATTGGTCAGATAGAAGCACTTGAATATTTTTAAGGCTTTAATGAATTATTTGAATTGGGGAAGAATACACGAAGTTGAAAAATGAAAAAAAATATGAAGAATGAAGAAAAGTATAAAGCAAGAGTGTCGTAGAATTAAAAGAATCTGGAAGAATGAATGGGTCCTAGGTTAAGTAAATGTATGGTTTATGTTCCAGTGTCTGTATGATCAAGCTAATGACTTTGCATGACTATGTTAGAAAATTCAGCTAGTCATCTGGCTCAGATAGGGTGTTCGTGTAGTGATCTTTATCTCATTATATTGAGTTAAGTGCAGTCATTTGTAGGGTCAAATTATAACAACACTTTATCTTTCAGGTTTGTTAATCTAATGTCTGTGGTCTCCGTACTAAGAGCTTGGGGGGCTTTTCCTAGAACTTGTTTCTAATCTTGTTGTGTCCTATTAGGAGTCCCGCTCCCGTACCAAGTCACCCGCCGGTAGCAATGGCCATGCAAAATCAGAGAGCCGTTCGGGATCGCGCAGCCCATCGAGAGCTTCCAAACATTCGGAGTCTCACTCGCGTTCCAGATCCAAGTCCAGGTGAGCCGATGCTTACATTGAAAGGAGACAAGTTACCTAAAATATTTCAAATGCCCCCTTAATTAAATAAAATGAGAACTACAAAATGTAATCCAATCTGTGCTGATGGACTTTTTCCTGTGGATATTTTATAATACATGAGGATGGAATTTGCTGGAAAGGTGCTATATTTACTCATTTACTACAGTGCATTAATGGCTAAAACAGATGAGTGTCTCCTCCAGGAAGGGCTGACCCTGTATAAGGTATAGTTGGGTCAGTGAGACTTAACACTCTCTAAACATTGTCTGGAATTACTTGTTGGGTTGGCCTTTCGTGGCATATAACGTAAGTTAATACCCCAGCTGCTGCTAATTCCCCCTATACACACTCAAGCCGCAGCGGCCTGTAAACACGGAATGTTTTAAAGTGCTGATTGGAGAATAACCGCATCCCGTTCCTTGAATTCAACGATCTGCCGGTTTCCCCAATCGTTTTTATCGCTTGTACTCTAAAATGTGTTAAGATGCTTTAAATACATGTATTTAACGACTATTCCTCCTATCTCTATTGTTGCTGCTCAGCCGGCATCTGTAAGGGTTTAAAAAAAAAAAAATAAATAAAGCCTTGACTTATTGGTTAAGATAAAAATGTATGCTATAGGTAATTTCTAGTGAAGTATGGCGATGAAAAGCTGTGACTGTTCTGCTTTAGCAGTTTTGGACGTGTGACTCCTGAGTGACAGGAACACACAGCTTCCAATGAGACATAAATATCCCTGTGTTTCGTTTGGGCTGATTCTAAGAAGAATAGGCTTTGTAAATAAGTTCATCTGTCTTTTAGGTCAAGGTCCCGAAGGCATTCCCATAGGCACTATTCTCGTTCGAGGTCTCGATCTCATTCCCACAGAAGACGCTCAAAGAGCAGATCATATACACCAGAATACCGCAGACGCAGGAGCCGCAGTCACTCCCCAATGTCTAACCGCCGGCGACACAATGGCAGCAGGGTATGTGGACTTCCAAAGTGTTCTGTACTCCATCTTCTTGTGACTCTTCCCTGATCATACGTTTTACACGTATAAACACTAAACCTATGTAATGCTCGCAGATTACAGGGAATGCCTTACACCCGGCATACGTAGAGTATTATCGGCTCCCTAAGAATTCTATTAGATGGGAGAATTTTCACTATCTTTATCCTCACTTAGCATACCTACCCAAGCTGTAGGCAGAATGATGGAAACGTGCACTCAGCGGTATTTACTCTCCACAAGCTGTACATCATCAGTGAGAAGAGTGGAGCTTCTTTCTCCTTCATAGATTAAATAGTTAAGAGTAAACAATGTTGTCATGCAATTAGGGGTTTCCGCTTTTCACTCTGATCTGCCTGCACAATGGCCTGAACTCCCTCACTTCACTATTCATTATGAAGGGCCAACGCGCTGGGCTTCTCCAGCCAAGAAGACTGATTTGGCTGTACCTGCAGCAGAAACTCAGAGGGTTGGCCCTCAATGCTTAGTGGTGTTTTTAGTGAACTGCCGCAATGATGTCAGGCTGTCTTATTACTTGCTCTAAGCGGGTTTTTTTCTTTCCCAGGCGAATCCAGATCCCAACACGTGCCTTGGAGTCTTCGGCTTGAGTCTATACACAACAGAGAGAGATATCAGAGAAGTGTTTTCTCGCTACGGTCCTCTCAGCGGTGTCAATGTAGTCTATGACCAGCGGACTGGCCGGTCGAGGGGATTTGCTTTTGTCTATTTTGAACGTATTGACGATTCCAGAGAGGTAAGTGGAATGGAGGGAAAAATGATTTTTTTAAATTGCTGGAATTCTGCTGTGTATTTTGTTGGCTTCCTGGTAATTAAGTACCCTCCGTTAACGGGTATGTGTACATTTTTGTACAAACAGTGTTTGGGGGTTTTGTTCACTCTTGTGTATATCGACTACTTTAACCCTTAGAGTGACGGCTATGTGCAATCCACCATGTTTAATGGGGCACTCAATGCATATAACTACCCCTTATTTAATTGCTCCTCTTGCACTTTTCCTACACATCAACTAAATGCTTTGCAGGAGGTATCTGCTTGGCTATGCGCTTCTCCCTGCTTGTCTTCACTTATTCTCTGCTCCTGCGCAGGCACAGGGAAAGCTTTGCGGGGGTCTTTGCAGACCCCGGGGGAATTGTTGCCATTGATCAGGGCATGTTCCTGACAATCATTGGCTGCTTGAAGTGGTGCATGTCGGATCATAGAGCTGCAGGGCGGCTGCCACCGCAGGGTTACAGCATTGTGAGGCCAAGTGCTTTACTCTTGTTTTGGAAGAATGCGTATTAAAGTAATTAACAGGTAATTTAATATACTTCTGTAGTCGGCCACTAAACTGTCCCTTTTAATATTGGCACATGATACTAGCTGTAATAAAACAACGAATGACTTTACCTTCAGCACTCAATCCTGTGCTGGGTGCCAAGCTTAACAATTTGCCTTTAGCATTTTCTGACCATTTAACTTTTTAGTAATCAGTATGCTCAGAATATATCTGTGCTGTAACAATGTTATTATATAGAATGATACAGAGCTGTCATTAAGATGTGATCCCTTGGGCTATAAGCCTGCAGTAAATGGCCGTTATAGTAGCTTCTGTGTGATACGGCGGTGTACCGCTAGGTGGCAGGATCGGGCTGCATTTATGAACAGGCGGACACGTGCGCTTACATGATTGGTGGATGGGAGGACGGGACATGTGCGCGCGATAACATATGCATTCTGCGAACACCTTTCGGTACAGAAAGTGTTCAGAGTACGTGGGGTTCCGCCCAGAACCTGGCGATTTATCTCCTTCGCGTATAAAATTTGGCGCAGCGGTCCAAACGTGCTTTAGCCCTTCCCCCTTTCTATCTATAGGGGGAATAATTAAAATGCAGACTAATGCCATATATAGTGTAGTGTATATGTGCAAAGGATCACACTATAAAAATGGAGAACATCTGCCGGGCGCTTAGACGAGGCCTACGAATCTGGAAGCGGGTTTTTCCTGGTAACGCACGTTAAACACACTAAGGGTACTATTCCTGTAATCGCAGTAGTAATTGTATTTAACGCTTTCTTGGTGAACACGGACATCCAGGCAATATTGAGCGTAATTACTCAGCTCCCGCTCTTTGCGCTGGTTGCAAAGTGGCGCTCTGGTTCGGCTAACGCCATGGTGTTGGCGGTGGCGGCGGCTTCGTAGTCACACATTGTGTAACTGACTCACGAGTGAATGACATAAATCCGTGACTACGTGGTGGCGCCCCGTTCCGGCCTCTGTCCGCCATTTTATCGTTGGTGATGGGATTCGGGGCGGGGAATTCAGTGTAGCGAGATGGCAGCCGCGAGGCGGGGAAAAGCGCGAAATGGCAGCCTGACCACGTGCGTTGAGCGCGCGCAGCTCTGTGGGACGTCACTACAGCGAGGCGGGGTTAACCCAATCATTACCGATATCTTAAAGTGACGTGGCGCTTCTACTTGGATAAACGCTTGGGGTTAAGTGGGTGTAACGTTCGGGCTATACGCGGTACTGTTTACCGGAGGCTGGTTTTGTTAGACGAACACGTGTTAGCGGAGAAACATGTTAGAGTGATATCAGCCCCTATTTCAGCTTCTATAACGCGGCAGTGGAAATAAGTGAAGCCTTTACAGCCGTATAAGCGCACACTGCGTTAGCTGGCAGGTCTTGTTGTTGCTCTGCTTTTGTTCGCATGGCTAATGCTTATTTCTTACATTGTGATATTAAAGTGTTAATGCATTTGCTAGCATTGTTTCAATCCTACATTATGAGGCCTGCAGTATAGAACCAATATAGAATAAGATAACGTGGTTTAGAGTGTTCCATTAAATCCGTGCAGTTCCAGGGGCACTTGTGTTCTTCCACATCTGATGCATGCTTTGTTTATTCTTAAGGCCATGGAACATGCAAACGGTATGGAGCTGGATGGCAGGAGGATCCGCGTGGATTATTCCATCACCAAGCGTGCGCACACCCCGACTCCAGGCATCTATATGGGGCGGCCTACACAGTGAGTCGCTTTACCTGCATTCAAGTTCTATGGGACTACATTTTTTGTTTTTTGAAAGCTACAATCTTTGGCAAAATTATTCTGTATATATTTTTTCTCCTCCATACAAAGGTAGCCAGAACACTTTGTCAGTAAAGCAGCAGATTAAATACTGTAGAGCTAGCTTTATGGGGAGAAATGTTAAACCAAAATGTTCATTATTTCTGTTGGATATTAAAGGGATTGCTCCACTTTCATCAATCACGTTAATACACTGCTCGAAGCATGTAACTGTTAGCAATAGCATGTTTACTGATACCAGTTAATCTTGCTAGTTAAATAATGTATGTATTTTTTTTTTCCTTGCAGTGGTGGAGGCAGCAGCAGCAGCGGTGGGGGTGGTGGAGGCAGCAGCGGCGGCGGAGGAGGTAGCCGCCGGCGTGATTCTTATTATGAGAGAGGCTATGACAGAGGTTATGACAGATATGAAGAATATGATTATAGGTACAGGTAAGGTTTTACTTTACAACCAAGACTAGACTGATTTTTATTGCAAGTCGTACACCTGCATCTGTCTGGAACAGTAGAGTTTGTTTAAGCAGAAGCGGTGCTAAGAACCGGAAATTGATCGTCGTAGGAGTTAATTGTTGCAGTAAATATAGCATCCCGTTGCTTGGCCGGACGAAGCATATACGGTGTATATTTCTGAATTGGGGGATTTGTTTTACGGTGTTCACACACTTCTAATCTGATCGCTGCCTACATACTATAGGCTTGAGCAGAATGATGACCGCTGAAGGATTCTTTTTTTTTTTTCTGTATGCATTCATTTTGAGCAATCTGTTAAAATGATGGGACTGTAGAACTACATTTTGTTGCTCCGGACCTTTAGATAGTTAAGGTTTGACGGCAAAAGCAAATTGGCTATTGCTTATAAATTACCTATTGCCTGTTTATAAAAAAAAATTCCACTCTTGTTAAAAGTGAGCCTATAATACTTTTGGTCCAGTGTGCAGAACTTATCACAACTACCCTAGATGTGTGACTGACTATTTTCCCACCTTATTTTACAGGCGACGATCCCCTTCACCATACTACAGCCGTTACAGATCCCGGTCAAGATCACGTTCATACAGTCCAAGTGAGTAAAGTTAAATAGCTTTCGACAAAAAAAAACCCTTGGGCATTTAAAGATGCTTTGGATTGCTTGCCTATCGGTGTGTTAACTACCTCTGTCTTTGTTCTTCTTTGCAGGACGTTACTAAAGCGAACTTTTTTTATTTTATTTTTTTTAAACGCCTGAAGCATCCTTTACAGTCATCCAGATTTGATTTAGAACTTGGCACTCTGGCTTATATGTACTGTTGTGTGAGTCTTAAAAACAAATTATTGTTGTAGTTTGTTTGTAAGAAAAGATGAGCAGATAATGGTGAAACAGTTCGTAATGGGCTATACCTGGAAGCAGCCCGGCTGTTCAGGAGGAACGTCTGCTTGCTGCTTTTGTTATACTTAACATAGGATCTGGGTAACTTTTTCTTATCGGTTACCCTTTTTTTATTTTTTTTTGTGAACCATTTAATGTACACTGATTGCAAGGGAACTATTTTTGTGTGATAGTAAATACATGTATAATAAAATTATTGAAAATATTTCCTGTCTTGTTTTTATACCATGCAAGGCATGGAGATATCGTTTTGAGTCAAAGTATTTGCGAAATGGTGCCAACATTGGCTATCATGCTGTTCGGTTTTTTTTTAGCATATTAATGGTCTCTTGTAGAGAACACGTTAGTGTGTGTGTGTTCGGTGTCAAACGAGGAGGGCGTCTGAATTTAATGAGCACTTACTCGCGCTATCCACCTCTCCTACCTTTTTTCCGCCAACCACTTCTGTCTGCTTTCCGCCAACCGTTCCCCTCGGTTCAGCTTCTTGTTTGTCTTGCTGCGTTCTCTCCAGATCATCTCTATTTTAATGGTCTCTTGGCGGGTGGAGCAGCGGCGCGGACTACAAGGCCATTCTCACCCCCATTACTGCAGTGGGCAGAGCGGGTGTGCAAATTATACGCTTCTGTCCCTTCACAGTCGCATGAGTGCTAGTCATCAAAATGCATTATTCAGCACTCTGTTCTCTGGTGAAAGGGGGAAATGTCCAATTCAGCTGGTCTCTGCCTTGGTGCTGGAGATATGTATTAAGAATAGGTCCTCTGCCTATGAGCTGCATTAATTTCAACTGGGATAACTGGTCTATCTGGAAGTACTTACACACCATCTGACCCTGGGGCCAATGTTCCGTCTAATCTGCAACTACCCTATTACCTCCCCTGCCCCATAATCTAGCAGTGATCTGGGTATGAATGTGAACCGTATTGAAGATGATGGGGACTTAATGCTAGTTGAGTATAGAAGTGATTCGAAGTTATGGGGCCGGCATGCTGATGGAGGGGGCGATATGGGAGATATGAATGAGTTGATGTGAGAGGGGTAAAGATGGTCAGGGGGGCAGCTCTACACTTAAACACAAACTCCTTACGCATAAATATATACACAATCAAAAAAGGAAACTGAACCAAAGTAGTTCAAACTACACCGTACAGAATACGATCTTGACCAAAGGTGACTTCAAGATACCATTTATATTAAAGCACGGTAATAGTTTATTAGCCATGAGAGGTAAAATGATCTTGAAACCATTGCATTTGTAAGGGTGTTCTGGTAGAATAACATTGGAGGAGAGTTGACCCATTTAATGAGGAGAGTCTAGTTCAACTCATACTATAAATTATATATATATATATACTCGGCACATATGCCACTAAAAGCAGTTGTGCTGTTGTATAAGAGTGTGCACAGATCCTCACCCCCAAAGTTTATATTATGGCTGCAGCATCTATTGGCGCTTTCATTTGTGCCGAAGATCTTTCCTGGGCAGTCCTTTTTCCTCCTCTTCACCAAGCAGGCCGTTATGCCTGATGAAGGTTAATCCAAGGTGGCCCTGCATAATGCATAGTTCAGTCTGTGGTTTACCTGGTAGTAAAATGGTTCAATGATTGGGTCAGGGGTGGTAGGAGTGATCTGGAGAGGAAATATTTCCCTGAAACGGCCTAAAATGTGTATATTTACAATTTTGCAGCCGTTAAGATTTAGAATGGCTTGAGGTAAATTGCAACAAGATGAATTATGTAAGCTGTGAAACGTCATATACATATATAATGATATACTGTTATAGGTCAGCATTATTGGCACCCATGAATATTTTATATAACATAGGCAATATCTTCAGGAGTGATTGGATATAAAGCTTTAGATCAGAATATTTTAATGAGATGTCCAAAGTTACTTGACAAAAAAGATGCCTTTTCCACTGACATGTAATGAAGAAACAAAAAGACCTGGACAGCGTTAGACACCCTCCTCTAATATTTGTTTGCACAACCTCTGGCAATACGTCTCTAAGCTGTTGCCCCTGCTTCGTTTTTTTGGTCTGATTGTGGTTGCCCGGCTTTGTTCTTGTCTCCCAATTTAAGAAAATTCTGTAAATTTACTGTTCGGATCCAAATGATCGCAAGTCCAGCATTAATGAAGGGGCTGAGCTGGCCCTGTATGATGCATAATTCAATTTACAAGTTTTTTCTTGCTGATTTAACTGTGAAATATTCGGAGCCGGCCATGTTCTTCATGCTACTGAAGATCACCGTGGTCTCTTGTATGCAAGCAGAGATCTCAGTTGGCCAAACCACAGACATCAACCTGATTTAGATGCTCTGACATTATATTGAGCCAGCTCCAGAGTAGTTACACATTATTAATGTACTTATTCATTCTTACAGTAAATAAATTGTATCTTTGATGGAGTCATTTACCGGGGGGGGGGAGTCATGGCTTCCAATCAGTAACTGGTTTCTATAAACCTGCTTACTCATTATTTTCTGTATACAAGAAAAAAAAACTTTTTTTACCATTCACCTGGAAAACAAAAATGTTGCATTAAGATTTTTTAAAGGATTAGGAGTTTTCAAGAATATTTTGCGTCCAATTAGTGACTACATAATATTTCCCAGCGGCATCTGAGCTAAGAAAGATCCTGGAAATATGAGAACACTGATCGCATGAAATACCTGAAAATCACTTTTCTTCAATAAACAATCTAGTGGTTTTATGTAAAGAACACAACAGAAATTGTTGAAATGATTTAAATAATCTGTTTCATGTTAGTCTATGTACTTGGGATCTAAACGTGAGTGGAGATTGATGAGCAAGGTAGGTGCTTGTATTACAGCATGTTATGTGTTTATGTCTTTATTGTAAGCACAACTTGAGTAGCCGGATTACTGACTTCACACTCTGAACCCATGGATCCTGATTAGCTGCTTATCTGAATTCTAATTTGTATGTTAATTTAATTAGAACGTCCTCTTTTGCTAGCTGTTGCTTGTTAAATCACTTTTTTTTTTGCTGGTAGACATCCAGCTTACTGCTCGGATTGATTAGATTTGGAAAGTCGTTTATGAACAATATCACATTCAGTGAAACTTTGTTTATCTAGTTGCTGGGCACTGGTCTTTGGTGTTCCAGAGTGTAATAAGAAACGAACTGAAGTCATACTCATTAGATCATAGAATGGAATGAACTGATAATGAGAACTGATAAATGTGTTAAGGATTCCAGTTATAATATGGTGTGACAATGGAGCAATTGGACAACGATGGACTTAAGGCTGATAAGACACAGATTATAGTCAGAATCCCGATTGCAACAGGATACAGGCTACTGCGACAGGCAGAAGAGGATTTTTCATAGTTTAATACTTCATCGGCTTCACTACTGTTTGTATTCATGGAAAATCAAGGGTCACGACAGAGTTCTATGGTTACGGGAAAGCTAAAGGTCTGTACCTGAATAATGAAACAGAAAAACAGAGACCAACTGACTCATTGAATGGGTACTAAGCAAGAGGAGAGGGATCCTTAAAAACAGTAAGAGGTGGGACAGTTACTTTTGTGAAATTCATCTCCGTGAGCGAGGTAGAGAAAGACATCAAGTGTTTAGGCGCATAGATTTCCAGTCCATGAAACATGGCATTAGATCATGAGATTGGATACACCAGTGGGACTGCAGTGGACGGTAGAATTGCATGGTTGATATGCTACAAGGTTCCCAAATCATGTAAGATCAGAATTGTGTTTCTGAGAGATTTGCCACCCTCCAAAGGAATGAGTGACCCTGATAAACGCCACTAAAAGATGATAGAAGGATATAATGAACTTGTTCATCACTTGTACTTGAGGTGGAACCCATCTAACTTTCATGCCTAGGGTCCCTAAAAAGTTTACAAATGAATTTATTGCTTCTCCCTCTGGATCTACTATGTCACAGGAACTGTATGGCCTCTATTCACTAAGACTTGCTTTATCGCAAAATATGATTAAACTTTTCCCCAGGGTTTGAAGTTCAAGCTTGCCCTTTTTCCAGACCCGAGTCTCTGGCTACCTTAGGCTACTGCGATATATTAACCTTTCAAGTCGCACAACTCACCTGGAAAGATCACCTCCACATAGGTCTCGCTAACAGATAGAGGTAGCCATGTTTAAATGGTGATGTGCACAGTGATCTGAAGCTGTCTGTGGGAAATAGTTCACAAAAGACTACCAACACCTCTTATAGATTCAGCTGAGGAGTCCTTAAAGAAACAATCCCTGACGTCCCTACTGTAGAAGAATGCATATCAAAGTGATCTGTGAGTATTTTAATACAATTTCTTTGGAAATTAAAGCAAAATAAAAATACGGCATTTATCTGACCTAGAAGTTGGGTCCTGCCGCAGAAGCCGCCCTCCTCCATGGTTCGACATGTCTTGACGCTGATCAGTGACAGGGTATTGACCGGAGGAAGTATATCACTATCCAGCTGAACGCATCTTCTGCACGCCATTTATTCGTGGGTAGTGCGGAAATGGGCAAAGGCATATGGGGGAATTGTAGAATACCCCCAAGCATTTGCAAAACGGACAAGTAAAAGTAAATGGGCCATACACCTATCGCATGTAGTAAAGTGCATATGATTATTACTACCGGAGTGTTTCTTTAACATGTGTGCATTGCTACTCTATTCCCCTCAAAGGGTGGCTTTGTTCACATTACAAGGCAAAGTGCTCCACGATATTCTGGGATACATAATGAACAAAGTCTTCTCACCACTGAATGCGTCAGCACCTTGTCTACTCTCTAATATGTGATATGTTAAGGAAGTGTCATGAATAATATTAAGGAAATAGTGCTTCTCTTGTATTCACACTCGTTTAAAACACATTTCCACAAGTGTGATGTGCTTATTATATTCACAAATGTCCTTATTTAATGAGCGTTATCTTCTAGGAAGTCAATTCCTGCATCTGTTGGTTTTTGGGTTTTTTTTAGAGATGGCCCTAAAATAGATTTTCTTGACTTAAATATATAACTTCCTGTAAAATATTGGACCCTCAGGGACTATCCTTATAAACATACCTGGGACTGCTCTGGGTTTTGCCCAGAGAACTCCGGGTGTAGCGCTGCTTCTCCAGTTCTCTGAGTCAACACTCGAACCCCCTGGTTAGCGGGAGAAGGGGTCTTGACACGCCCCGCTCCCTGCCCATTTCCTGTTTAAATAGAGGTGTTTCCCGAGATGTCAGCGGGACCACCCCCCAAAGTTAGCAGGAACGCCTGTTGACGTCTGTCTCCAAAGCTACAATTTGATTCTTCAAAAAGATTCTTCGTGATCGTCTTCGTTTTTGCCGCGCAACCGCCAAAATTTCAAACAGGAGTGAGCTGATCCTCGTCCTGTCAATCAGCTCACTCTTGTGACGTAACGCTAAGGGTCTCGTCCAATGCCTGTGCTGCTGTTTTTTGAATTCTGAAGGCGCCTTTATAAGACCAGAGCTTGCCTGAGAGATCCATTCATTATTCGCTGTGACTGCTTTGGCAACACTGCTGTGCTGCATCCGAGCGTTACAGAGAGAGATTGTTCTGTTCTGTGTGAGACTGGTAAGCCTTAGCCTGCCATTTCTCACTGTGTACTTCATCCTCACTTCAGTGCTACTTAATTAATATATTTAATAATAATAATTTGATTAATTTAATTTTTTTTAATTTAATTTGTCATCAACTTTAGTGTAAGTGCTGTTGAGTTGACAGTGCACCCAGTGCCTCAGTGGCACTGGGGTGCCCTTGCCCTGGGCTGGCACTAGTGCCTATTGCCTGTCCTGCTTAAATAAATTAAATAGAATTTATAAATTACAATTTAATAGAATCTATAATTTAATAGTTCATTATAATATTATATATATATATATATTTGTCAGTCATATATATATATATACTATAGTATACTAGTGTAGAGTGTACTGTAGACATTCATCTACTAGTGTCTAATTTAAAATCAGTAATATTAATTAATATAATTAATAATTGAATTCATTATAAAATTATATATATATTTGTCAGTTATAGTTAGTAATAGTATACTAGTGTAGAGTGTACTGTAGACATTCAAGACATCTACTAGTGTCTAATCTAAAATCAGTAATATCAATAATTCTCTAATTCTTTCTTATCTTAATAGTTAATTAAATTAGCTATAAATAAAAGTAATAATATTAATTAATTACTACTAGCGTATAGTTCAGCTAATCTTATTAGTACTGGTGCTGCAGCGCTATAGTTTGTTCTTTGTTTTAGCAACAGTAAGAGACCAAGTCAATTTTTCTTAATTAATCTTTCATTTTATTTCATTTGTTTTGCTCACCTCAGTCCATCAGTGAAGTGAACTTGTTGGGCTAGTGAGTGCAGCCGCATAAGTGCTGTGGTTTTTTTTGATCAGCAAGCAGTGACGTTAACTGTTTTGCAAAGATTTTCTCATTTATTTTACATTTTATTTCAATTTTATTAAAAGTACCCTTAGTGTTTTGCTCACCTCAGTCCATCAGTGAAGTGAACTTGTTGGGCTAGTGAGTGCAGCAAGCAGTGAAGCTAACTGTTTTGCTGTGACATTTTATTTTATTTCTAATTCTTTTCAAGAAAAATTGACTGTGACGAGCTGTACTAAGCAAAGCTTCAAGCTACTAGCTGTAGTACTAAAATAATTCTAATCTTCTTTAATCTTAATCTATAATATATTATAAATAATAATATTCTAATTCATAATCTATAATATAAGTAATTCTAATTCTAAATTCTAATTCATAATCTATATTCTTCTATCTATAATACATAATATATATTAGTAAATTAGTTCTAATCTATTAATATTATATAACTTAATATTAATTAAGAAATCATATACTTAATCTGATTTAACCTCACTTTAGCTTAGTGGGTTTGAGAGCGTCTGCCTAGAGGTAGACTTATAGTAAGGAAATATAGCTTTAGGCTAGCATAGTAGTAGGCTAAACTCTTAGGCCCGTGTAAATTCAAATTAAAAATAAAATACTGCTAGTTATAAAATAGTTAATCTTGAGTTAACAATTTAAATAACTTTAGCACTTTGGCAGATTGCACACAACAGCACAGTGCAGTAGTGCATAGTTTTACTTAGTAGCACTGAAGAGAACTTCCTCTATTTTTTTTGTCTTTAATTTGTTTTTCCTTTTTTTTGTTTTTATAGTTTTTTAAACACTACACTACACTACACTACACACACAACACAAAATTTGAAATGGATCCTCCTTTTGGGACTAAGGAGGGACAAGCTCCATCTACCACCACCACCACCAGCACCACCACCAGTTCTAAGATGCAGCCTTTGCGTCAGTCTAGTCGGCCAAGTAGGCCAAGCTCTCGCTTATCATTTGGGAAGCATTGCTTGAAGGATTATCAAGTAAAGGAAAGGCACCAAAAGCAGGCAGTAGTAGTGCGGCTAGGCCTACAAGCTCTATGGTTTTTTACGGAAAGCCTAAAGCACCAGCAGCACGTTCAAAGTTAAAGGGTAGCACAAGTAGTACTAGCCCAGTGACTAAAAAGAAGTGCCTTTTGCCCCAAGCATCATCTTCCCCATCCACAAGCAGCATGCACGGTACCAAGCAGAGCCAAATTAGCAGCAAGACTCAGAGGGGTCCCAAACCAAAGCGATCTCATTCCTTTGTAGGGAAAACCACCACCACCCCCACCTCTACCGCGTCTACCACCACTAGTGCTGCGCCTACTGTTCCCACCGGTACCGCCACGCCATGTCCTCCTAGTACCTCTAGCAAGCCACCAAGTCCTTACAGTATTTTTGTAAAGACAGTTAGAGAGATGGCTACACATAGTACTGGAAATCCAGCTAGCGAGGTACCAGAGGAGCCTGAGACTGAGAGGCCAAGTGCAAAGTCTGTTTTTCCTGCTCACACTACTACTACTACTACTACTAGTCACGATATCAGTCTTAGCTCCAGCCTAGCAGGAATTCCATTTGATCTGGCTAATGAAGAACTAGACTATGAGCCAGAGGAAGTAGAGGAGATTAGTGGCCAGGAATCAGATTCCTCAGGGAGCAGTGTACAAATGACTAGTGCACAATTTTCCCCTGAGCCTCCACCTTCTCCGCTGCGATCATCACCACCACCAGCAGCAGCAGCAAAACTTACCAAATCTGCTAGACTTCAAGCAATTAGCAGTCCCACTATGGCCAGTACTGGTAGTACCACCAGTGCCACTACCACCACCACCACTAGTTCTGCCGCTGTTCATCCACCCCGAGCAGTACAAGCAGCACCCAAGGCACCCCCCAAGGCTATGCGCGCCCCAATTTGGGAGCACTTTGAAAATGTGGAAGAAGGGCGCTATGGAAAGTGCAAACACTGTGGGAAGCTAATAAGCAGAGGGAAAGTGTCTGGCCATTTCAAAAGTGCTAGCATGAAGCATCACCTCAGCACTAAACACAACGCTGTGCTATTGGGGAAAGATGCAGAAGTAAAACGTAGTGCAGGCAGTGGTAAAACCCCAACAGCTGCTTCTGAGCCAATAGCAGCAGCTAGTGCTGGCAGCCAGAGACCAAGGCAGGTTGGAGCACTGCATGCCCAGCCCACCCTGGAAGAATTTGGGGCATTCCACTCCAAGAGAACGATGCCCAAACAGCAGGCCAATAAAGTAACGCGACTTATTTGTCAGTTCATTGCTGTTGGAGGGGCATCCTTCTCCATGATTGAAGGGGAGCCTTTCAAACAATTGATGGCGGCTGTGGCTCCACAATACACAGTTCCATCACGTTCCACTTTCAGCAGGAACATTGTCCCCTCGCTGTATCGGTCCTGTGTTGCAGCAGTGAAAGAGGAGCTTTCCAAGGCTGCTGGTCAGTGTGTTCATTTCACTACAGATTTGTGGAGTGCACCTAGCGCCCAGCATGCCTTTCTTTCTTTGACAGCACACTGGTGGCAGCCCGGTGTGTCTAAGGAAGTTGCTGCAGCAGGCTACCGATCATTCCTTCTCCATGCAGAAGTGATGGATGAAAAGCACACTTCCCAAAATATTCTGCATGCGATTAGGAAAATGTTTAGCCTTTGGGTGGGAGCAGAGGCAGGCACCAATGTTGAAGTTGGTTTTGTGGTAACTGACGGAGGTGCCAATATGGTGAAAGCGCTGCGAGATGGTCATATTGTTGGTGTGCGCTGTGCAGCCCACATCATCCATCTTGTAGTGAAGGCAGCAATGTCAGAAGGAACTAATGTGGCAGCAGTAGTTCTGTCCCGCTGCAGAAAGATAGCTGGGCACTTTCACCATAGTGTTAAGCCTAGCCAACTTTTGAGGGAAGAGCAAGAGAGGTCAGGTCTTCCCGTACACTGCCTACGTCAGGATGTCAGTACACGGTGGAAC
>VKOC01000006.1:11469933-11494168 GCA_009364415.1 Spea multiplicata | reverse complement strand
CTATATGCCACTGTGCCCCATGATATGCCTTTTGACCCCCTATGTGCCACTCTGACTCCATCGCTGCGGGGGATCTGGATCTTAGTCTCATAGTCAGACCTTTTATTATTTGCTCTGGAAAAAAACCTTATAAGCAAGCAAATATGGTACATTTTTATTAAGATTTGTGAATGGTAACTTTACTGCCAAGCCCAGTAGGTCGCAGATTATTTTAAATAATTGGGCAGTTGCTTATATTTCAATAAGTAATCAACTACTCTACACTAAACTCGACAGCAAGAGCCGGGTGTTAAGATGTTCTATTTATGTCCAATCAGCACTGATTGATAAATGCTTAACTTTACATTGTATTTATTTTTATATATAAATATTATAAAGAATATTTTACGAGGGTGTTCTATAAAAATGTAGTCTAGTGCTGTAATGAAAAAAATGACAAGATGGACATAAAGGTGCTGTTCCGCATACTCGGCTCCATGTATAAAGGCAGTTAGTGAGTTGTTTTGATGTCATTTTAAGCTTCAGTGGAGTAAAAACCAAGGTTTATTTGCTTAACATGCTAGGGAGCTCAATATTTTGTCTAATGGAATGACATCATAAAGAGCAGAAAATCCGTGCATTGTTTTAGTCAAACTGCAGTAAGATGCTTAGATCAAACTATTTTGCCTCCTTTAAAACATCCACTTCAATTCCAGTGATAAAAAATCCCTGACCTTGAAAATTTTTCCTAACAAAGTGCACAGGAAAAATGACATTGAAGCAGAATGGCAGAAACCTTTCTCTACCCCATAGCAGCGCAAACTGGAGCAATTTGTGTCAATGGTTTGCATACATGTTGTTCTTTGTACCTTTACCACTTAGTTTGACAATGTATCTTTATTTTTCCACCACAAAGGAGAAGGTCACATTGAGTTTGATTAGAGAGGCAATAAAACAACACTCAGCTGGGTTCAAGAGTCTGCATGTTTGGTATGGTTAGCTATAAGATAAGAATACATTGCTCTTTGCTCTTATATAAGTTCAAAGCATACATGGTGACATCACTAAGTCAACTGGTAAAGCACAAAGTTCTGTCCAACACATACTATCTACATGTGCATACTCATGTGCAGTTGTGAGGCTCCAACCGCACTTTTTTGGACACACCTGTCTGCTAGGAGTTTGGCTTCTGCACATTAATTTTCAGGCTATTCGTTGCAGTATTCATCAAAAGGACAGCTACAGCAAAGTTTTATTAAATGGAATCCAGGGTATATTTCATTTTTTTGTTGACCATATGGTCATTGACCTCTTTTCCCCAATGTCTATATTCAGTGTTGAACCCATCCATCAGAGAAGTAAGGGCTCTGCCACTGCCTGTGCACTAATCCGATGAATTGACCATGATCTGAGTCTTGGTAAACCCATTATGTCTTTCCTAATAAAATGTTTCGTAGAAGTCACAATTTGGTTTACACACACTGTAGTCCAAGCTATGTTTCTTTTAAGAGAAGTAGCCTCTCCAGTTTATAACTTCTTAAAATAGCTTTCCCGGGGGCTCTTCACATAAAGAATTCAAACATTTCAGAGACTGACTGCTTTGAGTCTGTGTTCTGTGCTCCATTTTAGGACAATGTTAATTGTCAATGAGTCAGTGTCATTCTGACGGGTAGTGAATAACACGTGAGTCACGAGTAAATATGCGAAGCCAGGGCGCAACAGATCTGAGCTTACAGAAATAGGAGGATGAAGATCAATCTATTCTACTTGTGTAAAACTACCTTCAACATACTGCATTGAAGTTCTATACAGAGACTATCCTCTGATACAAACATTCTGATTGAAAAGCTAAGGTTCAGTGTATCTTAACAGTGAACAAGAACAGTGAGCCAGCAGACATTCCGTTAATGTCCACATGTCTGATTGAAGCTGTATTCTATTAACTGTTCACACTATCTTGTTAACAGGACCTTCCGGTGTATTACATACACCGCTTTTCCAGTTCGGTTGTACACACCATTTCTTAGGTTTCACCATGAAAACAGCTTAATACTTAAAACACAGCCTTAGGGAGCCATTTAGTGTTTCATAATTGGTAGATCCACAAATTTGCTGGTGACTTGTAAAGGTTAAAATTGGCTCGTATAAAAACGATTCTAATAACACGGATAAACCCAATATTGTCTAGATTACTCATGGAATAACTTTAATGCTAAGGAGAAGCTTACCGAATTAAACTGTCCTGATTCCTTAGGGAAAATGTAACTTTAACCAATTAATGCTATTATTATGGCAGTTAAATTAATATATGAAGAATGCCTTAGAAAGAAAATAGATGTCCGTGTCTATTAAGGCACAAGCCTCTATGGCACATTACTGTTGATGTTCTGTGCTGCACATCCTGATAGCAACAGATAACAAAAATCCCCAAGAACAGCACGACGGGCCATAAAGGTACTGTACAATCACACCAAAAATATCTCCTTGAGCATAACATACAGTGCTGTATACAGTATGCAAGTATTATATATACTTGTGTTGTTCCAATTAACTTATTTTATCTACAGACCTGAAGGCTGCCACTGTAGTCAGCAGGGCCGTAGGAAGGGCGAGGCACTTGCCTAGGGCACAGCTGCCAGGGGGCGCACAGCCGCCCAATCAGCAGCTGCAGCCTGCAGGACTAGTTGGGAGATCTCCCTCTAACCGGCCCAGCATGAGGGAGCACAAGGTCTGTCAATAGATGCCGAGCATCAGGATATAAGGTCATCCCCACACTCTGCATCAATACACAGCACATAGTGATGAGGGAGCAGTAAAGCAGAGGCCTGGAGTGACAGACCTCGCGCTCACAATATTGGATGGAGGATGGAAGGTGGAGGATGGAAGATGAGAAGTTTAAGAGATGGGGGAGAAAGAGGTGTAAGGGCAGTATATGTGTATATATATATATGTGTGTTTGTAAGCTTGTGTGTGTGTATGGGCAGGCGTGTGTAAGAGCAGTGTACGTATTTTTGTGTTTATAAGCTGGTGTGTGTGTGCATATGTGTGTGTAAAGGCAGTGTAAATGAGCAGTTGTGTGTAAGGGCAGTGTATGTGTATATGTGTGTTTATGGGAAGGTATGTGTAAAGGTAGTCTGTGGCACTTACGTGTGTAAGGGCAGTGTATGTGGATATGTGTGTTAATGGGCAGGTGTGTATAAAGGCAGTGTGTGTGGGCAGCCGTGTGTAAGGGCAGTGTATGTGTATATATATGTTTATGGGAAGTCGTGTGTAAGGGTAGTGTATGTGTATCTGTGTGTTTATGAGCAGATGTGTGTAAAGGCAATGTGCAAGTAGTATAAATAAAATAGCCTCTGTAAAAAATAGCTGGGGGGCACAATTTTTCATTCTTGTCTCGGGTGCAAAAGGAGCTAGCTAAGGATCTGAGGTGCAAAAAGCTTATTTTGTAAGTTTACATCTTTTTCTATGCTGGCCAAACAAAAGGAATCATTGAGCTGATTCTTTATGGAAATGCTAATGAAAGTCCTGCTTCTACAATGAAATCCTTTCATCCGTAGGCTTTCATTAACCAGTGTGTCAGTGCATGATTGAGACTGAGCCATTCTATTTTTTAACATAAGGCAGTGTGATAAGGAGTGAAGGTGTCTAGTAAATCAGGGCAGAGATAGCACATCTAGAACATATATATATACCTGCCAAATTAGCAACTCTCTGATAAACATTATATTATGAACACACCAAATAGATGCTTCATTTATGTTGTCCATAGAAAGCTTAAAATTGCTTGAGTCTTTTGGGTTAAAATGCAAAGCAGTCCCACTGATTCAGCTCCTAGGTAAACAATATAAAGTTAGATAGGACTTTTAACTTAGTGGTGGGCTAAGCAATTCATGGCCATATAATGTGACGGAATCCCCAGTATATATACTTTAGATTGGTGCTTTTAAATAGTATTTGTTGGATGAGACCTGATTCAACTTCAAGCCCAATGGCAGGGCACACGGCAGGAAGCCCAATGGCAGGGCACACAGCAGGAAGCCCAATGGCAGGGCACATACAGGGTCAGATACAGGGCCAGAGCAAAGCGGTTCAAACACATTAATGCAAAGGCCCTTACTGAAGGGCAGGGCAGGTTTATATAGGCAGGCCTAATCCAGGTAACAAGGAACAGCTGCTTGCAATTATGAGGTCTGCGTGCTCCAGAGTGAGAAGCACGGCCACTAGTGGTTGTAGAACTACATGAGCATAACAAAGTTTTGAATACTCCAGGCTGAGTAGGGTGGATCCTGACACACACACACATATATACACACACTATATGGACAACTATATGAACAAAAGTGTTGGGATGCCTGACCATTACAACAACAGGGACTTTTATAACATAATTTTCTAAATACATAGACATTAATATGTAGCCCCCCCTTGTCAGCTATAACAGCTTCCACTCTTCTGGGAAGGCTTTCTACAAGATTTAGATGTGTCTGTGGGAGTGACTCGCAATCTCTGTTCCAGTTGAGGTCAGCACCCTGGGCGGTCAAGTCAAGTTCTTCCACACCAAACTCATCCAGCCCTGTCTTTATGGACCTGCCAGTCAGGCAGGTAACATTCTCCTTGCATCCGCCAAGCAGCTTGTGAGTGCCACCTTTGCCCCAAGCAGCTTATCATTGCCACCCGAACCTCAAAACAGCCTATTTGTGTCAACTTTGACCCCAGCTTGGCAGTGCCCCCAAACAGCGTTATGTGCCATCATTGCCTCTTACCCCCTCCAACATACACTCTGGCACACATATGTCAACATACCCACACAAATGTACATGTTAACACATGCACCTATACTTAGTAACACACATGTACACACTCATTTTAACACACATTTGCCCTCACATTACCCATGCTAACAGTCACTCCATCTCACATCACTTACCCATGCATGCTTACACATGAAAACTTACACATACATGCTCACACATACTCACACATACTCACACATATACATCCATGCTTATTTACACTAATACATACAAATGAAAGCTCACATACATACAAGCATACACATCCATGCTCACATAAATACACACCATCTTCCATTTTCATTAAGAAACATTGTAAACATACACATGCATTCTCACATACATAAAAACATTAACCTCCATGCTCACATACACTAAGACATCCATGCTTACACACACTTATACATAGACATCCATGCTCACATATACTTAGACAGTCATTCATGCCCACATCCAATTATACATAGACATTCATGCTCACATACACTACTACATAGACATCCATGCTCACATATACTTATACAGTCATTCATGCCCACATACACTTATACATAGACATCCATGCTCACATATACTTATACATAGACATCCATGCTCACATATACTTATACAGTCATTCATGCCCACATCCACTTACACATAGACATTCATGCTCACGTACATACACCCCCCCCCTTCCATTTTCATTGTATAAGCAGCTAACATTTCAATAAACACACATCTCCCTGTGAAAATTAACTTTGCCTCTTAATTTTGTGGATTTATTTAAAATGGGGATTTCAGACATTTCAGGGGGCATGTGAACAGTAAATAATATTTGTGATGCGTAGACATAGACATCCATGTTCACATACACGTATACATACAAACATACACATCCATACTCACATACATGTATACATAGACATCCAGGCTTACATACATACAAATATTCACATTAATGTAATTATAAGCAGCTAACGTTTAAATGCAATGCACATGTCCCTGTGAAAATTAACTTTGCCTCTTAATTGTGTGGGTTTACCGTATTTAAAATGAAGATTTCAGACATTAGTCATTCAACAGTGAATACTACTTTGTGCTGTGTCAGTTTGTATGTATACCTAGAACAACACAAAAAATGAGTCACCATAGTCCTTCCCCATCTCCTTACATTAGCTTTCCACTTAGTCTTTTCCAGTGCTCTCCCAGCTTTACTTTCACCGCTTCCATACTTTCTGTATCCCACAGCTACATCCTAAGGTCTTTACCAAATTTTAACACCCTATTTCTTCCATTGCATATACCATCTTTCAAGGGCTGTTGCCTTCTCTGCAGCTATAACCCATAAGAGTTGTGCTAAAGATTATGATGCTTAGAACCACACTTGTGGACACTGAATATGGTCTACAGGACTATATTAAAATCAATACCTCAAACTACTTCTTACCTCTTAGGGTCTCGAAATGGAGCACCTTTTTGTAGCTAGAATTTTCAACAATCATTAACAATGGAATCTACACAAATCTATCTTATCACAAATGGGGTGTAGGAAATAAGATATTTGACTCCAGAAAGCTAGTTCTTATACTCACCAACCACTGATGTACTAAGAGATGTATGTGACATGTATTTGGTGAAGGGCTATTGTTTGCCCCAAATTCCAGAAGGCATTTGGAAAAGGTTTGGTTGAGACAAGAGACTAGGTTTGATTAATGTTCTCCTGGAGTGCAGACGGGGAAATTGTACTGTTACTCATCTCTTTGGGGGGTGTTTTTTGGGAGTGAAATATACACTAGTTTATAGTGTCATTTACATTTTCACTAACATCAACGCATATCAATGAATCGTCCGAAAAAGCATGACTGTGTGCTGAGTTCCTGAATGTGGTATGCAACTTTTAGTCTTCTTCAGATCTTCACTTTACTTAGCTGTGAAAGGAATCAGATTTCCAGCACACTAAGGGTTTGCATTGAATGAAAACGAGTGTGAGAGGACAAAAGGTCATGTTGGATGATCAATCTTTTGTCATCCAACCGGTTGTCACCATACTTGTTTTATGCAGTTGGGGAAGGGTCAGCTTAAAATGGCTTAAAATCTTCCCAAAGTAAAAATAGAATATCTCAAAGGGATTTGTTCCTTTTTTGAAGGATATGTAGGGCTTTCCTTTGATACCATTTTTATATGTATAGTCCATCAACACATTTTTGGAATTTCTTCCACAAGTTAGGTGCAACTGAGTAAACAAAAACTTAATTTATATCCAGCACCACCCCCCAAGTAGAATAGCACCCCACATGCATATGCAAAATGCTCTGGGAAAGAATGGTGAAAAACACCTTGCCTTAAACCATACATTTATGAACAGCCTAACATGAAAAAATAGGTTTCCTAGGTAAAGTGCTTATAAAGCTGTTTATAAGGTTGTCAAGTAAACAATAGTAAAACTAACAAATTTGCCCCTAATTAACAGGGAGAAAATATTTCCAGATTGAATTGTATGTAGATTGGGATGGCCCACCTTTAAGTAAGCGGTACATAAAACTGCATTATCCAAATACATGAAATAAAAAAAGATTGAATTATCCTCTTTTGGTGTAATTTAAGGTGTAGTTTATACATAATACATTTTGCTTAACCATTGCATAAAAAAAGAAATATTGTGTGTAAATCTTTTGGTTAAATAGCATAACCACATTTCTTTGACACTGATTTACACAGGTTAGAATAATTGTCTTTTAAATGAGGATTATTCCACTATAAATGTACGTAATGCTTCATTATGTGTGTTTTGTTGTTAAAATGAAAATATGGTTGTCTTTTTTCCTTTGCGTTATAAATGTATGTAACATGACATATTTATGGACAGCTCAGAATATGATAAATAGATTCATATGGATATTCAAAAGCAGAACACGGTGACCGAGTTTACAATCTGATGGAGAAACAATATAATAGTGTGTTTTGGGTGATAAAATAATTTTTTCACTGCAATTTCCTCCAAAGGTTTCATTAATGCAATGATAAGTAACTATTTTTTTCCCAGTTTCTATGGCAATACCCTGTTAGTACCTGCTTTTATGTCACATGACAATTTAGCGTTCCCTAAAAATGATGTGAAACGTGTATTTGGCAGTACTAGGAATGATGATTAAAGCCATAACCCCTTACCTTGCTGCAGCTAGGGCAGCTGCAGTTTTTGACTCTCAAAGTTACAGCCCTAAATGATGTTTCTAAAGTTGCCTTAGTTATAGAAATGTTTAGTTTAGCTGAGCAGGTGGGACAGCTCCTTGGGAAGAACAGCTGTATAAAAATATTACTTTTATATTTAATCAGTGTAAACCATTAAATCCCTACTGCCTCTCTTTATCCTACAGAGTGCCTCAACGTTAGACACTTATCAGAGTTGTTAAGGCCCTCTTTTGTTCCTTTTGTAGACCCTGTCTAGAAGGCTAGTGGGTCAGTAACATGACAGGGCACTGCTGGGCTCAATACTGAACAAAACCACTCTCATTGGGAGCACGGAAAAGAGTTTCACTGTATACAGATCAGGTACATATTTGGTAACTGGAGCATATACTATACCCCCCATACTTTAAAATGTAAAAACACCCACACTCTCACCCTTTCACAATCTCACTCACTTTTATTCATGTTCTTTTGCAATCTCATTCACTCTCTAACCCACTCATGGAGAAGCAGAAGAAGACAGAAGAAAGAAGACAGAAGAACAAGAAGAGGCAAGAGAAGAAGCAGGGCTATGGAAAGGGTGAGTGGGACACAGGAGTGGTCTGTGGAGAAGGTAGGGCGAAACTGAGAGAGAGGTAATTTCTGGGAGACTTAGGTGCCAGTGCGGCACCCCCTGATGAGTGGCACCTGAAGCCGACTGCAACCCCTCCCCCAAAGTATGACACTGATACAGATTAAATTATACTATATGCTGAAGTCAATTCTAATGCTCACCCATCATTCATGTAAGAGGCTAAAAAGGCTGTCCTCGTGCATAACCCAAATGCCTGGGACAGATGGAATATTGATGCTAGTTTTTATTTATAACATTATAAGACAAAGAGTATAAACTAAATAAGAGCAAGCCCAGAAGAAAGTTCTAGCAACACAGCCATGTTTTCATGGAACACAAAATCATTCACAATATATATAACAGAAGCCACCTAAGATGGTGTTGGTTCAGCTTTATCACACAAAGCTTGAGGAAGACTTGGGAGAATGAGGATGTGAAAGTTTAAATGCCATGCAGTCAGAAAGGAAACATATTTTTGAAGAAAGAGAAGTGCTCAAGCAGGACATGTCCCAAAATTGGACAGGAAGGAAATGTCAAGAACCATTTCATTATCTTCGGTACCGACGATGCCATATCAACATTAAACTGGGTACCACTTGGATCACAAATTAACCATGGGATACGGCAGTTGTGACGTAAGACCAGATCCATGTCAACTGACAAAGGACAATAAGAAAACACATTCTATAGAAGCGATCAGGAAACACACACAGGACATAATATAGACAAAAGCCTATATAGTAGCATGAAAGAAAGGAAACACATTAAATGAGCAACATGGGGATTCTGTATAAAATGGTGTATAGAATTCTGTATAAGAATTCTGGTGCAAATTTTTTCTCATTACCATAGCAACTATCGGAATGTTCCATCCGCAGGAGCATTCCGCTGGTTTCTCCACTTTTTATTAATTCGCATCTAATCTCCATAGAAATTAATGTTTGGAGTATCGAAAATAGATAAATGTAACCAAGTAAAGCTGGATGAAATAAATCTGTCCCAGGAAAACTCTCACTGGGGGAAACATTGTTCCTGAATGAGCTTTTGCCAGTGTATACATCACACGCATCATGATGTCTATGTTACTTTACCACTTCCAATGTCATACACATGAGATTTCAGGAAGTGTGAAGCGCAGGGTGACCTCAGCATGTTGAAACTGGTGATCTCTGCTTACTTTTGTGGATTCTTGTAAGCAGGAGATCATAAAAATAATTAATTGAACAGGCAGAAAAAAATAACTTGTCATGAGGAGTGGCATCACAACCTGGGTGAGGGGGGGGGTGCGGACTGTACCCGGGTGACACCTTATTGGGGGTGACACCACACCAGGCAGGGAACTCCCGAATCCTCCAGGTCGTGGGAACACCCCCAACGTCAGCTGGACCGCCCACCGACATAAGTGGGAACTCCCCCGACGTCAGCGGGACCGCCCACCAACGTCAGTGACACCATATGTCATCGCACCGGGTGACACCAACCCTAGTGACGCCACTGGTCATTAGTGTTGTTAGATGATGCTTTATCCCTCTGGCTAAAGCTTAAGTATGTACAGAACAAAAAAAAAAAAACAACAAAAAAGTATGATGTCAACAAATGAGATCATACTTCTTATGCGATATGAAGGCAACAGTATAAAAAGTTGCACAGAAGAGTATGCTAGACACCACCATTTATTTGTTAATTTATTGATACAGAGCTGGAGGAGCTGGGAGAAAACAATGCCAAGTATACAAAGAGCATTGGTTCTTTTTGTGTTTGATAAAAATTTGCCACAAGTATGTTGGAATAAGAGGTATAACTGTGAACAGGGCGACCACAGGGTACTTGGCTGTTGTTGCCGGATTTGTCTTGGCTACAAGTGGGTAGCTGCTCCAATTCTCAAAGTAAAATATAGTCCCTATGGAGATGGTTTCCTTAGAACCGTGTCAGCAAGAAAGACACAACACTCAAGTCAAGATGCAAGAATACAAACAAACTTCATTGGAGGGAAGGTCATATATATTCTAACTTGAAGCAGCCATTACCTACAGTGCCATCCTCTAATATTGGCATCCTTGAACAAAGAAGACCGTGAAAATGTGTCTATTGTGTAACCCTTTTTTCCCCCAAAAAAATACACAAAAATATTCTGCTCTCACTGATATTAACACAGGTTTAACCCCCCCAAAAAAATGTTAAAAACATGTCACACAATTATTGGCTTTTAGTCAATACCTCCCTTTGTCAAGATGACAGCTCTGGGTATTCTTCTATAATGCCCGATGTGGTTGGAGAAAACATGGCAAGGGATCTGAGACCATTCCTTCATACAGAATATCTCCAGATCCTTCAAATTTCAAAGTCAATGCTGGTGGACTCTCCTCCTTAGTTTACCCCAGATGTTTTCTAGGGGATAAAGTCAGGGGACTCAGATGGTTATGGTAGGGCCTTGATTGGTGGTCAGCAAACCACTTTTTGTGTTGATTTTGATGTATGTTTTGGATTATTGTCCTCCTGAAAGATGTTAAGCTTTCTAGCAGAGTCTGTCAGGTGTTCATTTAATATCTGTTGATATTGGATGACTCCATGATGTATACGTATCCTAACAAAATGTCCCGGCCCTCTGGCAGAAAAAAACTGCTCCAAAACATTGAAGAGCCACCACCATATTTAACTGTGGGCATACTGAGTTACTTTTCCATATGGCTACCTCTCTGTGTGCACCAAACGCACCTCTGGTGTTTATTGCCAAAAAGCTTTATTTTGGTTTCATCGGACCATAGAACCCGATCCCATTTGAAGTTCCAGTGGTGTCTGGCAAACTCAAGACATTGAGGTTTATTTTTGGATTTTTTGGAGTAGAGGCTGTTTTTCTTGAAACAACTTGTGGTGATGTAAGGGAATTCAAATTGTAGCTTTGGAGACAGACGTCAACAGGCGTTCCTGCTAACTTTGGGGGGTGGTCCCGCTGACATCTCGGGAAACACCTCTATTTAAACAGGAAATGGGCAGGGAGCGGGGCGTGTCAAGACCCCTTCTCCCGCTACCCAGGGGGTTCGAGTGTTGACCCAGAGAACTGGAGAAGCAGCGCTACACCCGGAGTTCTCTGGGCAAAACCCAGAGCAGTCCCAGGTATGTTTATAAGGATAGTCCCTGAGGGTCCAATATTTTACAGGAAGTTATATATTTAAGTCAAGAAAATCTATTTTAGGGCCATCTCTAAAAAAAACCCAAAAACCAACAGATGCAGGAATTGACTTCCTAGAAGATAACGCTCATTAAATAAGGACATTTGTGAATATAATAAGCACATCACACTTGTGGAAATGTGTTTTAAACGAGTGTGAATACAAGAGAAGCACTATTTCCTTAATATTATTCATGACACTTCCTTAACATATCACATATTAGAGAGTAGACAAGGTGCTGACGCATTCAGTGGTGAGAAGACTTTGTTCATTATGTATCCCAGAATATCGTGGAGCACTTTGCCTTGTAATGTGAACAAAGCCACCCTTTGAGGGGAATAGAGTAGCAATGCACACATGTTAAAGAAACACTCCGGTAGTAATAATCATATGCACTTTACTACATGCGATAGGTGTATGGCCCATTTACTTTTACTTGTCCGTTTTGCAAATGCTTGGGGGTATTCTACAATTCCCCCATATGCCTTTGCCCATTTCCGCACTACCCACGAATAAATGGCGTGCAGAAGATGCGTTCAGCTGGATAGTGATATACTTCCTCCGCTCAATACCCTGTCACTGATCAGCGTCAAGACATGTCGAACCATGGAGGAGGGCGGCTTCTGCGGCAGGACCCAACTTCTAGGTCAGATAAATGCCGTATTTTTATTTTGCTTTAATTTCCAAAGAAATCGTATTAAAATACTCACAGATCACTTTGATATGCATTCTTCTACAGTAGGGACGTCAGGGATTGTTTCTTTAAGGACTCCTCAGCTAAATCTATAAGAGGTGTTGGTAGTCTTTTGTGAACTATTTCCCACAGACAGCTTCAGATCACTGTGCACATCACCATTTAAACATGGCTACCTCTATCTGTTAGCGAGACCTATGTGGAGGTGATCTTTCCAGGTGAGTTGTGCGACTTGAAAGGTTAATATATCGCAGTAGCCTAAGGTAGCCAGAGACTCGGGTCTGGAAAAAGGGCAAGCTTGAACTTCAAACCCTGGGGAAAAGTTTAATCATATTTTGCGATAAAGCAAGTCTTAGTGAATAGAGGCCATACAGTTCCTGTGACATAGTAGATCCAGAGGGAGAAGCAATAAATTCATTTGTAAACTTTTTAGGGACCCTAGGCATGAAAGTTAGATGGGTTCCACCTCAAGTACAAGTGATGAACAAGTTCATTATATCCTTCTATCATCTTTTAGTGGCGTTTATCAGGGTCACTCATTCCTTTGGAGGGTGGCAAATCTCTCAGAAACACAATTCTGATCTTACATGATTTGGGAACCTTGTAGCATATCAACCATGCAATTCTACCGTCCACTGCAGTCCCACTGGTGTATCCAATCTCATGATCTAATGCCATGTTTCATGGACTGGAAATCTATGCGCCTAAACACTTGATGTCTTTCTCTACCTCGCTCACGGAGATGAATTTCACAAAAGTAACTGTCCCACCTCTTACTGTTTTTAAGGATCCCTCTCCTCTTGCTTAGTACCCATTCAATGAGTCAGTTGGTCTCTGTTTTTCTGTTTCATTATTCAGGTACAGACCTTTAGCTTTCCCGTAACCATAGAACTCTGTCGTGACCCTTGATTTTCCATGAATACAAACAGTAGTGAAGCCGATGAAGTATTAAACTATGAAAAATCCTCTTCTGCCTGTCGCAGTAGCCTGTATCCTGTTGCAATCGGGATTCTGACTATAATCTGTGTCTTATCAGCCTTAAGTCCATCGTTGTCCAATTGCTCCATTGTCACACCATATTATAACTGGAATCCTTAACACATTTATCAGTTCTCATTATCAGTTCATTCCATTCTATGATCTAATGAGTATGACTTCAGTTCGTTTCTTATTACACTCTGGAACACCAAAGACCAGTGCCCAGCAACTAGATAAACAAAGTTTCACTGAATGTGATATTGTTCATAAACGACTTTCCAAATCTAATCAATCCGAGCAGTAAGCTGGATGTCTACCAGCAAAAAAAAAAGTGATTTAACAAGCAACAGCTAGCAAAAGAGGACGTTCTAATTAAATTAACATACAAATTAGAATTCAGATAAGCAGCTAATCAGGATCCATGGGTTCAGAGTGTGAAGTCAGTAATCCGGCTACTCAAGTTGTGCTTACAATAAAGACATAAACACATAACATGCTGTAATACAAGCACCTACCTTGCTCATCAATCTCCACTCACGTTTAGATCCCAAGTACATAGACTAACATGAAACAGATTATTTAAATCATTTCAACAATTTCTGTTGTGTTCTTTACATAAAACCACTAGATTGTTTATTGAAGAAAAGTGATTTTCAGGTATTTCATGCGATCAGTGTTCTCATATTTCCAGGATCTTTCTTAGCTCAGATGCCGCTGGGAAATATTATGTAGTCACTAATTGGACGCAAAATATTCTTGAAAACTCCTAATCCTTTAAAAAATCTTAATGCAACATTTTTGTTTTCCAGGTGAATGGTAAAAAAAGTTTTTTTTTCTTGTATACAGAAAATAATGAGTAAGCAGGTTTATAGAAACCAGTTACTGATTGGAAGCCATGACTCCCCCCCCCCGGTAAATGACTCCATCAAAGATACAATTTATTTACTGTAAGAATGAATAAGTACATTAATAATGTGTAACTACTCTGGAGCTGGCTCAATATAATGTCAGAGCATCTAAATCAGGTTGATGTCTGTGGTTTGGCCAACTGAGATCTCTGCTTGCATACAGGAGACCACGGTGATCTTCAGTAGCATGAAGAACATGGCCGGCTCCGAATATTTCACAGTTAAATCAGCAAGAAAAAACTTGTAAATTGAATTATGCATCATACAGGGCCAGCTCAGCCCCTTCATTAATGCTGGACTTGCGATCATTTGGATCCGAACAGTAAATTTACAGAATTTTCTTAAATTGGGAGACAAGAACAAAGCCGGGCAACCACAATCAGACCAAAAAAACGAAGCAGGGGCAACAGCTTAGAGACGTATTGCCAGAGGTTGTGCAAACAAATATTAGAGGAGGGTGTCTAACGCTGTCCAGGTCTTTTTGTTTCTTCATTACATGTCAGTGGAAAAGGCATCTTTTTTGTCAAGTAACTTTGGACATCTCATTAAAATATTCTGATCTAAAGCTTTATATCCAATCACTCCTGAAGATATTGCCTATGTTATATAAAATATTCATGGGTGCCAATAATGCTGACCTATAACAGTATATCATTATATATGTATATGACGTTTCACAGCTTACATAATTCATCTTGTTGCAATTTACCTCAAGCCATTCTAAATCTTAACGGCTGCAAAATTGTAAATATACACATTTTAGGCCGTTTCAGGGAAATATTTCCTCTCCAGATCACTCCTACCACCCCTGACCCAATCATTGAACCATTTTACTACCAGGTAAACCACAGACTGAACTATGCATTATGCAGGGCCACCTTGGATTAACCTTCATCAGGCATAACGGCCTGCTTGGTGAAGAGGAGGAAAAAGGACTGCCCAGGAAAGATCTTCGGCACAAATGAAAGCGCCAATAGATGCTGCAGCCATAATATAAACTTTGGGGGTGAGGATCTGTGCACACTCTTATACAACAGCACAACTGCTTTTAGTGGCATATGTGCCGAGTATATATATATATATAATTTATAGTATGAGTTGAACTAGACTCTCCTCATTAAATGGGTCAACTCTCCTCCAATGTTATTCTACCAGAACACCCTTACAAATGCAATGGTTTCAAGATCATTTTACCTCTCATGGCTAATAAACTATTACCGTGCTTTAATATAAATGGTATCTTGAAGTCACCTTTGGTCAAGATCGTATTCTGTACGGTGTAGTTTGAACTACTTTGGTTCAGTTTCCTTTTTTGATTGTGTATATATTTATGCGTAAGGAGTTTGTGTTTAAGTGTAGAGCTGCCCCCCTGACCATCTTTACCCCTCTCACATCAACTCATTCATATCTCCCATATCGCCCCCTCCATCAGCATGCCGGCCCCATAACTTCGAATCACTTCTATACTCAACTAGCATTAAGTCCCCATCATCTTCAATACGGTTCACATTCATACCCAGATCACTGCTAGATTATGGGGCAGGGGAGGTAATAGGGTAGTTGCAGATTAGACGGAACATTGGCCCCAGGGTCAGATGGTGTGTAAGTACTTCCAGATAGACCAGTTATCCCAGTTGAAATTAATGCAGCTCATAGGCAGAGGACCTATTCTTAATACATATCTCCAGCACCAAGGCAGAGACCAGCTGAATTGGACATTTCCCCCTTTCACCAGAGAACAGAGTGCTGAATAATGCATTTTGATGACTAGCACTCATGCGACTGTGAAGGGACAGAAGCGTATAATTTGCACACCCGCTCTGCCCACTGCAGTAATGGGGGTGAGAATGGCCTTGTAGTCCGCGCCGCTGCTCCACCCGCCAAGAGACCATTAAAATAGAGATGATCTGGAGAGAACGCAGCAAGACAAACAAGAAGCTGAACCGAGGGGAACGGTTGGCGGAAAGCAGACAGAAGTGGTTGGCGGAAAAAAGGTAGGAGAGGTGGATAGCGCGAGTAAGTGCTCATTAAATTCAGACGCCCTCCTCGTTTGACACCGAACACACACACACTAACGTGTTCTCTACAAGAGACCATTAATATGCTAAAAAAAAACCGAACAGCATGATAGCCAATGTTGGCACCATTTCGCAAATACTTTGACTCAAAACGATATCTCCATGCCTTGCATGGTATAAAAACAAGACAGGAAATATTTTCAATAATTTTATTATACATGTATTTACTATCACACAAAAATAGTTCCCTTGCAATCAGTGTACATTAAATGGTTCACAAAAAAAAATAAAAAAAGGGTAACCGATAAGAAAAAGTTACCCAGATCCTATGTTAAGTATAACAAAAGCAGCAAGCAGACGTTCCTCCTGAACAGCCGGGCTGCTTCCAGGTATAGCCCATTACGAACTGTTTCACCATTATCTGCTCATCTTTTCTTACAAACAAACTACAACAATAATTTGTTTTTAAGACTCACACAACAGTACATATAAGCCAGAGTGCCAAGTTCTAAATCAAATCTGGATGACTGTAAAGGATGCTTCAGGCGTTTAAAAAAAATAAAATAAAAAAAGTTCGCTTTAGTAACGTCCTGCAAAGAAGAACAAAGACAGAGGTAGTTAACACACCGATAGGCAAGCAATCCAAAGCATCTTTAAATGCCCAAGGGTTTTTTTTTGTCGAAAGCTATTTAACTTTACTCACTTGGACTGTATGAACGTGATCTTGACCGGGATCTGTAACGGCTGTAGTATGGTGAAGGGGATCGTCGCCTGTAAAATAAGGTGGGAAAATAGTCAGTCACACATCTAGGGTAGTTGTGATAAGTTCTGCACACTGGACCAAAAGTATTATAGGCTCACTTTTAACAAGAGTGGAATTTTTTTTTATAAACAGGCAATAGGTAATTTATAAGCAATAGCCAATTTGCTTTTGCCGTCAAACCTTAACTATCTAAAGGTCCGGAGCAACAAAATGTAGTTCTACAGTCCCATCATTTTAACAGATTGCTCAAAATGAATGCATACAGAAAAAAAAAAAAGAATCCTTCAGCGGTCATCATTCTGCTCAAGCCTATAGTATGTAGGCAGCGATCAGATTAGAAGTGTGTGAACACCGTAAAACAAATCCCCCAATTCAGAAATATACACCGTATATGCTTCGTCCGGCCAAGCAACGGGATGCTATATTTACTGCAACAATTAACTCCTACGACGATCAATTTCCGGTTCTTAGCACCGCTTCTGCTTAAACAAACTCTACTGTTCCAGACAGATGCAGGTGTACGACTTGCAATAAAAATCAGTCTAGTCTTGGTTGTAAAGTAAAACCTTACCTGTACCTATAATCATATTCTTCATATCTGTCATAACCTCTGTCATAGCCTCTCTCATAATAAGAATCACGCCGGCGGCTACCTCCTCCGCCGCCGCTGCTGCCTCCACCACCCCCACCGCTGCTGCTGCTGCCTCCACCACTGCAAGGAAAAAAAAAATACATACATTATTTAACTAGCAAGATTAACTGGTATCAGTAAACATGCTATTGCTAACAGTTACATGCTTCGAGCAGTGTATTAACGTGATTGATGAAAGTGGAGCAATCCCTTTAATATCCAACAGAAATAATGAACATTTTGGTTTACCATTTCTCCCCATAAAGCTAGCTCTACAGTATTTAATCTGCTGCTTTACTGACAAAGTGTTCTGGCTACCTTTGTATGGAGGAGAAAAAATATATACAGAATAATTTTGCCAAAGATTGTAGCTTTCAAAAAACAAAAAATGTAGTCCCATAGAACTTGAATGCAGGTAAAGTGACTCACTGTGTAGGCCGCCCCATATAGATGCCTGGAGTCGGGGTGTGCGCACGCTTGGTGATGGAATAATCCACGCGGATCCTCCTGCCATCCAGCTCCATACCGTTTGCATGTTCCATGGCCTTAAGAATAAACAAAGCATGCATCAGATGTGGAAGAACACAAGTGCCCCTGGAACTGCACGGATTTAATGGAACACTCTAAACCACGTTATCTTATTCTATATTGGTTCTATACTGCAGGCCTCATAATGTAGGATTGAAACAATGCTAGCAAATGCATTAACACTTTAATATCACAATGTAAGAAATAAGCATTAGCCATGCGAACAAAAGCAGAGCAACAACAAGACCTGCCAGCTAACGCAGTGTGCGCTTATACGGCTGTAAAGGCTTCACTTATTTCCACTGCCGCGTTATAGAAGCTGAAATAGGGGCTGATATCACTCTAACATGTTTCTCCGCTAACACGTGTTCGTCTAACAAAACCAGCCTCCGGTAAACAGTACCGCGTATAGCCCGAACGTTACACCCACTTAACCCCAAGCGTTTATCCAAGTAGAAGCGCCACGTCACTTTAAGATATCGGTAATGATTGGGTTAACCCCGCCTCGCTGTAGTGACGTCCCACAGAGCTGCGCGCGCTCAACGCACGTGGTCAGGCTGCCATTTCGCGCTTTTCCCCGCCTCGCGGCTGCCATCTCGCTACACTGAATTCCCCGCCCCGAATCCCATCACCAACGATAAAATGGCGGACAGAGGCCGGAACGGGGCGCCACCACGTAGTCACGGATTTATGTCATTCACTCGTGAGTCAGTTACACAATGTGTGACTACGAAGCCGCCGCCACCGCCAACACCATGGCGTTAGCCGAACCAGAGCGCCACTTTGCAACCAGCGCAAAGAGCGGGAGCTGAGTAATTACGCTCAATATTGCCTGGATGTCCGTGTTCACCAAGAAAGCGTTAAATACAATTACTACTGCGATTACAGGAATAGTACCCTTAGTGTGTTTAACGTGCGTTACCAGGAAAAACCCGCTTCCAGATTCGTAGGCCTCGTCTAAGCGCCCGGCAGATGTTCTCCATTTTTATAGTGTGATCCTTTGCACATATACACTACACTATATATGGCATTAGTCTGCATTTTAATTATTCCCCCTATAGATAGAAAGGGGGAAGGGCTAAAGCACGTTTGGACCGCTGCGCCAAATTTTATACGCGAAGGAGATAAATCGCCAGGTTCTGGGCGGAACCCCACGTACTCTGAACACTTTCTGTACCGAAAGGTGTTCGCAGAATGCATATGTTATCGCGCGCACATGTCCCGTCCTCCCATCCACCAATCATGTAAGCGCACGTGTCCGCCTGTTCATAAATGCAGCCCGATCCTGCCACCTAGCGGTACACCGCCGTATCACACAGAAGCTACTATAACGGCCATTTACTGCAGGCTTATAGCCCAAGGGATCACATCTTAATGACAGCTCTGTATCATTCTATATAATAACATTGTTACAGCACAGATATATTCTGAGCATACTGATTACTAAAAAGTTAAATGGTCAGAAAATGCTAAAGGCAAATTGTTAAGCTTGGCACCCAGCACAGGATTGAGTGCTGAAGGTAAAGTCATTCGTTGTTTTATTACAGCTAGTATCATGTGCCAATATTAAAAGGGACAGTTTAGTGGCCGACTACAGAAGTATATTAAATTACCTGTTAATTACTTTAATACGCATTCTTCCAAAACAAGAGTAAAGCACTTGGCCTCACAATGCTGTAACCCTGCGGTGGCAGCCGCCCTGCAGCTCTATGATCCGACATGCACCACTTCAAGCAGCCAATGATTGTCAGGAACATGCCCTGATCAATGGCAACAATTCCCCCGGGGTCTGCAAAGACCCCCGCAAAGCTTTCCCTGTGCCTGCGCAGGAGCAGAGAATAAGTGAAGACAAGCAGGGAGAAGCGCATAGCCAAGCAGATACCTCCTGCAAAGCATTTAGTTGATGTGTAGGAAAAGTGCAAGAGGAGCAATTAAATAAGGGGTAGTTATATGCATTGAGTGCCCCATTAAACATGGTGGATTGCACATAGCCGTCACTCTAAGGGTTAAAGTAGTCGATATACACAAGAGTGAACAAAACCCCCAAACACTGTTTGTACAAAAATGTACACATACCCGTTAACGGAGGGTACTTAATTACCAGGAAGCCAACAAAATACACAGCAGAATTCCAGCAATTTAAAAAAATCATTTTTCCCTCCATTCCACTTACCTCTCTGGAATCGTCAATACGTTCAAAATAGACAAAAGCAAATCCCCTCGACCGGCCAGTCCGCTGGTCATAGACTACATTGACACCGCTGAGAGGACCGTAGCGAGAAAACACTTCTCTGATATCTCTCTCTGTTGTGTATAGACTCAAGCCGAAGACTCCAAGGCACGTGTTGGGATCTGGATTCGCCTGGGAAAGAAAAAAACCCGCTTAGAGCAAGTAATAAGACAGCCTGACATCATTGCGGCAGTTCACTAAAAACACCACTAAGCATTGAGGGCCAACCCTCTGAGTTTCTGCTGCAGGTACAGCCAAATCAGTCTTCTTGGCTGGAGAAGCCCAGCGCGTTGGCCCTTCATAATGAATAGTGAAGTGAGGGAGTTCAGGCCATTGTGCAGGCAGATCAGAGTGAAAAGCGGAAACCCCTAATTGCATGACAACATTGTTTACTCTTAACTATTTAATCTATGAAGGAGAAAGAAGCTCCACTCTTCTCACTGATGATGTACAGCTTGTGGAGAGTAAATACCGCTGAGTGCACGTTTCCATCATTCTGCCTACAGCTTGGGTAGGTATGCTAAGTGAGGATAAAGATAGTGAAAATTCTCCCATCTAATAGAATTCTTAGGGAGCCGATAATACTCTACGTATGCCGGGTGTAAGGCATTCCCTGTAATCTGCGAGCATTACATAGGTTTAGTGTTTATACGTGTAAAACGTATGATCAGGGAAGAGTCACAAGAAGATGGAGTACAGAACACTTTGGAAGTCCACATACCCTGCTGCCATTGTGTCGCCGGCGGTTAGACATTGGGGAGTGACTGCGGCTCCTGCGTCTGCGGTATTCTGGTGTATATGATCTGCTCTTTGAGCGTCTTCTGTGGGAATGAGATCGAGACCTCGAACGAGAATAGTGCCTATGGGAATGCCTTCGGGACCTTGACCTAAAAGACAGATGAACTTATTTACAAAGCCTATTCTTCTTAGAATCAGCCCAAACGAAACACAGGGATATTTATGTCTCATTGGAAGCTGTGTGTTCCTGTCACTCAGGAGTCACACGTCCAAAACTGCTAAAGCAGAACAGTCACAGCTTTTCATCGCCATACTTCACTAGAAATTACCTATAGCATACATTTTTATCTTAACCAATAAGTCAAGGCTTTATTTATTTTTTTTTTTTTAAACCCTTACAGATGCCGGCTGAGCAGCAACAATAGAGATAGGAGGAATAGTCGTTAAATACATGTATTTAAAGCATCTTAACACATTTTAGAGTACAAGCGATAAAAACGATTGGGGAAACCGGCAGATCGTTGAATTCAAGGAACGGGATGCGGTTATTCTCCAATCAGCACTTTAAAACATTCCGTGTTTACAGGCCGCTGCGGCTTGAGTGTGTATAGGGGGAATTAGCAGCAGCTGGGGTATTAAATTACGTTATATGCCACGAAAGGCCAACCCAACAAGTAATTCCAGACAATGTTTAGAGAGTGTTAAGTCTCACTGACCCAACTATACCTTATACAGGGTCAGCCCTTCCTGGAGGAGACACTCATCTGTTTTAGCCATTAATGCACTGTAGTAAATGAGTAAATATAGCACCTTTCCAGCAAATTCCATCCTCATGTATTATAAAATATCCACAGGAAAAAGTCCATCAGCACAGATTGGATTACATTTTGTAGTTCTCATTTTATTTAATTAAGGGGGCATTTGAAATATTTTAGGTAACTTGTCTCCTTTCAATGTAAGCATCGGCTCACCTGGACTTGGATCTGGAACGCGAGTGAGACTCCGAATGTTTGGAAGCTCTCGATGGGCTGCGCGATCCCGAACGGCTCTCTGATTTTGCATGGCCATTGCTACCGGCGGGTGACTTGGTACGGGAGCGGGACTCCTAATAGGACACAACAAGATTAGAAACAAGTTCTAGGAAAAGCCCCCCAAGCTCTTAGTACGGAGACCACAGACATTAGATTAACAAACCTGAAAGATAAAGTGTTGTTATAATTTGACCCTACAAATGACTGCACTTAACTCAATATAATGAGATAAAGATCACTACACGAACACCCTATCTGAGCCAGATGACTAGCTGAATTTTCTAACATAGTCATGCAAAGTCATTAGCTTGATCATACAGACACTGGAACATAAACCATACATTTACTTAACCTAGGACCCATTCATTCTTCCAGATTCTTTTAATTCTACGACACTCTTGCTTTATACTTTTCTTCATTCTTCATATTTTTTTTCATTTTTCAACTTCGTGTATTCTTCCCCAATTCAAATAATTCATTAAAGCCTTAAAAATATTCAAGTGCTTCTATCTGACCAATCTTCTGTTCAAATTTTTCCCCCATTCAATAGATATTTTCTGATCTTTAAAACTTTTCATTAGCCTTCGTTTATCTTGCTTTATCTTCCACATTCTTGGAATAAACTCTTCAATTTCTTCCCGAACATTAACCTTAATGGAAAAAGAACATTTAGTATATTTAAGCATTTAGGGACTAGAATACTCTGCTGGGGCGCTGTGTTTTAGAAAGATCGGCCAGCAGGTAGAACACAATCTCCTCTATGAAAAGTCTGGCGTGGACTCGCCAATTAAATGAGCGCCACCAAGGACATCTGCAGCAATCTAAACTTATGAAAACTTCCTTTTCCAAGCAGTCAAAACCACTAGCTGCACCCTGCTTATATCCCCAAATCAGACATCTGTCCTCTGCCCCGACTTATATAATATATAATAAATCCCCCTCGCCTCTTCCTCTGGGGACGCAATAAATACAGCACTTGGTGACGAGAATCTTACATTTAAGAGCGTTACAAGCTACACAAGGAGCAGCAAATTGTCTCAGTGTCTGATGATTACAGGTTACACGCCAACCTAAATCTTTCCTAACTCATGAACTCTGCTTTCCTTGGTTCACTTTGACTTTACAAGAAACCAGATTTAAATCACGTCCCAAACACGACGTACATGATGTTCTGGTGTTGAAAGTCCAAACCCCTTACCCTTTAATGCTTTGTTAAGAGTGGTTTGCAAGATCAGAGTAAAACAGCAATAACATCCAACAGGCATGATGTAATCACTCAAATATATATATGCTAAAAAAACAGCGGTATCAGACCCCTCCCCCCAAAGAAAAAAAAATATTTTAATTAACTAATAAATCTAGTGTGGATATGTGGCATGACTGCAGTGTTTGAATTTGTGGTTTCCTGTCGATGGATTGTAAGGGATTCACTATTCATTTGAAACTCCAAACTACATTTTGCAATAGAAGCGCAAAGGGAGGGAACGTAAAGCCGAGCGTTTCTTCAATAAGAGACACGTCTTCCCCTCAGTGCCTGTGAGATGGGGTAAGAGTACAGTGCTGCGCATGCACCAAAGCCCAAAATACCCATAAGTTTTAAAGCAGGTCAGTTAACAAAAATACCCTGAATATACAATTAATGGATTGATGCCACAAAGTAACCCAATCCATAGGTTAGCTTTGTCAGCACAAGCCATTGGCAAATAGGGCACTTTGTAAATGGCGTAATATGTTGCTAACAACAAATATCTGCATTCCCGTTGATAAGAAGGGGAACTCTCTCTTGGCGATTTGTTGCCAGCAGGGTACCCAAAATGTGTCACCATGAAGCAGAAACACATGCAGCTTGTCCTCCCGGTTTCTGTCCCTGTAGTATACTCTGTGCTGGATACAGCCAGGGTTGCCTATCCCTGCCAGGCTTCAGGCAGTAAGGAGCGGCAGCAGCACGAAGCCGGTGTCAGACGTAAAGCCAGAAAGACGCAAATAAAGAAAC
>VKOC01000006.1:11433582-11460337 GCA_009364415.1 Spea multiplicata | reverse complement strand
TATATAAAAATATGATGTAGAAAAAATATATATCCAAAATCATACAAAAAAAAAGAAATGAACACTCGCACTCACGCTTTCTCACACACTCTCCTTCTCTCAATATTTCCCTATCTTTTCCCGCAGCTCTCCTTCTTCCTTCCTCGTATCAGGACCAAGCCTTCTGGAGCACTTCCACATAAGGAAGAAGCATGGGAACAGCTTCTCCCCCTTTCTTCTAATCAGGGGAGAAGGTGTGCGTAGAGGCGCCTCCGATTACGACTGTGGGGTTCCTATCTAAACTATTATTACAAATCATATAGCAAGGTACTCATTTAAAATACGTGATGCCACAACTTAAAGGCAGTTCTCACATATGGAAGAAAAGAAATTCCTATTAATATTTTTGAAATAAAAAAAAGATGTTTCTGTGCTGGACTGGGCATAATATGGAATGTGACAGTTGCTCTTTAATTAAACAAGAATTCCTTATAGCAAAATAGTATATTACTGCTAAGCAGGACAATTCTTTGCAGCTTCAGAAATGTTATGCAATGTCTAACTTGGCCTTATATGATCTCTATACTTATGTCTCCAGAGATTAATGCACAGCAATGTCATGCATGTAATTAATTTTGCATTTTTTATGACGAGTTTGCAAATCATATCCTTAATCTAAGCAAGGTTACGGGGCCAGCACTAGCTGACCATAATCACTTTGTCCTGTCTCATCTTCACACAATAATTGCTTTGTTGCTGACATTGATTTTTAAACACATCACAGGTTGCACTTATGAAATGTCAGACTCTGCAAAGGTTCAAGCTTGAAATGGGAACACATGCCATGATTTGCTGAACAATGAAACCTTAATGGGTGTAGAAATTATTGTTAATGCCAAAAAAATTAAAGTCAAAATAATTCCTGTTCTACACCTAGGTGTGTGTGCATATGTGTCATCTGACCTATGGATATGCACTGTAGATAATTATTTCCTCCCCTGCCTGTTCCTATAGAATATATTGATTGTCTACATAAATACTGTCAGCATGCATTATTTTACAATATTAAAGGGTAGTTGCATGCTGGCATTGTAATTCTTGGCTTACTAACATTGGGATAGCAATGTGATTTTTGTGAATCAAACACACTTTACCTAAATTGGGAAAACCAGAATTCTCTCTTTATAACACAACCAGAATTCTCTCTTTTTTTTAGAGACCCTTCTTAAAGGAATTGAGAGGACAATCATTTTTTTTGCATTTATTTTTTTATTTTTTGCAGCATAACAAAATATAACAGCATGAGGCTTTACAGTAGAGTGAATTTCAGTCATTCTCAAAGTATAAAGACACCCAAAACCAACTACCTCCTCCCCTGAGGCCTTGCTGTTATTCTTGGAGTGGGTCATACTCCCCAGGCGTCCTGTTGGGTAAATGTTCCCTGTCAGGGAAGGGTAGACAAAAGCCTCCTAGGATGATTATTCCACCACTTGTAATCTATGTAGGGAGTATCGAGCAAACACCAGTGTACATGAATCAAAGCTTTTGAGCCTCCAAAAACCAAAACATAAACATCCCCTTTACATCTCTTTCCCACCTATTGTTTCTTGTGTCCAACTGGTCCCTGTGCATTTAGATCCAGGTTCAGTTGAAAATTGGGCAACTTCCATGAAATTCCTGTTAGCCAAAGTAGTAAAAAAATAAACAATTTCAGGAGCCCATTGGGGAACATAAACTTTTAACAACAATTTGTATTCTCTGCCAATTGATTGAAATCTTCCAATCCGAATTACAGATTATAAACAGTATCTTTACAAAGGCGTTTTCAGAAATAAAGAAAAAAACTGTTTTGACAGGCTATCCTGGCTGATGCTGCTACTTTTTCTTCATTTATGATTGACGGTGATACATTTGTATCCAGTAGGTACCTGCTCCTCTGTTTCCCCTGTCTCTCTTATATCGAGAGCTTTGTTGCATATTACTGTTATACGTTATAAGAAGCTCCGGTGTATTTGAAATAGTGGCAATGAAAGCTTAATTTTTATCCACTTTCCCTGAAGCACTCGTCAGGGTGAGTGATGTCCATCAATTTATTCTTCAAACAAGGTAATGTATCAGATGCTGTCTGCAATATTACTATTATTTCTGCATTTTGTTTATCCATAACCTATTCAACCTCTTAATGCATGGTATCTCGTAAATGCTTATGGAAATGCCAAGGACACATTTTGGAAAAAAGAAATATCAATCTGAGAGCTGGTAAGTGTCAGCTTTATTACAATGTGATTATTATGTGACAAACCTCTGTGTCCCATTTTTGTAGCTGCCATCTGGAAACCATATTTAAAGTTTACTACTAAAGAAAAGGTTTCCCAACACCTTCCTATGCAGAGCCCAACAGAAAATGTCTTGTTTTTCAAAGACATTTCAACGAAACAATATAGAGTTGTTTCATGCACACAGATGCTTAATCGTCATATAATGCTCTAATACACTACAGTGCTTTCAGGAGTTTAATGTGCATAGCACCATACTGAATAAATTCACATCAAAAGTCAATGTTCCAAACAATTGAATGTATTTTTAAGCATATGCTGCAAAATGAAACTAATAAATAGTTTTAACAATTTAATCATCATGGGGAAATGGCTTGAATTCAGCTGTTCACGTGACAAAGTGACTCCTACCACAAGTAGTAGATTCTAGCTCCCAACACTTAGATTAAATTTGACCAAAACAGCCAACATTAGCAGGTTATTTTATAAATGAAAAAAATGATAAAGAGTGAACCAAACACACCAATTATCTTTGTTCTTTCATTGAATATTCCATAAAAAGGGGGAAAAAGACTTAATTTCTCCTAGCTCACAGTTCTGTTGGTAGTATTCACAGGAGCAGATACATCTGTTATGACATACATACCTGGGAACTTGCTGGCTCCATCTACCCGGAGGTCAGGACTGCCCTCTGACGTCAGCGGGCAGTCCCACTGACGTTGGAGGATGGCTCCACTGATATAAAGGGTGTTTTTTACGGACATCGCTGGAAACAGCTCCATTTCAAGGTGAACCGAGTGGGGAGTGGGGAGTGTCAAGACCCTGTTTCCATGACCCAAAGGATTCAGGTGTGGACCCAGAGTACTGGAGAAGTGGTGTTTCTCCCAAAGTTCTCTGAGCCAAACCTGGAGAATTTCTAGGTATAATGATATATAATTTGTTGTTATGCAACGCCAGTAATAGCCACACTGTGTAGCTAAGATTCAGGTAGCCACAGTGCCAGTTCAGCCCCGGTGTACCGGCTTCCCCCCTTCCCTCTATAACGCTGGTTCTCTCTGGCACTCAAGGGGTTAATCTCTGGTGTCCCAGCAGGAGGAAGCAACGTTTGGCGGGAGCACCCAGTCGGGGGACAGGGCATCCCTTCACATATAGCACTTTACATTAAGCCTTTAATATGTTTGTTCATCTTATGTCTTTTCATGTGACCTGGAACACGATATAGTTGTTGTGGAGAGAAAAGCTCTCTATAAAGATTCTCCTGGTTAAGCTCATTAATGGGCCTTCTATATTTTATGTTTAAATATTACACCTCTTTGCTTCTCAGGTTAGTTGCATGTTACAGAAAGATCAGAATAATAATAGCCAGACTATACAAAAGAGTTTTTCCACAAAATATTTTGGAAATACCAAGATAAACTAATGTGTGTGATAATATATATTATGTAAAATATGTACATCTGGTTTTACCCAATTTTATTGTTCTTTATGTCATTCTAATTCATTTTTATCAGTTTCACTAAAACAGTGTGGTCTGATTATAATTATAGTTGGAATATATTCCCTAATAAATGTTAGCCAGTTTACGGAGGACACTTCCAGCAACATACTATAAAGTATATAATGGTTAATACATACATACTATCCCAGTGTATGTACAAAAATGTTCTAATGTCAGTGTTGCTGCTACGGGTGTGTGTGTGTGCAACATAATATATAAATGTTAACAATGGTAGATTGAACATTTAAGTCAAGTGTTGATCTTTGAGACATTATAGTGTAATACAACAACTATTTGTCTCCTTGTAATGGGAACATCCCCTCAGGTTCCTTCTCCTATCAGAGAGGTAGACCCCTATCCTACCTACTAAGGGGCGTTTTCAGGGTCTAGGCATATTTCAGAACCACTGGGCACTCACTCTTATTTTACCCCTACCAAATACACAGATGTCGTGTGGAGAAGAAAGTACACCCTCTTTGAATTATTACACTGTCATAACTTAGTCAACAAAATAAAGCCAAAATGGAGAAGCCATGTATGAAAAACAACCTTACTGCTTCCATAGGAATTCAGGTGCTGCTAATGCCCTTGATTAATTGATAATCAGCAAGTTTAACTACTTCAATTGTTGCTGCCCATCAATCTCGGGAGGGTTATAAGGCAATTTCTAAACAATTTACAGTCCATCATTCTACAATGAGAAAGATTATTCAAAAGAGGAAAATATTCAGTTGCCACTGAAGTGGATTGAAGGAGTGGATGTCCCAGCAAATTTACCCCAAGGTCAGCTTGTGCAATACTCAGAGAAATTGCAAAAAAACAAAAAAAAAAACAAGATTCCACAGGCCCCGGTAAGCATGTTAAATGTTAAAGTTCATTAGCAAAAAGAATACCACATCAATTAACATTTTCTGTAACATCAATAATAAAAATATTAAAAAGTACTGGTATTGATAAAATTGATTGTACTTTATAATCCATACTAATAACATGGATTATGAAGACAAGCCCTGTCATGTCTTTTGCCATGTTTTGTTTATTGCGCGTGTGCATGCCAGCAAAATTACATTGATCCATTGGCTCTCGCCTTGTTAAGTGCTTATGAAATATATTTCCACACAGATGGGGTTTTTTATTCTGGTCCTTTTAATTTTTATTAAATTATACTTCTATTCGTTGCTGGTTATTGCCCTTGAAAAATGCCCTATAAGATGTTTGCATGTTTAGTTGAACTGTTATAATCTGTTACTCAAACCCAGTTTAGAGTGCTGTGCTGTATTCAGTTTCCAGTGAAACTTTTAGTGTATGTTAATAATCCAGTACTAGCTGCTGTTTGAGCTAAATTGAGTTATTATATCATGGCCAGAACAGAAGATAAATCTTGGCATTTCCCAATTTTAGGCTTTTTCACATAGAGACCACGATTGACGCAATCATTGTTAATTGGATCATGTCGTTTAGACGCATAAACAATTAATTCCAAATAGGTAAGCTTATCACCTTGCAATATTGTTGGGAGTTTTTTTAAAGTAGCATCTTGAATGTTTTGTTACTTGTTGTACATTTTGTATTAAAAATATACAACAGCTGCAGCTGTAAACCCTGCAATTATGTTTCACTGAACACACACATATATATATTTTGTGGGAACCGGAGCAGAGGAACACCAAATGCAAACAAATGACTGGTTTTGTGCAGATATCACCAAGCATAAAAACACACAGCCATGCTTGTGATGTTAAGATCAAACTAATTGCAGTGTATTCAGCTGTCTACAAACTACCTCCTTACTAAGGACAACGCAAAACAGATTGGACTTTTACCAAATTACAAAAAGCCAGCCAATATGTTTAAACATACAGATGTGACTTGCAATCACTCCTGATTATATTTTGGATTGACAAGTTTCATATATTTTGTTCATTGTGGAAATGCTGATATACTGTAGCTATCCAAAGGTGCTTCATATATAAAATGAAGTATTAATTTATATTATATAAACATTAGCAGCATCCATTTCCTCCGTCAGACGGACAGAGAGAGAAGGGATAATTCTCGGATAAGAGCGAAACAGATTCCTTTAAGAAAGTTAGCATGGACTAAGGAGGTTATTTACTAAATCAAAGAAGGGTTTTGGAGTCCCATTTTTCTGTATTCATTATAGAAACATAGAATTTTATGGCAGATAAGAACCTTTGGGCCCTTCTAGTCTGCTCATTTTCCTGATGAACTTAAACAATTACATCTAAGCCTCTGACCCTCTGGTTTTAGATTATAACCTCTTGTTCTAACATCCCCCCCCCCCTTGAAAATAAGCTTCCCTCTTGTACTTTGTTAAATCCCTTCAGGTATTTAAATATTTCTCTTACCTTTACCTTACCTCTTCTTGTCTCCAAGCAATACATATTAAGATCCCTTAGCCTTTCTTGATAATTTTTATCCTGCTTACCGATTTTTGTAGCCCACCTCCTCTTGCTGCTACTAATGCCTCTAGATATACATCCAATCACCCTGCTTGCTCGTTCAGACATTTTATTGCTTGTCTGCTTACCTTAAAGTAATTGGAAATAATGACTCCCAAGTCCCTTTCCTCACGTGTCACTAACAGAATAGTGCTACTAGTGCTATTTTCTGCCTTAGGATTTTGCATTGTTTGATATTTATCAACATTAAACTGCAGCTGCCACACTTTCAACCATTCTTCCATTATACTTAAATCATTTGCCATTTGACTTGTTCCACTCGGAAGGTCTACCCTGTTGCAGACCTTTGTATCATCAGTAAAAAGACATACCATATCAATTAAAACTTGATGTAACATCAATAATAAAAATACTAAAAAGTACAGGTATTGATAAAATTGTTTTTACTTTATAATCTATACTAATAACATGGATTATGAAGACAAGCCCTGTCATGTCTTTTGCCATGTTTTGTTTATTCAATACAATACCCTTCACAATAATTATACATTATACAGGGCCAGTCAAGCTCTGCTTGTAACAAAACCTTACATGGGTTGGCCCTTCACAATGTATATTGGTGTAAGTAAGTTGAAAATGCATCTCTGCTGCAAACTCTCCTGCCAACGCCTACCTTAGTGAATAAATCCCAAAGTCTCATACAGATTTATTTCAATGTTTATGTCAGGATATCCATGAAGGCCTCTTTTACAAGGCTGAACGTTGTCTCTATAATCAGACACACTGATGAGATCAATTTCAAATGTGAATAAAGACACAGATATGGGGTGGTTAAAAGGACCTGTAAATAATGATAATAATGAAATGGTCAGCTACAAGAGATTAAACTCATAAAAATGGTAAAGGGTCTACGAACACCCGCTAAAAGGTATATTGGTGCTGGTTACCTCTTCATCAACGTTGGAGACTCACACAAGAATAGAAAATATTTAGAACTACCACAGAAACCTTCCAAAATCATGTGGAAATCCTTCCCAGAAGAGTGAAGGCTGTTGTAGCTGCAAAGGGAAAACCAACTATATATTAATGTCTATGTATTTAGAATGCAATATCATAAAAGTCCTTGTTGGTGTAATGGCCAGGGGTCCCGATACTTTTTTCCATATAGTGTATATGAACACCATGTTCTCTGGATTAGCATGAGAAGCAGTACACAAGTAAACACAAAATAAACATACAGCAATCTAGAATACCCCAAGACCATACAAACTAACAGTATGGAACTGTTTTATTAGAAGAGGATGTTTTTCTCCAATCAATGAGAAAGTACAGTCATGCAACCTTTAAGAGATCCCTGGATTATTACCTTTAACTGTTTGAGAGAGAGGGAGCGATGGATGGATGCGGGGAGCACTTCCTGTACCCTATGGTCTTTTTGGAAACTGATTAATCCTACATGCCATGTGCTGTTGTGTGGTTGGTGTAACATGATCCCTTTGCTCCCTCTAGTCTTCTCTTTCATGGGTTCTCGTCCAATGTAACACAAGTGTTGAGCAGAGTAGAAAATACCCAAACGGCCTTTTTTCTTTTCAATTTACTGTTTCCTGAGGAAATTATGGGAACTCTGTATTTCAGGGCTAATACAGAAAGGATCTATTCTGCTGAGTATACAAACAGAGGGGGAATTGAGGACTATGTTCTTTTCTAGACAATTTAAATAGGATATGTCAAAACATAAAATTGTATTGTACGGCTGAATAAAGAATGGAACTTGCTGAGTACACACATTTGAACTTCTTTTAAAAAACATATTTTCTTCACCATTTTGGTGAAGGAAAATTAACCTGTGGTTTGCTTCACTTTCCCATATCATTAATTCCTACGTACTATTTCCATGTAGTGGCTTCACACAATATGCTGGGGTCCCATGCAACATCTGCCTATGAAGCCCTTTCTTCATATTAGTAGCCCAGCATCTATGTGACTATACTGTGCCCCAGCACATGTGTGAATTCACAGTTTACAAGTGTATAATCCTAATATTCATTTGCACTCTCTGAAGAAAAACAAATAGTGAATAAGGCACATTTTCAAACATTTTCATTTTTGTCTGGAATTGAACCCAGGGCCAAGGCTATCATATTTATTATTATTTATATTTAATTAAGAATACCAAATTGATACCAGTAAGAAATAACCAACAAAGTTGTCTTGAGTATTACTTTTACAGGACTTTAATACAAACAACTACATGTTTCAAGCTGTCATATAAACAATGCTGCACTTTTGAATTGAATATATTATGTTGATATGTTGGAATAATAGTTTTATAGAATAATAATTTTCAAGACTAGATCATTTTACTGGTCGGCACACTCCACGATCTTCCACATTTTTGTTTTTATCTTAATCACCTTTAGTCATACACTTGTTACTCTCTCGCGTTCCCCCTCTTACCAAAGGATCAGATGTGGTTTTGGACAAGGAACAGGCATACACTCTTTAAAATGTATACACAATAATGAGCATATATGGTTATCAGGCTTCTAGTTTAATTTGTCCATTTTGGGTCCCGTGACTGCCATGTCTAGACATTCTAGAGTGGGTTTCCAACAAGAGCAATTGGTTTTAGGTAGGCTACTTCAGTCTGCCAAGCCTTTTCCTTTGGGAACAACCTGGTAGATGTATCCGTTTAAGTATTTCCCTGCATACCATACTAGATTATGTTCAAACATTTGCGTGACCAATGCCATGCTCATCAGACCTGGAAGGAGAAATGAGTGACATCCCCAACACGTTGGTTCTGATGGTCCAAGAGTCTCTTAGACAACCACTATTGTGGGCAACTACCTGTTTTCCTGAACCGTTAACTCACCCCTATTGATCCGTATGCCGTTATCCAAATTACAGAAACTTTGCTTTTAGCATAAAATGCCATAAGAAGACTTTAGATCACTTTCTTGGATGTCAGAGTTGCAAACCTCAGGTAAAATGTAATTCTTTCTACCATTTGTTAACTTCCGAACAAGATGCATTAAACAGAGCTGAAAGATAAGAGAAAGATTTACTTGTTTTGTGAATTACTCACACAGTGTGATTTTAGCCCTGACATACCAAGCAGACAAACGCTCGCAAAAAGATGAAGTGTTTCATTCTTTTTTTTTTTAAGGAACATTGAGGTGATGCAGAGAAATCGAAGTGTCATTCATTGATTCTAAAGCTGACAACTGATGCATTATTAACTTAAAAGGCAATGATTTTCACTTGTTGGGAAAAAGAAGGAAATGTTAAAACTAAAGCATACTTTATCACATTATGTTTTCAAGCACATCCCATTTAAAGAGACTGACATAACCAAACATGAATCCCATGTGTCCAATATCTATCAACTTGCTTAATTTGATAACCTTTTTTTATAATAAATGTGCTATTTTTAGGGCCAAAAATATATTTTATGCTTACTTTGGCCACTTCCAGAGTTTGCCGCTGAAAGGACCTCTTTCTGTCTATTTATGGTTCACAAGGGATCGAAAAATCTATGCAGACGTGCGGAGCAACTGTATACGATGCCATTTCCATTAGACCACAGTCTAGGGGCCACCTCCAAAACAGTAAATGCAATGGAGGGACTAAGAGCTAAGATGGTATGGAGATTTATGCGGGGTGGTGTAATTGTGGAAGTGGGGGCAATTGAAAGGGATATTGGCATATTTTCTGGAGACAAATGCTGCTCTTGGTCAGCACCCAACACAAATACATTTCTATATCAGGGATTGCAGTAAGGGCTTCAATGACAATAAGTCCGGTTGGACAACTGTGTGACCAGCGAAGCAGACAGGAATGTGTGGATCATGATAAACACTGCAGGGAGCAGAAAGAAATCCAACCAAAAAATGTAACGTTGCTTTTCTAATATATTCCTAGAATTACAGGAAAGAGCAGGTTTTTATGAAAGATAACCATGCTGTCATCGCCTCCCACCCCCCATTCACCTTTCACTAACTACAGAAGGGCAGAAAAAAGAGCATTTAATGTGACAACAAGAATACACTGTCACTAGGCTACCAGCAAAATCGGTAAATGGCAGTTAATAATAATCTATGGGGTACATCACAGCAAAATTATGCAATTAATTTTGACTCAATTTTTATGTAGTGTGAATTATAAAAATGACAAATAAAATTACACTGCCATTTAAGAAAAGCTTTTAGCACAATATTGTGATAAGAATTCCAATGGGCCTTCGTGACGGTGTTGTAGATAATTAATTGCTAACTATTGCTCGGATAGGTAATGTTTTACGTAGACTTAAGTACACAAAATTGAAATATCAATAGGGTAACTTCTGTGTCATGTTGCCATTGTGTTGAAGGAACATGTCTGGTTTATTTCACCAGAACATTGAGCTAGGGTTGTCTGAAGGTACAACCGGAACAATCTATTATTTCTATAGATCAATTAAAGCAAAAAATCAAATATGAACATAATTAGCACTGGAAATGTCATTCAGAAAAAAAATCAGTGCCTTAATATGGAATATTATTCTAACTTTGAAACGGTAACGTAACGTGAAATGTTCATTCAACAGTGTTCCAAACAAATTTATGACCAAAAGCATTTTTCAGTAGGAAAGTTTAAAGTATGGTTCTCTGAGGTCAGTTATAACTAGACACTCTTCGGGTTCGTTTTCATCGTGGGGGAAAAATCTTTGTATGCCACGAATATTCGCGCGTTCCTGTGTTTGGTTCGGGCAAATATTTGTGAACATTTTTTTTTTAGATGGAGTTGATACGGGGTTAACATAGAGTCGCAGGGGCATCTTCTAGCTTCAACCAATTGATACGGACGCACGTAGATACGGTAGGCTAGATAGAGAAGGGACCAGTGAGATTAGTAGATTAACAAAGACAAACACAAAGATTCTTCTTGTTGTGTGTCTTTGTGTACATTTTGCCACCGCCATGTTCGTTTCTTCGGTATTCAACAACAGAAACACACCCTTTGTGTTCGTTTTCATATTCGCCCGAATGTGAATGCACAAGTCTAGTTATAACATAACTTCTGACCTGTTTGAATGTCTTCTGCTGTGCTTTTTTAGATTTGTACAAATTATTTGCCTTTATTTGTCTGTTGTTGGCCACAAAATGATCTAGACTAGACACCTATATCATGCCCCTACCTTTGATTATGGAGGCATTGCTTCTTCTTTCCTGGTACCTAGACTGGATGCCTTCTTCTGTCTCAGAGGACTAGCAAAGGTAAGCAAACTGGGACTTCGACACCAGAGGATTTGCTTGCAAATGCATATCTGACCTCAGGGGCGTAACTAGAAAGCTCAGGGCCCTTGTGCAAAAATTGGTCTGTGGCATCATTGTCCACAATCAACTTGTCTGTTACTCCTTTGCCCCCTCCCCCTTCCAACATACACTCTGGCACACATATGTAAACATACAAATTAGGCCCACTTACTCATTCTCACTAACATACACGTACACATTCTAACACACATTTCATCTCACCCCCTTACACAGCCATGCTCACATACAAACACCTACACATCCATACTCACACACACAGAATTACACACCCATGCTATCACACATACAATTACACATCCATGCTCACACACATCCATGCTCTCACACACACAATTACACATCCATGCTCGCATACATACATACAAACACATTCACACACATCCCATCTCCCGCCCCTGCGTATCTCTGGCTGCTAGTACACTTTGAGAGCAGCCTTGGTTTCACCGCGGGTTCATGTGACATAACGTGGCCCCCATACGTTCCTGACTCAATGTGCCAGTTCAAATTAGCTTAGAAAGGGCCCTTACAGGTCGGAAAGGTTGGTTTCTAAAACAATTTTAAACAGGTACAAGTAGACAGGAACAAAGGGTCGCACCCTGTAGTTACGCCACTGTCGCCTTCTGAAATGAAACCAAATGTGATCATTTTGTGGACACATAGATAGCTAATTTCAAAACTACACTTAACTCTCCAACAACAGAGGGTCTTCTCCAAATGACCTCCTGCCGCCACTGTTCATTTTCTTCTCAGCACAACTCATTGTTGGCATTGAATCTCTGTCTCCATATTGGTACATCTGCATGAAACAGTTTCATTACCAACAGATATGACCTCTGAATTAATTTTTCTCAAGGCCCCAAAAATGTCCTAAACCACCCTGAAAACACAATAAGCTACTTTTAAGGAATCCAGTTGTTCCAGAAGATTGAAAACATTTCATATTTACAGCTCCAGTGGCTGCTGCAGTGTGGTGGCCACTGACTGGATATGACCGACCACATGCAATGTGAGCATGAAAACATAGTGTGCAGCCACGCATATCCAGCTGACGGTCACCCGTCATCACTAGTCTGGTCATATCTTGAACTGGTTATTTCACACTTCACAAGACAAAGCAAATTACATCCTCAAAGCTACTGCTGTATTACAAATCCCATCACCCACAGCGCCCCTAATTTGGAGAGAGCTGCACTCCAACATAATCTGATGGAAGCAGGATGCAGCATCCACATAGAAAGCAATTGGTAGCTGTTAGCAACCCAGTGATTTTTTTGGAGACCAAGTGTGGTTATAGTTAATTGCCTCACCAGGAGATGATTAATTTGTTGCAGATCCTGCTGAACTCTCTGCCTCGCAGCCATATGCTCTCCGTGTGACATACACATAAATCAAGTGTCGAGCTTATTTGTTGATTTCATCTGAAATAAATATTTTAGGCCGGTTTCAATGATTGAAGTATGTTGGAGAGGAAAGGGTTGATGCTAATATCAAGGATCAAAGGGGATTTCAATGAGTTTCTCAACATCTGCTACTGGCTCATCTCTCACCACAGCAGTGATCTGTTACCACTGCCTCCAAACAATTAGAACTATTCATGGCATGTTCTGTAATGATTTATCAACTATTCACAATCAATGTTTCATTAAAGACAACAGAGGCAGCCAATGCTCTCTAGGACTAATATATATATATATTATATATATATATATATAATATATATATTTATTATATATATATATATACCTATTAAGCAATTGTGTGACTAGTTGTGGCAGGGTTTCACAATTCTTGCCTTATGTCTTGTGACAGGTGGTCAGTCTCATTTTCAGACATAGAAAAGGTGTGAAGAGCCCATCGACTGCTGCAATGAAAATTAAAGATTGCCAGTGGTTGGCATATAGTGAGATGCTTGTTGTAACTTTAACCCTTAAAGTGTTAGTAGGATTACTGAACACATCTTGCACACAGCTACACTTCCAACCAGTTAGCCAAATAATTATTGTTCGATATTGCTGTGACTATGCCGTCCCCTTAATTCTGTGAATTGATCAAATACTTATTGCATAGGAGCAAATAACCTGCCGTGTTCTTAACTGTTCCTCAGTCTTGATCTTACACATTGAGTAGGATGACCCTAAGTTATTTAATTTATAGTCCCTGATGGTCTGGTGCTAGTATTGGGGGCAGTGATCTAGCTATTCTCAGTTTCTGCATGAATCTTCCTTTCGTTACAATTACACATCCCTGTGGTGGAAGATGACTGGTTCTAGGGGCATTAGCCAAGAAGCAAAGCGAAGGGAAACCGGATCAAAAGAAAGAAATGGGTTATGCAGGCTTAGGAACAAATTCTTCCCCTCTCGGAGTTAAATAGACCATTTGGAACCAAATAACTCCAAGCAATTACACAGATCACGGGTAAGCCGACTTAATGATGATGACATCTATGTAGGTGATCGATACACTTTATGGAAACAAGGCGATCAGCAGAAATAAAATATTATAAATCTTTAATCTCTACTAGTTAATGAAGTGACATGTCACTATCACAAGTGTAGTGAACCTCGAGACTAGACTAATCAAAACATCTGCTTTTTTTCATAGGTTGTTAAATTAGCTTCTCTAACAGCTAGCATCATTTGTCACCATCTGTCCTTGTATTACCGATTAGGAATTGCCAGTTGTCAATCACCAATACCAAACACGCAGCAGGAGCTCGTGCAAACACATTGAAATAGCAGTATGTGCCAGTGATGATGGAAAGGTGCTGTAAGCGGCTGTTAGATGTTCACCTGGATTTGTGATTTGTCACAGCCTTAAAATGTGGCTCTAAATAGTGCACAACTTATATGTTTGAAGTTTCAAAAAGCAACCTCTGTCAGTTTATACTTCTTTGGTATCCTAGGCTTTCTTCGTACACCTACAGTATACTCTATATATCAATGTGAAACACTCCAGTGGCATTTGTATAAACTTTTAATATTATATGCTGTATGCGCCTTGCAGCAAATATCTCATCATGATGTTGAGCGGTTTCTAAGAAGGCAAAATATGGTCTGTTAAGAGGTGCATAAGTGGTTATTTAATAAATCTATCTGCATGAAAAAAAGACAGTAAACTGCACAGATTCCATCAGAATGGACAGGTTTTGACAGGGCATTTCACACTAGGTTTGGGGAGATTCCATTAACTTCCAAAGTGACCCATAACAAGACTCAAACAGCCCCCCAGACTGAGGCCCTTAGAATATTATTTACTGTTTGATATAGCGCCATCATATTCAGCTGCCCTGTAAGATGGTTCTCTGCTGGGAACAGTGTGTGTTTGCATGTACTTATTGTACTATATGAAATTAATGTATATTTGTTTTAAATTAATCCTGTTCAGCCTTTTGTTTGTGACTCAAAAGCATCAAACTTTTATCAACTAAATTAAAATACGATACAACTCTAGGTATAGTAAATACACACACAATAAATACATAGCGCACTTGATAGCTTGGGATTCACCATACTACATGCAAAAACCTCAGCAAAGCGTCTTCTGCTCTGCGGTGCTTACTTATCATTTTGTGACCATCAATAATTAAGCATCCGCCACCCCAGTACCCTTCTGTGCATACTATAAGACAAGTGTATTTAAGAGCCTTAGACATTATGCCTTAACCAACTGTTAATTCCATAGTGGATATACATAAAGGTAGTTGAGGTATTTAGCCAAGAAGATGTGGCTTAGTACATCTCGCATAGCCAAAGCCATTCTCCATCCATGACCCACCTTCAACGTTTTTATTCTATTTTAAAGCCCAGTGCAGTGGATGCTTGGATTAGAATTTATAGAGCCAGTATGATAAATACTTTTTAATTTGTGTTAATTAACCATTTTAATTGGATGCAAGCATTGGGTATTTGAAAAACTTCAGTAATGATCCTGGCGTAATACTTTGTTGCCTTTGTTTTGGGGTTTGTTAATCTAGCTCGCTTTCGGATCACATCTACGCCATACATCTGATAACCTGTGGATAAGTCCTAAATAATTCATCTTTTTTTATTTCCCATTTATAATATACTCAGCTAGAAATATTTAAACATTGACAGTTATGAAAATGTCATCTGCAACTTTTGCAAAATATTATCAACACTAACAAACGAGCTCAGTATAAAGTTAAATGCGTGTAATTTAGACCTCGTTGTTCAAGTTTATCCCGGATGGTTTTCAGTGAGTTAATTCTGGTTTCAATAGATCATTTTATCTCAGAACTGCAGCCAGTGGCTTCCATAGGAATCATCTTAAAGATAAATAAATAAAAAACAAGAAATGTTTCACGTGGCTCTCTCGGCAATGAAAGCCCAGGATTAGTTTAACTGCTGTACTTAAATCTCGAGGAAAGGGGGAAAAAATACAACAAAATGGATGAGCGGCTACAAAATTAGGCAACACATATCACGCTGTGCAAAGAGACTAACATCGTATACAGACAAAAAATACAGCATAAATGTATTGCTCCATTTAGTTTTCTGCTGTTTGCATTTTCATTTTAGGGATATGTATAGCATTGTGTGCTCGGCAATGAGAAAAGGAAAACAAAGACAACGAAGACCAAATAAGGAAATTTATTTTTTGTGGCTGATTATATTAATATTTCAGAAGTGGGGAAAAGCCCTTAATCACTTGTAGAGGCAAATGAGCCAACATGGTATGAGCTGAGGCCACCAACATACACACACACACACTCCATACACTAACACACTCTCTCATACTTACCTTGTCAACAATCGTCCTCTCTTCTAAACCAGGCCAAGTCAGATTGTTATGCTGAAGCAATCACAGGCTGCATGTGCAAATATTATGAATAGCTTGAAGAGTCAAAAACACAAATTTGTAATGACCCTCTATGCTAGATTTAACACCTGTAACTCTGGGTAAAATGGTCACAGTGCCTGTGTTATAGAGAGTGGATGGATTGCCTTGTGGTTAAGCTCATTATGCTCACCACTGCACTTGTTAATATAACGTGATTCAACATTCAGTGATCTGGAATGATGCTGTACCCATTTGCCTGATGTAAGAAATGGTAAAAATAAATAAATTAATTAAAAAACGATGGTGCCTTGCTAAATGAGGAATAATCGGTTCATCCGATGACTACTGCAAAGTAAGAAATGTCCCTAAATTGTGCCACTTTTTCCTTTGGAATACGACCTGAATTTTTCTGATGTTGCTTATCGTGACATGCATCCACATTTATACTGATGCTTACTTCTCCTGTGTGCCATGTCCAAAACAGATGCAATACTGATCGGTACACAAGGAAAAGTAAACCAAAAGGTTTTGGACATTTGAAATTTACACCTATGAGCTTGTTGGACATTCTATTCCAAATCCATGGGATGTTATATGGAATTGGCCACCCGTTTGCAGCTATAAAAGGCTCTACTGTTATGGGAAGGCTTTCCACAAGATTTTTGAAGGTGTCTGTGGGAATTGGTGCCCAAAACTGACATTTCAGTTGATCTCAAAGGTGTTCAATGGGGTTAAGGTCAGGGTGGTGTGCAAGCTACTCGAGTTCCTCCACACTAAACTCATCATGCTGGAACAGGAAAGGGCATTCCCAACACTGGGGCTATAAAGTCAAAAGTAAACAGATGTCTAGAATGTCCTTGTATGCACTACTAGAACAAAATGGCCCAAACACTAAAAAACAGCCCCAGTTAGCCCTCAGCTCCACACATTATAGTAGGGGCTTTGCATTCTAGTATGTAATATCCTCTTGACATTTCACAAAAGCAAGATCCGTCCATCAGACTTCTAGATCTGGAAGTGTAATTCATCACGCCAGATACATGTTTCCACTACTGATTTTACTTCCTGAGGCAGTTTGGACTTCTTCCATTAGTGATCCTACAAAGGACAGGCAATTTTTACACGCTACACATTTTAGCACCCAGCCGCCCAACTGTGAGTGTGCATGGTCTACCACTTTGTGGATAAGCTGTTACTCCTAGATGATTCTACTTTACAACGACAGCACTTACCGGGGAAGATCTAGCAGGACAGAACTTTCTCAAACTGACTGGCAAAGATGGCATCCTATGACAGTGCCATGTTTAAAGTCAACAAGCTCTTTAGTACAACCCATTCTACGGCCAATGTTTGACTATGGAGATGGCTGCCTGTGTGCTTGATTTTATACACCTGTTGGCAATGAGCGTGGCGGTAAACAGCTAAAATCAATTATATTTTTGGTGGCATTTTAGTTATGGGATAAATCAACTTAAAACCCATACTAGATTTGTATCTAACCTTTAGATATCACATACCAATATATTCAGCCTGTTCATTTCCTCATAATACATCCCAGTAAGTTTATTTTACAATACTAACAAGTAGTTAATATCACAACTATTTTCAAAACCCTGCTATAAAACCCTGTTGGCTCTAAAAATGAGTGGGTTTTTTTCATAAAAATATTAGAGTAATAAAAATAAACAACGTGACTTTCTAACCGAATCAACTAAGATTTTAAGAAATACTAGTGTTTGCTGGCACCTAGCGGCCATTCGTAAGCATTGCTGACCACATGGAAATAATGGACACGTTTTACTTATATATACTAATTAAGGAGCACATATATCAGGTTGGGACACAAGCAGCAAATGCCCGGGGGTCGCTGACTGATACACGTATTTACATATTTTTGATCTGCAGAGCCCTGCTGTACATTTAATGCATTGGGTTTTTTTTAACCTTTACAATAGAACCTTTTTCATGTATTTTTAGAATTTTTTACACTTTAACATTAAAGTACAGAATTTGAACCAATTCCTAGAAAACACCGATCAGCCATAAGATTATCATCACCTGCCTAATTGCGTAGGTCCCCCTTTTGCCACCCAAACAGGCATGGACTCCACTGGACATCTGAAGGTATCTGGAACAAAGACGTTAGCAGCAGATCCTTTAAGTCGTGTAAGTTGCGTGGCGGGGCCTCCATGGATGCATCCTGGCGCCATGTGCTCTCTGGGTAAACGACACACACAAGCCTGACCATGTGATGTAAAAGAAAATGTGATTCATCAGGCCAGACCACCTTCTTCCATTGCTCTGTTGGACAGTTCTTGTACTCACGTGCCCATTTGTAGGCACTTTGACATGGGCACCCTGACTGGTCTACACTACGCAGCCCCTATACATTTCTATGAAAACCAGTAATTTTTCCAGCAATTTGAGCTACAGTATCTCGTCTGTTGGATTTCACCAGAGGAGCCTTCGCCCCCCATATGCATCAATGAGCCTTGGCTGTCCATTACCCTATCACCGATTCACCGCTTTTCACTAATAAAAAAAGTGAGCTAAATTATGTCATTGCGACATCACTGGCATAAAAGCATTTAAGAGCTCCCTAGAGGCGCCTCTATCCAAACTGCTATAAAAAAAAATTTTTTTAAAAACCCACTTACATCCCGTTGCGGTGTCCCTACCTGTAAAAAGTATAACCGCCACCCACCCCTGTTCACTACCCCCAAACCCATTAAGCCATAACTATTAAAATTAGGGCTCCTCAGCTAAGGGGCTGGCTGAGGAGTATGGGAGATGTAGTCCTGCAGCAGCTGGAGGGCCGAGTTTGGAGATCCCTGCTCTAGAACATAAAGTGTATGTGGGGTATGTCTAATCAGGGGATGTTGTCGAACATAAATTTGATCATTGTTCCACAGTGGTACCTAAAGTGTTGGAGAAATTCTAAGAAAGTTGCAAAAATTAGCACAATTTTTTTTGCATGTTTCTATGGTTTCAAATGAAATTCCTATTGGTTCTGGAAAAAAAAAAAGAATGTAATTTGTGCGAGTACATCAAACACAGAAAATGGTAATCTTTAATTAATCCAATATATGGCAAAACAGGCAATGAAGCTCTGGGGCGTAAGGTACCAAAAACCCCAGGGACTGAAGGTGTAAAACCCCACAATACTACATTTCCTAAAAGCCCCTGAACATTTCAAAGACACCACACACCACACTTTCTACTGGTTATTTCACCAATCATAATAATGGGCCATTTTCTCTTGTGAGGGAAAACAGAAGGGATGATGCTTTTAGTCTCAATAGAAGGGCTTTGAACCAGTTAGCCATTAAAGTCCTTCATACTTCTTTGCTTCAGAGACTGGTGCTGTGTTACGCGTTGGGTAAATACCAGTGCACGCCATCCCTTTATTCAACAGTTATTCCAGTGCTTGGAAACGAACAAAATGGGAATGCTACTGAGCATGTGCAAGTGAGCCGACAAATGCTACCCGCTTTGTAGAGCGATCGAGACAGGAGTCTCGTTTTTTGTTTTCTTCAAACTCTCATAACCATGTACCAATTTGTATGGAGTTCAAAAGAATGGATTCTGATATGCATGAAACATATTGGGGACTAGACTGTGGCTTTATTGTTACATGCTCAATACTTTAAAACCTGTATTCCCCGGGATGCATTTCACTTCTGTAAATCACGTGCTGAAAAAATACAATGCAGAATGGCTGCACTAAATTCACTGTTTTATACAAGATTTGTTTTTGCCAATCATAAACATAAGATATAATAGATGTAGTATTTTACCAAGTCAAATAAGGTAGTAGAGTGATTTCTACAAAGAAGAAGCGAGAGACAAAGAAAAAAAGTTACTGAAAGCAGTATCTGAAATCTGGCGATAACGGACACCATAAAGTACCTGCTCTGCAGATTTAGCAGTTAACCAACGTAACAAACTGTTTCACGAGAGGACAAAAGATGAACACAAAACAAGGTTTTGGTATTGTGCACAGAGTCTTCATGCAAAATCTGCAGGTGTGCTTTTAGCAGCATCGTAATCTGTATCAGCCGCAACATTTACACTCTCATCGCCCAATTTAAAACATTCATGAGCTGTGATATCAGCTGCCCTGATGCGATTTTCACTACAAAGGAGACCACACAGCAGATCCTTTACTTTTGCATCCTAGAAAACAGAAAAGTACACAACTGTTTGTCAATGTGAATGCTTAACAACTACAGGAGAGCATAACATCACACAGGGGGAGTGACAGAACACAACTACAATATAACAGTCACTGTTGTATGTTCACACCACCAGGGGCTGCAGATCTTCCCTGGCTGTTCCTACAAAATGTTTTTACGCATTTGAGATTCCTTATTTATTCCAGATTTGAACAACAAAAACCTTAAGTTCTTAAAGATGAGCTCCCACCACACTTCGTTATGCTTTATTGTCCTATTGTTGCTATTACTTGGCACGCATTGCTGGGTGCCCTACAGACAAGACACATATGCCACATTGAGGGAGGAGGGGAAAATGGTGGCATTTTCCTATATGTTAGCGACTACGTTGCAAAACAAATATGCAATATGAAAATCTAACATTTCATCATCAGTTACATTTTAAACACTTGATACTGAAAAATAAAGCAAAAAAAATAAAAACTTACTATGTCAAGGCCATCAAGATCAGGCATCCCATCTTGTTTAGCAGCAACATTATGTTTCCCCGTACAGAGCTAGAGATAAGCAGGGGATTAATATACATAACCTACATAAATCAACAGAAGCGCAGCTTACCTTACGAATCTTCTCAAAGGATAGCTCATAATTTTTTTAGTTCTAGTTACAGCATTGTGATTCCTAGTCCATCTACATAATGTTCTACAATTAACCTTCTAATGTTAGAAATAAAACATGTTTAGTAAGACAGCTTTTTGGGGAGGGAATAAAACAAAATTTAAATTAACCTCTTACTAAATTCTTCCAAATAATAAATTAGATTTGATTGCACATTGGTTAATATCCCTTTTTTCTTCTATAGAAGTGACTGGTAATACCATCAACATAATAGGTAAAACAATTAGTATTGTACAAACCACTTAAATGTTATTAAAAGGCAACATACCCACAAGAGGATGCAACCATAAGCAAATATATCGGTGGCCTCTGAAGTTGGCTGTCCAAGTTTTAATTCTGGAGCTGTCAAGTATGGAAAACAAGCAGATGTGACAGAACTCCGCTGCTCCTACAACAATTGAGAAGAAAAGCACAATTTTTGATGAAGCTTTAACAGAAACAAAAATTTAAGTACTTATTTGCCCGCACAAAAATTATAGCTACATGCCAGGTCAAAACATATAAACTGAAAGACAAACACATGCAGAGCAACATAATGGAATAAACTACTTCAACAACAGTTTAGGGTGTCCTAAATAATTTGCAGAATATCTAGTTTGACTTCAAAGATTATGCCGTGTTGGGGTATTTAAAGCCAAGAACGTCAGACCTCTAGAACTGATTGGTTAGTAAGAATGAACAAAGAACTTTGTCATGATATCCAAATGAAGGCAAAAAAACTGAAACTCAGTATCAATTTTACTCGGAAAGGGAAATAAATCTTTTACTTCAATCAAATGCCCTGCCTTTCCAAAAAGCACTGCCATTCCCAGCAGAGCTAGTCTCACACACTCACTCGCTTGCTTTTGCTCCATACTGTATTTTGCTTGTTCATCCCACTGCTGTAAGTAAGTGAACTGATTATGGGAAGATTTTGCAAGTGGTTATGCTTTAACAACCTCAGGTTTGTGTGATTCTCCCAATTCACTGGCATACTTGGTTTTAATGCTTATGCTTTTAATAGGATGTCCATTGACTAATGCCCTGGAGGGCCCTTTGGAGGACATGCCTAGAAAAACCCTGGCCAAGACTACGCTAAAGGCCCGCTAGGGGTGTAAGACAACTCTTCAGGGCCCTAAGAAATAGTTGTGTTCCTCTTGCACAAAGGCGAAGGAGGCAGCTGAAAGATATTTTTTGCATTTATTGGCCTCAGAACATGAGCTTTTATATCCTAACAGGACCTTTTGTCTGACAAGGAAGGAAAGGTGAAATAATCATTTTTTGTTTTCCTACTGAAGGAGGGGAGCTGACCTCTGCTCTATGTTCAGCCAGATTCTAAATCTGAGTCTACACCAGAAGATTCCCTTCCATGGCTTCTCTTGAAGATCAAGAACATTCCCTATCATGAAACTTTGATTTAGGATGTTTCCAGTCATATTTTCCATTTGCCAAAGTTAAGCTTCCTTTTGAGGAAGAGGCCTCAGAGGGATCCTGCTGTTGCAAATGCATCGAAATGTACCATCCTGCCCATTTCTCAGACCGGATGGACAGGACGAAGGAAATTGCTTTGAATAAGGACTTTGAGGCAATTTCAGCAAGTTTCAACCCCTTATTCCTTCTGTCTCTGTGTCAATCATTCCAGCCTCCACAGTCAGATGAGAGGGTCTTCTTCACAAGATCCAGGAATTTGCCGACAAAGAAGTGATACTTCCGGTACCACGCAAGGAGCTAGGAATTGGGGTTTATTATCCCAAAAGACTCTGGGAAGTTAAGATGTTCTTTAATCGGGAGATGCAGATTTTGAGAATGGTTATTCACATGACCTCACGTTGACCCCACCCTTTATCTCTATATTACAGCTGCTAGGGACGGCAAGGGAAATTGAAAATTCTACTTACCCAGAATTCCTTTGCTCATCTCCTGGCAAGCTTTGTTCCCACCCAATAAACTTGTTTTTGCATTACTTTCTGGTATATCGTTTAAGTTATACTGGGAGGGTCATTTATAGTTTTGTTCCTGCCCTGAGGTGGGAGGAGGAGCTGCCAGGAGATGAGCAAGTATATAAATCATCTACTTACCGCATTTTTTGTGAAGTCAAAATCCCCAACAATTCCCTTCTCTCTGTTTACAGCAAACACATTATTTTCGTGTAGGGCACCGACTATAATCCCACCGGCATGAAGACTCTGCAGGCCACGTGCTACTCCGCTCATCACCTTTATAATTTCCTGAAAACATTAGATAATACAATTAGAATGCAAGCTTTATCTAGATTAGTTGTGCACAGAAAAAAGTTATCAATAACAAAAACAGATGCTGAAAACCCACTGGTGCAGGGCTCGACAAACCTCAGATCGCGACAAGAAGCCAGCCTCCATGCCCTTGAGGGAGGTCCCTGCATCTCCCTGACTAGGAACAGAGGGGGAGACCGCCAGACTCTTGGAGTAATTGAAGAACTACTGGATATCGTAATACGTCGGAAAGGTTAAGCGCCTCTTCACTATTTAGTGACATAATTCTTTTTTTTATTCTTGATTTTATTATAATTAATGCACCTGCTCAACTTGGGCTTGTAAAAAGACCGTAATTAAACCATATTTACTTGGGGGGGGGGGATAAGTAACTTTCCATGTAAGAGTTTGTGTGCTGGATGCAGTATGAACGTCGGAGTGTCTGTAATGTGGTATCTGTGTAACTAACTCACTGCACACATTGTACATAAATACACAGATATACATTTATTTAGGGTTAACCAAACCCAGTGATCCTAGACTGGAATAACATTTATACCAATTGGGCTAGAATTTCTTTAGCAAAGCTGTTTGCCTTCAGATAAAAGTAGACAGCAGACCAAGATGTAGTATAAAAACTACTTGGGTTTTATCTATTGATTTGATGTTCAATTTGAACCCTTTAGTCTGATCTTTGTGTCTACACACAGATACTAGAGATGATACAGTCCTTACTGTAACGTGTGCTATGAAGTGTATTTTATTAACCTGTCTTCCAAAACCAACTTTCTTATCTGAAAGTCAACTTCTATTGACACCATTAAGGACAGAGGGTGAGAAACACAGGGGGAAAAAAAAAGCTGTACTTACTTTTGAGTTTAAATACTTGCTCGCTTGCAGAGCTCCCAAACTTTCACCAGGATAAAAGGGAACCATCAAGTAAACCATAGGATCAGACTTGGGAAGAAAAAAAATATTGATTTAATGAAGGCTTTACTATTATAGTGGGTTTTTTTTGTTTGTTTTGGAGTTTTTTTGACTTCCTACTTAAGTTTGTATATGTAAATTTATCAATGACCCATGGGTGACAATTAACAGGGTTTCTTGAAAGGGACACTCAAGTGTTGGCCTGAACACATCTCCTACAAGCTTAGAAGCTAGGGGCCTGAAATCGCCCCATGGTTTTGTAAGGGCACCACATGAATAAGTTAAAGGGACCAGTCTATGGCATATGCATTAAAGAGCATATGATTGCTGCAATGTCCTTAAATTATCTTTGAATTGTCTGTCCAAGATTAGCGATTAGAATATCCCATTAAAATAGGTTTGTTTTTTTTTGTTTTTTTTTTAAACACACAAACTTAGAAACCGGTTGGGACACTCTGACACAATCAACCTACAAGTGGGGTTTTTACTTTATTATGGTAAAGGTGGAAACTGCTCAAAAGGAGATAACAATTGTAAGTTTTAATTTCCTTCTTTCTTTCCAAAGCAGCTTGGATGAAGTAAACAAAAAAGGTTTTCATTTTAACATCTGGTCATTGTACAGTTGCGGTGAATCTAAATACTTGCAAACCCACTAACTGACCAGTGTGTTTTGATGGTTTATTATGTATAATTTAGCACACATCTTGTCTTTATTAGGACAGCATACAAGGTAACATAATACTATCAGATACTGCCCCACACGGGTGGGAAAATGTATCAACTGAAAATCCTCATTGAGGAATAGTTGCCATAACACATGAACACAGTGTCACCTGCTGGAAGAATTTATACATAAAACCAATTTGTGAAGGAAAGCAAGTTTAAAAGTTGTTAAAAGTAAAAAAAGAGAATCACCTTGCAAAAAAACAGGCATATCAATTCCATGAGACCAGAGTCGTCCTTCTGCTCAGACCATGCTTTGTGATATTTCGAAGCCCTGTCTATTACTTTTTCTTCTGTGTCCACACCTACCGAATACACCTGGAAAGAAGAGACACCTTGTATTGGTTATAAGTTTCATCTGTTGGCATCGGCAGCACTACATATGGTAGTAAGCCACATCACATACAAGGTACATGGTTGGCCATAAAAAAAGATTAAGACACAATCCCTTGTGCGCCTTTTAGGGACGCTGCATCCAGGACACGACTTTGAGCGGATTAAAGAAGTGTGCGATTGAGAGTTTAATAAATCAAGGAAGGAAAACAAATGTATGCCTACACCTATGAATAATATGAAGCATGAACATAAATAGAGCAGAGACTCTTGGAATAAAGTGTTACAAATACTAACATCAGAAATCAAGAACAAACTGTAATGGTGATTTTATTACAAATACAAAACCAGTACATACCTTCAACAGCACCAACTTGTTCTGAACATCAGAACACACAAGGGGTCGCTTGCTACTGAGCTCCTTCATCGGCTCAGCTTCCAAAAGATCACGTTCCATACTGCCAGAAAGGAGACCTCCAGATTTCTACAATCAGAGGACAGCCCGTGGTTAGAAAACATACTGGCCTATCCTTTTTGTGCTGCCTTGTTTAGTAAAGGTTTAACAGGCAGGCTTACCTGCAAACTTTGAGTTTAAATACAGTAATACAATTTTGAGATTAGTATTTGTGTTCCTTGTAGCATGTTAACTATTAACTAACATTTATTACACTTTGTAATTAAACATACAAATTGCATAGAATTTCCCAAACTATTTGGTCATAGGCCATATGCCTATCCTAAGCATATTTAAACCCCTCAGTTCTACTTGCCTATCACTTCCTTACATTACATCCAAGGCTTTGACCTTCTAGTTCTGGTTTATGACCTCTGGTATCATCAACTTTGTCCTCCTTTGACATATACATAAGTTTCACATACCTTCTCTCGCATTTCTCATCCAAGTCAAAAACGACCACTTGTGTATGTTTTAGCCATCATTTTTCCACCAATTAATGTAAAACAACCTCTCGTCTCGTTAACAATTATGAAGGATGGATAAATTCTCACCATGTATCTTAGTATTTCTGCTTCGGGGTAAATAAGAGGAAGCTCTGGAAACCATTTCTGAACCAAAATGCTCAGTGTCCCCTAAGATAAACACAAACAAGACAGGCGAGCGGATAAAGATACACGGCAGAATATGTACACGCATCCACCTACCTTCGGAAAAATAAAATGCTTCATTCATTTTGTCTCCATGATGCATGAATGAATGGATGGATAGTAATGGGTTACTTTTAGTGTTTGTACAAAAACTGTGGTCCAAGGAACTAGAATTTAGATATTACCTTTGTGTCTCCTTGTATTTTAGTGTATTATGTGAAGTTTGATGAGTTAACAAAAACGTACCTGAGCATCACAATTGAAATTAATTCCATTACTTTAACGCAGGTTTGTGCACACAAGCACACACA
>VKOC01000006.1:11412910-11425358 GCA_009364415.1 Spea multiplicata | reverse complement strand
AGAAATAATTATTGCTTCTAAAAAGCTAAACAACAGTCCATCATTCAAAATTATTTTACTCTGTGGGAGATAATGAAGTGGGATGCTAGCAGAATTTCTAAATATATGGCGCTAACCATATACTTATATTTTAAAAAAATGATATAGTTAACTTGTGCTGTCACAACAAATTGAAATCAATAGTATTATCAAAGACACATAAAATTTTATAACAAAACAAAACTGATTGTCCCATCTAATTACAAACATATTCTTATGTTTGTCTAACTTTCCAACTCCCTCATTCTATTCTAGCTGATTCTTGTAGAAGACTTTTCCAAGTCCCGACAAAAGGATCCCATTATTCTCCTACTCAGGTTGAGTTGTCATGACGATAAATGTGTGTTTGATCTCTGTAGCATCCTTGGTTATAGTGAAGATTTTCTTCTGTATAAGCACACATTGCAACCTTTAGATCATCTTCTCTAGGTCTGGGCTTCCAACTCCATAGGGTAATAAAGGCACTAAGTGGCATTCAACGCTCTCTCCTCATGAAGTTAAAGGGAGGATCAAAGATCCAGAAACACAGATTTCTGTAGCATGGATGTGTCAGGAACGGGTCCATACAGACTACTGTAAAGACCCAGAGCGCCCAAAGATTGTGTTCAGGAGTTACGCTGCAGTAGAGGAGTTGGACAGGGCCTGGTGTAGGGAGACAGCACTCTCCCGGTGGGCATCTAGGGTTGTGCAGCCACAACCAGCACCCTTACATAGGAGCGGATGATGACAGAACAGAACCTGGAGATATCCTGCAGGCACCCTGGAGCAGGAATGAGACATAGCACTGGAATCATGTGCAGGATGCTACAGGCTGGCATCTTATGGCCATAATATGCTTAGTCCACCACTACGCCAAGGTACTTCAATGATCCTAACACTAACACATGCCTACAGAGGTACTAAACCCAAACACATATCAGAGAGACATACTTGAGACTGAGACAATCATAACGGGTGGGGCACAACTTATAAAGGAAACAGAATGAAGGAATCAGAAGCACAGAACAGATAATATGGAAATCAAAGAATGGATCAGAGCAAAACAGAGAAACTGAAGCAAGACAGAGATATGCAGCTCCGCAGCCTGGGTAGAACGTGACATGATGTTTCTGTGTGGTGCCTGAGAATTAAAAATGTAAAATAAAAAAAGAAAGTGGAATGATGCATAGAGTGGTGCAAAAATGCTAGAAGAGTAGAGAGCAATGGAGAAGATATGTTGGTAGAAGAAACAATATAAATATAATATAACAATAAATGTGTTTTCCTTGCTATCCATGGCAGGATAACATCTAGGTAGGTCCTCCCCTCTCTGCAGATAGGACAGGAAAATTTGATAGATGACAAAAATAGGCCCTGCCCGTCTCTATCTTCAGTCTTTTTTCCTGTCCTCTCAGTCTGACAAGAGGGTCTACCATTTGGGTAGATGTGGGCCTCTTTCATTAGGCGAGACAGAGCAGGGAAGGAATATTCCAGGAATACTTCTTGGAAATTTTCCAGCCCCTCCTGGGGCTCTTATGGCAAGTCAAAATTCTGAAGATGGCTTTGTCCCATGTCTTGGTGCTCGATTTCTACTCTTCTTAGACATCTGAGCTGCCTTATTTCAGGACCAATGGGACACCGCTATTGTCAGAAGAGTAAGCATCCTGGAATTTCGAGACCAACCTCTAGATTCCTTTGTAAAAACCTCCCTTCCTCAAGAGGTTGTGAAGATGTGCAGCCCTAGAATCCTACGAGTCCAAAGAGGTCATAATTTTTGGCACAAGCCGGCACAGATTCAGGGGTACTTATTGTCGGAAATGGGACATATTTGGGAAAAGGGGATTCCAGGTGCCGACACACCTTCGTCTAGGGGTAAATAGCTTAAATCCACGTAGCTCGAATAATCACAAGAAAATACTTCTTTGATAGGAAAATGGAGGGTTTAATGCTGTGATGAAGCCAATGAAAGGCTCACACACACAGGGTTACATTGGTAATGAAGATGTAACTGCAGCAAGAATGTAAAGATTGTAACTAACTGCAACAAGGATGGAAAGAGTGTAACAAAACTAAGGACATACAGGGAGTTCTTAGAGGGTGGGATCAAAGGTACATTTCATTAACATTCCTATTGATTGACAATATCAAAAGACACTACTAACACTATCACACAACATACAATTTACAATTCTATGGATAAACTAATCAAAAGACAATACATACAATCCTATGGATACAATATCAAAAGACAATGCTAACACTATCACACATTATTTACAAACAGACCATACAGACAATGTAATACATGATTTACAGTTGCCCTTTGATGTGGGCTTCAGGGGGCTACATTTGCAGTTAAATAATTCTCCTCCTGTCCTTTCTGTGAGCATGTTAATTCAATGGCCAAGTGTTGTTTAGTTAGGTCAGATCACTTTAACTCCTTTTACACCTATAATGACTGTAATACACATTTTAAATATAAATATGTTATACTGCTCCCTAAGGTGCCTGACATAGTCTGCATGCTACCGCCACACTTATTACCCCTCTTCCTATTTCTGAAGGCCTCAGGAGGATGGACACTAATTGTGGGTCTTCATAAGTTGAACAATGTCTTGTTAATCAGAAGATTCAAAATGAAATCCTTGGCCTAATCATATCAGTAGTTCATCCGGGGGTTGGGGGATTTCGATAGATCTAAAGAACGTCTATTTCCATGTGCCTATTTTTAGCTTACCTCAGGCTCCTGGGAATCCACATCTTTCATTATCTGGACGACATCCTGATCATGGCAAGTTCCTCCGAGACGTTGTCTTCTCACAGGGCCAAGTCCCTCCGGGAACCTGGAAAGATTCAGACGGTTGATCAACCTGTCCAAAAACCAGTGGACTCCCTTCCAACGCCTTATTTACCTAGGCTTCATGTTTAGCATTCTTCAGGCTAGGGTCTTCCTTTCTCCAGATTGTAATACGAAGATTCAGAGGTCTATCTGACTCATTGAGGAACCTCCCTTTATTCCAGCAAGAGAAATGATGAGCCCGTTAGGCGAAGTTTGTCAGAGTCTGTCCTGGTAGCTCAATGTGGACAATCTCTCTAAGGGCTTTCCTCTGGAAGATATGGATTGGCAACTAGTGATCACAGATGCCAGGAACTGGAGATGGGGAGCTCATTATTGTGTGTTAGATCTCCAGGGTCAATGGACATTGCACTTTGTGACCTATCCCAACAATATCCAGAACATTGGGCAATCTGCCTAGCTCTATTAAAGGCTTGTTGAATTTCTGAGGGTCCGCCAGGTCTGTATCAGAACCAACTTGGTCTTCGCAGAGAGCTGGAACTCTTTATGGAATGGGCACAGAGGAACTTGCTAGATTTTTGGGCAATATACCTCCCGGAAGCCGAGAACCCCCTAACAGACTATTTGAGAAGGGTCAAGGTGGATCAAGTAGAATGGTGTTTGTCTCCGCAAGTAGACTCGGTTGTGTCAAGGTCTAACCGTCCAGTGCATCGGTTCTTCTCCAGATGCTTCAACCCAATGGCTCTTGGGACAAATGCCCTTTCCATTCCTTGGATTTTCAGTCTGGGCTACATGCTCCCTCCAATTCCTTTGGTCCTTGCAGTCAACCAAAAGATCCAAAAAGAGCAAGCAGAAGTGATTGCTGTTATCCCTTTCTTGCCAAAACATCCTTGGTTCCCTCTCTTGAGGTCTCTGTCGGTGGATTCTCCTTGGGAAATCCCTGTTTCACAGGGCCCAGTACATCATCAGACACCAGGATCCTTATGTTTGATGGCCTAGAGACTAAACAGGAAACCTTATTTGCCAAAGGCTTCTCGTTCATAGTGGTCAACAACCTTCTCTACCTCGGCCACTTACTATAAGATTGGGAAGGCAACCTATGAGTGGTCTCTTAGCCGAGCCCCCTGGACGCCATTGCTCCTTCTCAACTTTTGTACTTTCTTTAGGTGGGCCTGAACAGAGGCCTGAGTCTTAGTTCCCTACATGTTGAAGTGCTATTTCAGCTTTAACTGGAGACTGTTGTGCTTTGAATCAGGATGTTTCAAGGTCCAAGGAAGACCCTCTCAAGTTACCTGTTCCTACATGGGATCCCCCTTTGAGCCTCTGGAAAAAGCTTTCTTGTCCCTCCTTACCCAAAAAAATCTTGGTGGCTAAAGGGGTTTCAGAACTTCAAGCTCTCTACTGGCAGGAAACTTATCTAATTTTTAATCAAGATAGGGTCGTCCTCAGGCCCCTTCCACCTCCAATCAGAGAAGAGGACGTCACCACAACCGCTGTCATTTTGCCCTCACATGAACTGAAGATGATAATGATTGAAGGATCTGGAGAGGACGTCACCACAATGCTACCATTTTGGTGGAAGGTACCAGGTTATGTCCACAGAGATGCAGATGAAAAAATAAGATTAGAGATTGAAGATTAAACATAGTAGAGAAGGAAGAAGATGCAGAATATGTGGAAATGGTCGGCAGAGAAGATAGGGAAACATTTAGAGTGTGTGGGAGAAAGAGTGAATGCAAGTATGAGAGTGTGAGTGAATATTGACAATGAATATTGGTCGCAAATTCTGAGCTTTGTGCTTCATTTTCCTCTGATTAGTGAGGGGGTCTTCCCTCATTTTTGGGCCAATTTGTACAAAAATGAAGGCACACGTCTATAAATAAGTACAAACTGTAACAGGCTCCTATATGAAACAATTTATTATACCCTGTAACATAATAGATAATAAAAGACACATATGCTTATAACCTAAACTTGATCCCTATTATGTATCTGTGTATTTGCATTAATGAATTATAAGAGGTCACTGCTCTTCTGTATCGCAGTAGGAAAACAGCATAGAAGATTGTATCTAACATAGAAGCAGACTACTGGATGCTTTAATTGCAATCAAATCTCATCTGTATTGAATTATTTATTCATCATGAGTAAGATCTATAGAAATATATTTGAAGGGACCTGCAATTATCTTTACTAAGTTTGTCAAAGAGCCCTAGTAAATGAGAAACTGAAATGCATTAAGAATAATATGGTCAGTTGCCATATCAAGCATTAATTATAACCTCTGATTCGCCTTGAGGTCAGAGGGAAAAGCTAATTTTTATGAAACATTTAGAGACAAGCATAGGCAGTCTTTAAAAAGATAGTAGGATTAAAAAAAAGGTTAACTACTTCAGTGCTAGCATCATACACCATACACTTCTTGCTAATCGCTAAAATCCTCACATGTACTCACACTCTTACTAAGCAACATTATTATAGGCCAGAGAACAGTACTGTCATGTGTGTGATTCTGACTTGAAATGAATCTGATCATATCAAAAGAATAAATGCTCCAGTGGCAGATCAAGTGATGCAGTGTGTCTACTGTATATGCCTGGCATATGTGGCACCCTCCACACACACACTCAAAAAATGAATGTTGGCAAGAATATTTCACAAATTTGTAAACTATATGTCAACTTGAAAAAAAAACTAGAAATCTGAAAAAAATGATTAACTTATAAATAAATTACATAAGTTTAAATAAATAACATTTACTGAACAAATCTGGTACAGCATAACTCCCATCAATATTTACTAAGCCAAACATTGACAGTAGTCCAGCATAACCCCCATCATTATACACTAAGCCAGACATTGACATAGTAGGCCTCTGTCCCTAAAACAGCCTGCCTGTGCCCAATTCTGCACCTGAAGCAGCCTGCCTGTGGCACCTCTATCCCCTAAAGCAGCCTGCCTTAGTCACCTCTGCCTATAAAGTAGCATGCTTGTGCCCAGTCTGGCCCTGAAACAAACTGCCTGTGTCACCTCTGCCCCTTTCGCACCCTGACTGTGCTACCTCCACCCGCTAAACAGCCTGCCTGTCACACTCATTCACTCATTCACCCTGTGAGCTCCACAGCGGTAAGCGGAGGGGGCATCAGGCAGCCATCTGGCCACATAGACATCTGCTTGGCTGTCCCTCAGCCCATTAGGGAATAGGATGACCACATGTCCTGGATTGCCCTGGGGAAATCCCGCAATGGGACTTTAAGTCCCGGGTCCTGGGACTTATTGTCCCGGAATGAGGAGTCTGGGTGAAGGAGGTCTCAGCCAATCAGGATAAGGTGTATTCCAGAAAACATATAATCACACTTACTGCCCCACACCGTTACTGAATACATCTCTGCTTTATTATCCGCCTATGCATAGCAAGATCTGCTCATTGACAGAGCGTACTGAATTCCTAAATCTCAGTCTCTACATCATTCAATCCCCAGAGATGTGCTCATAAGGCTCTATAAAGGATCATGCCCAAACAGCTTTTCTGTTCCATTTTTGTCCCCAGTTTATCAATGCCCTCAAAAAGCTTGTCAGTGTCCCCAAACAGCTTGGCATTGCCCCCAAGCAGCTTGCCTGTGCCAGCTTTGTCCTCAATCAGCTTGTCTGTGTCCTCAAACAGATTATCTGTGCCTTATTTGTCCGCAAACAGCTTGTCAGTTTCCTGAAACAGCTTGTCTGCATCATCTTTGTCCCCATGCTGCCATGTCCCCAAACAGCCTGTCTGTGCCATTTTTGCCACCAGATTGTCAGTGGCCCCAAAGAGCCTGACTGTGACATCTTTGCCTCTAAACAGCCTGCCTATGCCATTGCCCACGCCACTTACCTGCAGACGTGGTGTGTCTCTCTTCCTCCATGCTGTGCGCATACTGATCCTGCTGACATGATGTTGTGACAGACCGACCAGGGACCTCAGTTTGTCCCTCTCCACCAAGAGGGACTTCTCCCTTCAGGACAATAATTCTCCGCAATCCGTAGGCAATACCCCCAAGCAAAGTCACCCGCTGCTCCTATTTTGGGCAGGGTCTGGTTGAATAGTACTGAAACTGTACAAGGATTTGGGGAAAATCAATGCATGTCAATGTTAAAATGTCATTTATATCCTCTGTCTTATCTATGTAAAAGGTCTTAATAAACCATCCAATGGAAAATCCATTATGGGAGAGCCAAGGTTGATATTGTGTGTATGAAAGAGATGCATTTCTCTAGGCTTGGCCCTCCAAACTTGTATTCTAAGACCTATACCTACCATACAGCTGTTTTGGCTAGAATTCAATTGAAAGGAGTCTCTATTCTAATCCATAAGGACTGACTGTTGAGTTAATTGATAAACACGTAGACCAACATTATTTTCCTAGTACCGTAGTTAAATTTCACAATCAACTACTCACATTTACAAATGCTTTTATTAGCTTACCTTAAAATAAATTGTCACAGTGTTCAAGAAGATACTTCTGTGTCTTTATTTTACCATAATTTAATGACCATATTGACATTGCTCCCATTATGTACCCATGTATACATTTAAAGACTCTCTCCCATACTGACTCATACATGTTTGCACACTGCTGTGCATGTTCTCATTGCTGCTCAGAGAGGGGGATCTCCTCATCTAACTTCACGTGCACCTTCTTCAGACCTGCCTGGCATCATCATGCAGACTAATCAGCCTGCTTTACAATTTGTTCATTCACACAGGACATATTCTTAGATTCTGTTCTGATCAGTCTAGTACACGTAGTCAGTCTTTATTCTGGGTAATCCGTCCCACTGTTCCCTACACCAGTGATCGGCATTATAACATTTTGATTATATATTGCATGAAGCATAAAATACCTTGTAAGAAGGTGTTAAGCACTAATTGAGATTTTTTTCTAAATCAATTGCGGCACCTGGAAGATTTGCTGTGCATATTATTATGCCTTGTGAGGCCTTTTATTATGTAAAACATGCATTCTAAAAAATTCCCACTTCATTTTGTGATCAGGATGAGTCATAAGTTTTCTACACACATTATACTTTGCTTTTCCTGCAGACAAAGAGCTCTTTTAAAAGGAATCATAGACTGCGCTACAATGAGAAAAGTCCTTATAAAGTGAAAGGTATAATAATAATTAATAATGAGGTTGCTGAAGTGTAGACAAATGCCTGCATTGTGAAGGAGTAGGTGAAAAGTTGGATTTGCTTACAGACTAACCGGTACATTTTATAAACATTTTTATTAAATATTACCAGTACTGTTGGCAGAAAAATACATGGAAAGATGTTTTGGCTTCACATTTGCTGCTTCTAATGTCTAATAAAATGTTCAGGTTTTTATAAATTAATTATAAATAATTACCGTATATAAATGATTATAACAGAATGTGTGCTTGAACTTTTCTACTGTGAATTGTATAGATACACAATGTAAATAGCAATCAATCTACATTTTTAATAGACAATACAATTCTTCAGTAAAATAATCAGGGTTTTCATTACTATTTAATTATTTTGAGACTATTGTGAGTATTATTATACATATCAGGGATAGGCTGGGGATTAAAATAAGACCTGGTAATTTAAATTAATTAGGTGATACCAACGATTTACACTTTTGAAAAGGGCAGGCAGGTGTATCCAGCCGGCTGCCACACACTCAAGATACAGATCTTCTGTATAAGCAGCAATGAAGGTGCTTTGGAGGCTCCATGGAGCACGGCCAACCAGCACTTGTCCAGTTTACCTAATGGCCAGTCCAGCCCTGATACGTGTACAAAAAATGGGATGTATATGTTTATATATAATTTACATAATATCAAGTTTCAATTATGCCTAGAAGAATTTCAAAAAGTGTAAACGTGAAAAATATATTCATACTGTTATTTGATATTGACAACACTGGACTAATACGGCTACAACCTCTACTCTACTGCCCTTTTAGGGGATAGACGATGGAAATTGTGGCACACAGGACTTGTCCTGAGGGAGATAGAAAGTCTCCTGGTGGTCACATGCATGCCAGTTGTATGTTCCACTCTAGAGTTAACCATAAAAAACATCACCTTGGCTTTGGAGTATTTGGCATAAAACATTCTTATGTCAAAAATATACCGGTATTATTTCAGGCCTAATGTCAATCTGGACAAAGTGTAGACTTTTTTTTTCACACCTGGAAAAACTCAGCCTATGACTTTGACAGTGGCTTGGAGCGTGAGTGCTGGTCACCTTAATATTGCTTTATATCTAAAGGTGCTGTTCCAGTAAGACAAGTAATAAGTTTCACCCTCGAGAATCTTAAGTAAACATTATCATGTGTCATTTTTTCTGACAGTTTAATGATGTGAAAACGGCACAAACTTTTAAGAAGTCTTTTTAGTTTCTAGGGTAACAACATATTTATTGCTTTTGTTTGTTTCTGGCAAAAATTCCAAATGAGGCAAATTGTACATGATTAAAGAATTGTTTCCGGAAAGGTTTTGAACAGTACTAGAAATTATGATCTCAATTTGGTGACTAAAATCTAGACTTTTTCTGAAAATGAAGATCACACATCAAAATCTTACTTAAAGGTAAACTATTTCTTTTCCCAGAGCCATTGGCATAACTATAGGGGCCGGTGTCACCACCGCGACCCCTTCTTCCTGTCTCCTTGTACCGGTTCAAAATTGTTTAGCAAGGGCCCTTCCGACCTGGACCACAACAGTCCAGGTCAGAAAGGCCCTTTCTAAACTGTTTCGGTGCAATACATGAAAGGTGATAAGGTACACTTTTTAGGTATTTTTGATGTACAACTGAAAGCATCTGGGTACATTTTCTAAACCATAGAAATGCAAAAGAGTTGAACATGTGAAGTCACTGGCATCATTAGGCACTATAAAGAGCCAATTTGTGTGAAGGAAGTCTATGCTAGACCTGCATAATGCACAGTTACATTTGTGAAGTGTCCTTGAAAAAATCTCTGCACTTTAATAACTTCATGCCATTTGTATTATTGTTAAAGTGCTGCCTCTTTATTGTGAAAAGCGACTTCGGTAAATTTTCACCTCTCTTGCAAAAGCTTGATTTTTATGCTTTTCATTTTTTTTGCGGAATATCTATATCCTTTTGGAGATGGGGTCAGTGGTACTGTACACAATACGTTACGTGATGTGTGAACAAAGATCAGCAGGTAGAGAGTGGCCAAGTTGGTAAAATAACCACCTCCCTCTCTGGGCTGCTAATGCCTCTAGCTATACAATCCAGCACATTGCGGCAACTTTGTTATATAGACACCTGAGCCCTTAATCTTAAAAAGTATACTGTATTCTGCCATTTATTTTTTTTATAGCTCCAGTTCTTTATTTTGCATGTGTCGACATATTTGTGACATACAAACATGACATCTTTAAGGTATGCCTTTGTTCTTAAAAGTTTACCCATATCCACTTAACCAGCAGTAGACACAGATATGAGGACAAAATAAGATGATTTAAACAGTAACATTGCTAATTTATTTATGCATCATAATACCATTCTGTGGATATACATTACAGTACTTAAAATCCTCTGTAACTGTCAAAATAAATCTATCTTGCCTCTATTGCAGCCGTCAAAAAATATGCATTAGACCATAAAGATATCAGCCACCAACCTTGATCTACGGTTCTGTGTCAGACTGTCTTGAATATTTATGATTATAATGAATGATGGATCCCTAGAAGCTTTGAAACCGATTTGTGTTTAAAAAAAAAAAAGGAAAAAAAGAAAGGATCAAAACACTAAGCAAATTAATTTTTGCAATTTCCAGTTCGTGTAACTTCCATAAATATCTTGTTGAGACAAATGTACGAGGCAGACATGATGGACATTGTGAATATGAAGGCCTGCTGGGGACTGAGTGTGCTATTTCTATCCATTACTTCATACTAAGGGGCATTTTATTTACATTACTGGCGCAGTTTAGAAATAACTAAATAGGGCATTTATTTTAGAAAGCCCTACCCATTTGATCTCTTATGTAACACTGTTATTGTTAAATTATTTCAATACACACATGGTAACTTGTTTTTCATAGCTATGCCTAAAAAGCTTTATGTATGTAGAAGTCTTTGAAATATTAAGTACAGTATTAATATTAGGTACAGTGTACTACCAAACAACCTCACCAACAATGAATACGTATTAAAGTACTTATAATATGCATTTATTTACCTGCTGGAAATGCTGCAGCACTAGACCCCCGTCGAAAGGCCCTGTCCCTGGGGAGTAAAACAATGAGAGGGTAAGGGATTCAGGGATGGAGGATGTATGTGTGTATGTATGTTAGAGAGTGCGTATATTTGTAAGTGTGTATGTGTTCACATGAGTGTGTGCATGTGTGTTAGAGAGGGTGTTAGCACAAGAGTGTATGTGTTAGTATGTGTAAGAGAAATTACATGTGACTTAGCATTAGTGTACGTTAGAGTAAGTTTGTCAATGTTATGTGAGTAAATATGTGTGCCAGTCCAAATGTTATTTACCAGGGTGGGGCAAGGGACTGATGAGGCCACTTAGATTTACCCACCCCCTGAACCAGAAGGTTCCAGCACTCCTCTGCCCTCCACATTTAGTGCCAGTTTTGGCAGGTAAATCATCCCATTAAATTCAAGCGGAGGACCAGATGAACATGTGCACGGTGGGGTCTCATTAGGCATCTCATGGGAGCTAGCATTAGACTGCCTAGTCATGTCTATTCACACATGCACTGTTGGGACTGAGATGTGTTCCATTTCAAGGCAAATAGCTGGAGTGGCAAATTCAAAGAGAGCATTTGGATGATTACATTTAGAGGGGAAAATGGTAAAATATACATATTAAAGTGCATATGGTGACTGGAGTGTCCCTTTAATGTGCGAGTGAGTACGGGGTAAGGGAATGTTATATATATATTAGTGTGTGTTAGCATGGATATGTATGTGTAAGTGGTGTGAGAAGGTGTCTGTGTTAGCATAAGTGTGTAAGTGAGTGTTTGTGAGAATGAGTAAGTGTATGTTAGTGTAAGTAAGTGTAAGCATGTGTAAGCATGTGTGTATGTGTGTATGTTGGGGGGCGATGGGTCCACTGGGCTTCTTGTGCCCCCCAGGCCAGAAGGTGACAGCCCTCCCCTGTTCGCAAGCAAAGTTTTTAAGGGTTACAATCTAAATGTCCTTATAACCACTGTTCCCTCTAAGCTGTGCGCTTGTGCGCGCGCACAGAACTTTTTGAGGGAGCGCACACGACCTAACATCGTGCGCACAGTACCTAACGGGGAGCTGGGGGGGCGGGCAGTCCGTCCAGGGTGTTCCTGGCACTCCTCCAGAGACGGACATTATGTCCGCCGCTGGAGGAGCAAGCTCGGTTGGGGAGATAAAAAATCTCACCCCAACCGGCTTAAAATCAATCAAGGGAGCGGGAGGTCTGTGAATACACACCTCCGATCCTGCTCCCTTGCTATGCACGCGGCAACTGATGCTGTGCGTCGGGATTTGATGTCAGATCCCGGCACACAGCACTGAAGCCACGCCCACCTTCTTTACTGCACCGGAAGGACAGGACAGAAGAAGAAGAGGAAAAAGAACAGAGGAAAGGTAGGAAAACATGATGTATATGTAT